>CM055116.1:1199743375-1200440875 GCA_029206835.1 Rana muscosa | reverse complement strand
CAGAGACGTAGAATTACAAACACAGAATGACATATCCTTTGGCAAGCAAAACTGGTAGCATATATAATTTCAACTGTATATGTATCCGTTTGCTTGAAGTTCCTATTTAAATATTGTAATTCCTCCCGCATAGAAAACAAGAAAAACAGTCTGCCATTCATTCAGATGTGAAAAGCACATGGTCCACTTACCCCCACCAAAACAACTGCTACTCTACGGCAGTAAGAGGACATTTAAAAATAAAGTAGTGTCATTGGTCACAGCATTTTGTTTCAACTGCCATAAACACCTGATCATTTTATTTTTCCTTACCAGTCAGATATTTAACTTAGAACTATGGCCACCCATTAAAAAATATATGCAGCAGCACTTAATTATAAGTACATCTGCACTTAGTTTTCTCGTAGGCTGCTTTCACACTGGGGCACGGGCAGCAACGGTGGTAAAGCAGCGCCATTTTTAGCAGCGCTTTACCGTCTTTTGTGCAGAGGTATTCGGCCACTAATGGGGTGCTTTTAACCCCGCTAGCGGTCGAAAAAGGGTTAAAACCACCCGCAACACAGCTTTCGCTTTGCCGGCGGTTCAGCCGCGCTGCCCATTAATTTCAATGGGCAGAAGTGGTGTATACACCGCTCCTTCACCGCTCCAAAGATGCTGCTTGCAGGAGTTTTTTTTAACGTCCTGCCAGCGCATCGCCTCAGTGAGTGGGCTGCGCTCAGAATGCAGGGTTCGAGAGTGGGCTGCGCTCAGAATGCAGGGTTCGAGAGTGGGCTGCGCTCAGAATGCAGGGTTCGAGAGTGGGCTGCGCTCAGAATGCAGGGTTCGAGAGTGGGCTGCGCTCAGAATGCAGGGTTCGAGAGTGGGCTGCGCTCAGAATGCAGGGTTCGAGAGTGGGCTGCGCTCAGAATGCAGGGTTCGAGAGTGGGCTGCGCTCAGAATGCAGGGTTCGAGAGTGGGCTGCGCTCAGAATGCAGGGTTCGAGAGTGGGCTGCGCTCAGAATGCAGGGTTCGAGAGTGGGCTGCGCTCAGAATGCAGGGATCAGGAATATGTTAGGCTCAGAAAGCAGGGTTCAGGGGGGTGGAGGGTGATGTAAAGCAGGGTTCGACAAATTCCGGGCGCCAGGTCGCATTTGCGCCTAGAATTAGTGACCTGGCGCCTGGGGCAGCACAGCTGAGGTATTTTGTGTCTCCGTGCGTCCCCACTGCGATCGCGCAATCTCGTCGGCCGCGCTGGCCGGTAATTGAGGCCGCGGCTTTGCGACCTGCTGGAGCGAGGTGCACTGGCGCCCTCTTGTGGTGGCCGGGGCTGCGACAAGCAAGACACGCCCCTAGCTATTTCCCGCCGATACGTGATGCTACGGTGATGTCCCTGCCCACAGCGAGCTGCAACAGGAACGGGAGACTTGTTACCTGCAGCGCACAGCCCTCCCCGGTATTATCCGACCGCCACACTGTACGGGGCTCTTGTTCAGTGGAACCAGATAAACGTTACCCGGGAACAGCTGGGTTAAGCGTGCACAGGTAGGAACCAAGTTTCTTGTGTATACCATTTGTTTTGAATGGATGGTAAGGAACTGTGCAGGAGTTCTGCCATGTTCAGACATAGCCAGCTGTATACTGAGCTCTGTATACAATTATAACACAGCCAGCTGTATACTGAGCTCTGTATACAATTATAACACAGCCGGCTGTATACTGAGCTCTGCATACAATTATAACACAGCCAGAAGCTGTATATTGAGCTCTGTATACAATTATAACACAGCCGGCAGCTGTATACTGAGCTCTGTATACAATTATAACACAACCAGCTGTATACTGAGGACCTGTCATCCACCTGCTCAGCGGGGATTAGTGGAGAAATCTCCGCTGAGCAAGCGGATTCCGCTTAGCAGAGGTGCCCGTGTGCAAGGGGCCTAGGGTGGCATGAGTTACTGAAGCTACTGGATCTCCTATCATCCCCACCTTGCTGCACTGTGAGCCGCTGCCCATCACACCATTAAGCCTTGTACACAAGGGCCGAATGCCGGGCGACATTGGTCGGTTCAATAAAAACTGGCTGCCATTCGGCCTGTGTGTATGGCAGCCAGTCCGACAGAAGCCAGCCATTCGGCATGCTGGAAAAAAAACTGGCTCCTAACTTTTCTAGCTGGCTTCTAGATTTCAAGCATATTTGTCAAGCCCTGATGTAAAGGGTGGTAGGACACGGCCTATGATAGAGTCCTCTGCCCCCTTCACATCACCCTCCACCCCCCCCCCCCCCACACACACACACACACACACACACAGTGGTGTCTTCTGACCCCCTCCCTTTCCCCTACAGCAGTAATCTCTGCCTTGCATTGCATAGTCTCCTACCTGTTTCCACAGTGGAGACCGGGAGGCAGCACAGTTGTCGACAGAGGGGCGGAGTTGGCATAGTAACTTTTCATATTAGCAAACTGGTGATTGGTTGCTTAGGACCATCCTTTGTCCAGGAAACCAATCACCTGCAGTTAAACATAAAAAGTTAATTTGATCCGCTCCTCCTCCCACCCTCTGTCCTGAGCTGTTTTTCCTTCCGTTCTCCGCTGTTCACTAATCACAGCAGTGGAGGAGGCTGGGGGTGGGAGGGACAGAGAAGGAGCAGGACACAAAAGGCGCAGTGGAGCTGCGCAGGATGAATGAGACTGGCAGGGAGAAAGGACCGTATAGAGAGTCAGTCAGCGGCGCTCTACTCACTGAAGACCGAGAGCTGGGCGTTCAACGGTCTTTGATCGCTCAGTTCTTGGTGTAGACGTGGCGGAGGGACAGATGCAGCATCAGATCAGTGCTGCATTCACCAAGGGGAGTATGATGGTTTGCCATTTTCGATTCCCGAACTTATCTTTTAAAGGATAAATTATTCCACGATGTCTGCAGCTACAGAGGTCATTGATGGCTTGTTTTAAAGATTGTTTAACGTTTATTAAGCGGGTATTCAAATGTCTACAGAATAGCAACATGCTCATCTAAAAGGAGAAAGGCTGTGCACAGAAGCTGCTGAGCAGTTCTGGGAGAAGGTCATCCAGCGCCCAGGGCAAAAAACGCCAAACTGCATCCCCCACCCCATTCATGATGTGCAAGCTTAGGGGATCCTACTCCCAGCAGTCACTCGCTTGTCAAAATCACTGCCACTAGCACTACTCCTGCAGCCTTGTAACAGAAGGAAGGCACTCCCATCCCTACAGAAAATCATTGTGCCCAGGGCAGCTGCCCAACCACTCCTTGTCCCGGCCCTGCTGCTGAGGGCAAGCAGCAAAATTCAAAAACAGCAGCATGAAATTTTCTTTCTCAAATTTCCAAATTCCAACATTAAAATCAATTTGAAACTTGAATGTACTGAGAATGTTCGCACAATCGCAAATGTAAGGAAAATCTACTACTGTATGGCCAGCTTCAGTGTGGTCAGCCTGCAGTAGGAAATGCCGTTACTGGTGGGATCTCCAAGTAAGAAACCTTGCAACAGATTCACAAATATCTACACTATATTACTAAAAGTATTTGGACGCCTGCCTTTACAAACACACATATATGAATTTTAATGGCGTCGTAGTCCGTAGGGTTCAATATTGAGTTGGCCCACCCTTTGCAGCTATAACAGCTTAAAAACTTCTGGGAAGGCTGTCCACAAGGTTTAGGAGTGTGTCTATGGGAATGTTTGACCATTCAAGAAGCACATTTGTGAGGTCAGGCACTGATGTGGATGAGAAGGCCTGGCTCACAGTCTTCACTCCAATTCATCCCAAAGGTGTTCTATTGGGTTGAGGCAAGTCAAGTTCCTCCACCCCAAACTCGCTCATCCATATCTTTATGGACTGTGCTTTGTGCACTGGTACAAATAATTTGGTGGAGGGGGGATTATGTTGTGGGGTTGTTTTTCAGGGGTTGGGCTTGGCCCCTTAGTTCCAGAGAAGGGAACTGTTAAGCCCTCAGAATACCAAGACATTCGGGACAATTTCATGCTCCAAACTTTGTGGGAACAGTTTGGGGATGGCCCCTTCCTGTTCCAACATGACTGCGCACCAGTGCAGAAAACAAGGTCCATAAAGACATAGATGAGCGAACCATTAAAGTTCATGTGCATATATATTAGAAAACTGTATACGGTGAGGGGATGAAGCCAAGCACTAAAAAATAGAGTTATACTAGCCATACTCCTGTTGACAAATCGTTCGAACACGTTTTCGAAAAACAAACACGTGAGAATTTTGATCGATAAATCGTTCAATGGACATAAATTAATAATTTTTTTTGTTTTGTCACATACGCCTAGTGCAAACTGTTCAGGCGAAAAAAAAACACATCAACCTTTCAATTTATCGTCCGTTCGGCAGAAGTTTTCCAAACTTTTCCTTTGGTTTTGGCTCACAAACATCGCAAACGATTTTCGATTTGTGCCCATTAACTGGCCGATAAATGAACTGTCCAAATGACAGATTTTCTAAAGATTTTTTGCCTAGTATATGCACACCATAAGGCTTCATCCACTTGGCCAATAAGTGCCGGTTCACACAGGGGTGCCTTCAAAGTCGTCCGACTCTGAAGCCGCCCTGTAGAGCGAGACTTCAGCGCGGCTTGCAAAACGACTTCTATATAGAAGTCAATGCAAGCCACTCCAAAGTCATCCCAAAGTAGTACAGGAACCTTTTTCCAAGTCGGAGCAAAAGGGGTCCATTGCACTGCATGGCGCGTGACTTGTCAGGGGGCTAAGTCGCCTGACAGGTCACCCCTGTGTGAAGCGGCACTTAGGGTCACACATCGCCAAGAATCTGCATTAATCTGCGTGGGGGATCACAGGTGTATGCAATCAGCTGCAGACAGAAAACCTGTACAAATCAGGCCAACAGGCACCACAGATGTTCGTGTATAACTGCACAGTGAGCGGTCACATGCAATTAGGGAAGGATGAGCGGTCCTGGATGCAGACAGCCAATTCTCGGTGGTAAACGGCCCTAATCGGCCGTGTGAATGAGGCCTCAGGGTTTACAAACACTTTAAGACAGATATTGGAATCATTAGCAGGGTTGGGTCCTTTCTCAAATTCTATAATCTCATAATCATAATTTTTAGAGAGAGAATATCAAAGTAAATCGATGGACTGTTAAAAGAAGCTGGGGAAATTTCATGTAACAGATTCGGCACAAGAGCCAAGCAAAGGTTGCCTAAGCCGGCTAAACACTAATGTGGTTAGAAACAAGATGTCATAAAAGAGTAATCAAACGTGAAAAAAATCCCATTCCGACAAACAGAGAACATTACTGCTGTAACATGTCTCTATTGGAGCTGCTGGTAATGGCCCATTGTTACAGCTAGAGGGGATTTTTGCAGGAATGTCAAGTTTTGCCAGTCACCGCATTCACGCTGTGCTGTGACCTGAAACAGCAGACTAGAAGATAGATTTCAGATTGAGGATAAAAGTGGAACGCCATTAGTCATAAGACAAACAAGGGATTAATGTACTTTTGTGGGTAAGGTATTTTATAAACGGTTTATTATAGAAATAAAACTCCCTAAGTAGCAAACCCAACAAGGTTTATATTTAAGAGTTCCTGTTCCTGGTTTGGGTTTAAAGTGACTCCATCCTGATTTTGGTTTAAAATGACTCCATCAAAAACATAAAAAAAAAAAAATCCCCATGCAAAAGAAAATGTTCAAACTTTGCCAATCCTGTGGTTTGATCTTTAATCTCTTGCACACAAGCCAAAAGGAAAATATTCAAGAACTGTCAGAGTAACGGGATGGTTGAAGGCTTGTGGCCCCTAAGGTGCGCTGTGGTTCCACCCACTGGACTTGGTCCTGTAGTGAGGTAGCATCCAGCAGGTGGAAACACAGCACACAGCAAGCACTTGACATTTCAAGCTGCTAAAGATTCTTTGGGCCATCATAGCTCTTCAAGAAAGAGAAAATAGGGATTCACACCCACATGGCAATTTTGCTGGGTGCTCTTTGGTGGCAACAAAGTCACTTTTTGAGAGAACCATAAAGAGATTCATTCACTGATTGGACAGGGGAAAGGTTACTTCCAAAGCTACTACCCAGGTTACATACCCCCATCCTTCAAAATGCCTGCAACTGTGTACAAAAGTTTTCTGAAAACCTTTTCTTGTTACCAGCCAAAGTGAGGTAATGCTGAATTTCAGGCAAAAAGTTAATTACCCTGTAGAAATACATGGATCTGAGCGGTCTTAGCTTCCAAAGGTTTTGTAATTCTGTTTAAGCACCTCTGTCAGGGAGCACAGTCAGATCCTTGACCTTTTTGCAGACCACGATGGTTAATACATCCTGACCTAGTACTGATCCAGCCTATAACTGGACAATAAAGGAGCATCAGTACCCAGATGGGTCATCATTCTACTTCCACCCTGTGTTGCCAATCTTCAGTATTTTTACTGCCAGCCAGTAAAAAAACAGGCACTTTTCTCCTGCAAGTAAATGACAGTGACAGGAAAAGGTTGGCAGTAAAAAAAATATGGCGCTTGGCTTGGAGCTGCGCATGCACAATTCCATTTTGGAGCTGGCCGAGACCATCCGAGTGGCTGCTACAGTGTGTTTGGGCGGTGTCAGCGGAGGGGGCGGGTCTGCTGGAGGTGGTGCCTGAGCGTGACGTGTGATGTCATGGTGTAAGGGAGACGAGAGAAGCGGTTGGAGCCGCATGTGCTGGTCTGGGGGACTAGATCAAGGCAAGCCGGGAGCGGGACTGACAGTGCTGTTTGGACTGGAGTGGACTGAAGAGACCACCTGGCATGGAGAGAGACTGTCACTGACTCAGGAGGGGACATGTCGGTGAGGTGTTATCATCCTCTGTACTGCTGGACACTGCTGTCAGTGTCCCTGTGAGAGTCAATTTCATGTGTGCCAGTCCATTCTAATGTATTGCCCTCCTGAGTCCTGTCCCTGAGCTACTTACTTACTATATCGAAAATAAAATAAGAAATACTTTTGCCTTAATGTCTGCCTTAAATCATATTGTGAATTGCATATTGTACTTGTTTGTAGCCTGAATACTGAAATTTACTGTTAAAATTGTAATTTTCTAACTTTTGGAAATGACAGTAAAAACATGGCTGTGCCAGTAAATTTTGGGTATCGTGTCAGTAAATTTCAATCTGGTAGGTTAGCAACACTGCTTCCACCCGTCTTGTCAGGAAGCTTCCAGCATAAAATAAACAGAACTGTACAATGCAGGAGAGCATAGTTGGCTTAGGCCGGCTTCACACTGGGGCGGTGTGTGCGGTGGCGGTATAGCGTCGCTATTTTTAGCGGCGCTATACCGTCGGGATTGCTGAGGTATTTGGCCGCTAGCGGTGCGGTTTTAACCCCCGCTAGCGGCCGGAAAAGGGTTAATACCACCCGCAGACCGCGGCTACAGCCGCGGTTTGCGGGCGGTATTACCGCGGTGTCCCATTAATTTCAATGGGAAGGAGCGGTAAACACACCGCTCCTCTCACCGCTCCAAAGATACGGCTAGCAGGACTTTTTTTCACATCCTGCTAGCGCACCGCTCCAGTGTGAAAGCTCTCAGGCTTTCACATTGGAGAGACAGCAGCCGCTGTTTAGGCTCGGTTTGCAGGCGCTAGCAAACCGCCCCAGTGTGAAAGGGGCCTTACAGTTACGATCCTTATTTAAAGACTTGGTAATAGAAAAAAAAATAGTACTGCTTCAGGTATAAAGTGTTGGCAATTGGCAGTGCTTGATATAATTCCCCTGGCAGCCTCCAGACCAACCTGCCACTGCCAAATGCCAGGCTACTCTGATAGCCAAATCTACAGCATTGCTTTTTAGTTATGAAGTTTTGAAGGTTCCTGCCATAGTTTAGAGTGCCTTGATTTTAGCTAGGTTGTTTTTGTGTTTTTTATTGCGCTTTTGTTCTTTTGCTATGCAATTGAGCCTGGGTATGCCCAGTGGGCTCTATTATGTACTGTTAACTTCGAAACCTGCAATAAAAAAAATAATAGAAGATTATGTTTAGACTAGAGAGCATTTTTGGTGCATTGCTTGCTCTGAGTATGAAAAGACACTTTGTCATTACAGTGTTACATTACTCCAGTGGTAACAAACTCCTGGCATAACCAGCTGGGGCAGCACAGTAGCTAAGTGGTTAGCACTTCTGCCTAGCAGCACTGGTGTCGTTGGTTCAAATCCCAACCATGGAACCACCTCCACGGAGATTGCATGTTCTCCCTGTGCGGGTTTCCTCCCAAACTCCTAAGACATGTTGGTAGGTTAACTGGCTCCTGTCTAAACTGGCCCCATTATGTATATGTATGAATGTGAGTTAGGCCCCTTTCACACTAGCGCGATTTCAAAGTCCCGCCATTTGGCAGCGATTTTGACACGATTTCAGGGAATGCCTGTATAAACTTGAGGTATATGGACCTAAACTCGCATGAAAGTCGGACCAAAGTAGTACAGGGACTACTTTGAAGTCGGCACGACTTGAAGTGGCACATATATGAATGGTAATCATTGGAAATCATGGGGGAACGACTTGTCATGCGACGTTGCAGTCACAGGACAAGTCGCACAAGTGTGAAAGGGGCCTAAGGGACCTTAGATTGTAAGCTCCTTTAGGACAGGGACTTTTGTGAATGTATAATATATATATGTAAATTGCTGTGTAAATTGACGGCGCTATAAAAGAATCTGTATATACTTATTCACTGCATCATTTAGACTCAAAAAGAAAATTCCAAAACAAGGTGCATTTCTCAATAAAGGCAATGCCTGAAAAAAAATTGCACCTCAGTTTTCAAACCGGTAATTGGAACAGGATTTTCTCAGCTGCTAAGCTGACAAGTGTAATTGCTATAATAATGCTGAAAATGTTACTGTGCATAATAAAACATGACTTCATGTATTATTTCCTCTTCCCTGTCCTTTCCCACAAGACAGGAAGGTCTAAAACAATTTACTGAACAATGTTTATTTTGTGGAAGTGGGATTATGAGAAACTAGAGAGACACTTACAGCCAGCGACTCGGATTGACTGGTTCCGCCTCCTCCCTTTTCCTCTTTTCCATCGGGTTCCACATTCTCCTTATTGTCTATGTGATTGTCCTGGGCAGAGCATGCACTGACAAGGTCCGGCAGGCTCGTGGACGGGTATTTGCAGAAATCCACCTCCGTTCCATCCTTAAAATAAAATCAACACCAATGTCATTTCTTTTTTTTTTACAAATTTCAAATTGTTAAAAAATTTTAACTTTACAAAACAGCAATTTTGGGCAAGAGAAATAAATCAGTGCACTACTATCAGGCAAATTATGCATACTGTATACTTAAAGGGTTACTAAACCCTCGTGTTTTTTGTTTTTGTTTTTTTTAATAACAAACATGTCATGCTTACCTCCTCTGTGCAGTTTGTTTTGCACAGAGTAGCCCCAATCCTCCTCTTCTAGGGTCCCCTTTAGGGTTGTAAACTCTCTAAAAAAAAACAACCTGCAAGACAAAGGCATAACGAGCTATTATGCATCGCATACTAGCTCATTATGAAATACTTGCCTTGGATCGAAGCTGTTGCAGCTCCCCCCACCGCTGTGACCAGCGACATCGATCCCGGAGTTAATTCAGGGTTTGCGGGGTCCAGCGCTGCGATTGGCCGAAGCCGCGATGAGCATGCGTGCGGGAGCCACCGGTCACGGCACATCTACTGAAGAAATGACACGTTTCTTCAGTGCGCACGTGCCGATGACGTCGACGGATACAGTGAATAGCTCCTAAACTGTGCACGTTTAGGAGATATTCACGGTACCTACAGGTAAGTCTTGTTATAGGCTTACCTATAGGTAACAGTGGTAGTACAGGGTTTACAACCACTTTAAAGAGGGAGTAAACTCTTATGCATAATTTGTACCTATATCTAAGCCTACAATGAGGCTTACCTATAGGTATTGTAAATATCTCCTAAACGTGCCCCGTTTAGGAGATATTTACTGTACGTGCTGCCGGTTACTTCAACCGCGCATGTGCTCTAAAGGAACGGCCGCCCGGGAAGTTCCTTCAGAGTCCTATGCCGTAAATGGCGGCTTCCACACCCATGTGCAGGAGTGACGTCATCGCAGCTCCGGCCACTTGCACAGCTGCGAACCCCGAAGGAAGACGGGTGGAGATGGAAGCCTTGTCAGCAGTGATAGCGCACCGCTGGAAGGCTTTGTTCCAAGGTAAGTCTCACATAAGGTGCTAGTATGCGATGCATACTAGCACATTATGGCTTTACCTTGCAGGTTCCAGAAAAAAAACAGCAGTTTACTACTGCTTTAAAGTGAAACATTAGTCAGAAAATTAAGTCCTGCTAGCTCACTTCAGGCTGGCCTCTTTTGCAGGTATAGCTATGTAAAATCCAGTAATACACTGTCTCTCCCTTCTCTGCACATGTTCAGTTGCTCTCTGTGGTTAGGCACTGTGCCGAATTCGTAGAGGCTGATCTGCTGACAACCTAAATATTTACTGCTGTTCAGGGGCTCTGGGCTTCAGCAAAATGGCAGCCTCCAGCAAGAAGAGACAGAAGCAATGCTGGGGGCAATTTGCAGCACACACTAATGTTGGTTGCATAATTATTAATGTGGAATGTATATTCCTTGCTAAAGAACATAAGTTGTTATGGGTAAAGCTCCACTTTTAAAAAAAAAAACCCTGTTTCAACGGTTACCTGTAAAAGAATGCATTAAATATTCATCATACTGGCAGGTTAAATGGCTCCTATCTAAATTGACCCTAGTATATGTATGTATGTGTGAGGTAGGGACCTTTATTGTAAGCTTCTCGAGGGCAGGGACTGATTTGAATATGTAATAAATATGTAAAGTGCTGTGTAAAATGATGGCTCTATCGAAGTACCTGTAATAAATAAATAAAATCTTTCCTGGTAAAGAAGTGTACAACGAAAAAATTTGTTTTGTTTCATATGACAGAACGATTTGCTTTCTGAATTTGTTATATTATATATATATATGTGTGTGTATTCAGATTTGTTTCGTATATTCTTTGTTCCAAATCGATTCGTATTTTCGGAAGTTATTTTGGAAGATTCTGATTCGTTCGTCATGTTATTTCAGACGTTTCAAACATTAAGGCTGCTGCAACCCCAACATCGTGCGACTTTGCATATGACTTGCTTGTGGCTTCAGTGCGACTTTGGCTTGGGCCAATCATAACAATACAGAGTGCGACACATTATTGAACTTAGAAAACCTTCTGAAGAAGTCGCAGCCAAAGACACGAAGAAATTACTTCCTAGTGACTTTTGTGATTTTAATATTGCAAAAGGCCCAAACTATTGTATCCTGTTATCTGAATAAAAGGAATCAATACAAAATAAATTGTTTTCGTTATAATTTATTTCAGATTGCAATTTGAAGATTCAGATACATCTGAATAATTAAAATTTTTAATCCGAATTTAAATTTGTATCAAAACTAATTGCACATGTTCATTTCCTGGGGCCCATGCTTCAGAATAATACCCAGTTTGTGAGTTTTCACCCCACAAAGTTCACAAGTTTCTTCCCCCCGTTGACAGGTTTTAATCCCCAAAAGTCTGCTGCAGAACCGACACTTCAGGGAGTAACGATCTCCTGGGTCACCCACAGCTCTCACGATGCCTTCCTCTGACCTCATGTCACCACTGTGTCTGAAGAACCAGTGAGGCCTGCGAGGTACCCAGGAGATCAACACCTTTGGAAAGCATACTTCAGGGTAACAAGACCAAGTCAATGTCAGAAAACAAATGTCACTTTAAGCGAGTCTGTAGGCCTCAAATCCAACAGAGTAGGCTTCTTAAAATAGGTGTACACCTCAGTAAATCTTCAAGGTGCCTTGGTATTCTGAAAACCCAGGTCCTCTATATTATGTAAAAAAATCAACCACAATTTTCATGGTCAATCCCAGGGGTGGTAGCCATTCAACACTCTAATGGCCACCAAATTTGAGGGAGCTTTAATAGCCAATAGGGAAGGCACAGGGGCTGGAGGAGGCAGGCCAAGGAAGAATCTTGGAAGCATTAGTCAACATCTGTATTAAAAAGGACCCAGATTTGGAAGCTAAACTGAGGATTTCTAAAGCAGCTTACTCAATAAACCTGGGGCCAGAAAGTAAGGCAGCTCATGGGTTCACTTTAAAACAGTTTAGTCTTTGAGAGCAGAGGCAAGTGAATCCACACTCATGCCGCGTACACACAATCTGAATTTTTCGACAACAAAACCGTGTTTTTTTTTCCGACGGATGTTGGCTCAAACTTGTCTTCCATACACATGGTCGCACAAATGTTGCTCGGAAATTCCGAACGTCAAGAACGCAGAGACGTACAACACTACCACGAGCCGAGAAAAATTAAGTACAATAAAAAATTGAGAACCTGCTCTCAAACATTTGTTGTCGGAAATTCCGACAGCAAATGTCCGATGGAGCCTACACACGGTCGGAATATCTGACCAAAAGCTCAAATAGGACATTTGTTGTCGGAAATTCTGATCGTGTGTGCATAACACAGCACAGGGAAACCTGATGGGGAGTAACTTGATTAACCCAGAAAAATAGAAATCTATATTAATGCACAGAAAAGGGAGAGGCCATTCCAACCCACACAACAATGGGTGTGATGGGGATAAAATTAATTCACCGGGTTATCCTATAATTGTACTTGTGAGAGTGAGATTTGACCTTACTGTGTCAGTTAGCTGACATATCAAAATGGCTTCAATTGTTATACAGAAAAGGAATTATAGAACTATTAAGTTATTACCACACCTTCTAGTTAAACCTGTTAAATAACTAATGGGAAGAATGTTGTCCCCGTCCAACACAATCTACCAATTTCCTAATTACTCTAAATGCGATAAAGAGGAAACAAGCTATTAAAAGGAGTTGTAAAGACACCACAAATTATTTCTATCTTAATACTTTATTCTTTAAACTCCAAACTGAGTGACATTTCTTAAGGACCGAAGAACACAGTCGAGCCTGCTCAAATAAGTTAAAAACAAATACTGTAATGGAAAAAAGGTGCACATCACGTCAGACTGAATAAGAATATACACAGTGGTCACCAGATGTAAAAGGTGAGGACCCTATCAGGGACACAGATAACCATAACAATGCAACCTAAGAGATTCAAACCCATCTTAATTCCATCCAAAACAAAGATTTTGTTTTAGATATACACTAATACCAAAAATTTGGGAATACCTATTCATCACCTTCATATGCGTTGGACACCCCATTCCAAAATCATGGTCATAAATATGGAGCTGCCCCGTTTGAGAGTATAACGGCCTCCACACTTCTGGGAATGCTTTCACAAGATTTTGCAGTGTATCTGCTGGAATATGTGCCCATACATACAAGAGAGAGAGATTGTGAGGGCAGATGCTAATTTTGAACTAGAAGATCAGTCTTGCAAATGGTATTCCAATTCATTCCAAAGGGTGTTCAGTAGGTTTGAAGTCAGGGCTCTGTGCAGGCAACTGAATTCCTGCACACCAAACTCATCTAACCATGTCTTTATGGAGCTGGCTTTGTACACAGGGGCAAAGTCATGCTGGATGGTTACCATACGGTGGTACGCACACAATTATCCAAAATGTCTTTGTACATTTGACTGGGAAGACCTGAACCCAATCAATTAAAGGGGCATTTACTTACTTTTTACCATACAGTGTAGGTATTATGGTCAAGTGTTCACAAATTATTGGCTGTATAATGTACTTTAAAAAAAATTGTTTCCAGTGACCATCACAAAATTTTGTTGGTTTCAAATGAACTAATAGTTTAGCATTGAAATGGTTGTTGTCATATGATGAAATAACTGCAGTATGATGTACCTCCTAACAGCCCCAGTATAAAAGACAGTCGTGAATGATGTAGAATCTCAAAGGCGATGGTGACTTGTCCAAACATGGTAAATTTAGGGTGAACCCTCTGATGTGAACAGATGTGTGTTGGGCATGCTCCGGCTCTTTCATCCTGTCGATTAATTCTCTAGGATTTGTGCCCGGTGTGTCCGGGCTTGTAAGATCCATTGCAGACACTGCAAGCTGACTTGCCACCTCTCTCTCCTTGGCCTCCTGGATTTTTGGTGTGCAGTGCTGGCCGTATCTTGTCTTTTCCCGTTGCCTCCTGTCCCCCTCTGCTGCTTGTGGGCTGCTGTCTGGCATGTACATGGAGTCCCTCCAGCCGGCCGGTCCCTATGTTTCTGAGTGTTTACTGGTGCTTCGTGCTGCCTGCTTTCTGCCTCTCTTCCATGCTTGTGAACGTGTTAGTGGGGATCCTGCGGGCCGGTGCTGCTCAGTGAGGGATCGGCTGGAGCCTGGGATACTCGAGAGCGTCCTGGAGAGCCTCGGGAAACATCAATGAGGCTCGGAGCGCACTACAGAGACTCCCTCTACAGGTCGGCAGTGAAGAGGCAGGGCTCGGTGGAGTTCCTGGAAATCAGAAAGGAGCACAGAGCAGGGACACCTGGCTGCTTTATAGCATTGGAGGTGCGGTGCCTCTAGGCCAGTTAAAAAGTGACTGAATTTTTTTTTAAATAGCACAACTTTTCTGCATGTGAAAATAATATTTCCAGAGGGAGAGAGAGGGTGGAAGGGAAGAAAAAAAGAAAAAAAAAAACCTATTGCAATTTCTATCCCCCTCCCCTATTATAATTTAACAAATTCTTGAGACATGACAAGGAGAAAGAAAGGGCAGGGGGCATCGGCTGTATCGGTCCCTATGCAGGATGCTGGTGGACCCACTCTACAAATTCAAGGCGGCAAGTCCACAAAAGAGAAGGCTAAAGAAGCTGCAGCTGCCAAACTTGCAAAATTTACCTTGACACCTAAAGATAATGAAAATGAAGTGTTTCAGCATGTTGCCAGTAAAGAATTGGAAGATCCCTGCATTAACACGGAAAAATAATATTAAACTTAAGTATTCGGATCAAGAAAAAAATGACGTGGAAGAAATATTGGGCAAGAGCACAGAACAGCCTGTTGATAAACAGCCTAATGAAAATAATACATTACCAACAATACCAGCGCCAGCAGAACCTACATTATTAGATGTGCTTAGAGCAGTAAAATAGTGTCAAAACTCCCTTTGTAATTTAACTGGCCAAATGCAAGGACTTAAAGAAGAATTTACTTTTCTTCAAGAAGATGTATAAAAACTACGGGAACGGCACGTCTGCGCTGGAAGGCCGTGTTAGAGAGATAGAGGATACTGTTCAGCCAATGTGCATAAATGTTAAAGAGGCAATGAAAAAAAATCTAAAATGAATGCCCACAAGTTAGAAGATCTGGAAAATCGTCTGTGACGCAATAATATCAGGTTGGTGGGCCTTCCAGAGTATGCTGAAGATTCAAACCCTACAGAGTTTGTGGAAACATGGCTGTGGGAAATTATTGGAAAAGATAATCTATGACTTTTTCGGTAGAAAGAGCACACTGAGTACCTGCTGGGCCTTTACCATCAGGGACTCCCCTGCCACCATTATTAGTGCGGCACTTAATCAACATGATAGAGATCTTATTCTTCAAAGAGTTTGATTATTAAAAATACGTTTTTTTAAAACAGAGCTAAAGTTATGTTTTTCCCTGACTTTTCTCCAAAAGTTTAGAAACCACGTACTAAATGTCAAGTAGTAAAGAAAAGGCTTCAAAGACTACAATTACAATATTCAATGCTATACCCAGCCAAGATCAGAGTGGTGGCAAATGAAGCTGCCCTGCAAGCCGCCACTGATTGGCTGGATAGGCATTATAATAAATAAAATAGAATAAGACCGATCCTAACTGGAATATAAGCGCACAAAGGGGCTGGAGATTGGAGTGTGTGTTTTTTTCTCTTCTGTAAATCTTTAGAGACATATATATATATATATATATATATATATATATATATATATGTATATGTATATGTATATGTATATGTATATGTATAGGAGTTACTCTGATCAATTTTTGTCTCCATTATAATAAAGAGCTGGGGGCAAGTCCAGCAAGTTAAAGAATGGACTCTCTTAAATTGTTCCCCGCAGGGAATGTTTGTACTGTTTTTTTTTCTTCTTATTTTTAGTTTTGTTTTTTTCTAAGATGCTAACCGACAGTTGGCATGGGTACGCTCATGCCCTTTGGCTTTCGGATCACTACATGTTTTTTGGACACTTTTTGTTATTTAATTTTTTTTTTCGTGTTTCTCAGTAACCTATGGTTATGATTAGAACCCATGTTATCTATGATTTTTTATGATCACCAGATTAGAAGTTAAAGTACTGTGTGCTTATTGCGTTACCCTCTTCTATGAGATATCGCTGAGATCAGCTCCCGTGAGGAGCACTTTTTTTTCAGTGATTTTGTGTGAGATTTATGTATTTTTTGGTCTTTTTTCTGATTAACTGACTATGCACACCAGATATTTAAAATAACTGTAGATAGCTTCCATTTAAGTGAGGACTTTAAGAGATTTTGCCTAGGGGTATTATTGATATGGTCATCACATACATATGTAATGGTATTCAAATTATTTCTCCTACTTTCTCAATCAGTACAGGGCCGATAGAGAGAAAACATACTGGTATATATGTTAGAGATAGATAGATAGATAGATAGATAGATAGATAGAGATATATATATATATATATATATATATATATATATATATCTCTATCTACCAACCCACTGGTATGAGAGATATAGGGAACTTGGGTTTAAATTTTACGCTACAATATTATGTCAGCTTCAATGCAAGTTTTGGTATCTTGGAATATCAGGGGTTGTAGCAATTCAGTTAAGAGGCAAGCTATGTTTACTACATTAAAGCAGTTTTCCCCGTCCATTATCTGCCTGCAGGAAACTCATCTCAACTCGTCTATTTTAAACTACCTGAAACGTGCACAATTTAGCACATAATATCACTCCATCTACACTACATATTCTAGAGGTGTATTTATATTGACTGCAAGTGACGTTGATTTTAACTGCAGGCAGATACAAATAGACACTATAGGACACTATATTTTTCTGTTCTGTACAATATATAAAAAAACATTTATGTTAGCTAATAAGTATATACCCCCTCCATACTCACCGGAGGTATTTAAAGACTTTCTGCATTTTACCTCTGATAAATCTGACGTTCCTTGGCTGTTGGTAGTTGACTTTATTAATTACCTTGATCCCTCCTTAGATGAATACGGTACGGCTATGGGCCAGGAGATTTTTGTATGTACTCCCTTTGCCGGCTTTATTCGGGAGATCGGCCTGATGGATGTTTGGAGAATGCTACATCCTTATTTTTTTTTCCTGCTTCTCCAAAACCCACAGGACGTTATCCAGATTAGACTTGGCATTAGCCACCTCAGCAATGTTACCAGTGATATCGGAAGGGACTTATGCAGTTAGAGGGCTATCTGAACATTCTCCATTGGTTCTTAAATTAACTATACGTTCTGCTCAGACTCACACCCTATGGAAAATAAATCCTTATTGGTTAGACCTATTTCCTTTAATTATGCTCAACATATCTGCCTACAGCGCCGCTAACAAGCCCTCTGTATAATTGCAGATTTATTGGGATTCCTTAATGTGGAAATATCCCATAAAAAAGCAGAGCAGAAATGTTTTTTCTCCCAGCAACCCTATTTTGAGGAAGGGGAAAACACTTGTCACCTCTTAGCTACAATTGTAAAAGCTCAAAAACCTTCTGCCTATGTGGTAGAATTGCAAGAATCATCAACTAAATGGGCGCTTACTACAATGGAGATCTCATCTGTCTTTTGTGATTTTCTTAAAGATTTATATAGCAGCAAAGTATCTTATGAAGAGGCCGAACTGCTCCTTTTTTTTGATTCCATTATGTTACCAGAAATGCCTTCTGCTGACAGGGAGGTGTTGGATAAACCTTTGACTTGGAGGAACTTCGGATCGCTGCTGCCTGTATACCGAATAATAAATCCCCAGGTGTTGACGGGTTACCAGGGGAGGTCTATAAAATGTATGGAGCCAATTTACTGCCTGAATTATTAGAGGTACAGTAGGTGCCGCCGATATTGTGTTTATATCGCGCTCCCATCACCGAGATTCTCGGCGACAGGAGTGCAGAGATGTCGGCAGCAGGGTGGCGACACGTGTCGCGCTCGCTGACACTGTATTGAGCAGGGATCCGACGCGGATTCCCACCAATACCAGGCACTGCGTTTGGTATGAATCCTGAGCGGGAACTCCACGCCAATTTTTAAAGAAAAAACCGGCGTGGGTTCCCCCTCTAGGGGCATACCAGGCCCTTGGGTCTGGTCTGGATTTGAAGGGGAACCCTACGCCGAAAAAACGGCGTGGGGGTCCCCCTCAAGATCCAAACCAGACCCATATCCGAGCACGCAACCTGGCAGGCCGCAGGGGAAGAGAAGGGGACGAGAGCGGCCCCCCTCCCTCCTGAACCATACCAGGCCACATGCCCTCAACATGGGGGGTTTGGTGCTCTGGGGCAGGGGGGCGACCTGCGGCCCCCCCACCCCAGAGCACCCTGCCCCCATGTTGATGAGGACAGGGCCTCTTCCCGACAACCCTGGCCGTTGGTTGTCAGGGTCTGCGGGCGGGGGGCTTATCGGAATCCGGGAGCCCCCTTTAATAAGGGGGCCCCCAGATACCGGCCCCCTCACCCTATGTGAATGAGTATGGGGTACATCATACCCCTACCCATTCACCTGGTGGAAAATAAATGGAAATAAAAACACAACACAGTTTTTAAAAGTATTTTATTGCACCGCTCCGGAGGTCTTCTTCCGACTTCGGGGGTCTCCGGTGTTGTCGCCGCGTTCTCCGGTTCTTTCTTCTGCCGGGCCTCCGCTAACTTCTTTTTAGCTCTTTTGCTAACGGAGGCCCGGTCTTCTCCGTCGTCTTCTTCTTCTTCTCCCGCTCTCCGGTTCTTCTCCCGCTCTCCGGTGTCGTCGCCGCGTTCTCCGGTTCTTTCTTCTGCCGGGCCTCCGCTAACTTCTTTTTAGCTCTTTTGCTAATGGAGGCCCGGTCTTCTCCGTCGTCTTCTTCTTCTCCCGCTCTCCGGTTCTTCTCCCACTCTCCGGTGTCGTCGCCGCGTTCTCCGGTTCTTTCTTCCGCCGGGCCTCTGCTAACTTCTTTTTAGCTCTTTTGCTAGCAGAGGCCCGGTCTTCTCCGTCGTCGGCGTCTTCTTCCCTCTTCTCCTCCTCGATGTTGACTCGTCGCTTCCTCTCGCAGTAATGATAAATCTTCGGTCCACAGAGATTAATATAGGCTTCTCATGACATCACAGTCACATGCTCTGGGGCACATGTGCCCTGGAGCATGTGATTGTGACGTCATGTGCACATGTGCCCTGGAGCATGTGACTGTGACGTCATGTGCACATGTGCCCCGGAGCATGTGACTGTGACGTCATGTGAAGCCTATATTAATCTCTGCGGACCGAAGATTTACCATTACTGCGAGAGGAAGCGACGAGTCAACATCGAGGAGGAGAAGAGGGAAGAAGACGGCGACGACGGAGAAGACTGGGCCTCTGCTAGCAAAAGAGCTAAAAAGAAGTTAGCGGAGGCCCGGCGGAAGAAAGAACCGGAGAATGTGGCGACGACACCGGAGAGCGGGAGAAGAACCGGAGAGCGGGAGAAGAAGAAGACGACGGAGAAGACCGGGCCTCCGTTAGCAAAAGAGCTAAAAAGAAGTTAGCGGAGGCCCGGCAGAAGAAAGAACCGGAGAACGCGGCGACGACACCGGAGACCCCCGAAGTCGGAAGAAGACCTCCGGAGCGGTGCAATAAAATACTTTTAAAAACTGTGTTGTGTTTTTATTTCCATTTATTTTCCACCAGGTGAATGGGTAGGGGTACGATGTACCCCATACTCATTCACATAGGGTGGGAGGGCCGGTATCTGAGGGCCCCCTTATTAAAGGGGGCTCCCGGATTCCGATAAGCCCCCCGCCCGCAGACCCCGACAACCAACGGCCAGGGTTGTCGGGAAGAGGCCCTGTCCTCATCAACATGGGGGCAGGGTGCTCTGGGGTGGGGGGGCCGCAGGTCGCCCCCCTGCCCCAGAGCACCAAACCCACATGTTGAGGGCATGTGGCCTGGTACGGTTCAGGAGGGAGGGGGGGCCGCTCTCGTCCCCCCCTCTTCGCCTGCGGCCTGCCAGGTTGTGTGCTCGGATAAGGGTCTGGTTTGGATCCTGAGGGGGACACCCACGCCGTTTTTTCGGCGTAGGGTTCCCCTTCAAATCCAGACCAGAACCAAGGGCCTGGTATGCCCCTGGAGGGGGAACCCACGCCGTTTTTTTCTTTAAAAATTGGCGTGGAGTTCCCGCTCAGGATTCATACCAAACGCAGTGCCTGGTATTGGCGGGAATCCACGTCGGATCCCCGCCTATCGGCAATGCGTGTCGCTCATCGTGAAAGGAACATTTTTTCCTTTCCCGATGACGAGACAGCTCGGCGCTGGCTCTCGCGACGGAGCTCAAAGGGTGTCAATATCGCCGCTAGAAGCGGCGATATTGACACAATATCGGCGGCACCTACTGTATTTAATGCAGCATTGGAGTGTGGCCATCTTCCACCTTCTATGAATGAGGCGATTATCATAGTCCTATTAAAACCTGGTAAGGTCCCTAATAATCCAGAATCATATCGTCCAATATAAATTGGGAAAAGTCGGTTCTTTTACAGATAGATCCCCTTGTGGATAATATGCCCAGCTCTGCGTCCCAAATAGCTATAGTCTCTACATTTAAGTATCTAGGCATCCAAGTTACAGCACAAATGTGTGAGTATGTAGAGAGAAATTTTGATCCATCGCATAAACGCCTTAAACAGACTGGGAAAATATGGAGTAAGCTGGCGCTAATGGTAGTTGGTAGAGCCAATCTGATAAAGATGGTTTGGATGCCACAATTTTTGTATTTCTTACATAAATTTCCAGCATGGTTGAAAAATTTCCAATAAGTAGACACCCTCTTTAGAGATCTTATCTGGAGGTATAAACACCCCCTGATGAGATTGGAAGTCTTGCAGCTGCCCAAGGGTGGAGGTGGTCTAGCTGTCCCTAATGCTAGATTATACTATTTGGCATCACAACTCCAACATTTATATGGTTGGAATGTTATAGACTTAGAGGACCCTATACAACAAATTATACTCTGAATTTTCAGTGGAGCCACCGATGCAGTCCATTATTTTTATAGTAAAATGGTGCTTCCCTACATTACACTTAATTCATACAGTTTGGACTACTGTCCAACAACTTACTTTTCATGAGGGATATACCCAATATATGCCCATATGGAATAATCTACGATTACCAAAGTTAGCGAAACTTAAAACTTCCACTCGTGGAAAAAGGCTGGCATTGTCCTTCATCGGCTTTTTGATAATGAAGTTCTACAACCACTTAAATAAACTGGCAGAAAAATACCATTTAACTAATAAATTATTCTTTCAGTACTTGCAGTTGCGGCATACTTTGCAGAGTCGGGCAGCGACCTTCCTATTAAAATATAATCCTTCCACAAGTTTAACTATGGCAGTATCTACAAGGAATTCCAAACAGGGACTTATTGGTGATTTATATTCTTCCCTATAAGCAACTAGCGCTAGCACACAGGGTGATAGTCTTGGGTGGTGGCGTATGGATTTGGAGAGTAGAACGGGAACAAGCTTTGGGAAAATTTGACCAGAGTTTCCATATCCTCTTCACAGTGTTTGACCCAGTTATTCGTCATTCATAGGTCTCACTATACTCCTCAAAAATTACATACTTGGGGAAAAGCAGCTACACCAAACTGTCCAAGATGTACTACCGAAACGGGCACGCTTATACATATGTTGTGGCGTTGCCCTAAACTACATCCATATTGAGAGCATATATTTGACATTTTAAATACTCTATGTTCTACACATGGTCATGCTGACCCAAAAATAGCTCTGCTAGGGATTATATCGGAAGATATTCTCCCATCTAAGATGCATGTGATGTGGCTGCTGTCTATGTATATAGCCCGAAAACATATATTGCAGAAATGGGCTTCAAACTCCCCACCAACAATTACTCAATGGTTTGAAGCGATTAACTTTAATTTAAGAAGGGAAGAATTGACATATAAACATAGGAAATGCCCCAAATTTCAAAAGATTTGGTCACGATGGCTAGACTCCAATCAGTTGATGTAAATATGTGGAGTCTACCGATGAGTTGACTAAAAGTTAGCAGAGGGACAGATCCCAGTTATGCAATATAAATACATATAAGCTGTTAAAGTGGTTGTAAACTCTGTTACACTTTTACCTACAGGTAAGCCTATAACAAGGCTTACCTGTAGGTACCCTGAATATCTCCTAAACTTGCACAGTTTAGGAGATATTCAGTATATGCACACTGAAGAAATGGACCACTGGTGGCGTTTCTTCGGTAGCCGTGCCATGACCTGCAACTCCTGCATGGGAGTGATGTCATCGCGGCTCCGGCCAATAAAAGCACCTGAGCCACAAATCCGGAAGTAACTTCCGTGGAAGATGTCGGCCATGTACTCGGAGTGTCGATGCCGATTCAGGGCATCATTCTGAGGTAAGTATTTCATAATGAGCTAGTATGCGATGCATACTAGCTCATTATGCCTTTGTCTTGCAGGGTTATTTTTTTTCCTCAGAGGTTTACAACCTCTTAAAGACGTTATCATTAAAGTATAATGACTTATCCTGTAATGTTCCAAAGTTATTATGAAAAAGGTACCGTATATACTCGAGTATAAGCCGACCCGAATATAAGCCGAGGCACCTAATTTTACCACAAAAAAACTGGGAAAACGTATTGACTCGAGTATAAGCCTAGGGTGTCCATCTGCATGCCTCACTGTGCCTCACTTTGTCCATGTGCATGCCTCACTGTGCCTCACTGTGTCCATGCCTCACTGTGCCCAATCTCCCTACCTGATCTCCGGCGCAGTGTGACTAGACTGACTTAACATGGGAGTCTATAGAAGGGGTGCCGAGGTTTGAAAAATCGGTGCTCCCCGGCCGTAGGTCCCCTGGACAAAAAACTTTGCACAATTATAGATGGAGAGTGGGGCTATATGTGTGCCAAGATTGGGGTCCAGGGGACCTAGGGCCAGCCGGTACCGGGTCCCCAAAATCACCAGAGAAATTACCGTTTAACATTGGAGTCTATGGAAGGGGTGCCCGGCTTTGAAAAATCGGTGCTCCCTGGACACCAAACTTTGCACACTTGTAGAGGAAGAGTGGGGCTACATGTTTGCCAAGTTTGGGGTTCAGGGGACAAAGTTAAAGTTGGACACAGACTCGAGTATAAGCCGAGGGGGGCATTTTCAGCACAAAAAAACGTGCTGAAAAACTCAGCTTATACTCGAGTATATACGGTAATCATTAATCCATTGCTTAGATGCAAGGTCTTAAGTAACAATGAATGAATAATCTGGAAGTTGCATAGTATATTTTTCTTTTCTTTTTTTGTGTCTTGCTACGAATTATTATTATTATAATTTTAGTTGTTTAGTGGGTATGTATTGTATGTATTTGTTTTGTTGTAAATGGAGGAAAAAAAAAAATCTCAATAAAAGAAGTAGTATCCGATTTAAAAATAAATTTAAGGTGAAGCTTAAAATGGTGTTGGTTTTAAATGACTCTCTCCTACTTGGACAGATTGGGGTTCATTTATTATAATTGGAAAGTGCAAAATCTGTTGCAGCTCTGCATAAAAACCAATCAGCTTCCAGGGTTTTTGTCAAAGCTTAATTGAACAAGCTTTTAGGCAGGTGCAGTCTACTTTCTCTACTACAGGTGGAGCTCAACTGCAGTAGCATTACAGGGGAGAGTAAGTAACAAGGAAAATGATTTCTCTATGGTTTCCTGGGTCACTGGGGAAGCTATCCATTTAGATGCTCCCACCCCATGTGACTCTAGCAGCCACCTTGGGACAGGTAGAGCCTATTTAAGGTCCTGACTCCCAGGCTTGGCACGCATTTCCTGTGTGGATAGTGTAGGGATAGGTCACCCCTCTGACAGGGACAGCGATTAGCGGCAAGAAGAGGTTTCAGACCAGTAGGGAAAGGATAGGGACACACAATCCTTCTGGAACCCTCCCCATTTGGGTTTGGACCAGCCAGGCCGCATGCCACCCCTGAAGACAGACGCTTAAGGCACACCTGTGATCTGCTCTGCTACACATTACGGTTACATGCCGTGAGTGTTCCTGGTCAGGTGCCTTCCCATCGAAGTTCTGTTCTCTTCAACTGGACTAGGTGTGTTTACTGCTGCCGCACCTATTCACAAGCTGAAGTTAGAAGCTGATTGGCTACCATGCACAGCTGCACCAAATATTGAATGCTCCAGTTTTACTAAAACAACCCCATTGTGTCACAATATCATATCTTCTGTTGTAAAAGGTGCCCACTGGCTTGTCTTGGGGGAAATTGGACAGTTTATGATAGCTCATGTTAAATGATTTGGACGTATGAATGATGTGAACATCTACTTACCCTGCTGGCCACCACCAACTGTACCAGTCCACTTGTAGCTCGCAGTATGCCAACAGCTTCTTGATGAGAAAGCCCAACTAGTGACTGACCATTGATCATGAGAAGCTCATCACCAGCTTTTAGCCTACCATCCCTGAAAATAAAACAAATAAGTAACTTAACAACAGTTAAAGTATTTCTAAACCCCAAAAACATTTTTTCTTTTATTTCCCCTTGGTGATTCTGCCAGCAATATATTTCCTGTCCTTCTATGACAACGCTCAATCACCCTAGTGCACAGGTGTCAAACACAAGGCCCGCGGGCCGAATCCGGCCCTCCAGGCCATTTCATGTGGCCCTCGCACCTCTACTGCAGCTGCAGGAGAGCTCCAGCCCTACTCTGGTCCTACTCCAGACCCTTACTTTCTGCTTTCAAGCAATGCATCCAGCTTCTTCCCAGCAGCAGCATAAGGAAAGGGGGATGTACTGTGATGTAAGGGAGAGTGGGGGACTCGACTTCTGATGGTGGGGTGGCTCTTGACATCTAATGTAAGAGGAGGGGATGTGCTGGACATCTAATCTTACAGATACAACCGGCCCTTTTGAGGGCAATCATAATGCACATGTGGCCCACAATGAAATTGAGTTTGACACCCCTGCCCTAGTGTATCAGGACAACAAAATTATGACAGGACTACTTGGAACACCCCCTGTCCTCTTGTCTACAACATAGCTGGGTTTATGCCTGAAAAGAGCAGCACAGCAGAGAGCACAGGAAGTTTTCAGCTGACAAGATTTCTGGCAGGATCAACAGGTATTTTTTACAATTATTAGACCGATATAACAAAATACTTTTAATGGTATATGTAACAGACCAAAATTGCAAATGAGAGAAGTACATGGTTAGAATTTAAATACCATTTAGCAAGGAGGTAATAGTATATTGGGTCTTCTGTTATATTTATAAAATATCAAAACAGCCCCACACTTCTCAAAGTATAGTAACCAGGTTCACATCTTATTCAAGTGCTGCTTTCTGGTCACACTTGCATTATGTGCACGGCCCCATACCACTCAGCCCGGGTTCACACTGATGCGGTGCAGGACACCGAATGTAATTCGCACAGAAATCGCAGCACATTCCTGTGCGACTTATCGGGTTCAATTGGAGCCATGGATTTGTATGGCTCAAATAACAATGCATTCGCACCATACTTGTGCAGAACCCTTTTTTTGTACGCACCAGAATCGTATCGCATGGGTGTTCACTGCAAATTGCACTGCGCTTTGCAAACCAATTTTGGGGTGTCCAACATATACTCCCCAATCGGTTTGCATGAATGGGTTGCGATTTTGATGCAGTGTGGAATCCGTAGAAAATTCAGACAAACACTACACATCACCCTGAACACACAATTTTCTTCAGCAGGGACAGGGAAGCTGGTCAGAGTTGATGAAAAGATGAATGGAGCCAAATACAGGACAATCTTAGAAGAAAACCTGTTAGAGTCTACAAAAGACTTGAGACTGGGACGGAGGTTCACCTTCCAGCAGGACAACGACCCTAAACATACAGCCAGAGCTACAATGGAATGGTTTAGATCAAAGCATATTCATGTGTTAGAATGGCCCAGTCAAAGTCCAGACCTAAATCCAAATGAGGATCTGTGGCAAGACTTGAAAATTGCTGTTCACAGACGCTCTCCATCTAATTTGACAGAGCTTAAGCAAATTTTCAAAGAAGAATGGCCAAAAATGTCACTTTCTAGATGTGCAAAGCTGGTAGAGACATCCCCAAAAAGACTTGCAGCTGTAATTGCAGAGAAAGGTGGTTCTACAAGGTATTGATCAGGGGGGCTGAATACAAATGCACACCACACTTCTCACATATTTAGTTGTAAAAAATGTTGAAAACCATTTATCATTTTTCTTTCCACTTCACAATTATGTGCCACTTTGTGTTGGTCTATCACATAAAATCTCAATAAAATACATTTACATTTTTGGTTGCAACATGTTAAAATGTGGGAAAATTTCAAGGGGTATGAATTATTTTTCAATGCACTGTAGATCTGTGGGCCCCAGGGCTGTAATTTTCTGTAAATGCAATATGGCTACCTGAAGGTGTTTCTGTACATCATTGTACATAACATCCCCAGAAATGTCATTTCCTGCTTGTGTGATTGGCTCACTGACTTTTCCAGAAGTTTGCACTAAGATACAAGCCAGATTTTAGGCATCCTCTGCAACAGACATTTTTGGTGGGATACTCCCCAAGGGTTATATACACTGCTCAAAAAAAATAAAGGAACACTTTTGAATCAGAACTCCTGGGATATTGATCTGGTCAGTTAAGTAGCAGAGGGAGAGGGGTGTATACAGAGGGGGTTGTTAATCAGTTTCAGCTGCAACAATGAGACGACCTCCAAAACAGGAATGTTTTTTTCAGGTGGAGGTGTCTGACTTTTTTTTTCCCTACTCATCTTTTCTGACTGTTTTTCACTAGTTTTGCATTTGGCTAGGGTCAGTGTCACTACTGGTAGCACGAGGCGATACTTGGACCCTATAAAGGTTGCACAAGCAGTCCAACTCCTCCAGGATGGCACATCAATACGTGTCATTGCCAGAAGGTTTGCCGTGTCTCCCAGCACACAGTCTCAAGAGCATGGAGGAGATTCCAGGAGACAGGCAGTTACTCCAGGAGAGCTGGGCAGAGACGTAGAAGGTCCTTAACCCATCAGCAGGACCGGTATCTGCTCCTTTGTGCAAGGAGGAACAGGATGAGCACTGCCAGAGCCCTACAAAGTTACCTCCAGCAGGCCACTGGTGTGAATGTCTCTGACCAAACAATCAGAAACAGACTTCATGGGAGTGGCCTGAGGGCCCGACATCCTCTAGCCACTTGCTTACTGGGCACATATACCCACTTCCTGCCCAGGCGAAATTATAGCTTTCGGCACTGTCACGCTTTGAATGAAAATTGCGCGGTCGTGCGACGTGGCTCCCAAACAAAATTAACGTCCTTTTTTTTCCCACAAATAGAGCTTTCTTTTGGTGGTATTTGATCATCTCTGCGGTTTTTATCTTTTGCGCCATAAACAAAAAGGAGCGACAATTTTGAAAAAAAACCACAATATTTTTTGATTTTTGCTATAATAAATATCGCAATTTTTTTTTTTTTAATATTTTTTTCCTCAGTTTAGTTCGATACGTATTCTTCTACATATTTTTGGTAAAAAAAAAAAAAAAAAATCGCAATCGGCGTTTGATTGGTTTGCGCAAAAGTTATAGCATTTACAAAATAGGGGGTAGTTTTATGGCATTTTTATTAATTATTTATTTTTTTACTAGTAATGGCGGCGATCAGTGATTTTTTTTCATTACTGCGACATTATGGCGGACACATCGGACACTTTTGACACTATTTTGGGACCATTCACATTTATACAGCGAACACTGCTATAAAAATGCATTGATTACTGTATAAATGTGACTGGCAGGGAAGGGGTTAACACTAGGGGGCGAGGAAGGGGTTAAATGTGTGCCCTATTAGTGATTACTACTGTGGGGGGAGGTGACCGATCTGTGTTCCTATGTACAAGGGACACAGCATCGGTCTCCTCTCCCTGACAGGACATGGATCTCTGTGTTTACACACAGAGATCCACGTCCTTGGCTGTGTACCGGCCGATCACGGGTACCTGGCGGACATCGCGGCCGCCAGGCACACGCATCGGCATGTCAGTGACACGCCAGGCGCGTGCGCCCCCCAGTGGCCGGAGGAGCGGAGGCCGTAAAAAGACGGCCTCCCGGATTTCTAGAGCCACCTTGTGGCTGTATTTTGTACATGGCCCAGGTCTGAAGAAGCTAGTGGGCTCTGTGCTCACTGCCGGACACTGTGGAGCTCGATTGGCATTTTCCATTGAACACCAGAATTGGCAGGTCCGCCATTGGTGCCCCATGCTTTTCACAGATGAGAGCAGGTTCACCCTGAGCACATGTGACAGACATGAAAGGGTCTGGAGAAGCCACGGGGAACTTTATGCTGCCTGTAACATCGTTCAGCATGACCGGTTTGATGGTGGGTCAGTGATGGTCTGGGGAGGCATATCCATGGAGGGACGCACAGACCTCTACAGGTTACACAATGGCACCCTGGCTGCCATTAGGTATCGGGATGAAATCCTTGGACCCATTGTCAGACCCTATGCTGGTGCAGTGGGTCCTGGGTTCCTCCAGGTGCACGACAATGCCCGGCCTCATATGGGGAGAGCATGGAGCCAGTTCCTGGAGGATGAAGAAATTTATACCATTGAATGGCCCCCACGCTCGCCTGACCTCAATCCAAAAGAACACCTCTGGGACATTATGTTTCGGTCCATCCGGTGCCGCCAGGTTGCACCTCAGTCTGTTCAGGAGCTCAGTGATGCTCTGGTCCAGATCTGGGAAGAAATACCCCAGGACACCATCCGTCGTCTCATTAGGAGCATGCCCTGATGTTGTCAGGCATGCATACAAGCACTTGGGGGCCATACAAACTACTGAGGACCATTTTGAGTTGTTGCAAGGAAATTTCAGCAAAATGGACTAGCTTGCTGCATAATTTTTTCACTTTGATTTTCGTGGTGTCTTTGAATTCAGCCCTCTGTAGGTGGATACTTTTAATTTCCATCAAATGATGTGCCATACTTTCATTCCTAACACATTACCCAGTCCCTATCAGTATAGATATCCAGCATGGGATTTTGCCCCGTTGAGATCTGATGCTTTTTCAAAATGTTCCTTGAATTTTTTTGAGCAGTGTACTTCTAAAGGGAATTCAGACACTGACACTTTTCTCATCAGTGTACCTGGTGATTATAGTGAACCAGACCCTCCCAATTGAGAATCAGTCTGCAAAGGACATGGTGAAACAGTTAATTCTTTAGAGCAGAAAAGGGTAGGAGACTGCTACAAAAAGTTTGTTAAAATCCTTGCAATGTACATAGATCACCATGAGAAGATTGGCATTCTCTCAACAGAATCTACTGTTCAAATAGCAGAGTGGAATATTTAAATACCTGTCTGCTGAGCCGCCTCCTTCCACGTGGGCAACAACAATTCCATGAGGAGACCTTTTCGAACCTCGGCCTCCAGTAATCTGAATCCCGAGCCCATCTGCTCCCTTTTGCATATGCATCTTCCAGATACAGCATCCTTCACACTGAAAGAAACAGTCATTGTTATTTTAATTTTTTTCCCTTTTAAAAGTTTTTTATTTAAGATAGAATAATGAACAACAACAGTTACAGTATATCCGATAGTGACAATAATATACAATATTGAAGTACAGTTCAAAACGAGTGTGTATATTACAATATATTTTCTCTTCTATGAAAGAGAGCTCAATGTAAAATAAGTTTTGGTCTACACCATAGAGGTATGAAGAGGTGAACGAATAGTACACCATGCAATAGTGAGATATATTATAACCATGGGAATCAATTTTATATACACTTTATAATTGACGAGTTTGGTTCTTCATTAAACTACAGTAAACAAGAGTCCATTGATCTGAGGATTCAGTTTACCCGGATCGAAACCATATCTTCAATTGTATAGTGAGAACATATACTGTAGTGTAAGAGGAAGGACTGAGTTAAGATGGATATAGGTTCTCGAGAGAGTAATAGGGAAGAAAATGTTAAAAAATTAAAAAGGGGGGGAATGGGGACTAATGGGAAAGGAAGACCACACAACTCCGATGGCAAATTTTATATATGTTATTTTCCCGGGGAATCCATGAAAAGGCATCAATCACCATGACGAGAGGACTCGTGTATCAAAGTTGTCAGGCAAATAATATGTGATCCATGGTTTCCAAATGTTATCAAACTTCTTCAGCTTATTTTTATCTAGCGCATCCATCTTAGCATGTATGAAAGATTGATTCATTCTCTTTTTGGCTTCTGCCAGGTTCACTACTGGTGATTTCCATGCGCTAGCTATTGTCTGCTTTGCGGCTGTCACGAATGAAAGGAATAGTTTATATTGATTCTGAGAAAGGGAAACTGGTTTAATATTGAGAAGGGTTGCCATTGGGTCCGGTAAAATGATAGTCAAAAAATTTGGAGGCAATCCGGAAAATCTTTTCCCAGAATACACGCACGAGTGGGTACTGCCACCAGATGTGCATGTAGGTACCTTTTTCCGAACATCCGCAAAAGCAGAGATCTGAGCTATTAACTGCAAATTTGGCTAACCTAGAGGGAACAAAATACCAGCGAGAGAGTACTTTATATCATGTCTCCATTGCCAATACATTTGTGGAAATAGAGCCAGTATTACATCAAATATTTGCCCAAGTCCTATTATCAATCTTACAGTCCAGATCCGATTCCCACTTAGCAACATATGATAGTAGGATTGTTTTTGATTTAGTGATCAATTGGGAGTAAATTATTGAGATGCGGCTTTTAGCATGCGCTTCTTTGTGGCATGCGCTTCTTTTAGGCATATTCTTTCAAATTGGGAGATATTGTGTAGGTTATCACTAGAATTGAGGAGAGGATCGTAAAAAAAATTCTGATTTAGGGAGTCCCAAAGACTTGCATAGTTCTGGAAAAGGTCGGATTGAGGTTGTTGAGGTTAAATTGTACAGACACGCAAGGCCAGCCTTAGACCAGGCTTTAAAAGTTCTAGGAAATATCCAAGCTGGGTAGAAGGCCGGATTTTTATGAAAGGAAAAAAGAGGTTTATGTGGAGATTGTAGACCATGTGAGCTTTTGTACCTATCCCATATTGATAAGGAGTGTTTAGAAATTGGATTCTTTAAGGCTCTACGGTCTGAAGAGCACAGCCATAAATTATTATTTGTGGGAAGTGGGTCAAAGTCTATTGCTTCAATAAGTACCCACAAGGGAGTCTCTGTAGTCGAGTGGTATTTTGATAATTGTGCCATTTGAGCTGCTTTGTAATAAGTTGCAAAATCTGGAAATCCCAGACCACCCATTAATTTGGGAAGGATTAAGGTTTTTTTGGGCAACCAAGGTTTCTTCTTTCCCCAAGTGAACTGTGTTACTTTTTGTTGGATCAATCTAAGAAAATAAGCAGGAACATGGATTGGAAGTGTTCTAAATAGATATAAAAGCTTGGTAAGTATGGACATTTTTATTATGTTAATTTTCCCGAACCAGGAAATCGGTAGGGCAGACCAGTCGGATAACAAACTAGTAATGCTTTTCAGCAAAGCTGGGTAATTGGCAGCAAATAAATCTGAGGGATTGGCCGTTAATTGTATACCCAAGTATGGTAGGCTACGGTCTACCCATTTAAAGGGTAGCGAGTTCTGCATATTCTGTTTCACTGTTTCGCTAAGTGAAATGTTCAATGCTAAGGATTTTTGAGTATTGACTGTAAGGCCTGATATGAGTGAGAACTCATGTAATACTAGCATAAGATTTGGGGCCGAAACTTGTGGTGACGATAAAAATAAAAGTAGGTCAGCTGCGAATAAGCAGATTTTGTGATGACATCCACCTAATTCAATACCCGTGATTGTTGGTTCCACCCTTATTCTTTGCGCCAAAGGTTCGATAAGTAATGCAAATAATAATGGCAAGAGAGGACATCCTTGGCAAGTCCCTCTCTAAATATCGAACTCTTCCGACTTATAGCCGGCATATTTAATGCAAGCTTTGGGATGATATAATGCAGAAATCCATCCCATAAAATGTGGGCCAAAGCCCCACTTTGAGTGGGAAATGCATACAAGACCATGATACTGTGTTGAATGTCAAGAGAGAGAAAGCACAAGGGAATTCAACGCATTTTAGCAGCATGTGACAAAAGGGCAGCGCGTCTGATGTTATCGCCAGCTTGTCTAATAGGGATGAAAACCAGCTTGATCAAGGTGAATTAGGTTGCCTATAATTCTATTTAGTCTGCTAGCTAAAATATTGGCTAGAATTTTAAAATTTTATTTAATAAGGAGATGGGGCAATAATTTGACCAAACTGAGTCATCCGTCTGAGGTTTGGGGAGCATGCAGATAATCACAGTCAAAGTTTCCTTCCTAAAAGAGTGATTATCCAAAAGAGAATTGAAAGTGTTTGTTAAAACCGGTGATAGGATATCTGCAAAAGTTTTGTAATAAAGAGCAGAAAATCCATCGGGACCAGGACGTTTGTTCACTTTCAGATTTTTAATAGCCTTGGATACCTCAACACCAGACACCGATCCCTCCATCATTTCCAATTGCGTCTTGGACAATGTAGGAAGGGAGATATGAGAAAAAAATGTATTTGCCTTAGACTAATCCAACACAATATCGGATGAGTAAACTTTTTAACTGTTTTAAATTTTTGTAGGATTTTTATTGGGTTGGTAGAATATACATCCCTAGATAGTTTAAGGCGGATGGGTTTGGTTGAATTATGGCAAGATTTCAGGGTTCGGGCTAGAAGCGCATTTGGTTTATTCGCATTTATATAATAGTTATGTTTTGATCTTTTAATTGTTCTATCTGCAGACTCAGTAAGGAATAAATCTAATTCCAATTTGGCTTTCTCTAATTTTAATCTGGATGATGGTGAGGGGTTTTGCTGAAATGCCATATGGCAGGAGTTAAAATGTGTTTCTAGAGTGTGGTACATGGCTTTTCTTTCTCTGTTGCATAGGTTAGCTTGACGTAGGCATGTTCCACAGAGAACAGGTTTGTGAGCTTCACATAAAGTAGTTGGGGAAATGTCGGGTGTAGAATTACATTTTAAATACTCCCCGAGTGCCGTTTCGATGTTTTGCTTATATACTGGGTTTTTGAGCAGAAAATCTTTAAGTAGCCAAGTTGGGTCGCGTGATTTCGGTATTGTGGATGCTATCGTATTGTAGATTGCACAATGATCAAACCAGGGGATGGGAACAATTTTGGAATTTAAAATTTCCGGTGTCATGCCTATGGACATAAAAATATGGTCGATTCTCGAGAATGATCGGTAGGGGTAAGAATAATGCGTGTATTGTCTCTTGGTTGGGTTCAATTCGCGCCACGAATCCACTAGATTATATTTTGCAATTAATTTTGAAAAAATAGGATTTTTTACTCACCGTAAAATCCTTTTCTCTGAGTCCATGGACCGACACAGCTTCTCTATTGACAAAGTGGGTATTATCCGTTAATTAGGAGTGACTAGGCAGAAAAACTTGTAAAAAGTGTTGCATCACACCTTCTACAGTACCGCCCAGGGGGCGGACCCTCTGGGTATACCCTCTCAGTCTGCACATCGCAGATCAGTTCGTCAAAAAGCAGTACAAACTTAAAAGGAGGGGTGGGTGCTGTGTCGGTCCATGGACTCAGAGAAAAGGATTTTACGGTGAGTAAAAAATCCTATTTACTCTTTCGTCCATGGACCGACACAGCTTCTCTATTGACAAAGTGGGACGTCCCAAAGCAGTGTCAGAGAAAAAACGAGGGGTGGTAACAGCATAAAAACAAACTTCACCCCAAAACAGCACTCCTCCAACGGAGGAGTTGCAACTCTAAACAGCCGCCTGCAAAACCTTGCGGCCGAAAGAGGCATCCGAAGATGCACCTACATCAACTTTGTAGAATTTTGTGAAAGTGTGAGCGGACGACCAAGTCGCCGCTTTACATAGTTGGGAAACAGACGCTTGATGTCGGAAAGCCCAAGAGGCACCTATTGCCCTGGTCGAATGCGCCGTGACAGGAAAGGGGGGCGCCTGACCCTTTAAGGCGTAAGCCTGGATTACTATCTGTCGGATCCACCTAGAGATGGTGGCCGATGAGACTGCTTGGCCCTTCTTGGGACCAGCCACCGAAACAAACAGTGAGTCTGACTTCCGGAACAGGGAAGTAGCAGATATGTATACTCTCAAAGCTCGGACAACGTCCAAGGAATGCAACGCCGACTCCTTAGGATTCGACGGCTGAGGACACAAGGATGGAAGTACAATGTCTTCGTTGAGATGAAAAGCCGAAACGACCTTCGGAAGAAAGGAAGGCTGCGGCCGCAGCACCACCTTATCCTTGTGGAAAATCAAATAGGGAGCCTTGCAGGACAAGGCTGCCAGCTCAGAGACTCGTCTAACTGACGTAACAGCCACCAAAAAGACCACCTTCTGAGAAAGTGTCAACAGGGGAATATCTCTAATATTCTCAAACGGTGCCTTCTGAAGCACCGAGAGGACCAGGTTCAAGTCCCACGGAGGTAACGGGGGGCGGACCGGAGGGGCCACATGTCGAACCCCCTGCACAAATGTACTCACGAGAGAGTGAGTCGCCAGGGGTCGCTGAAAAAAGACAGCCAGGGCAGATATCTGTCCCTTAATCGTACTTAGGGCAAGCCTTTGGTCTACCCCATGCTGTAAAAACAGCAGGATTCTGGAAACCAAATAGGTACGCGGATGCCATTTCATTTCCTCACACATGGAGATGTAGGCCCTCCAAGTGCGGTGATAGACCTTCCTAGAGGACGGTTTCCGAGCACTTCTCATAGTAGAAATTACTGAGTCTGACAGGCCCCGGTCTCTCAGTACCTGGTTCTCAACAGCCATGCCGTTAAAGCCAATGACTGTAAAGCAGGATGGAATATGGGACCTTGCGACAGCAGGTCCTTCCGTAGTGGTAGGCGCCAGGGGACGTCTGCTACCAGACGTACTAGATCGGCGTACCAAGGACGCTGAGGCCAATCTGGAGCGATTAGGATCATTGGAATTCCCTCTGCCTCCACTCTGCGGAGCAGAAGAGGAAGAAGCCTTAAGGGAGGGAAGGCATAGATTAGCCGATACTGGCCCCACGATGCTACCAACTCGTCCGTTGCGTCTGCCCATGGGTCTCTTGACCGGGCCACAAACCTCAATACCTTCCGATTGAGTCGGGAAGCCAGAAGATCTACGTCTGGTGTGCCCCATCTTTGGCAGAGGAGTTGGAACACCTCCGGGTGTAAGGACCATTCTCCCTGGTCCAGCATCTGGCGGCTCAGGTAGTCCGCCTGCCAGTTTTCCACACCCGGAATGTACACGGCCGACAGTGCCGGTACGCTCCTCTCTGCCCACTTCAGGATGCGAGCGATCTCCGATGCTGCAGCTGAGCTTCTTGTTCCTCCTTGATGATTGACATATGCCACTGCTGTGGTGTTGTCTGACTGGATCCTGACTGGACGCCCTTGCAGTCTCTGAGACCATTTGAAGAGGCACAGCTTGATCGCCCGGATCTCCAGGACATTGATCGGCAGGAGGGCTTCCTCTGGGGTCCAGCGACCTTGCGCCGACTGGACACCCCAGACTCCCCCCCAACCTGTAAGGCTGGCGTCCGTCGTGATCACTATCCAGTAAACCGGAAGAAATGACTTCCCGGCCATTAGAGCCGGTGCTGTCAGCCACCATACCAGGGATCTCCTGACTAGGTGGCTCACTCGGATTTGATAATCCAGAGATGAAGGGCATCTGTTCCATCTGGACAGAACTTCCCTCTGTAACACTCGAGTGTGGTATTGAGCATATGGGACCGCCTCGAAGGAGGCTACCATGAGGCCCAACACTCGCATGCAAAAACGGAGTGACGACCAATTCCTGGAAGTCAGCTGCCGTACTGCAGCCCGGAGGGTCTGCAACTTCTCCACAGGGAGGAATACCTTTGCCTCTGAGGAATCCAGAATCAACCCCAGGTACACTAGGCGTTGAGTGGGCACCAATACTGACTTTTGCGTGTTTAGTATCCAACCACAGTCTCGAAGAGTCTGACAGGTAATGGACACGCTTACCTCTAATTCTGAGCTTGAAGGGCCCTTCAGCAGAAGGTCGTCCAAGTAACCTGTGATAGCGATACCCCGCTGTCTTAGAAGTGCCAGAATCGGAGCGAGCACCTTGGTGAACGTCCTGGGTGCTGAGGCAAGGCCAAACGGGAGGGCCACAAACTGGTAGTGGTTCTTCCCGATAGCAAATCGCAGAAACCTCTGGTGTCTGGAGTATATGGGGACATGCAGGTATGCGTCCTTGATGTCCAAGGAGGCCAGAAAGTCCCCCGGATGGAGAGCCGTGACTACGGATCGAACCGACTCCATCCGAAATCTTTGTACCTTCACAAAGCAATTGAGGGCTCTGAGATCCAAGATTGGACGAACCCCCTCCTTCTTTGGCACAATGAACAGATTTGAGTAAAAACCCTGACCCCGTTCCTGTTCTGGAACTGGAATAACTACCCCGCGTTCCAGTAGACCCTGGACCGCCCCATACAGGGCCTCCCGACGGGTCGGTAGTAGCTGGAGATTGGAGGTGATGAATCTGTCTGGTGGACAAGAGAGAAATTCTATCTTGTAGCCTGAGGAGATTACTTCGCAAACCCACCTGTCGGAGACTAGAGCAGTCCACTGAGTCGCGAATTTGCGAAGACGTCCCCCCACCCGAGAGCTGGGTGGGGGCGGACCTTCATGTGGACGCAGATTTGTCCACAGGCTTGTTGGGTCTGCGGGACCAAGGACGCTTTTGTCCTTGGGCAGGCGCTTTATCGGCCTGGGGTCTTTTCCCTGTCGCCTTAAGAGGGCGAAAAAAACGCTTACGTGCAGTAAAGGAGGGCCCTTGCCCTTGGCGTGGTCCCCTACCCTTGCTAGTTTGGGGAAGCAAAGTGCTTTTACCTCCTGTAGCATCCTTGATGATGTCATCCAGAGAAGCCCCAAAAAGTCTGTCGCCCTTAAAAGGCAGATCCAATAGGGCTTTCTTGGAAGTCTGGTCCGCAGACCAGCCCTTTAGCCAGATCAGGCGGCGTATTGCTACTGCATAAACCGAAGCTCTTGACAGCAGGGGAATAGTATCCATGTCTGACTCGCAGACAAACTTAAGGCCCTGGACCAACTGGTCAGCCAAAGTTATCTCATTAGGAGGAGCATCTCGCTCCTTTAACCCCTGGAGTAGCAATTTTGCCCATTCAGTAAGTGTCTGAGACACTAGGGCCCCCGCCAATGCCGGGCGTACTGCTGAGCCTACCACTGAGTATAGGTAGCGAGCGAGTGCTTCAGCCTTCTTATCCACAGGGTCCTTGAAAACAGGAGCCCCTTCTACTGGAATAGTGGTGGCTCTATTAAGTCTGGACACCGAAGGGTCCACTATAGGGGGAGAGGTCCATATCTTCAAAAAACTCTCCTCAAAGGGGTACCGTACTGCAAACCTCTTTGGGGCTGTAAAGACCCTCAGTGGGTTCTCCCATTCCTTGTATAAGAGTTAGTCAAAATAAGACACACAAGGGAACACCTTAGCAGTGCGGGCAGGTTTACGAAACCCAAAGGGGACTGGAGTATCTGCTACTTCTTCAGTCCTTTCCAACTTTAGCGTATCCCGCACTGCAGTAATAAGGTCAGATACCAAAGCCGTCTCGCGTACTGACCTGGACTTGGAGTCCTCCTCACTGTCCGATCGGTCACGGTCTGCAGTCTCTGATGCATCAGAATCTGGGCCATGAGCCGTAGCTGGACCTGGTTCTGCATCAGAAATATCCCCAGAAGATTGCAGGGGACGGGGGCGTTTATTACCCCCTGTATTCCCGTGTGCTGCTTCCACCCTGGCAGCAAACGCCTCTAGGATTGCCGACATAGCGTCCATAGACACCTCAGGGACACCAGCTGCTAAATCTGGTGTTTCAGGGGAGAAGACATCTGGCTCAGATGCCATGTTGACCACACGCTGACACTCACAGGGCTCCAGGCAAGATATCAATAGGCCACCCTCCTGCGCTGCAGAGATGCTGGGTTACCCAGAGGACTCACCACCCTGGATAGGTACTGCTATGCTGCGCCTATGATGCTGTCCCCTTGCTGCTGTGTCAGTCTGCTTCTTTTATCAGCACTTCCTGTGTGAATTTTCGCGCCAGTGTAATGCACCCTAGAGGCCGGAGGCTCTCGCAAAATGGTTGCCAAAACCGTCTGTATGGAAGATAATGTGGGCTCTAAGAAAATGGCCGCCGACAGAAGATAGAGGTCAGGCAGCCATAGCCCACAAAAAAGATGGCCGCCGAACGGCAATATCTGCATACAGGGTGGACAAACATGGCCGCCGATCACCTGATAGGGGCCAGTGGGTGTGGCCGAACTACAGGAAGATGGCCGCCAGGCAGTTACAAGAGGCCAAACTTGGCATGGACCACCTCAAAATGGCCGCCGACAGCATGGAGACACAGAAACACAGGTAAGCAAAAATGACATTTCTTTTAAATGTTAGTTACAGCCAGCCCCGCTCCAGTGGGACCCCCTAGGTGACCCCCAGCACCCAGCAACCTTTAGCTAGAAGCCCAGGGAGGAGGGAAAGGCAGGGAGAGAGGGAAGAAAGGGGCCACAACCACTTACTTGATCTCTCCAGGAATGTCCAGCTAAATCACCCAGCCGAGGCAGGGGAGTTTTACTTACCTATCCTGCATGTATTCTGCTGGAAGACATTCCAAACAGATCATCGTCCGCGCACGGAAGGTGACTGTTGGCCAGGCATGCTGTGATTGGACCCAGAAGGGACGATCATATGTATGCCCTGGAGCATGACGCTCACCGGACAGGCTGCTGCGACTCGGCCGTAAGGTCAGCCGAAGCTGAGCGGTCCGATGCAAGCCTTGGAGCGTAAGCTCACCGGCCAGGCTGCTGCGACTCGGCCGTAAGGTCAGCCGAAGCTGAGCGGTCCGATGCAGGCCCTGGAGCGTAGGCTCACCGGCCACCCGTGGAGCGACGGGCATGTCGTGGAAAACCCAGCGCGTAGCTAGGGTCGGCACACGCTCGATGGCCGAAACTGGGGAGACTACAAGGATCGAGGATCCAGCCTGTCACCCAGTCGGCAGTTGATCGAAGATCGCAGGAAACAACAAATGTAGCAAAAAAATAAAAAATATATATATCTTTTTTCCCCGGACCAATGAGCCCGAAGGGAGCCATGTCCTACTCCTTGCTAGACAGAAAAAAACTGATCTGCGATGTGCAGACTGAGAGGGTATACCCAGAGGGTCCGCCCCCTGGGCGGTACTGTAGAAGGTGTGATGCAACACTTTTTACAAGTTTTTCTGCCTAGTCACTCCTAATTAACGGATAATACCCACTTTGTCAATAGAGAAGCTGTGTCGGTCCATGGACGAAAGAGTAAGATTGTTTATCTGACTTTTGAGACTGAGGAATAGGTGATTTATTCAGAAAGGGGAAGGTAGTCTGGTTAGAGTCGCCACTTAGTATTACAGTACCTATTTTGTGGGAGTCGATAACTTGTAGCAGATGGGATAGGAAAGAATTAGGTTGCTTATTGGGGGCATAATATGACACAATGGTGATATCTGATTCTTACAGGACATCTATTGGATTCTGCCATCGGCCTTCTGGCTCTTTCATCTCTTTCGACATTAAAAATGGATTACTACGGTGGAATGCTATAAGCACACCACGTTTCTTTGTGGAGGCCGAGGCCGTAAAGACTTGTGGATAAGATCTGCTAAAGAATTTAGGGGTGGATAGTGGTGTAAAATGGGTCTCTTGGAGACATATGACGTGTGCTTTTTTGGAGTTAAAAGTACGAAAGGCTTTAGTGCGATTTTGCGGAATGTTTAATCCCTGTACATTAAAAAGGGAAAGTATATTTAATGGAGCCATGGTTTTAAAAAAAAAAATTGGTACTAGTAATGCCCAAACATGGAGTTATTAAAGGAGTATTTACCTTCGGATTATTGGGAAAAGGTGGGATTGGGGGGGGGACAACAAAAAGAAAGAAGACTCAGAGGGATATCATAATAAAATAGTAAAACATGTATAGGTTCATGACATAACCGTTGAGGGGAGAAAAAGTCTCCCTCCAAGGGCACATGGGCTACCGTCAGCCGTCCACTAAGACAGTGGGCAGCTGAAGGAAGCAAAAGGAGGCGCAAGGAACAGTCCCGCAGAACACGGCGAGCCAACCATTTAAAACGCATTCTTACAAACAATAAGAAAAGCTAGAAACATAGCCCCAACAGTAATGACAAGTGATTAATTGGGGATTAGTGAAGTACTAACCGTACTTAGAAGGTATGAAATCTGGTAGGGTCAACCTGGAGGAATGGAAGTAACTACTATTCATCCTCAAAAGTGGGTGGTGATAAATTATAAAGGAAGCTTATAACTAAACTTAACCTTGAAATGGAAGAAAAATAATGGTTAATAACTATGAACAAATTACTAAATATACTAAGTTGCAAAGAATAGCAGGCTTGACCTGGTCATAAGAATAGATTAGAGAAGAGTCACAGCAACAGAAACACATGTGCAACGATAAAGAGAGAGCCACCTGGGAGTCGTCAGAGGGCCTAGGCAAGACCAAGACGGTCAAGTGGACTCCCAGAAGAAGGGGAAGAAACACGATACACAACTCTATTCAGTCCATAGAGTCACTCGGATCCGAAACAGGTGAAAGTTTGCGACTTCTTTTGTAAGGACTGTGATTCTCGTTTTTCCTGGAGGCAGAAGAGGAGTTAACAGGAGATGGATGATCTTCGACGCCTGTCAGTGTTGCCCTTGGATGCAGTCATCAGTCCTATATTCTGCAGGGTAGTTTGCAGGTCCTTAGCATTACGGCACGTGTACTTATGATCTTGATAGGTGAATCGCACCGAAAAGAGGAAGCCCCACTGGTAGATTATGGTGTTGCATTGCAATATTTGGAGCAGTGGTTTTAATGCCTGTCTTTTGTTGATGGGGAGGTCAGCAAATAGTTGGTATTTGTGGCCTTGAAAACGTAACGCATCTTTATGTCTTGCTGCATTTAATAGTAGTTCCTTGGTTCGATCGAAATGGAATTTTTCGATATCACGTGGCGGACCTTCTGCTTTTTTGGGAGTAAGGGCTCTATGCACCCTATCCAGCTCGAGGCGTTCTATCGGAATTCCTGGTTGCAATTCCTGAAAAAGAACAGTAATTGTGGCTTGCAAGTCAGTCACTGACTCAGGGATTCCTCTAATGCGTATATTGGACCGTCTCGCCTGGTTCTCATAGTCTTCCAATCTTGATTGTAGAATCATATTTTCCTCTTTAAGGTTGTCAATGTCAGTGGAGAATTTTGCCGTGTAATTCTCCATTTCATCCACTCTTATTTCAAGTGCTGAGGTACGCTGGCCCAATTCCCTAATTTCCCTGGTGAGGCTTGTAGTAATGTGATCTGAGGTAGTCGTTAATGATTTTTGGAGCAACTGTTCTATTTGCATCAGTGTTCTATGCGGTGACAGTTTCTTATGTGGAGAATTATCAAAGTTCTCCATTTCTACCACAGTATTCTCAGGAAGGGAATTAGACTGGCTATGTGCCTTTAATGGAGAAGAAACCTCCTTGTGTAGCTTCTTCTCTCTGCTTGTCACCTCAGAGTAGGACGGCTTCAGCGCCATGACAGGTACACTGCGGCACTGTGAGGCGGCGCTTGTATGTCGGTTTTTGGCCACAAAAAAGCTCAGAAATCCCTAAAAAATGTCTCCTTTTAAAAGGTAGGAGTTACTGTGCACTGTTTTATATAAATTACATGCCGGTGGCCGAATTACCTCCGCCGTTATCTGGCTCAGCCGTCCCGCGGGATACAGAGCTCTAGGCAGGCATTACCTCACCGCTCGGCTCCGCGCATGCTCCCCATTGTTATTTTTTTTTTATTAATTAGTGCTTTTATTATGATCGCCATTGCTGAGAGGAATATGGCGGTTGCAAGCTGCCTGGCTTTCTGTGGCCCCAATATTTTCTGAGACTAGGAACGAGTATGTGGAAAGCAAAGTCAGTTTTTATTGGCATCTATTGCCTTCAGTAACAGGATGTAATAAGAAACCCCTCTAAAAGGAACACAATGGGACCTTCCTGTCTCAGTGGCGTCTACACCCCTTATTTCTTGATTGGGTGTCCACAAATGTTTCAAGTGGAGTAGGGAATGGTTAAAGCCCTCAAGTTCTTTTTCCTCTGTGTCCCATTGAGATTTCCCTTTATTTACTGTCCTAGAGACATAGAAGGAAATAAGTATAAATCCATTCAAAATCAATTCGACCCGAAGAGATGTCCCCGTCGGAATCTTCACTGCCTATTCCAGTGACAAGGGTCCTTTAGGATAAAGATCCTCCAATGGAAACACCCCTTTTACCTTTGTGATGCGGAATCTCACCAATTGGGACACGGATTCTAACCTTTCCGGACGGTATTCAAAAACCTAAAAATATTGACTAGAGACGCTTTAAAAATGATTGAACTTTATTTATATCACAACAGATGTGTTTTTCTGATTAAGCGTAGGAGTCATGCTTTTGATAAAATGTTTTGGGTCAAACTCAAGTTTTAGCTGCTTAAAACTAGTTTCTCAAACTATTTTTAAAGCAATTGTCAGCAGCAAGAGATGTCCTTTTAAAAAAAAAAATTTAAAATATCAAGCGAATAAAAAGACGGCATGAAGAACACAATGGGGTTGATTTACACATGGCAAATACACGGTGCACTTTTCAAGAGCAGTTGTGCCAAAGCTTAGTAAATAAGGTAGAGCTATACTTTGCCAGGAATACCCAATCACATGCAAGGAAAATGGATGATGGAAGTCAGCAGCTGCTCATTTACTAAGCTATGGAGCAACTGCACTTGCAAATTGCACAGTCTATTTGCCTTTAGTAAATCAATCCGAGTGTGTCACAGTAGTGTCCTCTGCCCCCCTTCACATCACATTATCCCCCCCTCCCACGGTAGTGTCCTATGCCCCCTTCACATCTTCCACCAACAGTAATTTACCCCATACACTAGTCTCTTCTGCCCCCTACATATCACCCCTCCCACTGTAGTGTCCTGGCCACTGACCACCCCCCTCCTAGCAGTGTCCTCTGCCCCCCTTCACATGACTCCCCCACTGTAGTGTCCTGTGCCCCTCAGCCTCACCACCCACATAGTAGTGTCCTCCCCCCCCCCTTCACATCTTCCCCCAACAGTAATTTACCCCATACACATCACTGCTCCCACTGTAGTGTCCTGCCCCCCCCCTAGCAGTTTGCTCTGCCCTCCCTTCACATGACTCCCCACTGTGGTGCCCTTCAGTCTCACCACCCACCCACATAGTGTCCTTTGCACCCCCCCACAGTAGTGCCCCTCAGCCTCACCACCCACATAGTGTCCTTTGCACCCCCCCCCCCCCACAGTAGTGTCTTGTGCCCCCTCCGCCAAAGGCAGTGTCCTCTTCCCCACTTCACCCCCCCACTCCTCTACCCCTCTGCACCCCTCCAGAGCAGAGAAGGATGTGGGGAACGACCAGAAAAGTCCTCTGTGTTCGCAATCTACTCATAACCCGTATATTCCTTATTTTATAGCGAGTGACATCAAAGTCTCTTTGCTTCTCTGCACAATGTAGGCAGCTTGTGGCTGATGGGAGGAGTCAGTGGGCTGGCTCTTGAAAGGAGTAATGCAAATTACAAAATGCCTTGATGGGTGCATGTCAGTCTGCAAGAGTGGGCATTCCCAGGTAGGCTGCATTTGCATGCAAACAGCCCTAGGTAACACCCTCACGTGATGCAGAGCCTCCAAAATCGAAAGAACTGAAAAACAGTGAATGCATGGGGTGGTACCAGGAAAAGTCAAGCTTGAGAGGAAAGGGCTAGATCAGGGGTCTCCAAAAACTTTCAAAACAAAGTTTACTGACATTCATACTTCAGGGGGGGGGGGGCAGACTATGGCCAGTGGGAGAAAACAATGCCATAGGCTTGGTGTCAGTGGAAGTAAAAAAAACGACATTGTTGATGTCAGTGGGAGGAATAATGCCCCATCAATGGTGTTGGTGGTGAGAATAGTACCCCATTGTTGATGTCAGTGGGAGGGATGGTGTCCCATCAATGTTCTTGGTAGTGAGAATAGTACTCCATTGTTGGTGTCAGTGGGAGGAATAGTGCCTCATGTTAATAGAAGGAATAGTGCCCCAAGGGCCAGATAAAGGCAAAAAAATGGCCATATCTGGCCTGCGGGCCTCAGTATAGAGATGCCCCCCCCTTTTTTTTAATCCGCGGTGGTGCAAAAACCTAAAAACGGAAAAAACATTAAGTTAACAAAAAACGTGCATGTGAAAAACTCTAAAAAGCACTCTGTGCTTTTGTCCACCCCCCTGAAGGGGTAGGACCTCTCCCTGATACCGCGGGGCACAAGGTTCCTGACATGGTCCACCTAGCCAGAAGGCCTGATGGACCCCCCTTCTCATGATCAGCCAAAGCCAACCAACCAAGTAACAGGTCGAGGGGCTCTCCCGAAGTGAGGCCCCCAGGGTCAGAGGAGGAAGGAGCCTGAGGGCCACACATCCGCCTCCTAGATGTCAAGGCAAGCCCGAGGACTCACACCCTCCATCCTAGAGAAGAAGAAAAAACACACACAAAAGTGAAAGGGACAAAACCGTGGGGGAAAAATAAATAAAAAGTGGCCATGCAATGTGCACTGGCTAGGCCCTGAGGCCTGGAAGACAAAAATTGCCGAAGACTTGGCCAAATGCCTAGTCTATAGAGGCCCAGTGCAGAAAAAGCTTTTAGTGCTGTGACCATGTTCCTGTTCAAACCCAAGTGTTACTAAAAGCGTCTCTAAGGCGACCGCTCCCAGGGGACACAGACACTGCAGACTCTCTGCCTACCCAGCCCATGGCCAGAGAAGGTAGATCCACTCAAATCAAGAGGAATTGGGCCCATCCAGTTTTCTCAGGGGAATTACTTCCATGCCCCAGTTTCTGTTCCTGCCGGTACTAGCCTTCAGAGCCCCCATCATACCAGCAGGGATACCAGCCACCGCCAGCCATCCAAGCTCCTGGTCAAGCCAGAATGACGACATAGCACCCCTAATGGACACTGCTAAGAACAGATACTACACTTGATCTTAGCCAAAAGGCCCCCTGGGCTAGATGGTGCTGGACAAGCTTTAGTCAGGAAATGAGGCGGCCTCCATCTGACTTGCTGCAGTGAAATCAAAAGGAAGCCATTTCAGTGCAGGAGAGGAGCTAGTACAACTTTTTGGTTTTGGAAGTCAGTATTCATGTTTGAAAATGAATAAAAAAAAAAAGCAAACATTGGCAGCCCGGAGGTGCTCAGCATTGCCATAGAAATCACAGTCAGCAGGCATCAATTAACAAAACATGGCAGAAGCCTACAAATTCTGCTCCGAAAATATCTGTATTCAGGTCCTAAGTAAAACCAAGATCTGGCCTCCATCACGTCGCCACGCTGCGAATATCTTTTCTTGACAAACGTGACATTTCTAGAAGTCAGGCTGACGATGATTCTTGGCCTAGGCTGCGTCTCCTTACTGATGAGCTGTCATTGTGTAAACGGCGTACCACACACGAGCGTACAGTAAAGCCAACCGCTGAATGGATTATTGACTCGCCGAGCCCTTCAGGAATTTGGAGTATGGTGACTGAGATGCCCTCATAACACAGTCCTTTCTGTGATCTGCATTCCAGGAAAAGTCTAAAGCACTTCAAACAAAGGAAAGTATCAATCTGCGGAGTCCATTAACAAGAGGATGGAGGAATTCCATGCATTTGTAATTAAAGCCTGGAAGTGAGTGACAGCCGCGGAACCGAGCTTTATTATTCTTTTATTACTTTGTACCAGGCTGTATATAAAGCCTTGCCAGATTAACCACTTCAGCCCCGGAAGGATTTGCCCCCTTAATGACCAGGCCATTTTTTGCGATAGAGCACTGCTTCGCTTTAACTGACAATTGTGCAGTCATATGACCCTGTACCCAAATAAAATGGACGTCCTTTTTTTCCCACAAATAGAGCTTTTTTTTGTGGTATTTGATCACCTCTGCGGCTTTTATTTTTTGCGCTATAAACAAAAAGACTGACAATTTTGAAAAAAACAAACAAAACACACACAATATTTTTTACTTTTTGCTATAATAAATATCCCCCAATTTTTTAAACTAATTTCTTCCTCAGTCAAGGCCGATATGTATTCTTCTACACATTCTTGGTAAAAAAAAAAAATCTCAATAAGCGCTTATTGATTGGTTTGCGCAAAAGTTTTATCGCCTACATAATAGGGTATTTATGGCATTTTTATTATTAAGCTTCCTTTTGGTGGTATTTGATCGCCTCTGCGGTTTTTATTTTTTGCGCTATAAACAAAAAGACTGACAATTTTGAAAAAAAAATAAAACATTTTTTTACTTTTACTATAATATCCCAAATAAATAAAAAATGTCTATCAGTTTAGGCCAATATGTATCCTTCTACATATTTTTGGTTAAAAAAAAAAAAAAAAACGCAATAAGCGTATATTGATTGTAATTTAAACTCACCGGACCCCAGTACAGTGAGGACCAGTTCACACCACACGAGGACCAGTTCACACCACACGAGGACCAGTTCACACCACACGCAGTCCATTGCGTTTTTCTGGAAAGTAGTTCACCAGTGCAGTCAGTTCCAGGGCTTTCCAGTTCCAGAAAAACTAAATTAGAACATGCTGCATTTTTCCTGCACTAAAATGCATCAAAAACGCACTGAAATGTACTGGAGTGCATCAAAAACACACCGGACCCTAGTACAAAGAAAAAAGGAAAAAAGAAAAGCATCTGGGATGCATCCAGAAACGCACCAAAAACCGCGTATGCAGAAACATATCTGGAACGGATCTGGAGTGTGTTTTTGTGGTGTGAACTGGCCATAATAAATAATCCACAGGGAAATAATAGAAAAAAAATGCAAAGATTTCTCAACAAGAAATAAACTTTAGGCTGGGTTCACATATATGTGGTGCGGGACACCACATTTCTATTGAAATCACATGTGATTCTTTGCAATGCGATTTGAGGTCATTCATTATCATTTTGTATGGGCTCAATTTGCACTGCACAGGCATTTTTTTGCCGCACCAGAATTGGATCGCATGTTCACATCCATGCAATCCAATTTCTGCTATTGCACTGTGCTTTGCAATCTATTTTGGCAATAATATTGATATCGGTGGAAGATCGCATGAGGGCGATTTCAGTGCAATGTGGGAAACACTCAGGATTCGCTGTGTATCTCGCACCACATATATACTACCCCCCGTAGAAGCTGCTGGTTTAGATTTGGGCCTGCCGTTACCTTACGGTTCCGTATGCTCGTCTCAGTGGTCCTCCCTGAAGAGTTGTCCAGAAGAAAGTTTGCACCAACACAAAGTCTCTTTCAAGGGTTTTATTGCTTAAAGTTTCCAACAGAGGGATTGAAGGGATGGGGAGGACTCAGGTACCTTAATTGCGGATCACAGGAATTTTCTCAGGTCCAGAGGAACAACCGTCTCCACGCTGGACTCAGCAACCACCGGATAGGCCCACTCTCACTGGCCTAGCAACTGATGCGCAGCTCGATCACAGATAGTCTCTGCCACAGACTTGTGAAAAGAGAACAGTCTCTGCCACAGACTTGTGAAAAGAGAACAGTCTCTGCCACAGACTTGTGAAAAGAGAACAGTCTCTGCCACAGACTTGTGAAAAGAGAACAGTCTCTGCCACAGACTTGTGAAAAGAGAACAGTCTCTGCCACAGACTTGTGAAAAGAGAACAGTCTCTGCCACAGACTTGTGAAAAGAGAACAGTCTCTGCCACAGACTTGTGAAAAGAGAACAGTCTCTGCCACAGACTTGTGAAAAGAGAACAGTCTCTGCCACAGACTTGTGAAAAGAGAACAGTCTCTGCCACAGACTTGTGAAAAGAGAACAGTCTCTGCCACAGACTTGTGAAAAGAGAACAGTCTCTGCCACAGACTTGTGAAAAGAGAACAGTCTCTGCCACAGACTTGTGAAAAGAGAACAGTCTCTGCCACAGACTTGTGAAAAGAGAACAGTCTCTGCCACAGACTTGTGAAAAGAGAACAGTCTCTGCCACAGACTTGTGAAAAGAGAACAGTCTCTGCCACAGACTTGTGAAAAGAGAACAGTCTCTGCCACAGACTTGTGAAAAGAGAACAGTCTCTGCCACAGACTTGTGAAAAGAGAACAGTCTCTGCCACAGACTTGTGAAAAGAGAACAGTCTCTGCCACAGACTTGTGAAAAGAGAACAGTCTCTGCCACAGACTTGTGAAAAGAGAACAGTCTCTGCCACAGACTTGTGAAAAGAGAACAGTCTCTGCCACAGACTTGTGAAAAGAGAACAGTCTCTGCCACAGACTTGTGAAAAGAGAACAGTCTCTGCCACAGACTTGTGAAAAGAGAACAGTCTCTGCCACAGACTTGTGAAAAGAGAACAGTCTCTGCCACAGACTTGTGAAAAGAGAACAGTCTCTGCCACAGACTTGTGAAAAGAGAACAGTCTCTGCCACAGACTTGTGAAAAGAGAACAGTCTCTGCCACAGACTTGTGAAAAGAGAACAGTCTCTGCCACAGACTTGTGAAAAGAGAACAGTCTCTGCCACAGACTTGTGAAAAGAGAACAGTCTCTGCCACAGACTTGTGAAAAGAGAACAGTCTCTGCCACAGACTTGTGAAAAGAGAACAGTCTCTGCCACAGACTTGTGAAAAGAGAACAGTCTCTGCCACAGACTTGTGAAAAGAGAACAGTCTCTGCCACAGACTTGTGAAAAGAGAACAGTCTCTGCCACAGACTTGTGAAAAGAGAACAGTCTCTGCCACAGACTTGTGAAAAGAGAACAGTCTCTGCCACAGACTTGTGAAAAGAGAACAGTCTCTGCCACAGACTTGTGAAAAGAGAACAGTCTCTGCCACAGACTTGTGAAAAGAGAACAGTCTCTGCCACAGACTTGTGAAAAGAGAACAGTCTCTGCCACAGACTTGTGAAAAGAGAACAGTCTCTGCCACAGACTTGTGAAAAGAGAACAGTCTCTGCCACAGACTTGTGAAAAGAGAACAGTCTCTGCCACAGACTTGTGAAAAGAGAACAGTCTCTGCCACAGACTTGTGAAAAGAGAACAGTCTCTGCCACAGACTTGTGAAAAGAGAACAGTCTCTGCCACAGACTTGTGAAAAGAGAACAGTCTCTGCCACAGACTTGTGAAAAGAGAACAGTCTCTGCCACAGACTTGTGAAAAGAGAACAGTCTCTGCCACAGACTTGTGAAAAGAGAACAGTCTCTGCCACAGACTTGTGAAAAGAGAACAGTCTCTGCCACAGACTTGTGAAAAGAGAACAGTCTCTGCCACAGACTTGTGAAAAGAGAACAGTCTCTGCCACAGACTTGTGAAAAGAGAACAGTCTCTGCCACAGACTTGTGAAAAGAGAACAGTCTCTGCCACAGACTTGTGAAAAGAGAACAGTCTCTGCCACAGACTTGTGAAAAGAGAACAGTCTCTGCCACAGACTTGTGAAAAGAGAACAGTCTCTGCCACAGACTTGTGAAAAGAGAACAGTCTCTGCCACAGACTTGTGAAAAGAGAACAGTCTCTGCCACAGACTTGTGAAAAGAGAACAGTCTCTGCCACAGACTTGTGAAAAGAGAACAGTCTCTGCCACAGACTTGTGAAAAGAGAACAGTCTCTGCCACAGACTTGTGAAAAGAGAACAGTCTCTGCCACAGACTTGTGAAAAGAGAACAGTCTCTGCCACAGACTTGTGAAAAGAGAACAGTCTCTGCCACAGACTTGTGAAAAGAGAACAGTCTCTGCCACAGACTTGTGAAAAGAGAACAGTCTCTGCCACAGACTTGTGAAAAGAGAACAGTCTCTGCCACAGACTTGTGAAAAGAGAACAGTCTCTGCCACAGACTTGTGAAAAGAGAACAGTCTCTGCCACAGACTTGTGAAAAGAGAACAGTCTCTGCCACAGACTTGTGAAAAGAGAACAGTCTCTGCCACAGACTTGTGAAAAGAGAACAGTCTCTGCCACAGACTTGTGAAAAGAGAACAGTCTCTGCCACAGACTTGTGAAAAGAGAACAGTCTCTGCCACAGACTTGTGAAAAGAGAACAGTCTCTGCCACAGACTTGTGAAAAGAGAACAGTCTCTGCCACAGACTTGTGAAAAGAGAACAGTCTCTGCCACAGACTTGTGAAAAGAGAACAGTCTCTGCCACAGACTTGTGAAAAGAGAACAGTCTCTGCCACAGACTTGTGAAAAGAGAACAGTCTCTGCCACAGACTTGTGAAAAGAGAACAGTCTCTGCCACAGACTTGTGAAAAGAGAACAGTCTCTGCCACAGACTTGTGAAAAGAGAACAGTCTCTGCCACAGACTTGTGAAAAGAGAACAGTCTCTGCCACAGACTTGTGAAAAGAGAACATTCTCTGCCACAGACTTGTGAAAAGAGAACAGTCTCTGCCACAGACTTGTGAAAAGAGAACATTCTCTGCCACAGACTTGTGAAAAGAGAACATTCTCTGCCACAGACTTGTGAAAAGAGAACATTCTCTGCCACAGACTTGTGAAAAGAGAACATTCTCTGCCACAGACTTGTGAAAAGAGAACATTCTCTGCCACAGACTTGTGAAAAGAGAACATTCTCTGCCACAGACTTGTGAAAAGAGAACATTCTCTGCCACAGACTTGTGAAAAGAGAACATTCTCTGCCACAGACTTGTGAAAAGAGAACATTCTCTGCCACAGACTTGTGAAAAGAGAACATTCTCTGCCACAGACTTGTGAAAAGAGAACATTCTCTGCCACAGACTTGTGAAAAGAGAACATTCTCTGCCACAGACTTGTGAAAAGAGAACATTCTCTGCCACAGACTTGTGAAAAGAGAACATTCTCTGCCACAGACTTGTGAAAAGAGAACATTCTCTGCCACAGACTTGTGAAAAGAGAACATTCTCTGCCACAGACTTGTGAAAAGAGAACATTCTCTGCCACAGACTTGTGAAAAGAGAACATTCTCTGCCACAGACTTGTGAAAAGAGAACATTCTCTGCCACAGACTTGTGAAAAGAGAACATTCTCTGCCACAGACTTGTGAAAAGAGAACATTCTCTGCCACAGACTTGTGAAAAGAGAAAATTCTCTGCCACAGACTTGTGAAAAGAGAAAATTCTCTGCCACAGACTTGTGAAAAGAGAAAATTCTCTGCCACAGACTTGTGAAAAGAGAACATTCTCTGACACAGACTTGGTGTAACCCTTCCCTGGGTTACCTTCTGAATAAAACAACACATCTCTCAGTGCCAGGATCTTCCAGCCGTTCCGGCAGCACTGTGAGGTAGATTGTGATCCGGATGCATCCTCCAATTGAGTCCTCAATTGCTTGGTCCCTTCCAGCAAGCAAGGCGACACAGGATCATCCCTGGATCAATAGGCCCCAATAACTCCTGGGCCTACATCTCTGTAACAGAGCCTCAGGCCAACGTGGCCCTGAGGCGGAAACTGTCAGTACATCCCTGATGCCATGAGGGCCCTCAGGTCAAGATCGGGCGGGCGGTGCCCACCACCAACTAACGACAACCCCCAACTCTCGTCCACCCTAATGGCGTCTGTCCCTTAAGTACCCTCTCCCAGAATGCACAGCGGGTTGACCACGCCCCCTGGTCTGCTTCTGAGAGAGAGATACCCATGAATTCAGCCTCTTGCCTTTCCAATCCTGACCAGTGGTGACAGCGACACCCACTGTCAGGAGGAAAATCATGCAGCCAGCTGAACTAAAACAGAGTATAATTTGAAACACAATCCTTCTGAGCCAAACTATTGCTCAGACAACTATAATTTCTTTAATAATCTTCTTCTCGTTTGAGCGGCTTGTGTCTAGGGGTACCTGGGGGAGGAGAGTACAGGAACACTACGCCAAGCTCTCACCTCGTATGTGTATAAGAGGGTTGAGCAAAGTTAGTTGAATTACCTCCGGGTCTGTTCACTGCATACGAAGCCTTAGTTGTTCTGTGGAGATGTGTCTGCCAATAATAGAGCCCCACACCAATCAAAAGTCCAACACTCCTTTATTTCTCTGCTTTCAGGTTGAACACAATCAGTTGAACTTTTAGTAGCAACAAACAGGGGTGTGGATACGAGTAGGCCCAGGCACAAATTAACTCTCCTATCCCTTTGCTAGCGAATAGGCCTGGCGCACAGTCTCTGCCACCGACCGTGAGTTTTGGTCGCTGCCACCGACCGGAAGAACTGTTGAGGCCCCTGCCACAGGCCTAATAGCAGGTCTCTGCCACTGACCTGAGTTGAATAGTTGGACCGCTGCCACCGGTCATAGAACGTGAACCACCTTCCTCTCTGAACTTGGCCCCTGTTTGGGAAAGATATCCCTCCGGGTGGTCTCCAGAGGTTCACCCGGCACTGGCAATATGCTGCACCAGATATCTTCGGATGAGTCCCTCCTCCGGTCCCCTACGCCTCTGGATTCGGGTGCCCCACTCCCGAGGCACCCTAGGACAATCCCTCCCTCGCGGGACCCAGCGGAAGGTACTGGGCCCCAGGCCTCCGGCTGAGTACCTCACCCCAGACTGAAGGTGTCTGGGATGGAACACGAACTCCAAGTGTCCAGGCCTAGGCCACCTGGACACCGACCGCGGACAGCAGCCCTCAGGCTGAAGGTGCTTGGGACTCGGACCTCGTGGCGAAGATGTCCGCCCCCTTTATACCCTCTCCCAGCAAGCACAGCAGGTTACCCGCCCCGCTGTACAACTGCTGCGAGAGGTCACAAAGGGTACAGCACTGCAGCGATGGTTCAACCCCGGCCCAAAGTGACAGCACCACCTGCTGGGCCGCAGGGTACCTAGACTGATGTCCTCACCAGATTTAAAAGTATATATATATATATATATATATATATATATATATATATATATATATATATATATATTATATACACACACACACAATATATATATATATATATATATATATATATATATATATATATATATATATATATACACACACACACACATATACACATATATACATACACACACAAACCAAACCTTAGTGAAAGTCCACAGTACGAACTTCTGATCTTTCTCCCCCATGTGAAGCAGTCTTATGTAGTCTTCAAATAAAAGGACAACAAAATTCAATGGTGTCTTGATCCAGGATTTCCACCACTGAAGGAATGTGCAGCACCAGGAGCGTCCCTCCAACCAGCACCACTATGAACACTATGAACCCACCAGCTCCTCCAATCCTGTCTAACAGTGATTCATTCACCACAGCAGGAATCACCCGTATTTTTTATTAGTAAGAGGGCAATAACTCTCAGTATAAATAAAATTCAGCCAGTTTACACAATAATTCACCCAATTTGAATAAAAGCACAATATTTCCACTCCGGGAGCAATCAAACCATAGATAATGCAGAACAAGCACTTACAAAAAAGGCCGTCAGTTGAAGAAACGGAAGCGGCAGTGTGATGTCAGCACGTAGCTCCGTCCGACGCGTTTCATACGAAGGTACATCCTCAAGGGATTGCTGCAGTTGCGATTGCTGGCCTGCAATCTATGCCGTCAAGGTGATTTAGGGGAGTGGGGTGCACATTAGCACCCAAGGCAAAAACAGAGGGACCTTACATTTTCAGATATGGAGAGCTGGAATGCAGATATGCCAAAATACCAGGCTGTTCTGACCAAGCAAAGCTTTGGCATTGCCTGATAGGGTCAAAGCTTGCCAGCCACCACATTCCTACTGACCAATGATGCAGCTCATCATAGTAATGAATCAGTAGGAATGTATGGGAAGGGAACGGGTCAAGACCAAGGATGTGTCAAAGCCTTGCCCAACCTGAATAACCCAGCATTTGGGCATTAATAGATGTTGCAGGTATTAGTGGTGCACCGAAAATTCTGGATCAAAAATCTGAAATTTAGAACACACTTGGCCAAAAACCGAAACCAAAATAGGCAGCTTTATTAAAGACAATTTGTTCAAATTAATGTGGCTGCCGTTTTGCACTGAAATCAAAAGGATAGGATTTGGCATCAACGTCAATAGGGGGCGTTTTTTTGGCATTTAAGTCTCAAACTCAATAGGGGGCGTTTTGGCATCGAACTCAATAGGGGGCGTTTTTTTGGCATCAAACGCAATAGGGGGCGTTTTTTTGGCATCAAACGCAATAGGGGGCTTTTTTTGGCATCAAACGCAATAGGGGGCGTTTTTTTGGCATGGAAGACAATGGGGCGTGATTTTGCATGGAAGACAATGGGGCGTGATTTTGCATGGAAGACAATGGGGCGTGATTTTGCATGGAAGACAATGGGGCGTGATTTTGCATGGAAGACAATGGGGCGTGATTTTGCATGGAAGACAATGGGGCGTGATTTTGCATGGAAGACAATGGGGCGTGATTTTGCATGGAAGACAATGGGGCGTGATTTTGCATGGAAGACAATGGGGCGTGATTTTGCATGGAAGACAATGGGGCGTGATTTTGCATGGAAGACAATGGGGCGTGATTTTGCATGGAAGACAATGGGGCGTGATTTTGCATGGAAGACAATGGGGCGTGATTTTGCATGGAAGACAATGGGGCGTGATTTTGCATGGAAGACAATGGGGCGTGATTTTGCATGGAAGACAATGGGGCGTGATTTTGCATGGAAGACAATGGGGCGTGATTTTGCATGGAAGACAATGGGGCGTGATTTTGCATGGAAGACAATGGGGCGTGATTTTGCATGGAAGACAATGGGGCGTGATTTTGCATGGAAGACAATGGGGCGTGATTTTGCATGGAAGACAATTGGGGCGTGATTTTGCATGGAAGACAATGGGGCGTGATTTTGCATGGAAGACAATGGGGCGTGATTTTGCATGGAAGACAATGGGGCGTGATTTTGCATGGAAGACAATAGGGGCGTTTTTGCACTGAAGTCAATTGGATGTAATTTTGTATTGTAATCTTTGTATTGAAGTCAATAGTAGGGATGAGCTCATAGGCTGTTCGATCGTTCGACGAAGATCAAACGATTTGGGCCGTTCGCGCCAAATTCGAGTGACGCGAATGGCCCACAATGCACTACGCCATCGCAGTGCAATCCAGGCACTGTGATTGGCCAAGCATGCACTGTGACCCCGCATGCTTGGCCAATCACAGCGCCCGCAGCGAGGAGAGCCATAATTGGCCACAGGCAGGATGCCTGTGGCCAATTATAGCTCAGGGGGATTTAGTACACACCCCACACTATAAAAGGCCGCCAGCGCGGCGGCCTTGTGTAGTGTGTTCCGGTTCAGGGAGAGAGAAGGATAGGTAGGGACAGTGTCAGTGCTATTTGTTCATTTAACTTGTGTGCAGGGAGAGAGAAGGATAGGCAGGGACAGCGTCCGTGATATTCTTTGCTAAACCTTGTGTGCAGGGAGAGAGAAGGATAGGCAGGGGACAGTGTCAATGTCATTTTTGCTAAGCCTCCTGCACAGTATACACCTGAAGCTAGCCCTTATTGCTGTGTTTTCCTGTTGTGTAACACAGGCAGGCATCGGCAGCACGTACAGCGGGCGTAGTGTGCCTCCTGCACATTAAACACCTGAAGCTAGCCCTTATTGCTCGTGTTTTTTTTTCTTTCGTGTTACACTAACAGGCATCTGCAGCACTTACAGCGGGCGTAGTGTGCTTCTTGCAAAATATACACCAGAAGCTAGGCCTTATTGCTGTGTTTACCTGTTGTGTAACACAGGCAGGCATCTGCAGCACTTACAGCGGGCGTAGTGTGCTTCTTGCAAAATATACACCTGAAGCTACGCCTTATTGCTGGTTTTCCCATCTCCCTGCAGGCCTTTAGAATGTCTGGAAGGCAAAGGAGAGGCAGACAGTCAGGAGCCAATAAAAGAGGGCAAGCAGGCTCTGTGTCTAGAGACAACAGTGCTGGTCTTGGACGGGGCGCATCGTCATCAGCACGTGGCCATGGGACACGCTTGTCCTTATTTTCGGCAGCTGGACGTGTTGAGCCGCATCATGCCAAAGACTTGGTAGAGTGGATGACCAAGCCCTCCTCATCCTCCTCATCCTCTCTCTCACCCAGGCTCAGGGTACTGGCAAAGCAGCTGCCAAAGCGTCCTCTTCCCTCGTATCAATGTCATCATCAGTCACTCCTTCCCTAGACACCCCATGTCCTCCTGAGGAGTCCCCCGAACTGTTTGAGCACAGTTGGGTACATGCTCCAGGAGGATGCCCAGCGTTTTGAAGGGTCTGATGATGATACCCAGCTAGAGGAAGGCAGTAGCGTGAGAGCAGAGAGAGGGGATGCTCAAGAAGGACAGCAATCTGGCAGTCATGTTACAGCAGCTGCAGCATACTGCCAGATTGGCTCCAGTGATGAGGAGGGAGGGGATGATGAGGTCACTGACTCCACGTGGGTGCCTGATAGGAGAGAGGAGGAAGAGGAGAATGAGGAGGAGGCACATCTCCGAGGCAGGATGTCCTCGGGGGGCCAGCGTAAGGTCAGCACACCGACTGAATCACACACTGAATCACACCGCAGAGCTCCGCCTTATTCAAAAAGTTCTTTGGTGTGGGCCTTTTTTGAGTCAAGTGCATCAGATCGCACCACTGCTGTTTGCAACATATGTCTGAAGCGTATCTCGCGTGGCCAAAACATCAGCCGCTTGGGCACCACATGCTTGACCAGACATATGTTGACCTGCCATGCAGCTCGTTGGCAAGCGTATCTTAAAGACCCACACCAAAGAAAAAAGCGGACCTCTCCTTGCTCCTCATCAGCTGGGATCTCCAACCCCACTGTACCTTCAGTTCGCTCTGAAACCTGCACTGAGAGGAATGAAGGTGTAGAATTAGGTGTGTCACAGCCAAGTACATGCGGGCACTCTGCTAGCAGTAAACAGACGTCCGATTCTAGCAGGTAAATTTCCCAGCCCCAGCTGCTGGACCGTCGAAAGAAGTTCACTCCCAGCCATCCACATGGCCAGCGGTTGAATGCTAGCTTGGCTAAATTGCTAGCAATTCAACTGCTGCCTTTTCAGTTGGTAGACTCGGCCCCCTTCCGTGAGTTTGTGCAATGTGCGGTTCCTCAGTGGCAGGTTCCCAAACGGCACTTTTTCTCACGGAAGGCGATTCCGGCTCTCTACCGGCATGTGGAAGGCAATGTCCATGCCTCGCTGGACAGGGCGGTCAGCGGTAGGGTGCATATTACCGCTGACTCATGGTCCAGCAGGCATGGACAGGGACGTTACCTTTCTTTCACGGCCCATTGGGTCACTCCTTTGGCAGCTGGTAAGGATGCAGGACAAGGTGCAGTAGTGTTGGAGGTTGTTCCGCCGCCACGCCTCCAAAATGCTACTACTGGCTGTGACACACCTCTCTTCTCCACCCCCTCCTCTTCTTCTTCCTCCATGGCCTCTTCCTGTGCTTTGTCCTCGGAACCAGTGGTGCTCCGTAGGCGTTCAAGGGGCCACGCAAGTACGCAGGCAAAAAGATGCCATGCCGTGCTTGCGCTGGTGTGTTTGGGGGACATGAGCCACACTGGGGCAGAGGTTCTGTCTGCTCTGCAGGGGCAGGCCAAGAGGTGGTTGACGCCACGCCAGCTTAAGCCAGGAATGGTGGTTTGCGACAATGGCACCAACCTCCTCTCCGCCCTCCGACAGGGACAACTGACCCATGTGCCCTGTGTGGCTCACGTCCTTAACCTGGTGGTGCAGGGGTTCTTGGGCAGGTACCCGGGCTTACAGGATGTCCTGAGGCAGGCCAGGAAAGTCTGTGTGCATTTCCGCAGATCATATAATGCCAGTGCTCGGCTGGCTGAGCTGCAAAAGGAGTTGAACCTGCCCAAGAACCGCCTTATGTGTGACATGCCCACCAGGTGGAACTCAACGTTGGCCATGCTGCAGCGGCTGCACACGCAGCAGAGGGCCATCAATGAGTACCTGTGTGACTACGGCACCAGGACAGGGTCAGGGGAGCTCAGGTTTTTTTCACCACGTCGATGCATGCACTGTCCTGGCACCATTTGAGGAGGCCACGAGGATGGTGAGCAGTGACAGTGCATGTATCAGTGACACTGTACCTCTTGTCCACCTGTTGAAGCATACGCTGCGTGGAATAATGGACAGGGCACTTGAGGCAGAACAGAAGCAGGAAGAGGAGGGCTTCCTTGCCTCTCAAGGCCCCCTTTACCCAGACAGTGTTCCTTCTGTCCCACCCATTACACGGGAAGAGGAGGAGGAGGAGTAGGAGGAGGAGGATTGTGTCAGCATGGAGGTGGAGCATGGCACTCAGCATCAACAGCAGCAGTCTTTTAGGGATGATTTACAGTCCCAACAAACCCGTGGACTTGTAAGTGGCTGGGAGGAGGTGGCTGCGGATCATGTTGTCCTTGGTGACCCAGAGGACTCCGGACCGAATGCCTCAGCTAACCTACGCTGCATGGCCTCCCTGATCCTGCAAAGTCTGCAGAAGGATCCTCGTATTCTTCGGATCAAGGAGAGGGACCATTACTGGCTGGCCACTCTCCTTGATCCACGGTACAAGGGTAAGGTTGCGGACCTTATCTTGCCGTCGAAGAGGGAGCAGAGGATGAGACATCTCCGTCAGGCCTTGCAGAAAGGTCTGTGCAACGCGTTCCCAGAGACTGGGAGGTTACAAACTCCTGGTCCTGGACAACGAGTTGCTGAGGCTTCGGTCAGTAGCAGAAGGAGCGTTGGAGAAGGTGGCCGTCTGACCGATGTGTTCAGACAATTTTTTAGTCCGCAGCCCCAAGGTATGATCGGTTCCAGCAACTATCGCCAGCGTCTGATATACATGGTCCAGGAATACCTAGGGGCAAGGTCAGACTTGGACACCTTTCCCACCGAAAATCCTCTGGCTTACTGGGTCTTGAGGATGGATCACTGGCCAGAGCTTGCACAGTATGCAATTGAGCTACTGGCCTGTCCTGCATCCAGCGTTCTTTCGGAACGCACATTCAGTGCTGCTGGAGGCTTTGTCACGGATCACAGGGTGCGCCTGTCCACCGACTCGGTGGATCGGCTGATCTCCATAAAGATGAACTAATCTTGGATCACCACCAGCTACCAAGCACCTGAAGCTGATATAACAGACTAATTTATTTTCAAATGTCACATCCCTTCAAGACTGATGCTGATGCCGAGTGACTGTCCTGTTATGTTGACCGACTATCCTCCTCTTCCTCAATGATCCGATTCTTGATGATAGCTTGGAAGAACTTCTTTGTTTCTGGGTGCCGCCACCAGTGGCTAAGGCCCAATTTTTCAGCCCCTGTTTAACAGGGGCATGTAATTACAATTTTTGATGCAATGCTTTGCAGCAGGGCTCATTCCTGCACTCCAACTAGAGTATCTGGGAGAGGTTGCAGTGTCGTGGCACCAGTGGCTAAGGCCCAATTTTTCTGCCCCTGTTTAACAGGGGCGTGTAATTACAATTTTTGATGCAATACATTGCAACAGGGCTCATTGCCGTTCTCCAAGTACAGTATCTGTGAGGGGTTGCAGTGTTGTGGCACCAGTGCCTAAGGCCCAATTTTTCCGCCCCTGTTTTAGGCTCCATTCACACTAATGCGTTTTTTGGTGCATTTTGCAGAAATGCATGGAAATTTTTTAACATGGGTTCAATGCATTTTTGTACCTCTGCGTTTTTGGAAAGGGTCGGGGACTTTTTTTCATGCAAAAAGCAGCGTTTTGCATGTAATAGAAGTCAATGGACCTGCATCAAAAACGCAAGTACCAAGTTTTTGATGCGTTTTTACCGCGATTTTACCGCGATTTTGCCACGATTTGCGTATTTTTTTATTATGGAAATGTATAAAAATAAAAATTAATTTATAAAAATTTATAAAAAATAAAAAAAACGCAAAACGCAAATCGCGGTAAAAACGCATGTTGAAAAACGCAGCAAGCACTGCAAAAAGCAAGGCAAAAACGCTCAAAAGCAACATGCATAGGTGTGAATCGAGCCTAACAGGGGCATGTGATTACAATTCTTGATCTAATAATTCAGAGCAGGGCCCATTCATGCGCCCACCAAGAGTAACTGTGAGGGCTCACAGTGTTGTGGCAACACCAACACCTAAGGGGCCTATTTCTGCAGAGTATATACGGCAGGCCCCTACTTTCAAACATCCAACTTACAAACGACTCCTCCTTGCAAATGGAAGGATACAACAGGAAGTGAGAGGAAATCTACCCCTAGGAAGGGAAATTCTCTCCTGTAAGAGTTAATATGGGAAAAAAAGTGTCTCCTCTGTACTGATGCTTTATCACCAATTGTTGTTTCAATAAAAACCACACTTTTCAAAAACATTTGTCATTGGGACGGAAAGTGAGGTGAACTGTTCTGAACAGGGGCACAGACAGCAAAACAAATGTTACAGGGGTGATAACCCTTACCTATGTTTTCCAAAAAGTTTAAAAATAGATTTTTGGGCTGGAGCTACACTTAAACAATGTACCTGTTCAAAATTACAAACAGATTCTACATAAGAACAAACCTACAGTCCCTGTCTTGTATGCACCGCCTGTATACGGCTGTTCAGAGTATATAGGGCCTTTTTTATTTTATGTGCGGGGTTCCCCTTAATATCCATACAAGACCCAAAGGGGCTGGTAATGGGCTGGGGTAGGGGGGGGGGGGGGTGATGGGGTAGCTATGCCATTTTTCTTAAAGATTTTCATCCATATTACTGGGACCAGACATTACATTAAAGCCGCAAGCAGTTTTAAATGGCTTTTTTTTCCTTTAGAAATGTAATTTTGTGCAGGGACAGTTCTAAACACGGGAAACACGTGGCACTTCACAGGCATACTTTAGACACCCCCCAGGTACAATATTTAACCACTTCAATACCATGCACTTATACACCTTCCTGCCCAAGCCAATTTTGAGCTTTCAGCGCTGTCGCAATTTGAATGACAATTGCGCGGTCATGCAACACTGTACCCAAACAATTTTTTTTGTTCCCACAAATAGAGCTTTCTTTCGGTGGTATTTGATCGCCTCTGCGATTTTTATTTTTTGCATAACAAATAAAAAAAGAGCGAAAATTTTGAAAAAAAACTAAGTTTTTCTTTGTTTCTGTTAATTGTTTTTGGAAATAAGTACCTTTTCTACTTCAATGACGGGCACTGATAAGGCGGCACTAACGGGCACTGATAAGGCGACACTGATGGGCACCGATGAGGTGGCACCAATGATGGGCACTGATAGGCGGCACTGATGGGCACTGATATGTGACACTGGTATGCGGCACTGATGGGCACTCATAGGCGACACTGATGGATACTTATGGGTGACACTGATAGGTGGCACGGACGGGCACTGATAGGTGGGTATTTATGGGCACGGATGGGCACTGGTAGGTGGCACTGATGACACTGGTGGCTGGCATTGCTGGGCATCATGCATTTTGGTTGTGTCATGGTGGTGCCAGTCAGTGCCCATTTGTGGGCACCGATTGGCATATATTTTTTATGTATTTGTGCATGTGGATTGCCATGGGGGACTTACCTGGCCATCCACATGCTTGGGGCTTCCCTGGTGGTCCTGGGGGGCTTCCCTGGTGGTCCAGTGTGGGTATCCGAGGGGGGGGCTGCGCTGATAAACAATCAGCGCGAACCCCCCGTCAGGAGAGCAGCCGATCGGCTCTCCTCTACTCGCGTCTGTCAGCGGCTCTTCCTGTTTACATCCTGATCAGCCGTGATTGGACACGGCTGATCACGTGGTAAAAAGCCTCAGACTGACACACCGCTCCACCGATCGCCGCGATGAGCGCCCCCCTGGGCGCGCGGCGGCTGTTATCCTGCAGGACGTCATATGATCTCCAGTGTGGATAACAAAACCACTTCCTGGACATCAATATGCTATTGACTGGGCGGGAAGTGGTTAAAGGAATATTTGACATTTTTTTTTCACTTTATGCATCATTAAAATGACTGCTCCCGGAAAACGGCCGTTTTTAAAACTTCTTTTTGCATTGATACATGTCCCCTGGTGCAGGACCCGGGTCCCCAAACCCTTTTTAGGACAATAACATGCATAATAGTCGTTATAATTAGCACTTTAGATTTTGAACGTTCGCATCCATTGTATTTAATAGGGTTCTAACGTTCGCGCGAACTTTCGGTCCGTTCGAAGGTTCTGGTACAAACCAAACCGAGGGTGTTCGGCTCATCACTAGTCAATAGGATGCAGCATTCCATTATCGGAAAAGTAACCCTATTTCTCATATATCGGTGCATCCCTAGCAGGTATCCAATTTTCCTGACTGTCCTTGAACCACCCCTTTCCTTCATTGGATTACAATCCTTTCCATCATGGAAGCTCAGCATCCCATGTTGCCATTACATAAGGCGGTCTACATGCCAATACAACCTGCCTAGAAACACCCACTTCTCTGGAGTAACATCCACCTATCAAGACATTTTGATATTTTTCATAACTCCTCCCAAGAAAAGGCCTACTGCTTGCATTAGGGTTGAAGGCTCCTGAGAGGAGTACTGGGGCCGGGTGCTGTAATGTTTTCAGTAAGGTATGTACAGCACCCACCAGCCATGCTCTGCCTGCATTACATAGAGAAGCGCAGAGACCCAGTGATGACATCACAGGTTCTAAAATGAGGTATGTAATAAAAATGGAAAGGTTTAATTAAACATTCCTCATCATGTTGATGGGGTAAGGAGGCGACCAGGGAAGGCAAAATATAAGCAATTTTTAAATAATAACGGTTTTCCATTAGCTTTACCCAAAGGACTCTGATAATATGGCAGACTAGCCCAGATCTGATCTCTGTATAAGCCAACAATGGCTCCGCTACAAAACATCTTTTCACCCCACACTGTGGCTTTGTTCCGGTTTTCCCTGGATTATACAGTACATAGGCCGCTATGTGAGAGCGCCGCTTGGCTGCCGGCCTCCCTGTATATACACATCATTAATATGCAGACGTGTCAGAGATTCTGGGACACATTATTCAAGTGCTGATACTTTAGGGTAAATATTTAGGTAGATCACTGTAATCCTGCTTGAGGGTCATTAATTATTTAATGCGCTGTTTAAAGTTACAAGATCAAGCGACTTTAATCACCAAACTAACATTTCCATTGAATTCCCTATAAAAATAGAACTGGATACTTAGTGTACCTCCCTTACGCCTGCGCAACTAAACATCACACCATTGATGGGAAACCCACCGATGAAGACTTAGTGTTTCTAAAGTCAAAAAGTTATTATATTAATGCATTCTATGCATTAAAGTAAATTCAGCGATGTCCCATCTGCACCACCGCTCTCCCTGGTCTTATAGGAGACTCTGAAAGCAGGCTCCTGCTGCGGTCAGTCAAATTCTGTGAGGGGTCAGGAGGGTATGGTAATGGTAGTCAGGAGAGTACAGAAGTAGTTTCCTGGTGCAGAGCAGTGCAGGGAAGCCGCCGTGGTTGAGCTACCTTTTCTGGTGTGCAAATCCGGTCGGTCCTCCTCTCTCATCACAAAATCACCACCAAGCCAAATCCTGTAGGGGGTCAGAAGGGTACGGTACTGGGGGTCAGGAGAGAACATAAGTGGTTTCCCGATGCAGAGCAGCGCAGGAAAGCTGCTGTGGCAGAGCTGCCTGTTCTGGTGCGCAGATACCTTCGGTCCTCCTCTCTCGACACGTCACCCCCAAGTCAAATCCTGAAAGGGGTCAGGAGGGTACATAAGTGGTTTCCCGATGCAGAGTAGCGCAGGGAAGCTGTTGTGGCAGAGCTACCCGTTCTGGTGCGCAGATCCCGTCAGTCCTCCTCTCTCATCACATGATGTCACCCCCAAGCACACCAACTTGAATGAACTGGAGAGGAGGACCTGCAGGGATCAGCACACTGCACTCAAGTGGACAAGAACTGGAACACTAGCCGATAGCGAATCCTAGGTGTCCGAGGCATTGGCTTTGACTGCTTCCCAGCTTGACAAGGCTCCTGACTGAGCTCATCCATTCTCTGCACTGCTCTGCCATTCGGTGTGTGTGTGTGTGTGGGGGGGACTTACGGGTCGGCAGGGCAGGGACTTGATTGTGATCACGATCGACAAGTTGCCTACCGTCGTTCTAGGGTAAAAAATTTGAGAAAGGTCTTTCTGAAAAACAATGTGTACAGCAAGCAGCTGCAAAGATTTCACAAAGCAACGTTCAGCTCCAGTCTGGGAATGGTATATACAGATCTTGACGAGTCGGCGCTTCTACGTGCGTGACGAGTCGGCGCTTCTACGTACGTGACGAGTCGGCGCTTCTACGTACATGACGAGTCCGCACTTCTATGTACGCTTCACCGTACTGGTGTCATCAGTACGCCAGTATGGTGAAACATACGTAGAAGCGCAGACTCGTCATATTTTCAGGTCCTCTAGGTCATGGTTCCCCAACCCCCGGTCCGCGGCCCACTGCCGGGCCGTGGCCTATTTGCAGATGGGCCGCGAAGGCTGCACTGTGTGAGGTGCGGCAGCAGGCAAGCAGAGAGATGACATCTCTCACCGCCCGCCCGGATCACGGCACTTCCGCCCACACAGCGGGGCTCCTACTGCGGTGAGGCGCGGGAGCAGAGAGATGAGATCATCTCTCGCTGCCCGCCCGGAACGCGGCACTTCCACCCACACAGCGGGGCTGCTATACTGCAGCGAGGCGCGGGAGCAGAGAGATCATCTCTCACCGCCCGCCCCGCATTACCGCTGTTCTCCCTCACCTGCCTGTGCTGCCACCACGGCAGGTGACAAAAAAATCTACTGCCAGGTGGCAAACCATCTCTGGTGGCAGGTGGCAATCCACACCTGGTGGCAGGTGACATGGCAAGTAGCAATCCACACCTGGTGGTAGGTGACGTGGCAATCCACACCCGGTGGCAGGTGACGTGGCAATCCACACCCGGTGGCAGGTGACGTGGCAATCCACACCCGGTGGCAGGTGACGTGGCAATCCACACCCGGTGGCAGGCGACGTGGCAATCCACACCCGGTGGCAGGCGACGTGGCAATCCACACCTGGTGGCAGGTGTTGTGGCAAGCGACAATCCACATCTGGTGGCAGGCGAGGTGGCAAGCGACAATCCACATCTGGTGGCAGGCGACGTGGCAATCCACACCTGGTGGCAGGTGACATGGCAATCCACACCTGGTGGCAGGTGACGTGGCAAGCAACAATCCACACCTGGTGGCAGGTGACGTGGCAATCCGCACCTGGTGGCAGGTGACATGGCAATCCACACCTGGTGGCAGGTGATGTGGCAAGCAACAATCCACACCCGGTGGCAGGTGACGTGGCAATCCGCACCTGGTGGCAGGCGACGTGGCAATCCGCACCTGGTGGCAGGCGACGTGGCAATCCGCACCTGGTGGCAGGTGTTGTGGCAAGCGACAATCCACATCTGGTGGCAGGCGAGGTGGCAAGCGACAATCCACATCTGGTGGCAGGCGACGTGGCAAGCAACAATCCACACCTGGTGGCAAGTGACATGGCAAGCAACAATCCACACCTGGTGGAAGGCGACGTGGCAAGTGACAAACCGCATCTGGTGGCAGATTCTGCATTATGGTGAGTTTGAACTATTTCATTTTATATTACAATGCAATGACAGAAATAATGCGCTTCAATCATCCCAACACCATATCAGCCATTGTTCTGTGATGATTGAAGCGCTAACACCAGCCATTTCCCCGACAAACTGCCCGCGAAAATCTACATAACAACCCAACCCCCCCCCCCCCCCCCCCGGGCCTTGGCACGATTCTATTCCACAACGCCGGTCCTCGGTGCCAAAAAGGTTGGGGACCACTGCTCTAGGTGACATCCTTTTGGTATATCCAGAATGAGGCGTGGACCGCACGCCACCACGATTCCGATATATCCACCGGAACATGCTGTAGACACTTCAGTCACATACGAGTGCAAAATCTTTTATCTTTTTAAACATTTTTTATTAAAACTTACTACACCATAAGAGTTCTTTTTGTGTGTCCTTGGTGGAGTCTGTTCCCTTATCCTCAGCCGCCATCTGGAGGGGGTTACACAGTGGAGAGATACATAACTTGGATGCCTCTTTTTTTGAAAGCCCATGGTGTGTGAAACACTCAAAAACTTCACCCGGTGCCAAAAAAAATGTGCGTAAGGAAGATAAAGAGGTGGCACAAAAACGTGCAACAGGTGTACACAAGCCCTCCAAAATCAAAGGCCTTGACCTGAATCCCCCGGGGCGTTGGGCTCCAGACGGGGACAAGGGTACTTTACACTTGGTCCATCTGGCCGAAACCAGACGGACCCCTTTCTCTGGAGGGTCTGCCGAAACAGACCCACCCAAGTACTAGGTGGGGCTCCCCCATAGGGAGACCCCATGAGAGAGGGCGAACTAAGCCAGAAGGCCATGTCCACCCCCTCCCAAGACTTTCAGGGCAGGCCCGAGGACCTACATCCTACCAGTCACACAGTGCAACAAACCGTGTACAAACAAAAAAATACAAAAACATGACAAACAAAGGGAATAAATAAAAAGAAAGTGGGGGAGAAAGAAGTAGAGGAGAGTGAAAAGGTGGCCATTGTGCAATACAATGGACAGGCCCTCCGGCCAGGAATAAAAAGTTCCTCCGGTCCTACCCAAAAGGCCCGGCCCAGGAGGCAGGTGAAAAAAATAGGATTTTTATAACAGCTTACCTGTAAAATCCTTTTCTTGGAGTACATCACGGGACACAGAGCGACATAGTCATTACTAATGGGTTATATAGTTACCGTCAGGTGCTGGCACTGGCAACTTCCAAAACCGGAAGTACCCTCCCCTATATAAGCCCCTCCCATCCGGGAGCACCTCAGTTTTGTAGCAAAGCAATAAGTGTCCCCAAAGAGGGGCGGGAGCTCTGTGTCCCGTGATGTACTCCAAGAAAAGGATTTTACAGGTAAGCTGTTATAAAAATCCTATTTTCTTTCTCGTACATCACGGGACACAGAGCGACATAGTCATTACTAATGGGATGTCCTAAAGCAATGCCAAATGAGGGGGGGGGATACACCATATATAAGCTGAGCGCTATCAGACATGAGGATCTTTTGCGGCCTGCAACACACTGCGCCCAAAGGCGACATCCTCCTGACTTCTAACGTCCACCTGGTAGAACCTAGTAAACGTGTGTACTGAAGACCATGTTGCGGCCTTACAGATTTGAGCCAGGGAGGCCTGGTGATGCACTGCCCATGAAGTTCCAACTGCTCTCGTGGAGTGCGCCCTAACTTTGAACGGAGGCGGTCTCCTTCTCAAGCCATAGGCTTGTATTATGACCTGTCGAATCCACTTGGCTAAAGTAGATTTTGACGCTGCCTGACCCTTTCTGGGGCCTTCCGGCAGAATAAACAAAGTATCCGTTCTGCGAATCTGAGCAGTGGCTTTTAGATAAGCTTCAACTGCTCTTACTACATCCAAAGAATGCAATAACTTTTCCTCTACCGAAGTAGGCTTGGGGAAAAAAGAAGGAAGAACCACATCATGGTTCAAATGAAAACTCAATACCACCTTAGGAAGAAAGGCTGGATGAGGACGTAACACTACTCTGTCCTTATGGATAACCAGATATGGCTCCTTACAGGACATAGCTGCTAATTCCGATACTCTCTTAGCCGAACAAATGGCTACTAGAAAAATCAATTTCCTGGTGAGAAGCACCAAGGAAATATGCTGTAATTGTTCAAATGGTTGTTTCTGTAGAACCGACAGAACCAAGTTTAGATCCCATGGACATATGGGAATATTAACCGGAGGACTAATACGCATCACTCCTTGTATAAAGGCTTTGACTAGTGAATGCGAAGCCAAGGGCCTTTGAAAAAATATTGACAAGGCCGAAATCTGACCCTTGATAGTACTCAAGGCAAGCTTCCTATCTACAGCCCATTGTAGGAAGTCCAGAATCCTACCTATTACGTATTTACGTGGATGCCATTTCTTGGCCTCACACCAGGCGATGTACGCCTTCCAGATTCTATAGTAGATCTGCCTGGATACCGGCTTCCTGGCATTGATCATGGTAGATACCACAGCATTAGAGAGCCCTCTCTTTTTTAGAATGTGGGCTTCAATAGCCAGGCCGTCAAACCTAGGGCTGGTAAGGAAGGGTGGTATATCGGTCCCTGCGAAAGCAGGTCCGGACGATGTGGGAGGGTCCAAGGACTCCCCACAGACATTTTTACAATCTCCGCGTACCATGCTCTTCGGGGCCACGCTGGAGCCACCAGAATCACTGGTTTCTTTTCTACCCTGATTCTGCGGAGTAATCGAGGTAACAATTGTGGCGGTGGGAATGCATATATCAGCTTGAACTGATCCCAAGGGAACACTAGGGCATCCGAGCCGCACGCTAGGGGATCCCTTGCCCAAGAGACAAACCTGTCCACTTTTGTGTTGAATCTGGATGCTAGCAGATCTACATCCGGTGTTCCCCACCGCTGACATATTGTCCGGAAAACCTCGGGATGAAGGGACCATTCCCCTGGGCATAATTGTTGGCGACTTAGAAAGTCCGCCTTCCAATTCTCCACTCCTGGAATGAATACCGCAGATATGGCTGGGACATATCTTTCTGCCCATCTCAGGATGTAATTTACTTCCCTTTGGGCTGCACGACTCCTGGTGCCCCCCTGACGATTGATATATGCCACTGCTGTGGCATTGTCTGACTGAACTCTGACAGGAGACCCTTGGAGTTTGGATGTCCATGCTACTAGGGCATACCGGGCTGCTCGTATCTCTAAGAGATTGATGGGCAGGGTCTTTTCCGCATCCGACCATCTGCCCTGGAGAGACCATTGCTCCAGTACTGCTCCCCAGCCTATAAGGCTGGCATCTGTAGTGACCACCTTCCAGGAAATCGGACTGAAGGATTTCCCTCTTTCCAGATTCTGGGGAACCAACCACCAGCGGAGGCTCCTGCGAACGGAAGGGGACAAGGACATTGGTAAGTCCAGAGCCTGAACTTTTTTGTTCCAGGCTGACAGTATGGCCCTTTGCAACTTCCTTGAATGGAATTGACCGTAGGGTACTGCTTCGAATGATGCCACCATTTTTCCCAGCAGCCTCATGCACAGGCGTATGGATGGCTGTCTTTTTGAACCCACTAAGTGGATCAAATCTCTCAAAGACGACCCCTTTTCTTGAGGCAAGAAAATCTTTCTCTGGTCTGAATCCAGCCTTAGCCCCAAGTATTCCAGACTTTTGACTGGTTTTAGGGCTGACTTGTCTCGGTTGATAATCCAACCGTGATATTCCAGATACTTGATTGTCTCGTGAACAACCACTTCTAGTTTTTCCACTGAGTGGTCTATCAGCAACAAGTCGTCTAGATATGCCATTATCGTTACACCTCGTGTTCTTAGATTGGCCAATAATGGGGCCAGAATTTTTGTGAACACTCTTGGTGCTGTGGCCAGACCGAAGGGTAAGGCTCTGAACTGAAAATGGCGCCCTTCTACCGCAAAGCGTAGAAATTTTTGGTGGGCTGGAAAGATGGGGATGTGCAAATAAGCATCTTTGATGTCGATCGAGGCTAACCATTCCTCCCCTTGTAGGGCAGTGGCTACCGATCGGATCGACTCCATCCGGAAAGTCCTGATATGTAGGAATTTGTTTAGCCCTTTTAGATTTAATATGGGCCTCACGTCCCCGTTTGGCTTCGGAACTGTAAAGAGGTTTGAGTAAAACCCGAACCCCCATTCTTCCAGGGGAACCTCTATAATTACTGCTTGAAGCAATAATTGTTCCAGTGCCAACAGGAGGGATCCTCTCTTCTGGGGATCCCTTGGCACGTTTGACCTTATAAAGCGGGAAGGAGGGGAGTTTTTTAACTCCAATTTGTATCCCAGATTTACTGCGGAGAGCACCCATCTGTCTCGGATCGTGTCCCGCCAGGTTTCTGTGAACAACTGAAGTCTTCCCCCCACCCGATTGGGTGGGGGCAACCCTTCATGCATTTGACTTTGGGGGAGGTTTTGTACCTCTCCTGCTCCAGGGCTTCTTGTTACCCTGCAACTGTCCCTGATTTTTACCTCCGGGATTTGACCGGGGAGGCCGTCGGAACTGTTTCACAGCCGATGTCCTAGGGACTGGAGAAGCCGGCCTCTTAAAGGAGGGACCTCTAACTCTATTTTTAACCGGCAAAAGTGTACTTTTACCGCTGGAAATTCTCTGGATATACTTGTCCAGGTCTTCCCCGAATAAGCGCTCCCCATGAAATGGGAAGCTGACCAGCAATTTTTTACAGGGAGCTTCAGCAGACCAGTTTTTGAGCCATAGAAGCCTGCGCATATGTACTACAGACAGCGTAAGGCGGGAGGCCTGATGGATTGAATCCTTTATAGCGTCCACCACAAAGCATAAGGCTCTAGGTAGATCAGCTAGGGCAAGAGCCTGCTGATCTGGCAAGTCCCTTAAGACCTGTTTCAACTGATCCTTCACTGCTTGGCAGACCCCTATAGCTGCCACTGCTGGTTGTGTCACCAATCCTGCTGTAGAAAAAGCAGATTTCAATAAGGACTCCAATTTTTTATCTATTGGGTCCTTGAACATTTGGACATTTTCCACCGGACATGTCAGTGATTTATTCACACAAGAGATGGCTGCGTCCACTGTAGGGACCCTCCATTTTCTGATGAACTTATCCTCCATGGGATAGACCACCGGAAATCTCTTGGGGGGAGTAAATATTTTGTCAGGATGCTCCCAATCCTGGTAAATGAGCCCCTCCAGTAAAGGATGGATCGGAAAGGAACAAACAGTCTGGGGAGCTTTTAGCGACCCCAACGAGGAGACAGAAGTGGAGGATGGCTCTGCAAGTGGCATTTTAAATGCTGATCGGACCATATTAGTCAGGGACTGAACCCATAACCTCTCAGCATGTGATGCTGAGAACGGCTCTTCCACTGTTGATTCCTCTACAACCGAATCAACCTCATCCTGATCCCCCTCAGGTAGGTCGACCTCTGTATGGGACTGTTGCTCTGTTAACAGGCACTCTGAGGGAGGAGACGGAGATCGAGCGCTTTTCTCCTGTGACAGGGAAGCAGCGATTAATGCTGACAATCTCTCTTCCAGCCCTCCCAGAGCTGAGGAAAAAACCTCCTCTGTTACATACACAGGAGCAGGTGAACTGAGGACAGCCACAGTACCAGGTACTCCTGGGGGTGCCCTACGGTCAGTAACCTCTGATTCTTCAGGGGAGACTGGTGCAGCCAAAGCATGCCCAAGATCCTCAGAGCCCGATGGAGACCCCCTATTCCTCCTGGAATTTCTAGTCCCGGAGTTTTTAGACGGCATATTCCTAAGCCACAAAGCTGAGGTATTCCAGCCGGAATACACCAGTTACTGATAATAGTCTAGCATAAATGCTGCTATAAGAAACAGTTGGTGTCTACTAATGTGCCTTTCTAGGGGATGCCTGTATCAACCGCTTGCTGTATGCCTTTAAATGTTGCCAGCTCTGTCTCTGTACTTCATAGCCAGCTTACTACAATATTGTGGCTTTTTAAAACCTGCTGGGACGCCCGCACATGCGCAGAAGCGCTGCGGCGCGCACAGAGCGTCATCCCCCAGGCTCCGCCCCCTTTCCCGGCTCACCTCTATATATAGAGGCGCGCGCACGCGCGCGGCCACGTGCGCCCTCGGCGCTAATTTCAAACATGGAAACCAGGGACAGGAGCCAGGGCCCCTCTTTGCCGCAGGCCGGGGGATGGACGAGCACTGCAACATGGCAGAGGAAGCAGTTTCCTATAGGAGAACTCACCAACTGCCTGGACTTTGCTCTCTGAGAAGAAACTAGTCCACATGACAAGAAAACATTCCACAGCGGCCTCTAGTGGACAACACAGGTACCGCAGTCTAATATACTAAATATATATATAAAAAAATTTTTTTTTTTTTTTTTTTTTTCTTGACCACCATTAAAAATTATTACATTTTTTTAGTAGTTACAGGCATGCACAGATATTAGCGGGAATACCGTTAGGTAACAGACAGAAAGACAAATTAGGCTTGGGGGTCCCCCAATAGAACCAAGTTCCTGGGGGCCCCCACTTACCTGTTCCCCGCCGCAGGACTTTGTTTGGTCCACAAAAGCCCAAACTTCACCTATCACGGCAGGCATTGTAATCAAACCTTCAGGGACCGGGTTCCCAAGGATTCCACTCCCCTGGACCTGTATAGCACCCTGCACAGAAAACATCTTGGTCGTGGGTATGACCAGAGCTCTGGATCCCAGGGTCCAGCTCTCCTAAGAGAAGCATTACAGGCAAAACCTTGCTCTTCTCTGCAAGGCCCGGGTACCGACCGTTTAGCTATGAAGCTTTTTTGGTCGGATCCGGAATAGCTTACTGAGGCCCAAAAGAACCTGTACGCAAGCTCAGTGAAAAACACATGTTTCTTCTTGGCCAACACCTTAGACACTGGCAAAAAACTGAGGTGCTCCCGGATGGGAGGGGCTTATATAGGGGAGGGTACTTCCGGTTTTGGAAGTTGCCAGTGCCAGCACCTGACGGTAACTATATAACCCATTAGTAATGACTATGTCGCTCTGTGTCCCGTGATGTACGAGAAAGAAAAAGCATGTATATGGTGCAATGACCGTGGTGCCATAAATCATAGTGACCTCCACTCACAGTGATTGTACGGCAACCCCCTGGACTGCCACTCCAGGGGCACATACACCATAGGCTTTCTGTTCCCTATCCGACCCCCTGACCGGATCAGAGCAGCCCTCCGTCCCTGCCAGATAAAGAGCCCTTTAAGGTTTTCTCAGGGAGAGCTGCCTCAGCAGTAACAGCCTCCACCAGTACTAGCCCTTCCAGGCCCCCATCAATACGTCGAATTTGCATGGCCACACCCCGTCTCCATTCCAGGGCAGCCCCAGCTCCTCCTACCAGATGCTGACAGGAAGAGCACCAACACCAGCCAGAGGGCCGGAAAAAGACCCTGCCAAAAGGCCAGACCCGATGCAGCACCCATCCTCACCAGGAGCACCCTTCTGGATGGCTCAGACTCGACCATGGCTGGCCCACAACGTCTGTCAGGGCGCAACAAGTATGAATCCCTACCGAAACCACCCTTCCAGGTGCAATGACGCCACTGAATTTGCTTCTGCCCTCCCCATTTAGGAGTAGCATTAGCGCCTCCTCTGGCAACTGATAAGAACAGATACTACACTTGATCTTAGCCAAAAAACTGAGACGCGACCTCGGATTCCTCTGGTCCATTCAATCTAAGCGTATTTTGACCTACTGTAAAAAAGTGGTCAGACACCTTTGGTGAGTTGCCATCTACCTCATGAGCACTCAGTGAAGCTTTTTGAAGGAACATCAAACCAGAAGATTTCATTTATTTAATTATGGTGTTGGGATTGTCACTTTGGACTTTATTTGCTTTTTCAATCACTACTTGCTTTTTCTTAATGTTGTTCACACCCAATTTGGATTATTCACCTTGATGTTTTAAGCGCCAACACCTTTACATTTGATTTTGTATACAGTTCAGTGTTTACACTTTCTTAAAGGGGCAGCTCAGTTTTAAAACATTACACTAGGCGCCATTTTTCAACCCACTCATTATCCCATTAACTTAAAGCGGTTGTATACCGCAAAATTTTATTTTTTATTTTTTCAACCTGCAAGGCAAAGGCATAATGAGCTAGTATACTAGCTCATTATCAATCACTTACCTTAGATCAAAGCCCCCGCAGCGGTCCTCGGACACGTCCTCCGTCACCGCCATGATACCCGGAGTGAGTTCCGGGTATCGCCGCTCCGGCGCTGTGATTGGCCGGAACGGTGATGACGTCACTCCCGCGCATGCGCGAGGAACGGCACGATCCCCGCGCATGCGCGAAATCCGGCAGTGTCCGGGGGGCTCCCATTCAAGAGCCGCCGCGCTCAGTGCGTCTGCACCGTTATCTACGGCGCGCATGCGCCGTAGATATCAGTACAGACTTTTTTGCAAATATTTCAGAGACCGTGTAGGTCTCGGAGATATTGCAAGCACCTACAGGTAAGCCTAATGCTGGCCATACACTATACGAAAAATCGGGCGAAAATCGGTCGTTCAGACAGTTCTTTCGTTTTTCAGACAGTTAATGGGCACAAAATCGATAATCTTTGGGACGTTTGAGCCGAAAAAACGAAGGACAAGTTTGGAAATTTTCTGCCGAACGAACGACAAATCGGAAGGTTAATGTGTTTCCCATCCGAACTTTCTGCACTAGGTACAATGTTTTTTTTTATTTATGTCCACTGAAAGATTTATCGGTCATTACATGATGGCACTATCGTTTGCGCTCACGAATGAACTTTTGTTTTTCGAAAGTTTGTTCGGACGATTTTTCGTATAGTGTATGGCCAGCATTAGTGTAGGCTTACCTGTAGGTGCATGTCATTATTTTGGGTATACAACCGCTTTAACAGTTTAAAAAAACTGTTACATTCTCAGCACGTGCCCGGAAATTTTTATTTTTTATTATTTAATTATTTTTTATTGCTATTTCAAACACAAATACAAGAAAGAAAAAAACAAAAAAAAACAAACAAAAAGAAAACAATATATGTATACCTACACACATTATCAGGCATTTTAGCTCTTACAGAAAGAAAAGCAAACTTAAACAATCAGCAAATATATTATTTAAATATTAATATCTCTGCTTATAGAGCTATTTTTTATTTTTACCAAAACAAAAAAGAAGAAAAGGGGGGAGAAGAGAGAAAAGAAAGAAAAAAAAAAAAGGGGGGGGGGAGGAAGGGGGAGGGATAAATGCCAATGCGCTGCGTTTTACTCCAGACTTGGTGTTATAAATACCAAATATTATATGTTATATCATCTGACAACATTATGTCTTTAAAATATTATAATATAATATCAGGGATCTGATATCACATTATAATATAACAAAGTAGTTTTAAAATCAAATCGACCATATCTTTAAGTGTTTGTCAACCATGCTCTTGGTATTGTACCTAAATTCTTCTTTGCAACATATATCATCTATTTTTTGTAACCATTGAGCTAAGTTTGGTATAGACTTTTGCTTCCAGTACATCGGTATTAAGGATTTTGCCGTGTTTAGTAGATGAGGGGTTATTGAGTTTTTATATCTAGATATTGATTGTGAAGTATGGTGAAACAGAATAACCCAAGGGTCAAACTGAATTATATCTTTTTGTATTATAGATGCCATATTAATAACGGTCTGCCAATATTTCTGGATAAAGGGGCATGACCACCAGATATGACCGTGAGTAGCACGGCCTCCACATTCTCTCCAGCATAGCGGGGAGTTAGAAGAGAACATTGAATGCAATTTAACAGGCGTGTAGTACCACCTGACAAGCAATTTATAATTAATTTCTTCTATTCTGGAAGAAAGGGAGGTAACGTTAGCAAGTATCAAAATCTTGTCTCTTCGTGTATCATCAAGACTGGATTGTAGGTCTGTTTCCCAACAGGTTAGATACGCTGGATATCCAGTTTCTTGATAAGACAACAAAGCTTTATAAAATTGTGATATACAATGTTGAGGAGAATCCACCTGTCTGAATATTGCCTCTACTTTAGTTAATTCGTTTAATGATCGGATCGGTTGTGGTAAACTACCTACAAAATGAGAAAACTGAGTGTATCGCCAAATATCCATATACCTATATCTTGTTGGACCACATATTAATCGCATAGGTTTCACTTTAGAGTTTTCGGTCACATGGTGAAGTTGGGGTTTGTCCTCTAGAAACCATGACCTAAACCCTTTATCCAAAAAAACAGGCAAAAAATATGAATGGTGTAACAAGGGCATCAAAGGGGAGTTATATTTCCATGAGTATCGGGAATGCAACGAATCCCATATAGCCAAGGTAGATACCGTCAGGGCCGATACTGAAGGTGCTAAGGTTCTATATTTACGTGGGAGCCATACAATAGCCAATAAATCAGTTTCTGCCATAGTATGTTCCATCTGTACCCACAACCTAGAATCCCCTGCATATTTCCAATCTGATATTCGGGTTAAGACTATTGCTTGGTAATATATCTTAAAATTAGGAAGAGCTAGACCTCCGGCTCTTTTAGAGCGGTACAATACTTCCCGGGAGATTCTAGAACGCTTTCCTTTCTATATAAAATGTGAAACCAAAGGATTGAAGTATAGAAAAAAAACCTGAAGTGACTCCAAAAGGAATCATTTGAAACATGAATAGAATACGTGGTAGCATTTTCATTTTAAACTATATTTATTTTCCCCAACCAAGTATGAAAAATATAAGTCCATTTACGTAAATCAGATTTAATTTCATTCAGGAGAGGAAGATAATTATATTGAAACATGTCTGATAAACGGGCTGTTAAATTAACTCCTAAATATTTTAAGGTTCTAGGCTGCCAAGTAAATGCGAATAGTGGGCATAACTTCCTGGCTTCACTCGACGGAACAGAGATATTGAGTACCTCAGATTTCAACATATTAATTTTAAAATTAGAAATGGCTTGAAATATTCGTAGGGAAGCCATTATATTTGGAAGAGTAATTCTAGGTTGCTGAATGTAGAACAAAATATCATCTGCATATGCGGCAAATTTATGCTCTACCTCTTTAATTTTCACTCCATGAATATTATGATTATGCCTTATTGTTGAAAGGAAAGGTTCTAATGAGATGACAAACCACAGGGGTGAAAGAGGGCATCCCTGTCTTGTGCCATTACTAAGTGTAAATGATTCGCTAAGCGAGCCATTTACTCTTATCCCGGAATATAACGGTCACATTGGTTGTGTTGTCAACCAAACTGTCAAATCATCAAATGGCTGGCATCATAACTGATCACATGGCAGTTGAAGATCAGAGGCCAAGATGGCAGCTTCATTGTCTGAAAATGATAGGAGGGTTTAGTTCTGCTTTAAGACCCAGTTAAAGGACCATGGGAGGAGGGAGTAAATAGTTTGTCCTAGAGATCTATGAACATTTTGTGCTCTTGCTGTCCCATGTTTTCATCCTATTGCAATGCGTCCCGTGTTAGTATTACAATACGATAAAATAACAGTTTACCTGCACGGAGGAGTCCACCGATTTAGCCGCAGTCCTTGCAGCCTTTGACACATGGTATTCGCACCTCTCCTCATCATAACTGATGTGTGAATCTTGTCCCAAGCGACCGTCCGCTCCAGAAGCCTCATCACTAGTCTGCCCTCCGTCCACCTCCATGGGCGAGCACTGGCGGCTCTCATGAGCAGAGCCCTTCTCCCCCTTATTCTCCTTGCTGTCTTTGCCCACCGTCCTGGAGATGACGCCAAACTTCCGAGTCCTCTTCCCGCTCTGTGCCGCCCTAGTGCTGGGCTGTGAGGTAGAACTGGTTGCTTTTGGTTCACAAGAGCTGCTGCGGCCGCCATTGGAAGGTGGAAGAGGAGCTTTGCGTTTGATGCGGCGCAACATGATCAGGTAGATGAATCCGCCATTCCAGCACTGCTCAGCCAGGTAACTGATAAAGATAAAAACAAAAAGGAGATGATCATATTTCTCAGTCAGCGAGAGCCACAAACATTCTGAGCACTACTACTCCCACTTCCAATGCAATATTCTGTATTTCAGTGGTCTCCAAACTGCAGCTTGCTTTTATCTGGCCCTTGGAGCACTATTTCATTCACGGACACCAACAATGGGGTACAATGGACGCCAATGAAGGGGCACACTTCCTCCCAATGGACGCCAATGAAGGGGCACACTTCCTCCCAATGGACGCCAATGAAGGGGCACACTTCCTCCCAATGGACCCCAATGAAGGGGCACACTTCCTCCCAATGGACCCCAATGAAGGGGCACACTTCCTCCCAATGGACCCCAATGAAGGGGCACACTTCCTCCCAATGGACCCCAATGAAGGGGCACACTTCCTCCCAATGGACCCCAATGAAGGGGCACACTTCCTCCCAATGGACCCCAATGAAGGGGCACACTTCCTCCCAATGGACCCCAATGAAGGGGCACACTTCCTCCCAATGGACCCCAATGAAGGGGCACACTTCCTCCCAATGGACCCCAATGAAGGGGCACACTTCCTCCCAATGGACCCCAATGAAGGGGCACACTTCCTCCCAATGGACCCCAATGAAGGGGCACACTTCCTCCCAATGACCCCAATGAAGGGGCACACTTCCTCCCAATGACCCCAATGAAGGGGCACACTTCCTCCCAATGACCCCAATGAAGGGGCACACTTCCTCCCAATGACCCCAATGAAGGGGCACACTTCCTCCCAATGACCCCAATGAAGGGGCACACTTCCACCCAATGACACCAATGAAGGGGCACACTTCCACCCAATGACACCAATGAAGGGGCACACTTCCACCCAATGACACCAATGAAGGGGCACACTTCCTCCCAATGACACCAATGAAGGGGCACACTTCCTCCCAATGACACCAATGAAGGGGCACACTTCCTCCCAATGACACCAATGAAGGGGCACACTTCCTCCCAATGACACCAATGAAGGGGCACACTTCCTCCCAATGACACCAATGAAGGGGCACACTTCCTCCCAATGACACCAATGAAGGGGCACACTTCCTCCCAATGACACCAATGAAGGGGCACACTTCCTCCCAATGACACCAATGAAGGGGCACACTTCCTCCCAATGACACCAATGAAGGGGCACACTTCCTCCCAATGACACCAATGAAGGGGCACACTTCCTCCCAATGACACCAATGAAGGGGCACACTTCCTCCCAATGACACCAATGAAGGGACACACTTCCTCCCAATGACACCAATGAAGGGACACACTTCCTCCCAATGACACTCCCACTGATGCTGGGACATTTTGTAATACCAATGGCCACAGTCTGGCCCCCCTAATGTCTGAAGAACAGTAAACTGGCCCTTTGTTTATAAAGTTTGGAGACCACTGCTGTATACTATCAATGGTGCTTTGCAAAAGAGCAACTAAACAAGTTAAAGCAGTTGGAACAGTAGTCACTGACGAGAGATGGCCGCTCCCTGACGGCACCCGACGGTCTCAAGGCTCCCAAGTGTGCATAGCCATAAAAAGGTACTGCTGCCCAAACTCCAAATTTTGGTGCCGAAAACTAAAACTCAGAATGCACTTGGCCGAAGCCGAAAATTAAAAATGTATGCATTTATTTTTAAACCTAATTGAATTATATTCGACTTTTTATTTAATATTGTGAGTTTTAAATTAATGTGAATTTGTAGGCCATTATCGGCACCTTTAGTGCAAGAAAAGCTCAAGAAAAATGTATCCTTTGTATTGCTTCACACTGGTCCATTGCGCTTCATTTGTGGTGTTAAAAATCATGCTTACTGCATTTTTGTTCAGTTAAAAAAACAAAAAGCACCAAAAACGCACCTCCCCATTGAAATGCATTGAAAAACGCAGCAAGAACGCATCAATAATGGACCTGTGTTACGTTTTTGATGCGGTTTTCACGTCACATGACCTATGAAAAATAAGCACAGTAAAATGGAGGCAAAATCTATGTAAAATCGCAGAAAAAGCACTTGTATTTTCGGCACCTTTTTCTCTAACGGCAAAATATGAAAAACACAATTTTCGACCGCTGAAGTTGACGCATCTCTAGTTTGCATTGGGTCTGACATTGCAACAATGACAGGGTGGGGACATCTGTTCACCATAACCATCGGGACTTCTATTTATCGATTAACCTCTTGACGACCGTGTCACGAGGATATACGTCAGCAGAATGGCACGGCTGGGCAAAGTGATGCATATTTCCGTCATTTTGAATTTCCCGCTGTGCGGGTGTGTGCACCGCCAGCGGGGCGCGCGCGCCCCTGCAGCGAGCTCCGTCACCGTACCCGCGGACTCTATGTCCGCCGGGGTTCCGCGATCAGGTCACAGAGCTGCAGAACGGGGAGAGGCCAGTGTAAACAAGGCCTCTCCCCGTTCTGCCTAGTGACACAATACTGATCGTCTGCTCCCTCTCATTGGGAGCAGCGATCAGTGACGTGTCACAGTAAGCTATGCCCCCTAACAGTTAGAATCACTCCCTAGGACACACTTAACCCCTTCCTAGCCCCCTAGTGGTTAACCCCTTCACTGCCAGTCACATTTATACAGTAATCAGTGCATTTTTATAGCACTGATCGCTGTATAAATGTGAATGGTCCCAAAATAGCGTCAAAAGTGTCCGATATGTCCGCCATAATGTCGCAGTCACAATAAAAAAAAATCCCTATTTTGAAGACTCTATAACATTAGCGCAAACCAATTAATATACGCCTAATGCGATTTTTTTCACCAAAAATATGTAGAAGAATACATATCGGCCTAAACAGAGGAAAAAATTGTTCTTTTTTATATATTTTTTGGGGATATTTATTATAGCAAAAAGTAAAAAATATTGGTTTTTTTTCAAAATTGACGCTCTATTTTTGTTTATAGCGCAAAAAATAAAAACCGCAGGAGGTGATAAAATAAGACCAAAAGAAAGCTCTATTTGTAGGGAAAAAAAGGACGTAAATTTTGTTTGGGAGCCACGTCGCACGACCGTGCAATTGTCAGTTAAAGCGACGCAGTGCCGAATCGCAAAAAGTGGCTCGGTCATTTGGCAGCCAAATGGTCCGGGGCTTAAGTGGTTAAATCACAGATCAGATTGCAGTGGTAAGATCTCTGATGTGCTCCCAGGACAGGTCTAATATGCAGGTGAAGTACACAGATGACGACACCTTCACACCTTGGGGTGTCACCACTTCTCCTAAAACTCCAGAAATGGATTGTGTAAGTCCTGTTAGTCCAAGCTTTCATGAGTACTTTATACAGAAGACCTCATCTAGGATCCAGAGTCATTTCAGATCACATTGGCGTGAAATGAGAACACGTTGTAGACAGGAGGGATCTGAGCTCTAGGACTCTGTTGTAACAGTTGAGTGTTTGCATATTCCAGATCCTGAGCTATGATCGGTGTCTGCCAGGAATGTGTCCGTGGAATACGGCCACAAATAGTGATGTAACCTGCTAAAGAAGTGTGAGATCTTTGCATTTTCAAAATTCACAGAATGTCACACCATTGATTGGATGAAAAGCAAATGCTTCAGATGTAGAAACACAAAAACTGTTTTTGGGTCCATTTAGGTCTACGCATAAGAGTAGAAGTGAGGGTTTTTCTTTTCTTCCTCAATACCGTTGGATAGGGGCTTGGTCATGTGTCACCATGTGTTTACTTTGTGCATTGACTTGTCTTGGCAAGCACCAACAAGCATTTCCAATGTGTTTTTGAATTTCGAATTTGTAGTGGATGGGGGTAACAGCCATTAATCAACGCTTATTAACACGGAACTAAACCCTCCCCCTCCTTTTACAGCCAAGGAAGCTGCCATCTTGGCCTCGGGTTTATCCGCAGTAGCCATGATGCTGCACATGTGATCAGTTATGACACCAGCCAGCCATTTATTGGCTTGACACCTTAGCTGAGTAATGACAGCACACTAGTAACTGCAGTTTGCAGGATGCTACAATTGTGATACAATCAAGAGGAAATAAAACAGTAATGTCTCGTACACACGACTGGCTTTCCCGGCAGGAAAACTGCCATGAGAGCTTTTGGCAGGGATTCCCGGCCGTGTGTATGCTCCATCGCAGTTTTCCCGACAGGAAAACTGCGGGGAAAAAAAAAAGAGAACATGTTCTATTTTTTCTCGTCAGGATTCCCGGTGGACTTTTTCCCGCTGGGAAAACCGGTAGTGTGTAGGCTTTTCCGAGGGGAAAAAATATGCGCATGCTCAGAATCAAGTTTGAGACGGGAGCGCTCGTTCTGGTAAAACTAGCGTTCGGAATGGAGATAGCACATTCGTCACGCTGTAACGGACTGAAAAGCACGAGGCTGAAAAGCGCAAATCGTCTCTCACCAAACTTTTACTACCACGAGGATCAGCAAAAGCAGCCCAAAGGGTGGCGCTGTTTGAACGGAACTTCCCCTTTATAGTCCTGTCGTACGTGGTGTACGTCACCGCGCTTAGGACGGGCGGTATTTGGCCTGAACATGTGTATGCAAGGCAGGCTTGAGAGGAATCCAATCAGGAAAAACTGTTTTTTTCCTGCCGAGAAAAACTGTTGTGTGTACGAGGCATAAGACCCCTTTCAAACTGAGGCAGTTTTCAGGCGATTTAGCGCCTGCAAAGCGCCTGAAAATGGCCAACCATGCTGCCCGAGTGTGAAAGCCCAAGTACTTTCACACTGGAGTGGTGCACTTGTGGGACGTTACAAAAAGTCCTGCAAGCAGCATCTTTGGGGTGGTTTGGGAGCGCAGTATACACAGCAATCCCAAAACGCCCCTGCCCATTGCAATGAATGGGCAGTGCTTCGGAAGCGTCGCAACACAGGCAGTAAAGCACTGCTTGTTTTAGCAGTGCTTTACCGCTGTTTAAGCAGCGCATTTCAGCCGCTAGCAGAGTGCTTTTAACAAAGTAGTAGTTAAAATGACCGTGTTGCGGCGCTGCGTTCACCTAAACTGACAGGCGGGGCAAGGAGAGCATCAGAGAAGCCGTCAAGAGGCCCATGGTAACTCTGGAGGAGCTTCAGAGATCCGCAGCTTAGCTCATTCATTACAATGGGCAGGGGTGTTTTGGGAGCACTGTATACAGCGCTCCCAAACCGCCCCAAAAATGCTGCTTGCAGGACTTTTTCTAACGTCCCGCAAGCGCACCGCCCCAGTGTGAAAGCATTCAGGCTTTCACACTCGGGCGGCAAGGGAGGCAGTTTTCAGGCACTTTACAGGTGCTATTTCTAGATACCTGAAAACTGCTTCAGTGTGAAAGGGAACCAATGCGCTGTTAAAACGAGCAACGCTTTACCACTAACGCATGGGTGGCCCCAGTGTGAAAGGGGTCTTAAACCCTTTTTACATGGGGTGGTTTTGATCAGCAGGGTATCTGACGGCAGATGACCGGTTCGTGACCGCTCAGTTTGTACGGCTTGAAGGAAACAGACTATGCTGGAGTCATGAAGGTCTGCCTTCTACCATTCTTAGACACTATTGCTTCCAGGTATATCAATGTATGCTGATCTTTTTACTTTTCCACTGGACTCCCACTTGGCAATAGGATCCACCCCCAGTTCCTGGGCAAGGCTGCCCTGACCGGCATTCAGTCATCTGCACCTATTCATTTATGAAGGAATACTCAATTTAGATTTTTCAATTGAAGACTTGCCTAGATATACAAGTTGTTATTCATACGATTCTATAGATCCAAGATATATTGTTGAATATGGGTTATCAGTTGGAAAATTGCATCTCCTGATGAAGTGAACTTTGTTTCACGAAACGCATTGAAAAGCAATTCTAAAGCATTTCGCTCTTACCTATATATCTTCGAAAATTACGTCCAACACTATGTATTACCATGTACATCAAGGCATGTTTATCAACTTTTTTCACTGTGTATTTTTATACTTAATGTGATTAATAAAGTTGTCCAACATCTTTTTTTATACAATTGTTTGATGTTCTTTTAGGCTTGATCCACTAAAAGTCCAGTGGGCTCAATCTTCTTCTGTGGTTTGGTTCATTTAAACCCAACTGCTCTCTGATCTGAGATGGAGGACCCCCTGTTTTTTTTAGTGGACCGGATTGGATCAAGGGTAAGCGGGTGCAAATGGGCACAAATCTGTTTACACCTCCTAGTCCATAGTGATGAATGGAGGGTCCGATCAGGTCGGCCTTAAAAACGGACAGGCAGACCTGACTAGGCCCTTTGTGTGAAACAGGCCAAAGACTAAAATTAAGGCTGGACTGAAGTTAACACGTCCTAACATCACTTACACAGCTGGCTGAGGACATGCTAGCTTTTTCAGCCTCAATTTTAGGCACAAGAAATAAATCATTTCGTTCTGATCACATCACTAAGACCCCTTTCACACTGGGACGGGGGCGGCGGTAAAAGCACCGCTATTTTTAACTGCGCTTTACCGCCGTTTTTGCAGAGGTTTTCGGCCGCTAGCCGGACGCTTTTAACCCCCGCTAGCAGCCGGAAAAGGGTTAAAACCACCCGCAAAGCGCCGCTAAGTGAAAGCTATGGATAGGGGTTCTATAATAGCTGATAAAATAAAAAATTCTGACGAGTCGGTAAACTCCAATCAATTTAAGATGGTTATGGACTACAGCATACATCACAAGAAGTATTGTGGCAAAGTGTTGGCCCATTTTGAAATACGATCGTGTCTTTGGTCCTCATTTACCCAACCGTCCACAATTTACCATAAAGCACCCTCGTTATGAGACAGCTTGGCACCAGGGGTTATTGACCCACCAAAAATAGCAAGTAATAAGCGGTTTAGTTTCCTTTCTGGTTTTTATGCATGTGGCAGGTGAGCCACTTGCAAACATGCCAGGAATAATGTCAAAAAGCGGAAAGAATTCAGCTCATCAGTTACGCAGAACTGTTATCAGATCAAAGATCTGATCACTTGTGCGACCAAGGGCGTGGTTTATATGCTCGAGTGCGATTGCGGACCGCAATATATTGGCAGGACTTCCAGGGCACTGCATGTCCGTGTTGGTGAGCATATAAGTAACATTAGGAGAGGCATTAAGACTCAGTGTCTCTAGACATTTTAGGACTTGTCACCAACGTGATCCTAGCCATCTCAAATTCTGGGGTATTGAGAAAGTCCCTAGACACTGGCGAGGAGGTCACTACATTCATCAATTAAGCCGTAGAGAATTGTTTTGGATTTTTGAGACCAAGTTACAGTCGCCAGCTGGCTTGAATGTAGATTTTGACTTAAACTACTTTATTTCTAATAGAAAAGTAATTAATTCTCTCCTGAGGTAGGAATTTCTGTTTTGTATACAATTTATTTGTTTAGGTACTGTGGGTATATATATATATATATATATATATATATATATATATATATATATATATATATATTCATTCAATGACATTTTTTAATTCATTATCATTAACTTTTTAGTATTGATGTATGTATATTTGATGTATCTATATTTAATGTATGTAAGGAAGATGGTCGCGGACTGACGTCAGTCTTATTAATTTTATTGAACAAACTATTTGAGAATGTATGTGTAGCGGCCTCACCCCATCTCCTTTGTCTAGGGGTATGTCACACGACAGGGTGAGATGCGCTACGGCCCATGTCCTCCCCATAGCTGTGGGTGAGGTGAAGGCCAGTATCAGATATTTCCTCGGGCCTATGTGCTTTTGTCTAGAATCAAGTCCCGCTGTATCAACACTTCCCTCTGCTCCCATTAACCAGAGTTCCACACACCGATCACAGTCCAACTCTTGTTTTATTGTACATCTCACAATAAACAGTGCTTCAGTAGCCAACTGGTTGCGACTTGATAACATTTTGATACGGGGAATGAGCAGGTCGAGGCACTATCCTGGTTATCAGCTAAACCACTGCGATCTCGCCAGCGGTTACTATAGCATTAGCTAGAAAGGACTTAGAACTTGAGAGTCTCTACCAGCGACTCAAGAGAACGTAGAAAGGAGTACCATCGCTGCGTTGTGGCCCCTGTCAGGGGAAGATGTCCCTCCAAGGGAGTTACCAGAGGCCCATCCGTCACTGGGTTGATGCTGCTCCAGACTCTCCGAATGGGTAACCTCCCCGGGCCTCCTCACCTCAGACATTAGCCCCATCCACCTCAGGGACCCTCTGACTGGGTCCCGCGAGGGTGGAGAAGTCTAAGTCACTGGACCCCAGGCCTCCTAGTTTAGTACCTCACCCCAGGCTGAAGGTGCCTGGGATGGACTCCAACTCCATTCCGGTCAGGCCTAGGGCGCCTGGGCCGGAATCCGGAACCGCCCGCACCCAGGCCTAAGGTTCCTGGGCGCGTGAAGAAGATCCTCCTGAAGACCTCGTGGTTAGGGCGTCTCCCCCTTTTATATCCTCTCATCGACACCATGGCAGGTTCCCCGCCCTCGCCATACCATCTCCGGGAAGGGACAAAAAGGCTAGCACTGTAATGGCCAATCTACCCTGAGCCTCCAGGCACCCCGCCACCTAGAGGCCAAGGAGATTATTACACCATCCAATCCTCTACGAACACAAATGGTCCACTATTCCCATACTTACACACCTGAGTGTCCCACCTAAATTTAGAAACCCCGCTACATATGTATCAGTCCCTTTAAGAGAGACTGTTTTTTTAGCTTTAGGAGGAGTATCATTATTCTAGTTTGGACATATATGCCTATCACGGATTAAGTGTGGAATGTTAGCTTATGATCATGTTGATGGGTAATATTTGTCCTTTCCTCCATCAATTTTATTTTAATGTTTACCTATCTAATCGGTTAACAATGAACGGCTCTCCTGGACCTGAATTTGTTATTCATAAGATTGCGTGGATGTTCGTTCCGCCCATTCAGAGAGCGTGATTTGTTGTGGATTGGTTGCTAGGTTACTTATTAAGGGCTGTCGTGGGCCGTCTACGTGCTTCCGTCCCCACGCTGAAGGACGCAACGCGTACAGGGGGGAGAAGGAGCTACGTCTGACGTCACCCTCGGCCATCTTTCTGGTTGGAAACAACCTCTTTGCTTGTACATTTGCACTCGATCGTGAGTGCTCCGTTTGTGTGTATTTTTAATTCATTTTAATCCATAAACTGGATTCTTACAGAGAGCGCTAGATTGTTTCTCTTTGTGTTTTAACATATGCTGTGGAGATACAACGGTTTGCTGACTTTGATACCAGTAACCCAGCAGTGGTTCTATTGGCTCAGTGACCTGCTGCTACAGGTCGAATCAAGGAGGTGAGAGGCTGTATTATCTGTGGTGGAGGGAGCTTGTTCACCATTCTAAGTGTCTGCTTGCCATGTCACCTGAGGGATACTGCTGCTTTTTCTTCACATTATTTGATGCATTAAATGTTATTCCTGGATATGCTTGGACATTTTACCAATATCAGTGGCATTGCTTTGGATATTACACATGGATTTTATGTTATCAATATTTTAGTTAATATTTTAATGCGCTGCACTATTTCCGATATTTATACACTTGCAAGGTTTTGATTTGAATTAGCTTGGTGCTAGCTTGCATTTACTGTTAGACCCCATTCACACAGGGGCAACACGACTTCCAGCGCGACTTTGGGAGGCAACTTGGACACGACTTGAAGCTACTTACAAGGAAACTTCAAGTTGCCTCCAGGACAGGAGACATTCCAGTGGCCAATCGAACAAGAATCAGCTCTGTGGGAGGGAGGGGGGAGGGAGAGGTTTGCCTGAGAAATGTATGTCCTCTTCCTGGAAATTTGCTTCTGTTAAGACAGGGGATCCGACTTCTGAGGCGACTTCCATTTAAATCAATGGGTACAGGTCGCTTAGAAGTCGAATTGAAGTAGTACAGGAACCTTTTTTGAAGTCCGAGCGACTGCAGTAGTGTACATTAAGACGGCTCCATTCACTTACATTGATTTTCTCATGCAGCACGACTTGAGGCGACTAGGGGCGACTTGAAGTCGGATCCAAAGTTGCCCCTGTGTGAATGGGCTCTTAGGGGTGTGTTATATATTTTTCTGCGCTGAATACTTTGTTTATTTGTACACTGTGTGCACAATTATTGGGCAAGTATTTTCATCAAATCATAATTTTAATGCATATTGTCCAACTCCAAGCTTGAAATTTTTTAAATTTAAGCATATCAGATGTGTATTTGTGTAATGAGGGAGGGTGTGGCCTAAGGAGAGCAACTCCCTATATCAAGGTGTGCATAATTATTACGTAGCTTCTTTTCCTCAGGCAAAATGGGCCAAAAAAAGATTTAACGGACTTGCATCACTCTTGAAATTTCCAAGATTGGGGCATGATCACAGAACCAAACATTTTGTTACAAATATTCAACAGGGTCGCAAGGAATGTGTTGAGAAAAAGATGCAAATTAACTGGCAAAGATTTGAGAAAAATCAAACTTTACGCTACCAGGAACCCATTATCCTCCAGTGCGGTCATATTCCAGAACTGCAACCTTCCTGGCGTGCCCAGAAGTACAAGGTGTTCAGTGCTCAGAGAGACATGGTCAAGGTAAGGAAGGCTAAACACCCAACCTCCACTAAACAAGACACAGTCGTTGAAATGTCAAGACTGGGCCCAAGAAATATCTGAATTCAGATTCTGCAAAGGTTTTGCGGACTGTTGGCATAAGAGTGACTCTTGACGGACCAGATGGATGGACCTATGGCTGGATCAGTAAGGGGCACAGAGCTCCACTTCGACTCAGACGCTAGTAAGGTGGAGGTGGCGTACTGGTATGGACTGGTATTATTAAAGATGAGCTAGCTGAACCTATTCTGGTTGAAGATGGACTCAAAATCAACTCCCAAGCCTAATGCCAGTTTTTAGAAGCCACTTTCTTCAAACAGTGGTACAGGAAAAAGGCTGCATCTTTCAAGAGGACCATGGTATTAATGCAGGACAATGCTCCATCACGTGCATCGAAGTACTCCAGTACGTGGATAGCCAGTGTAGCGGCCTCACCCCTCTCCCTTGCTTTATCGGTTATGTGGCTGTTGTCTAGGGGTACCTGGGGGAGAGAGATGATACACACCACGGCCCATGTCCTCCCGTAACTAGGCGGTGAAGGCCAGAGATTGGGCTTTTGTGTAGGTGTCCTAGAGCCAAGTCCAGTCCTTCGTCCCTGACTCCTTTGCTTAGTAACCCAAGTTCCACACAGTGAATAGGTACAACTCCGTTTTATTCTTCTTGCCAAGCAATAAAACAGTCTTTCTCCTTTTGAATAATGGGGGGGGGGACAGATCGAGGCACAATCCTTTCCCTTCTTGCTGCTGCCCACTGTGCTGTCACCAGTGGTGAATAGTCACTGCCACTGACTAGATAATATAGAACGTGAATTACCTTCGCTCACTTTGCCCCTGTCAGAGGGAGAAATCCGTCCAAGGGAGAAATGGAGGCCTCTACGTCACCAGCGATGCTGCGCCGGACTCTCCGGAGAAGTTACTGCGCACCAGTCCTCACGAACTCAGACACGGGCACCCAAGGAGTTAGGGCCCCCTCGGATTCCTCCACACTCGCGGAACTCAGTCGAAGGTACTGAGCCCCAGGCATCCGCCATAGTACCTCACCCCAGGCTAAAGGTGCCTGAGATGGACTCCATCTCCGCTCCAGCTAGGCCAAGGGCGCCTAGGCCTGGAACACCGGAACGCCAGCACCCAAGCTGAAGGTGCCTGGGTGCGGCCACGTCCTCTGACTCTCTCCCTAAAATCAGGGCCTCCGCCCCTTTTATGACCTCTCCCTTTGCATCACAGCGGGTTCCCTGCCCCACTGTACCAGCTTCAGGGGAGGACAAAAAGGCACAGTTCATGGTGTGCGTTCAGCTCGGGCCCAAGGCAACAGCGCCACCCAGGGACCCCAAGGAACTTCACACCACCAGAGTCCTTACAAAATTCAAATACCCGCTACACCAGTAAAGGCCTTAAAGATGAAAGAACAACATGGCCCCCTTCCTCACCTGACCTAAACCCTATTGAGAACTTGTGGGTCCTTCTTAAAGGGAGATTTATGGTGAAGAAAAAAATAGTACACTTCTCTGAACAGTGTCTGGGAGAATGTGGTTGCTGCTGCACAAAAAATTCATTGTCAACCGATCAAGAAACGGACCGACTCCATGAATTGAAGGCTTATCACTTAGGCCCCTTTCACACTGGGGCGGTTTTCAGGCGCTATTTAGCTAAAAATAGCGCCTGCAAACCGAGCCTAAACAGCGGCTCCTTTCTCTCCAATGTGAAAGCCCTGAGGGCTTTCACACTGGAGCGGTGCGCTAGCAGGACGGTAAAAAAAGTCCTGCTAGCCGCATCTTTGGAGCGGTGAGAGGAGCGGTGTGTTTACCGCTCCTCCACCGCTCCTTCCCATTGAAATGCATGGGATACAGCCGCGGTTTGCGGGTGGTATTAACCCTTTATTGGCCGCTAGCGGGGGTTAAAACCGCACCGCTAGCGGCCGAATAGCTCAACAATCCCGACGTTATAGCGCCGCTAAAAATAGCGGCGCTATACCGCCACCACCGCCCCAGTGTGAAACCAGCCTTATTAAAGAAGGGTGGCTATATTGGTCACCGATTTTTAATTTTTTTTAAGGAATGTAAGTTTTTACTAGGTATTCCTAGCCACGCACCCAGGATGTTGTTAATTGTTGAGTGATTTGATCAGCCTAGGCCCAGAACCGGATGCTTACGTTTACCATAAACTTAATTCTGGTAAGTCAAAACACTTTCATTATTAGAATCAATCTCTACTCTCCAGCACAATCACACACACAAGGAAAGTAAAGGAATCCTCTAAAAAGCAAAAAGGAAAATACCACCCATGACAGCACCAGAAATGGCGTATCCACTGGAAGATTTCCTCCCATCTCCTGTTCTTGTGTCAACTGCAACATTTTACATTGCCCCTCACTCCCTGTCCTAGAAAAAATAGTTGCATAGCCAAATAGAGAGGGACATATGAACATAAACAGCAACAAGAACCCAAACAAAGGTTGTAACCCTTTCCCGCTCTATCCAAAACTAGTTTTAGCTGGGGTTCCACTTTCAGTCCCGTTCAGATTCAACATCTGCCTCTCCTCGTGCAAAACTGAAGAGCAAACACAATTTTGAAATAAAGGCTCTCTTTATCCTAAAAACAACTCCTCTTTATGAACGCAAAACACAGTCGATCCTTTCTGTCATTTCTCAAGTCCGCCTCTATTCCCAGGGCCTATTTTTGCGCAAGGAAATGGTCTATTATTCTCTATGGCAGCCTTGACATGACCTATATAGAAGCCAGATCAAATGGCTTTCTAAAAGAGCCTTAGACTAGGAACGATGTGAAATTCCTGTACAGTGAAGGTAATTAACCCCCAGTGCCTTACCGTGAACCTTTCCTACCCCCTTATCAAGTGATCCTAAGCAGAGAACAGAGTCACAATATTTTCCCATTAACTTTTACACTCCCAACAGATGACATTCAAACCTTCTGAAATACAGCTCCATTCTAAACACGTGATGAGGCTGTGCATTGTGAAGCCAGAGGTGCTTTTGGATGGGCCAACCAATTTTACAAACCAGAGGACTTCAAGCCTAATTCCAGCTATTTGTTTTTTGTTTGTTTTTTTTTGTTTTTTTTAAGCGTTGGGGAAAAAGAGCTAAAAGGATAATTGCAAATTTGAGTTACCATTTAACCACACCAAATCAGTTTTCAATGTTGTGATAGTTTGACAATTCTCCATGCAACACTGTACCCAAATGAAATGTATGCAATTTTTTGAAACCGAAAAGAACTTTCTTTTGGTGGTATTTAACAACTTTCTTTTTTAATTTAGTATTTGAAGGAAAAAAGGGCAGAAAAATAGGATTTTTGTACTCACCGTAAAATCCGTTTCTCTGGCATCCATGGACTGACACAGCGTGTCTTATACACCTTTACACGTGGGTTATGTCCCTGCTTGCAGGAGAAGACCTAGGCAGAATGTGAGATGTTATACATACATTCTAAACAGCCAGAGCTGAACAGCCCCGCCCAGGGGGGCGGTCCCTCCGGGCATAACCCTCCCACTGCAGTCAGCAGACCTCAGTTCGTAACAAAGCAGTACAAACTTAAAAAGAAGGGTGGGTGCTGTGTCAGTCCATGGATGCCAGAGAAACGGATTTTACGGTGAGTACAAAAATCCTATTTTCTCTTGTCATCCATGGACTGACACAGCGTGTCTTATACACCTTTACACGTGGGATGTCCCAAAGCAGTGTCAAGAGGGATGGGAGCAGTATAAATGGAAAACCAAAAACTTCACTCCAAACAAGGCAGAGCTCCTCAACGGAGGAGTTGCAACATCAAACAGCGGCCTGCAACACCTTGCGGCCGAAGGAAGCATCCGAAGATGCAGCCACATCAACCTTATAAAACTTAGAAAAGGTATGAACAGACGACCAGGTCGCCGCCTTGCACACTTGTGCAACCGACGCTTGATGTCGGAAAGCCCAGGAAGCACCAATTGCCCTGGTGGAATGTGCCATAACCGGAAAGGGAGGCGCCCGCCCCTTGAGAGCATAAGCTTGAATGACGGTTTGTCTGATCCACCTAGAAATGGTGGCAGACGAAACCGCTTGGCCCTGTTTTGGCCCAGAGACAGCCACAAATAGTGAGTCAGACTTCCGAATAGAAGCAGTAGCAGACAGGTACACCCGCAAGGCTCGTACCACATCCAAAGTGTGTAGCGCAAACTCTCTGGGATGCGATGGGTGAGGACACAAGGACGGGAGGACAATGTCCTCGTTTAAGTGGAAGGCCGAGACCACCTTTGGCAGAAAGTAAGGTCGCGGACGTAACACCGCCTTATCCTTATGGATGATCAAAAAGGGCGACTTGCAGGACAAGGCCGCCAATTCAGACACTCGTCTAATGGAAGTAATGGCCACCAAGAAGGCCACCTTCTGAGACAAAGTCAAGAGGGGAATATCTCTAATATTTTCAAAGGGAGGTTCCTGGAGGACCGAGAGCACCAAATTCAGATCCCACGGGGGGAGAGGAGGCTTGACAGGGGGGAGCACATGTCGAACCCCCGGCACAAAGGTGCTAACCAAGGGATGACCCGCCAGCGGTCGCTGAAAGAAGATGGCCAAGGCCGAAATCTGACCCTTAATGGTACTCAAAGCGAGCTTTTGGGTCACGCCACGCTGCAGAAAATGCAGGATTCTGGGAACGGAATACGTTCGTGGGCGCCAGTCCAGCTCTTCGCACATGGCGATGTAAGCTCTCCAAGTACGGTGATAGATCCTTCTGGAGGAAGACTTCCGTGCCCTTAACATGGTCGAAATGACCGAATCCGAGAGACCTCGGTCTCTCAGCACCTGGCTTTCAATAACCATGCCGTTAAAACCAGAGACTGTAAAGCAGGATGAAATATAGGACCTTGAGACAGAAGGTCCCCCCGTATCGGTAACCGCCAGGGAACGTCTGCGACGAGACGTACCAGATCGGCGTACCAGTGACGCCGAGGCCAATCCGGAGCAATGAGGATCACCGGAATTCCCTCGGTCGCTACCCTGCGGAGCAGGCGAGGGAGCAACTGCAGCGGAGGATAAACGTATATCAGGCGATACTGACCCCATGGGGCCACCAACGCATCCGAGGCATCCGCCCAGGGATCCCTGGATCTGGCCACAAACCTCGACACCTTGCGATTGAGTCGAGAAGCCATCAGGTCCACATCCGGCGTGCCCCACCGTCTGCAAAGAAGTTGAAAGACCTCCGGGTGCAAGGACCACTCCCCCTGGTCCAGCGTCTGGCGACTTAGATAGTCCGCCTGCCAATTGTCTACGCCCGGAATGTAGACGGCCGACAGAGCCGGCACGCTTCTTTCGGCCCACCTCAGGATGCGGGCGACTTCGGAAGCCGCAGCTGAGCTCCGAGTCCCCCCTTGATGGTTGACATACGCCACTGCTGTGGCGTTGTCCGATTGTATCCTGATGGAGTGACCCTGTAGTTTCTCCGACCATGAGGAGAGGCACAGTCTGATTGCCCGTATCTCCAGCACATTGATCGGTAAGAGGGCTTCGTCCGGAGTCCAAAGCCCTTGGGCCGACAGGACTCCCCAGACTCCCCCCCAGCCCGTCAGGCTGGCGTCCGTCGTGATCACCGTCCATTGGATGGGGAGGAACGATTTCCCGGACCGAAGAGCCGGGGACCTCAACCACCACGTCAGGGATGCCCTGACCAGGTGACTCACCTGGATCTGAAGATCCAAGGACAACTGGGATTTGTCCCAAGTGGACAAGATCTCTTTCTGTAAGGCCCTGGTGTGCGCTTGGGCATAAGGAACGGCCTCGAAGGAGGCCACCATGAGTCCCAGGACTCTCATGCAAAAGCGGATTGACGACCATTTCCGGGACGTCAGCACCCGTACTGCAGACTGAAGTGTCAGTAGTTTGTCTGGAGGTAGGAAGACTCTTGCTTCCAAGGAGTCCAGAATCAGACCTAGATACTCCAGACGCTGAGTCGGGACTAGAACCGACTTCTGAACGTTCAGGAGCCACCCAAACTCCCTGAGGGTCTGACTGACGATAGTCACACTTTCTTCCAATTCTGAGCCACTGTCTGCTCTTAGAAGGAAATCGTCCAGATAGCCCACGATAGCAATGCCTCGCTGTCTCAGCAAAGCTAGGACCGGAGCAAGCACCTTGGTGAACACCCTCGTGCCGAGGCCAGGCCGAAGGGAAGAGCCACAAATTGATAGTGGACTTCGCCGACCGCAAAGCACAGAAACTTCTGGTGGCTTGCGCAGATCGGAACATGCAAGTAGGCGTCCTTGATGTCCAAGGATGCCAGAAAATCCCCTTGACGGAGCGTAGCGACCACCGTGCGAATGGATTCCATGCGGAATTTTTGCACCTTCACGAAGGCATTCAGGGCCTTGAGGTCCAGGATCGGCCGAACCCCGTCCTTTTTTGGAACAACAAACAGATTCGAGTAGAACCCCTGAAACCTCTCCTGGGACGGAACCGGCACAATTACTCCGGACCCGATCAAATCCTGTACAGCCCCCAAGAGGGCTGCCCAACGGGCAGGAAGGAGAGGGAGATTTGAGGGAAAGAATCTGTCTGGGGGCCAGGAGCGGAACTCTATTCTGTATCCTGAGGTGACCACCTCGCACACCCACCGGTCGGAGATCCGGGAGGTCCACCGATCCGTGAACCTGCGAAGTCGTCCCCCCACCCCAGAGACGGGCGGGGGCAAGACTTCACGCGGAGGCGGGCTTGGGAACCGGCTTGTTTGGCTTACGCACCCAGGGGCGCTTGTGCCCGCCAGCCGCACTGTTGTCAGTCTGGGATGGCTTACCCGTGGACTCTGACGGACGAAAAAAAAACTTTTTTGCTGGAAAGGAAGGACCCGGTTTACGTCGGGCCTCCTTACCCTTGATAGTTTGAGGAAGGAGAGTGCTTTTACCTCCCGTGACATCCTTGATGATGTCATCCAGAGCAGCACCAAAAAGTCTACCACCCTTAAAAGGTAGATCCGTCAGGAGCTTCTTAGAGGCTAGGTCAGCAGACCAGCATTTCAACCAGATGAGACGACGCAATACCACCGCCGAGACAGAGGCCCTGGATATTAAAGGGGCCGCGTCCAACGTGGCGTCGCACACATATATCAGACCCTGCACCATCTGGTGGGCCAGAGCAATAGTGTCTGGAGGAAGGTTATACTCCTGCACAGTTTGGTGCAAAATTTTTGCCCATTCCGTGAGTGTCTGAGACACAAGGGTCGCCGCTACTACGGGCCGTAGGGCGGATCCCAACAAGGCGAACATGGCTCTACTCACCACTTCTGACCTCCTGTCAGTGGGGTCCTTAAACGCAGGAGTCCCCTCCATCGGGAGAGTGGTGGCCTTGTTTAAACGGGCGACTGGAGGGTCGACCACCGGGGGAGAAGCCCACTTTTTAAGCAGGGCGTCTTCAAAGGGGTATCTAATAGACAAACGCCGCGGGACCATAAAAGTCTTCTGCGGCTTTTCCCAGACCTGGTCAATGAGCTGGTCAAAGAAAGGTACATATGGAAAAACCTTTTTAGAAGGCTTGGTCTTAAAAGAACCAAAGGAGACTGTATCCGCCTGAGGTTCTGCGGTCGCAGCATCTAGCTTGAGAGTGTCCCTCACAGCATCAATGAGTTCACTAACAAGCGCCCTGTCATTTACTGACTCAGAACTGGAGTCTTCCTCACAAGGAATGTCCTGTTCAAAACCATCCAAATATTCAGAGCTAGGGTCCTGAGCAGCAATAACTAGGCCCATATCTGAAGCAGAGCACTCCCCTTGTGGAGATAAAGTGGGGAGAGGGCGCTTTTTTGCTCCCTTGTGCTCACACACAGCTTCCATCCTGGTCAGAAATGATTCCAGGACTGCCGACAACTGGTCCATAGGGACCGCAGGTGCTGGAGCACTGGCTGCTGCCTCTGGCATGTTAGGGGAAGCTGGTGACTCTGACTCCATAATGTCCCTCTCAGACCACCCACAGGCCGTGCTGACTGAAGTAGGGGAATGCCCAGGGAACCCACCAACCTGACCAGGACCGCTCGGTTCCGCCGCTCTGTCTCACTGCGCCGCGCTGCTCAGCGTGAGTGAGCTGAGAGGAGAGAGTGTGAGGAGATTCGCGCCGTTTCCAGCGGCGCTAGAGGCCAAACTAGTGCCAGAAAAGACGTGCGGCTACAAGAAAATGGCCGCCGCAATGTGCTCCGGCGGGCCCCGGCAAGATGGCCGCCAATGTAAAAATCAGCACACACACAAAACATGGCGCCGAACGGCGCCCAGGCCCCTCACCTCCAAAAACAAAACAGCCCCAGCGAGTGCAGAGCAGCATGAGCCCCCCCCCAGGACAGTATGGCCCCCAGGCACCCCCCATAGTACAGCGCCAGCCCTAGTGAACAGAGAGTGACATTAAAAACACAGGGGGAGACAGGGAAATCCCCCCACACAAGAAACACACAGCATGTACTCACCTGCAGCCAGGAGAGACTACTTACCCGTCCCCTGAGGGACCCGCTGGTGTGTTCCTGACAGAACTATCACAGTGCGGTACTGAGTAGCTGTCGGCCCGGTCCACCGCAAAAGATACAGCCGGACTGTTCTATCTTGAGAGGACCGCGGAGCTGGAAGCCCACCGGCCACCCCTGGAGTCGTGGGGCATGTCGTGAACTGAGTCTCACGCACACAAGGCGAGGATCATTCAGCACGCTCGATGGTCGGACAGGGAAGACTACGAGGATATCTTGTACCCAACCTGTTGCCCAGCCGACAGTTGATAGAAGATCTCAAAAAAATAAAAAAGGAAAATTTTTTCCAAAAGAATAAAAATAGGTCAGGAGACTGGCTCCTGAGAGAGCCACGTCTTCTCCTTCTGCTAGGCAGAAAAAAACTGAGGTCTGCTGACTGCAGTGGGAGGGTTATGCCCGGAGGGACCGCCCCCCTGGGCGGGGCTGTTCAGCTCTGGCTGTTTAGAATGTATGTATAACATCTCACATTCTGCCTAGGTCTTCTCCTGCAAGCAGGGACATAACCCACGTGTAAAGGTGTATAAGACACGCTGTGTCAGTCCATGGATGACAAGAGAAAAAACGATTTCCCTTAGTTTGCTATACTTGCCGAGAGCCCTATAGCAGATTTACTGCTACAGGGCGGCAGAATCATGTATATATTCTACACACACATGATTCTGCACTCCCTGGTAGGGGGCGCACCACTTCTGCTGTGACTAATAACAGCAGAAGCTGATCAGCAGGTGTGTCAGCCAATGGATGTCCGCCGGCACCCGCTGATCACCAAGGAGAAAACACTGAACGGAGCTCTGCCTATGTACAACAATGCAGAGCTTTGTCCTGTCAGCGGGGATGTGCTGGAGTTTGTTTCCCTGCAAAGCAGATAATAAAATCCAGCAAATATCTTAGTAAAAGCAGCTCACAGTACACACAATCAATGGTCAGGCACACATTTAACCCTTTGATCACCCTAGATGTTTAACCTCTTCTCAGCCAGTGTAATTAGTACAGCGAAAGTGCATGTTTCTAACACTGATCACTTTATTAGTGTCACTGGTTCCCAAAAAGTGTCAAAAATGTAAGTTAGTGTCAGAATGTCTGCCACAATATCCCAGTCCAGATACAAGTCGCTGATCGCCACCATTACTAGTATACATATATAAAAAAAAAAAAATTATATATATTTATTACTCTCTCTCTCTCTCTCTCTCTCTCTCTCTCTCTCTCTCTCTCTCTCTCTCTCTCTCTCTCTCTCTCTCTCTCTCTCTCTCTCTCTCTCTCTCTCTCTCTCTCTCTCTCTCTCTCTCTCTCTCTCTCTCTCTCTCTCTCTCTCTCTCTCTCTCTCTCTCTCTCTCTCTCTCTCTCTCTCTCTCTCTCCACACACGTTTGTAGACATTGTAACTTTTGCGCAAATCAATATACACTTATTGGGATTTTTTTTTACCAAAAATATGTAGCAGAATACATATATACATATTGACCGAAATTTGATAATTTAAAAAAATTATATTGAATATGTTTTATAGCAGAAAATAAAAAATATTGTTTATAATTTTTCAAAGAAATAAACATCCACTACTCCACCATTTATGAATATACGACAGTAATAAAGTTGTTAATGCTGGACTCCAGACAAATACCTAAATACCCAGATAAAATACATATAACGCAGCCGCTTTTCCTGACTTCTGTGGAGTCACCAGCTAAAGAAAAAAAAATTAAAACAAATGCAGCCACTACATCTAAAGACTGGTAAGCTGCAATATATTACATTTTTGTGTTTAATACATTCCCATACACTGAAGAGGCAGCCAGGCACACAGCAACAGTTCATACACTCCGGCTCACTGATCAATCCAGGGGTTTGTGTTTTTCTGTATTTTATTGCTTAACAGAACTGGGTATGGGATCTAGGGTGGTGCAGGAACGATTGACAAAAAGCAGTTCGTGGACAATCTTCTCCTTAAGTGAATGTAAACACCAAACAGTCTGTTCCCTCACAGCTGGGGACCATGAGGTAGGGCGCAGAACAGGTATAGCTAGTCAAGTTCATGTCTGAGGACCATGAAGTAGCTTAGCACACATACCGCTAAGTACAGCTCATGGCTGGGGACCATGAAATAGCTTTAAGTTGCAGCACAGAAAGGAGACTTTAGGGTCAGAGTCCTGGTTTTGGGTCAGAGTCCATAGGTGCTGCCCCTTGTAGAGTAATTCAACATCCAGTCACGGGGCTCCAGAGGCAAGCAGCCCCTTTCCTCCTCAGCTCAGTGATCCACCCCCTCAGGAGGGAGAAGAGACCAAGTCCTCGGGGCGCTACATTATTTTGAAGTTCTCCCAGCCACCAACTGAGCACATCTCCCCCAGGGATTGGCTGGGACCTGCACAATATTCCGGCCGTTCATTTAAATTCTCCCTCCCTAAACGCTTGAAACTTCTTCCAGAGGCAAGGGGAAGCAATCAAAACCCAAACCAGTGCAGCCCTGAGCAGACAAAACAAAACAATCATTGCTCCTCTGGCTACAGCAGGAGCCAAAAACAAAATTTGTCATATTTTTGGGGGTCTATACATCAGACCAAAATGAAGGACAATGGAGGAGGAAAGAGGAACCGAGGGATTGCATTCCAAAATGGGGGGTTTGGAGGACGTCATTGTATGTAAAATATTAAGAACATTTTTTAAAGAACTTTTCAGGTATAATCTTTGAACAAGAACTACTACATACTGTCCCGAGACTAAATTTATCCATCAGATGCCACCATACTATTCCTCTTATAACCCAGAGAAGGTGAAGTCAGCTGGTCAATGATAGTTGACCAAACACACCTCTGACTTATCCGTGGCAGTATTATGCCTTTCTCAGAAGAGGTATGAAGTAACATGACAGGTCCATTTTAATTCACACCTCCGCCATCGTTATAACTGATGAAGTTAATAGGTTTGTGATGATGGGAGCTCTCTTGCTCCACGCAGACATCCATGTAGCTGCACTCATTGGGTGTAGACTAATCATCCCTGGCAGAACATTATAGGATCACGCCGTTCTCATCTGAGCAGATGCATGCCGATGCAGCGACTTGGGACATGCCAGAGGAAAGCTGGATGTTGGAATACACAAGCAAACATCCCCAGGCACTTGGCGGCTCTTTATTGAATAAAGATTTCCCATCATCTGTGCACTGCTCGTTCTATTAGGCGGATTATGAGACGGCTCCCAGCACAGAGCTCTCATGCTAAAACGTTACAGGGAGTCCCCATAAACAGCACAGCAAACAAAGCTGAAGAACAAGAAAAGAAGCCAACAATGCTCGTTTATTGAAGTGCAATAGAGTGTATAAAAATATTTTAGAACCGTTACGGTTACGTTCAAAAAACAACACAAGCTATTTTAGAATACTAAGATAATGACCTTTACATTTCTATCAACCATACAAAAAAAATACAAAATACAAAATTTCTTGCAACCATGGCAATAGTACCCTACTTGCATACTATACTTTCTAAAGCCACTGCTTTTCCCTAGAATTTGCACAGCATCTGAAGTCCAATTATAGGCACTCCTTAATGCAATCTTCTTAGATTTATTTTGCTGCGACTTTCATCCTGGGAGAGAGGAGACAGACATCGTAGGGCCCATTCACAAGGGCTGCCAGAGGGCAGTAAAAGTTTTAGCGCCCCCCGACCACCTGCCCACCTAAAGAAGGCATGCAGTTGTAAATGTGGCAAAAATAAAACTACGTTTCATTCACCGAATAATACTGCTGCCGAATGAGGCCCATATAAGTGTAGGGGGCTGCTCTGCGCCGGTGGTTCAGCCTTTTTAGGGGTACAACAGGCGGTGTGGCTATTTTTCATTGAATGTTGTAAGACTTGTTTTAGGTTATTTTCTTGTGGAATGCGATTATTTTAAAGTAGGTGTAGAAGCATTCTATGTATTAAAAAGGTAAAAAACCTTCCGTGCCAGAACCCCCCCCCAAAAGGCTCAATGCACACTGCAGATCAAAGAAGCTGCTTCTACAGGCGTTTGAGCTTTTATTTTTTTTTATTTATTTTTTTTCTGCCTGTCAGCTCATATGCCTGTGAACTCCTGAAAACGCCTATAGTGTGCATAGACATATTGGCCAATATGGATCAGAGTTTCCAGGAAGAGAAAATGTAAAGCTCAAATTCCTGTAGGAGGAGCTTCTTTGAGCTGCAGTGTGCATGATCCCTTATACTTACGAGTCCAATTTAGATCCAGCGATATGCACGAGAGCAGCAGCTCTCTCCATTCTTACTGGGCAGATTCACAGCAGCAGGAGCCATTGGCTCCCCTTGCTGCCAATCAAATGCTGTGATGGGGCAGGGCCATGCTGCCCTGTCTGTCAATCAACGCAGACATGCCGGCTCGGGAGCATGCCCGCAAGAGTGTACCCATAAAAAGTGGCATTCTATGAGGGCACTCACCGAAGAGGAGGAGCCCAGAGCACCGGTCGGGGACCCCAGAGGAGGAGGAGGATCTGGTCTGCTCTCTGCAATACTATTACAGAGTAGGCAAGTATGACCTAATTTTTTTTTTTTTTAATAATAAACATAAGGTTTAACCACTTGCTTACTGGGTACTTAAACCCCCTTCCTGCCCAAGTCAAATTTCAGCTTTTGGTGCTGTCACTCTTTGAATGACAATTGCGTGGTCATGCAACACTGTACCCATATGAAATTTTTATCATTTTTTTTTATTATTTTTTTTTACACAAATCGAGCTTTTTTTTGGTGGTTTTTAATCACTACTGAAAACTTTGAAAAACAAAAAAAAACTGTTTTCATAGTTTGTTATAATATTTAGCAAACAGGTAATTTAAACATGCCAGTATTCTGGGTTTTTTGGAGGAAAAAAGGCGATTACCGACTTCTGTTTACATTGCGTGATCAGCTTTCTGCATTGGCTGACAGCTGATCGCGTGGTAAGAGCCCATTCACACAGGGGCGTCTTTGGATCAGACTCCAAATCGCCCCAGGTCGCCCCAAGTCGCCCCAGGTCGCGCTGGCTGAAGAAATCAATGTAAGTTAATGGAGCCGTCCTTATGCACACTACTGCAGTCGCTTCGACTTCAAAAAAGGTTCCTGTTCTACTTCAATCCGACTCCTAGGCGACCTGTACCCATTAATTTCAATGGGAGTCGCCTCTCACTGTCTTAATAGGAGCGACTCTCCAGGAAGAAAACATACATTTATCAGGCAAACCTCTCCCTCCCCCCTCCCTCCCACAGAGCTGATTCTTGTTTGATTGGCCACTGGAATGTCTCCTGTCCTGCAGGCAACTTGGAGTTGCCTTGTAAGTAGCTCCAGGTCGCGCTGTTGCACTACAGCGGAGGCATCGTGCTGTTGCACTACAGCGGAGGCATCGTGCACTACAGCGGAGGCATCGGCTGATGCACTACAGCGGAGGCATCGGCTGATGCACTACAGCGGAGGCATCGGCTGATGCACTACAGCGGAGGCATCGGCTGATGCACTACAGCGGAGGCATCGGCTGATGCACTACAGCGGAGGCATCGGCTGATGCACTACAGCGGAGGCATCGGCTGATGCACTACAGCGGAGGCATCGGCTTATGCACTACAGCGGAGGCATCGGCTTATGCACTACAGCGGAGGCATCGGCTTATGCACTACAGAGGAGGCATCGGCTTATGCACTACAGAGGAGGCATCGGCTTATGCACTACAGCGGAGGCATCGGCTTATGCACTACAGCGGAGGCATCGGCTTATGCACTACAGCGGAGGCATCGGCTGTTGCACTACAGCGGAGGCATCGGCTGTTGCACTACAGCGGAGGCATCGGCTGTTGCACTACAGCGGAGGCATCGGCTGTTGCACTACAGCGGAGGCATCGGCTGTTGCACTACAGCGGAGGCATCGGCTGTTGCACTACAGCGGAGGCATCGGCTGTTGCACTACAGCGGAGGCATCGGCTGTTGCACTACAGCGGAGGCATCGGCTGTTGCACTACAGCGGAGGCATCGGCTGTTGCACTACAGCGGAGGCATCGGCTTATGCACTACAGAGGAGGCATCGGCTTATGCACTACAGAGGAGGCATCGGCTTATGCACTACAGCGGAGGCATCGGCTTATGCACTACAGAGGAGGCATCGGCTTATGCGGCTCTTGCTCCCTACTACAGCTCCAACTTTACAAGTAGTCTTTCTGCATTGCACTCCTTTTGATGCTCTGGTATGGAGAGTCAGCAAACCCAGACCACAATCTACCAGTCACCTGTCCGCCGCGATCTACAGGTTGCTGACCCCCCGTCTATAGATATGCTTTTGTTGTAACACTGAGGATTTCATCAGGTACTGAATTTAATCAATATTCTGCTTTGAATTAGTTTGGAATTCTGCTAAACCGGAACCTAAAAAATGTAACAATGTCACTTGTCTCATTTCATTCTCCCAGCTTGCTTATTTTTCCTCCAGATCAAGTGACACATAAAGCTAAACAGGTCGAAGTCTGCTGGGGAAGATAACGCCAGGCAGACAGATGTTTCGAGCCTCTCTGGGCCGGGTGTCAAAAGATTTCTGAACCGTCCACTGAAAACAGTCCAGGGATAGAAAGTTGGCAAATGCAGGTGGGTAGGAACGCAAAACTGACTTCATGGGAAGATTATTTATCGCAATCTTCCAAACTGTCCAGGAGTTCATATGAGAGTCACAGCAGACTAACCTACTGTGGACACTTTCCATGCTCCAGATCGAGAACTCTCATCACCAGGCAGGCACTTGAATCTTGAAGAATGCACAAGATATGGAGGCTGCCAATGCTGAATAATTGCTAGAAAAGCTTGTTGATTGGCCATTTTATTGACCATCTGGATTAAAGCCTAAACGCCAGGCAGAAAAAAAAAAGTAATGAAGTTGCATCATGCATTAGCATTAACCACTTAAGCCCTGGAAGATTTTCCCCCTCAATGTCCAGGCCATTTTATTGTGATACGGCACTGTGTGGCTTTAATTGACAACTGCGTGGTCATGCGGAAGAGAGCTTTCTTTTGGTGGTATTTGATCACCACTGCGGTTTTTATTTTTTGCGCTATAAACAAAAAAAGAGCGACAATTTTGAAAAAAATATTTTTTTTTTTACTTTTTCCCCATTAGAAATATCCCCCCCCCAAAAAAAAAGTGTCTTCAGTTTAGGCCAATATGTGTGCTTCTACACGTTTGGTTAAAAAAAAAAAAAAATCCCAATAAGCGTATATTGATTGGTTTGCGCAAAAGTTATAGCATCTACAAAATAGGGGATATATTTATTGCATTTTTTTTTTTTTTACTAATAATAGCGGTGATCAGTGATTTTTAGCAGGACTGCGACATTGCGGCAGACAGATCTGACACCTTTGACATTTTTTGGGGACCAGTGACATTTATACAGTGATCAGTGCTATAAAATTGCACTAATTACTGTATAAGCCCTGGTTCACACTGGTGCGTTTTGATATGCGATTTGGCATGCCAAATCGCATGTCAAAACGCCGATATATGCCGCAAATTGCTGGCAATGGCATCGGCCTAATCGGTGCGACACCGCATCTGTGGCGCTGCACCGATTTCAAAAAGTAGTTTCTGTACTACTTTTTGCAATTTCGGACGCGATTTACACTGACATCTGTGTCGGATGTCTTTGTAATCGCGGCTGAAATTGGGACTGCCAGTGAGAGTGAAATCGTGCGAGTTTAGCTGAACTCGCACGGCTTCACTCCCGCAGCCCAGTGTGAACCTGGGCTAAATATCACTAGCAGGGAAGGGGTTAACACTAGGGGAAGATCAAGGGGTCCCCTGGGAGGTGTTTCTAACCGTGGGGGAGGGGGACCAACAGGGAGTACAGAGAGATCGCTGTTCCTAATCACTAGGAACAGAATCACACTGTACATCCCTGACAGAACGGGGATCTGTTTGTTTACGTTCAGGCTCTCTGTGGAGCGATCGTGGGTAGCCGGCGGATATCGCGGCCACCCGCATCGGCTCCCCCGCCGTGCAGCGCGCGCGCGCACTATAGCTGTTAAAAGGGACCGACGTACAGCTACAGCAATTTGCGGGAACAAGCCTACCTGCCGCAGTATAATGACGGTGGCTGGTTGGAAATCAGTTAAAGCGTTAAACCCAGGACCCTGCAATTCACTATCCATCCATTTGTCTATGTGGATTTAATAAAAATTACCAATGGTAATGCACGAGGTGGTTGCACCCTCCTGTGTGTTTTTTGCAGTGTTTTCAGAGGACTTCCCAGTCAGAGGAGTGCTGGACCCTTGATGGGCATTCTGGAAAGAAGTATAATGGAAGATTCCCCCTGGGTTTAGCGCTAAAATGTTTTCTGGACTCTGCATTCACTATATCTGGTCTCCCACAGTACACAGAAATGCAATTATTTTAGTAAATATAGGATTTTAGTATTCACCGTAAAACTATTTTCTCTGAAGTCCATGGACGGACACAGCTTTATTCTTGACAGTAGGGTTTTTATGCCGTCTATCAGGAGAGGACTAGGCAGACATGGAGGGGTGGGTGCTGTGTCCGTCCATGGACTTCAGAGAAAAGGATTTTACGTTGAGTACAAAAATCCTATTTTCTCTTTCGTCCATGGACCGACACAGCTCCTTTATTCTTGACAGTAGGGACGTCCCCAAGCAGTGTCAAAAAACGAGGGGTGGGAACAGCAATCAAAACAAACTTCACCCCAAAACAACCAGAGCTCCTCAATGGAGGAGTTGCAACCTTAAACAGCCGCCTGCAAAATTTTGGGGCCGAAGCTAGCATCCGAAGGATGCACTCACATCAACCTTCTAAATTTTTGAAAAGGTGTGAACAGACGACCAGGTGGTCGCCTTACACACCTGGGAGACAGACGCTTGATGTCGGAAGGCCCAGGAGGCACCTATTGCCCTGGTTGAATGCGCTGTGACAGAAAAGGGAGGCGCCCGCCCTTTTAGGGCATAAGCCTGAATCACGATCTGTCTGATCCACCGAGAAATGGTGGCCGACGAAAGCACCGCTTTATCCTTGTGGAGGATCAAGTAGGGAGACTTGCAGGACAAGGCCACCAATTCAGAAACCCTCCTGACTGATGTAATAGCCACCAGAAAGGCAACTTTCTGAGAGAGTGTCAAAATGGGAATCTCTCGGATGTTCTCAAACTGAGGTTTCTGAAGCACCGAGAGCACCAGATTCAAATCCCACGGAGGCAGTGGTGGTCGAATCGGAGGAGCCACATGTTGAACCCCTTGCACAAAACATACTCACCAGTGAATGAGCCGCCAAGGGTCGTTGAAAGAAAATAGCCAAGGCTGAAATCTGTCCCTTAATGGTTCTTTGGGCAAGTTTTTGATGCACTCCATGCTGTAAAAACAGCAGGATCCTGGAAACCGAATATGTCCGTGGACGCCACTCCATCTCCTCACACGTAGAGATGTAGGCCTTCCACGTGCGATGATAGATCTTCCGAGAAGATGACTTCCGTGCCCTCAGCATGGTTGCAATGACTGAATCCGACAGGCCTCGGTCCCTTAGTACCTGACTTTCAACAGCCATGCTGTTAAAGCCAGCGACTGTAAAGCAGGATGAAGTATAGGACCTTGCGACAGAAGGTCCTCTCGCAACGGCAGTCGCCAAGGAACATCCGCCACCAGGCAGGCGTACTAGGTCGGCGTACCAGGGACGCCAAGGCCAATCTGGGGCAATTAGAATCACCAGAATCCCCTCGGTCTCCACTCTGCGGAGCAGACGGGGAAGAAGTTTCAGCGGGGGGAGGGAAGGCATAAATTAGCCGATACCCTCCCCACGGAGCCACCAACGCATCTGTTGCGTCCGCCCAGGGATCTTTGGACCTGGACACAAACCTCAATACCTTCGGATTGAGTTGAGAAGCCAGGAGATCCACGTCTGGCGTGCCCCATCTCAGGCAAAGGAGTCTAAACACACGCGGGTGTAGCGACCATTCTCCTTGGTCCAGCATCTTGCGACTTAGGTAGTCCGCTTGCCAGTTCTCTACGCCCGGAATGTACACGGCCAATAGAGCCGGAACGCTCCGGTCACCGCAGGATGTGAGCGACGTCCCTGCAGCCTCTGTGACCATGTGGAGAGGCACTGCCTGATCACCCGAAGTTCCAGCACATTGATCGGCAGGCGGGATTCTTCCTGCGTCCAGCGACCCTGTATCGACTGTACGCCCCAAACTCCCCCTCAACGGTCGGGCTGGCATCCGTCGTGATCACCGTCCAGTGAAAGGGAAGGAACGACTTTCCGAAATGAAGGGTCGGAGATCTCAGCCACCAGACCAGGGAGGCCCTGACTAGTTGGCTCACCCGGATTTGACAATCCAGGGACAACAGATTTGTCCCACTTGGACAGGATCTCCTTCTGAAAGACTCGAGTGTGGAATTGATCATACGGTACCGCCTCGAAGGAGGCTACCATGAGACCCAGGACTCGCATGCAAAAGCGCATCGACGACCCCTTTGGGGATGCCAACAGCTTAACCGCCGCCCGAAGAGTCTGTCACGTACCTGGTGGAAGAGTCTGGTATGCAGAGGGAGGCCTCTCTTACACTTCTCACCCGAGGCTCCTGGTAGTGAAGACAGGAGGCGCAGGGGTGCAGAGTCGCACGAGAGCCTGGCAAGGTTGCTGGTAGATGAGTTGGACCGGAACTGAAGCAGGAACTGGAACGGACCCGGGAACAGCTGTCAGACTGGAACTGGAGCTCAGGCAGGTGCGGGCAGATGGACTGGAAGAGTAGACACACAAGTCCAAAGCAGGTGAGCACTGGAGCAGGGTCAGATACAAGCAGGTTCGGCAACTGGCTGGCGGCAGGGTAGCAGAAGGTGCAAGGAGCAGGCAGGAACGTTGTCTCAGGTACAGGCAGGTTCGGCAACAGGCTGGCAGCAAGGTAGCAGGAGGAGCAGGCAGGAACGTAGTCAACACAGGCTGAGGTCAGATGCAGGCAGATAAGTAGGGGTAGTCAGGAGCAAGCCAGGTGGGGTCAACTGGAGCAGGATACAGGTAAATGATAATCAGAGGTCTCAGGTAACGCTGTAGACCAGACAGCACTTATCTAAGGAAGTAAGGCACTTTAAATAGTCTATTAGCGCCACGTCACTGGGCGCCCGCGATTCGTGTGGCACTGGTGTGCAAGCGTGTGCGCGCAAATGCGCCCGTGCAGCCCTTCTATGCAGAACAGGGGAATGTCCATAGTCGCCATCTTGATAACTGGCGTGCCCTTCCTGACAGTCTGCAACTTTTCTAAAGGGAGAAAAACTCTTGCCTCTGAGGAATCCAGAATCAAGCCCAGGAAATCCAGGCGCTGAGTCGGCACCAACACCGACTTCTGGAGGTTCAGTACCCAACCAAACTCTTGAAGGGTCTGACTGGCTATAGCCACATCCTCCTCTAATTCTGAGTCTGAAGCAGCTCTCAGAAGGAGGTCGTCCAGGTAGCCCACGATAGCGATTCCTTGCTGTCTCAGCAGAGCCAGAATCGGGGCGAGCACCTTGGTGAAGACCCATGGTGCCGACGCTAGGCCAAAGGGGAGAGCTACAAACTGGTAGTGATCGTCCCCGACTGCAAAACGCAGAAATCTCTGATGCCTGACGTATATGGGGACATGCAAGTATGCGTCCTTGATGTCTAAGGACGCAAGAAAATCCACCGGATGGAGTGCAGCGACCACAGAGTGAACCGATTCCATCCTGAACCTTTGTACTTTTACAAAGGTGTTGAGGGGCCTTGAGATTCAGGATTGGACGGACCCCGTCCTTTTTTGGGACTACAGATTGGAGTAGAATCCCTGAAACCTTTCCGGCAGCGGCACATGTACTATTACCCCGCGCATCAGCAGGTCCTGCACTGCCCCAAACAGGGCGTTCCGACGAGCCGGAGGAAGATGAAGGTTGGAGGGAAAAAATCTGTTTGGTGGACAAGAAAGAAATTCCATCTTGTACCCGGATGAAACCACTTCACAAACCCACTGGTCGGTAAGCAGGAAGGTCCACCGAGCTGCAAACTCGCAAAGGCGACCCCCCACCCAAAAGTCGGCGGGGGCAAACCTTCATGCAGTCGCAGATTTGTTCGCAGGCTTGTTTGGCTTGCGAAACCAGGGACGCTTTTGTCCCTCAGCTGGCCCCTTGTCGGTCTGGGAACGCTTACCTGCGGGCCTGGACTGACAAAAAAAAAACTCTTCTGAGCGGAAAAGGATGACCCTGGCCTACGGCGTGGCTCCTTACCTTTTCTGGATTGTGGGAGCAGCGTGCTCTTACCCCCAGTGACATTTTTAATAATGTCATCCAGCGAGGCACCAAATAGCCTCTCTCCCTGGAAGGGCAAATCCACCACAGCCTTCTTGGAAGTCTGGTCCGCGAACCAGCACCTTAGCCAAATCAGGCGGCGTAGCACCACAGCAGATACTGAGGCTCTGGAAAGCAAGGGAGCTGTATCTAAGGCTGCATCGCAGACATACTTGAGGCCATGGACCAACTGGTCGGCCAATTCCACGCAGACTGGGGAAGCCTGTTGCTCAACCAACTCGTGGTGCAACCATTTTGCCCATTCGGTAAGTGTCTGACACCAGGGCCGTGGCCAAAACTGGCCATCGCCTCGGCCCTCCTGTCTGCAGGGTCCTTAAAAGCAGGGGTCCCCTCTACCGGAATCGTGGTTACCTTGTTTAACCTGGATACCGGGGGGTCCACAATCGGGGGAGATGTCAATTTTTTCAGGACACTCTCCTCACAGGGGTGACGGACCGCCAAGCGCTTTGGGACTGAAAAGGCTCGCTGCGGTCGTTCCCATTCTTTGTATATAAACGTATCAAAATAAGTTAGGTGGAGAAACACCTTAGCAGTGCGGGCCGGCTTGTAGGACCCAAAAGGGACTGACACCTCAGTAGATGCCCCCGCCGTATCCCCCAACTTAAGAGTCTCCCGCACTGCGGTGATAAGAGCTCCAACAAGCGCCTTTTCCTGCGCTAACCCGGACACAGAGTCATCCTCACTGTCCGAATGGTCCTGGTCTGCATCTTCTGACACGTCAGAACAGGGGCCGTGTGCCACAGCCAGGCCCCAGTCTAAAATCAGAACTTTTCCCAGAAGATGGTGGGGGGAGGGGGGATTTTTTACCCCCATTTTTCCCCACACACTGCCTCCACCCTGGCAACAAAGGATTCCAGGACCGTTGACAAAGCGTCCATAGGCACCGCAGGTGCAGGGGCACCAGTTGCCATCACAGGGCTGTCTGGGGAAGAAGCACCAGCTTCCGACACCATGCTGACCACACTTGTCTGACAGCCACTTAGGGACTAAAGGCAAGATACCCAAAAGGTCCACCCTCCTAGCTGCTACAGAACCGAGGGCCCTCCCAGAGGACTCAGCACCCTGACCCAGGTACTGCACAGCATTGCGGTCCGCTCTCTCTCCTGCACCATGTGCCTGAGGTGTTCTTCTGCATCTGAGGTGTTCTGTGCTGTTTGCGCCGTTCAGAAAGACATTCCCAGCACTAGAGGCCAAAACTAAGCTAGAGCCACAAGAAAATGGCCGCCGACTGCCTCAGGAAAAAAGAGCGCGAGCTACAAGAAAATGGCCGCCGGCTACACGAAAATGGCACCGGCTCCGCCAAAATGGCCGCTGATCGTTCCGGAGGTAATAAGCAACAGGCCGCGAACACGCTGGGCCTCTGAGCGGAGGCCCCCCACTATACAGACCAGACAACACCCCACATGGAGAGCAGACCCCGGACACCCAGAGCAGCCCCCAGAGCCACCCCCGGAGGACCCCCGGCAGGTACACAGCAGGCCCAGCTCACACAGAAGCATGGGGAGGAGGGAAAGGACGGGGAGAGAGGAAAGGGAGAGTGAGAGACCCCCTAGTCGACCTCCCCAGGAATGCCCAGCTGTTCCATTCTGCCGAAACAGGCGGAACCCTACTTACCCATCCCGCGGGGACAGTTGGACGCATTCCGGACAGACCCATCACCCGAGCAGTACGGAGTGGCTGTCGGCCATGGCCCACTGTGACTCAGACAGCAGTAGCCCGGTGAGCCCTGGAGCAAACGGGGTATGTCGTGGCCGACCCAGCGCGTAGCTAAAGGTCTGCTCACGCTTGAAGGCCGGGCTGGGGAGACTACAAGGATCTATATTATCCAGCCTGTCACCCAGCCGGCAGTTGATAGTAGATCTCAGGATCCAAAAAAGTAGAAAAAAGCTAAAAATTTCCAGGACCAATGGTCCCACCCGGGAGCCAGGTCTTTCTCCTATGCTAGGCAGAAAAAAACTGAGCTGCTGAGTGCAGGGTGAGGGGTTATAACCAGAGGGACCGCCCCCTGGCCGGTACTGTTCAGTTTTGCTGTAGTTACATGTTTTTAACTGTTTAACATGTCTGCCTAGTCCTCTCCTGATAGACGGCATATAAACCCTACTGTCAAGAATAAAGGAGCTGTGTCCGTCCATGGACGAAAGAGAAATACCCCTTTCTCATCAGCAGTATATAGCAGTCTTGTGACTTCTATCAGTGTCTGGTTAAAGCGTGTAGGATGAGTTTTCATTCTCCTCTGACTGTCCTATGAGGCTGCAGGACCCCTGACCCTCTGTCTGGACAGTGCTGATTGGCCCTGTGCCGATCACATGCACCTTACCAAGAATACACATCGCACTGAGCATGTGCAGAGTGTCCCCAAGGCTCTGTACTAGCAGCAGATATATTGGGGACTGTGGAAGAAGGGAAGCATCAAAAAAAGATCAGTTCAAACAGCCTTTTTACACAATGCACGTTCTAGAGTGGGTATAACAAGCATGCTTTACTGCATATGCAGACTGATTTTACGGTTGTGGGTTTAACCCACTTGCTTACTGGGCACTTAAACCACCTTCCTGCTCAGGCCAATTTTCAGCTTTCAGCGCTGTCACACTTTGAATGGCAACTGCGCAGTCATGCTACTCTGGACCCAAATTACATTTTTATCTTTTTTTTACACAAAGAGCTTTCTTTTAGTTGTATTTAATCACTAATGGGGTTTTTATTTTTTGCTAAACAAAAAAAGACCGAAATTGTAAAACAAAAATAAATAAATACAATTTTCATAGTTTGTTATAAAATTTTGAAAACAGGTAATTTTTCTCCTTCATTGATGTGTGCTGATGAGGCTGCACTGATAAGGCGGAACTGATGGGCACTGATAGATGGCAGGACTGCCATGTACTGGTAGGTGGCACTGGTGGGCACTGCTTAGCAGCAGTGGGTGTGGATTGTGTGGAGCCGATGTCCCGTTTACACAAGCCGGTAATCGACTCCTTAAGTTGTCAGCATGAGAAAAAAAAAAAAAAAAAGTGAGTACCGGCTTGATTACATCACGTGATCAGCTGTCATTGGCTGACAGCTGATCACACGGTAAGGGACTGGGATCGGCCCCTTCTCCGATCACCCGAGTCTCATGAACTCGCTGATCACAGAGCGCACAGCCTGGGAGCCCTGCAGGGGGCGCGCAGGCAGCGCATGCTCGGGAGGACGTACATAGATGCCCTCCCGGCAATTTAGGCCCTCGCTGTAGCAGTCTTTTGGCTATAGGGCAGGCATGAAGAGGTTAAAGCTGAACTCCAGGAATTCAGTCACTTTCTAAAATGTGATGGCTTACTATGGGTTAAGTCCAACAAGGTGCATGCCACCTTGTTATCTTATCCCTAAAGCCTTGTACACATGGTACGATTTTTGGACAACCGAGCATCTGATTTTTTTCAAAAGGGTGTGTGCCAGGATCTTGTCTTGCATACCAACGGAACACAAACACGAACGTAGTGACGTACTATGAGGAATTTCAGCTCTTGAGCGCCACCCTTTGTGCCCCTTCTGTTAATTTCATGTTTGGTGAGCATTGATTCCGAGTATGCGTTTGTACTTTTGTGTACTGAACATACAAAAATCTGACGCCAAACCGTTGTCCGCCAAAAATTCACTAGCCTGTCATCCAACATTTGTTGGCGGAAAATTGGACAATTGTCAAAAGGAGCGTACCAACGGTAAGATTTTAGGACAACAGTCTGTCAACAATCGTACCGTGTGTACGAGGCTTTAGATTTACAGTTTTACAGAGTGCCAGGAGTAGAGTACAGTTATCACAGTACTCCGGGCGGGCGCTCTGAGAGGAGAGACACTGCTTTCTCGCAGTAGCAGCTCTGTCCGCCACTCCCCTCCTCTGTGCATTCATAGAAGGCTCAGCTTTAAACCACTTGCCGACCAGCCGACATCATTATACTGCGGCAGGTCGGCTCGTTCCCACAAATTGCCATACTGGTACGTCTGTTCCTTCAACAGCCATAGCAGACACGCGCTGCACGGTGGAGGACCCGATGCGTGCGGCCAGTGGCCCCGATGTCTGCCAGCCATCCGCGATCGTGGGAAAGAGCCAGATCCCCATTCTGACAGGGGAGGAGAGAGTCATCTGCTGTTCCTAGTGATCAGGAACAGCGATCTCAGTCCCCTCCCCACACAGTTAGAAACACCTCCCAGGGAACCCATTTAACCCCTTGCTCAGCCCCTAGTGTTAACCCCCTCCCTGCCAGTGACATTTACACAGTGATCAGTGCATTTTTATAGCACGATTGCTGTATAAATGTCAATAGTCCCAAAAAAGTGTCAAAAGTGTCCGCCACAATACCGCTAAAAATCGCAGATCACCGCCATTACTAGTACAAAATAAAAAAAATGCCATAAATCTATCCCCTATTTTGTAGACGCTATAACTTTTGTGCAGACCAATCAATATACGTGTAGCGCTACCCCCAGTTAAGAGAGCCGCTGGTTTGATTTCGGGCCCTGTGCACAGCACCGCCAACCCCCGGCAATCTTACTCGACCCACTCTGGCACAGTTAGTCTAGGGTTAACTCTTGTCATAAACAGTAGTATTGCAAGGTGTAACCTCCTTGCAGTAAGACAACACACTGATGTGAAAGGCTAAATAGAACAATTTTTACTTTCATCAAATGGGCATAAGCAGAACAGAACACATACAACTTGCTCACAGAGCCCTGCAGCAATAAGTGTAGCACACAACAATGGCCCCACGCGGTAACCAATCCTCTACCACCCCTCCCGAGTCAGGCCTGACATACGAGAAATCTCAGTCTTTCCCCTAGGTATTTCTTCGCATGCAAACTTGCGGTGGTGCACTTGATGAATGGTATTTGTAATCTGCAATATGGCAGTCAGGCCCCATGCACACGAGACGCTGTTATTTGCTGTTGAACGCGCGTTCAGAGGCAGTTGGACGCTTTTTTCAACTGCTCCTGAACCCATTCAATGTTATCCTGTGTGTCCATGCACACACTCTCGTTTTTTGGCGTTTACAAGCAGTTGCGTTTAACCTCGTTTTTCCAGAAGCAAAAAAATGGGTTCAGACGCAAAAGTTTTCCACGTTTCAGACGCTAAACGCTGATAAACGTGGTACCGGCGTTTTGCTGCGTTTGCGTTTATAAGCGTTTTTAAAGGTGACCTATTTTTTAACATTAGAAATCTCAAAAATGATGGCAAATGATGAAAAACTATTAAAAAATATAAAAGAAAACTGTAATTGCTTGCATTGCATTGTGGACAATCCACAACTTGTGGCAGGTAACGTGGCAAGTGGACAATCAACAACTTGTGGCAGGTGACGTGGCCAGGTGACGTGGCAGGTGATGTGGCCAGGTGACATGGCAGGTAACGTGGCCAGGTGATGTGGCCAGGTGACGTGGCAAGTGGACAATCCACAACTTGTGGCAGGTGACGTGGCTAGATGACGTGGCAGGTAATGTGGGCAGGTAAGGCCCCATGCACACGAGACGCAGGTGCAAACTCTGCTGAACACACGTTTTTAAACGCTGAAACCGGCGTTTAAAAACGCGCGTTTTGCCGCGTTTGCGGCCGCGTTTAGAGGCGTTTTACCGCGTTTGCGTTTATAAGCGTTTCACCATAAGACCCTCCCTAAGCTCAAAAAACAGTAAATTTTAACCATTTCAGCCAGTTTGTGAGACCAGAGTGAGTAGCAGCAGCTGAGAGAGCAGCAGTGTACTTGTATTTAGCGTATCACTTGCCACATCATCTGCCACAAGTTGTGGATTGTCCACTTGCCACGTCACCTGCCACGTCACCTGGCCACGTCACCTGGCCACGTCACCTGCCACAAGTTGTGGATTGTCCACTTGCCACGTCACCTGGCCACATCACGTGCCACGTCACCTGCCACATCACCTGCCACATCACCTAGCCACGTCACCTGCCACAAGTTGTGGATTGTCCACTTGCCACGTCACCTGGCCACATCACGTGCCATGTCACCTGGCCACGTTACCTGCCACAAGTTGTGGATTGTCCACTTGCCACGTCACCTGGCCACGTCACCTGGCTATGTTACCTGCCACGTCACCTGGCCACGTTACCTGCCACATCACCTGGCCACGTCACCTGCCACAAGTTGTGGATTGTCCACTGGCCACGTCACCTGGCCACATTACGTGCCGCGTCACCTGGTCACGCTACCTGCCACAAGTTGTGGATTGTCCACTTGCCACGTCACCTGCCACGTCACCTAGCCATGTCACCTGCCACAAGTTGTGGATTGTCCACTGGCCACGTCACCTGGCCACGTCACCTGCCACAAGTTGTGGATTGTCCACTGGCCTCGTCACCTGGCCACGTCACGTGCCACGTTACCTGCCACGTCACCTGGCCAAGTCACCTGCCACGAGTTGTGGATTGTCCACTGGCCACGTCACCTGGCCACATCACGTGCCACGTCACCTGGCCACGTTACCTGCCACGTCACCTGGCCATGTCACCTGCCACAAGTTGTGGATTGTCCACTGGCCACGTCACCTGGCCACATCACGTGCCACGTCACCTGGTCACGTTACCTGCCACGTCACCTGGCCATGTCACCTGCCACCAGTTGTGGATTGTCCACTGGCCACGTCACCTGGCCACATCACCTGGCCAGGTCACCTGCCACAAGTTGTGGATTGTCCACTGGCCACATCACCTGGCCACGTCACCTGCCACAAGTTGTGGATTGTCCACTGGCCACGTTACCTGACACAAGCTGTGGATTGTCCACTTGCCACGTTACCTGCCACAAGTTGTGGATTGTCCACAATGCAATGCAAGCAATTACAGTTTTCTTTTATATTTTTTAATAGTTTTTCATCATTTGCCATCATTTTTGAGATTTCTAATGTTAAAAAATAGGTCACCTTTAAAAACGCTTATAAACGCAAACGCGGCAAAACGCCGGTACCGCGTTTAGCCGCGTTTAGCAGCGTTTAGCGTCTGAAACGTGGAAAACTTTTGCGTCTGAACCCATTTTTTTGCTTCTGGAGAAACGAGGTTAAACGCAACTGCTTGTAAACGCCAAAAAACGAGAGTGTGTGCATGGACACATAGGATAACATTGAATGGGTTCAGGGGCAGTTGAAAAAAGCGTCCAACTGCCTCTGAACACGCGTTCAACAGCAAATAACAGCGTCTCGTGTGCATGGGGCCTAACATGGCTAGGTGACGTGGCAGGTGACGTGGCAAGTGGACAATCCACAACTTGTGGCAGGTGACGTGGCCAGGTGACGTGGCACGTGATGTGGCCAGGTGACATGGCAAGTGGACAATCCACAACTTGTGGCAGGTGACGTGGCCGGTGACGTGGCAAGTGGACAATCCACAACTTGTGGCAGGTGACGTGGCCAGCTGACGTGGCAGGTAACGTGGCCAGGTGACGTGGCAGGTAACATGGCCAGGTGACGTGGCCAGGTAACGTGGCAAGTGGACAATCCACAACTTGTGGCAGGTGACGTGGCACGTGATGTGGCCAGGTGACGTGGCAAGTGGACAATCCACAACTTGTGGCAGGTGACGTGGCCAGGTGACGTGGCCAGGTGACGTGGCCAGGTGACGTGGCAAGTGGACAATCCACAACTTGTGGCAGATGATGTGGCAAGTGATACGCTAAATACAAGTACACTGCTGCTCTCTCAGCTGCTGCTACTCACTCTGGTCTCACAAACTGGCTGAAATGGTTAAAATTTACTGTTTTTTGAGCTTAGGGAGGGTCTATGATGAAACGCTTATAAACGCAAACGCGGTTAAACGCCGCTAAACGCAGCCACAAACGCGGCAAAACGCGCGTTTATAAACGCCGGTTTCAGCGTTTAAAAACGTGTGTTCAGCAGAGTTTGCACCTGCGTCTCGTGTGCATGGGGCCTTACTTGGAACACTATACTGGGGACACTTCAACTCTGTCCTGCTACCGGTCCCCAGCCAAACAACAAACAAACGAACGGTGGGCCAATACAGGCCGTAGGTCTCAGTACAGTCTATTGGTTTTGGGCATGTGCCCGCTCAGCACTCCGGACGCGATCCCAATCCGGGACATCCAACTGCTGTGTATCCGCACACAGCGTCTGCAACGATCGGGTCCCCGATCCAACTGATGTCCTTACTCAGCAAGTCAGATGCCACCCAGGCTCCGCAGTGGGGTGGAAGGCTCTTTGGAGGTTGCACAAGGCCCCAGGCTTCAGGCCTTGTGCTGCAGCAGATCCGCACAGGAAGAAGCTGTTGCTTGTAGCGCGGTGTCCAAAGAGGCCGAGCTCCGCCTCGCCTCCTTCTTAAATACCCCTCCCATGAGTCTCTGCGGTGGCCAACTGCACCCTAGGTGCCGAACGGGGTTCTGGGTAACGTAGTCCCGGGGCCTTAAAAAGAGACCCCGCTACATACGCTTATTGCGATTTTTTTTACCAAAAATATGTAGAAGAATACATATTGGCCTAAACTGAAGAAAACATTTTTTGGGGATATTTATTTTTTTTCAAAATTGTTGCTCTTTTTGTGTTTATAGCGCAAAAAATAAAAACCACAGAGGTGATCAAATACCACCAAAAGAAAGCTCTATTTGTGGAAAAAAAAGGGCATTAATTTTGTTTGGGTACAGCGTCACACGATCGCCCAATTGTCAGTTAAAGCGACAAAGTGCCGTATCGCAAAAAATGGCCTGGTCCTTAAGGAGGAAAATCTTCTGGTCTGTAAGTGGTTGAGACATCCTAGACTCTTAAATTTTGCTCTCAGTCACTCCAAGTAGAAAAAAAAAAACAGTTCTTTCAATCTTTTCAAACCATAAAAGTGGAGTTTTACTTTAACCATACTGAATTTGGCCCACCGCTTCATGTGAGTTTGATATGCCTGATATAAATACACCATTAAAGCTTTATGTTTACACAGGGTGATTTATATTGCTTCAAGTGTCCAGGGTCTACTTAGAAACATCCTGAAAATCCTGGCAGGTGTCAGAGTTGCTGGAAGGGATGACACAAGCTGTAGGGGAGCAGCGCTGAGAGTTCACCGCCTCTCTCCTTCCATAACTGATATATAATGGGTGATTAATGAGGATGATCCACTCACAATGGATTCGTAGCTTCCTCCGTCACCACCTTGCCCCGTTGACAAGCCTCTTCCTGTTATTATGCTCTCCAGGGACACAAAACTCAACCCAAATTTCAGTCCTCGGCCACTGCAGAAATATTTCTAAAACTGAGCTATAGGAGCGGCGCGGACGCCAAGATCAACAGTTCTAACAATATGCTGTCAACAAAATTTTCAGGGATGCTTGGAACCTCCATTCTCCTGCACAGCGTGCTCCCATAGGACCACATTACCAATTAGAGAGATCTTAACCCTGTCCAAATAGCATGCAGGGTCTCATATGTGCTGTGCACACTTTGAGTGACAATTGCACGGTCATGCAACGCTGTACCCATACTAAATTTTTATAATTTTTTTGAGACAGATAGAGCTTTCTTTTGGTGGATTTTAACCACCACTGGGTTTTTTTAATTTTTTGATAAAAAGAAAAACAAAAGAAAAAAGACCCCAAATTTTGAAGAAAAAGATTTTACTTATGTAGCGGGGTCTTCTTTAGGGCTTCGGGACTACAGTACCCAGAGCCCCATTCGGCCTCAGGGAGGAGGTTCCGCCGCAGAGACTCATGGGAGAGGTTACTTAAGAGAGGGGCGGGGAGAAGCTCGCTCTCTTGGGACAACGCGCGTCAAGCATCAAGTCATCCTGCGCGGATCTGCTGTGGGGTAAGGCCTAAAGCCTAAGGCCTTACCCGAAGTCCGAAGAGCCTTTCACCGTCCTGCGGAACCTGGGTGGATCCTGGATCGTCAGTGTAGGACTCCAGTTGGATCGGGGACCCGATCCGTTGCAGACGCTGTGTGCGACGGACACACGCGGTGGAAGACCCAGGCTGGGATCGCGCCTGGAGCGGTGAGCGGGCACCTGCCCATATCCATAGACTGAGTTATATTCAGGCCTATAGACTGCCTAGGCCCACTGTTCGCTCACCAGTGTTCTTTGGGGGTCCGGTAGTTGGGACAGAGTTGAAGTGCCTACCCCCCCCCCCCCCCGTTTGCATACTGTTGTTACAAGTTACCACCCTTGTTGGATTACAATTGGTTCATTTCTTCAAGTGCACCAACGAAAGCTGGCCGGTGAAGAAAATATTACTCCCGCAGGGAAAGGGGACTATTTCATACACTGTCAGGCCTGACATAGGTGGGGAAAGTTATTAAGTTTGTGTTGCTGTGCCTCAGGGCGCGCACGCCTTAATAGCTCCACGTGGTGGATACTGCGCGGCGCCATTTTATAGTGCTGCCTCTGTAGCATTGGTTGGTACAGGGTTTCTGCAGACCCATGTAAGTGTTGCATGTCATGTTTTTATGCCACCATTTTATAGTAAAGCTATTACTTATTCATATTCCTGCCTCAGGGTGTTGTTTGTCTATTTAGGAACTGTTAAGTATCATACACCTGAGAGTGATAGGAAGCTATCCCTAGACTAACTGTGCCAGAGTGGGTCGAGTCAGATTGCCGGGGGTTGGCGGTGCTGTATACAGGGCCCGAGAAAACAAACCAACGGCTCTCTTAACTGGGGGTAGCGCTACACTTAGTTTCTGTTAAAAAAAGCTGTAAATAACACATTTTTCTCCTTCACTGATGGGCACTGATGAGACGGCACCAATATGCAGCCTTGATGGGCACTGATAGGCGGCACTGATGAGCAGTAATAGGCGACACTGATGAGCAGTAATAGGCGACACTGATGAGCAGTAATAGGCGACACTGATGGGTGGCACTGATGAGCAGCGATAGGCAGCACTGATGAGGTGGCACTAATATGCAGAACTGATGGGCAATAATATGCAGAACTGATGGGCACTAATATGGGGGAACTGATGGGCACTGATAGGCGGCACTGATGAGGCAGCACCAATATGCAGAACTGATGGGCACTCATAGGCAGCATGGATATGCAGCACTGACTGGCATCACTGATGGGCACTGCACTGATAATCAGGACACTAATGATCAGTGCAGATCTCCCCTGTGAAGAAATGCCGCTGATCGGTTCTCCTCTCCTCAAACTCTGTCAGTGTGAGGAGAGTAATGCCGATAACCGGTATTTCCTTGTTTACCCATATGAACAGCTGATCACATGTAAAGAACCTCGTCATTGTCATAGGACGTCATCCCAGAACGAGGCGATATGGATGTCTGCCGTCACCAGCTGATCCGTGAGGAGAGAGACGGGACGGAGCTCCATCTACTCAGCGAGAAAATTATGGATTTTGATTCCCTGCAAAGCGGGGAATAAAATCTATCACTTCCCTTAGTAAAAGCACCAGACAGTACACGAAAACACTGGCTAGGCACACAATTGATTACACATTGATTGCCCTAGATGTTAACCCCTTCCCAGCCAGTGTCATTAGTACAGTGACAAATGCGTGTTTTTATCACTGATCACTGTATTAGTGTCACTGATTCCCACAAAGTATCAAAAGTGTCAATTAGGCCCCTTTCACACTGGGGCGTTTTGGCTCTAAAAATAGCGGCTGAAAAAATCCTGCCCTCCAGTCTTCAATGTGAAAGCCCGAAGGCATTCACACTGAAGCGGTGCGCTAGCAGGACCGCTCCAAAAGTCCTGCTAGCAGCATCTTAGGAGCGGTGTGTATACCGCTTCTTTACCGCTGCTGCCCATTGAAATCAATGGGACAGCGCGGCTATACCACCCGCAATGCGCTGCTTCAGCAGCGCACTGCGGGCAGTTTTAACCCTTAAACCGCACCGCTAGCGGCCGAATATCGCGGCAAAAACGTCGGTATAGCACCGCCAGCGCCTCCCGATTGGCCGCCACAATATCGCAGTCCTGCTTTAAGTCGCTAAACGTCACCATTACTAATATAAGAAAAAATATTCCAGTATATATCCCATAGTTTGTAGATGCTATAACTTTTGCGTAAAGCAATCAATTAATGCTTATTGGGATTTTATTTTTCCAAAAATATGTAGCAGAATACATAGTGGCCTAAATTTATGAAGAAATTAGATTACATTTTTTTTTATTGGATATGTTTTATAGCAGAAAGTAGAAAATATTAATTTTTTGTTTTCTTTTTAATTGTCGGTCTTTTTTGTTTATAGTGCAAAAAATTAAAACCGCAGAGGTGATCAAATACCACCAAAAGAAAACTATTTGTGGGGGAATAAATTACAAATTCTATTTATGTACAGCGTTGAAAGACTGCGCAATTGTCAGTTAAAATAACGCAGTGCCTTATTGCAAAAAAAAAAAAGGGGGTGGGGTAAATCTTCTGGAGGTCAAGTGGTTAACTGTTTTTTCTCATTCAAACTGGTTCATGAGTAAAACTACACAGCGATGTTTTATACCCAAACTAAACTTTCATCTACTTTTATGGGTGAGATTGGCCTAGTTTGTTGTGCGTTACATGAAGCTGCAATTTTCTGCTCTCAAAGGTCCCAGATTTACATCTAACAGCAGATCATAATCCTGCTGACAGCTTGTGTAGCGGGAATTAAATATGGAGGAGTCATAAAAGGACTCCAAGCATGTGACTTGTATTGGGATGACAGAACTGTATGTTTGTTAGTTAATTTGGAGATTGGATTCATCTGCAACCAGCATATTTATATATATAATACTTCCACTCTTATGGACTCCTAGGAAGGTATACACTAGTCTGATACTTACAAGCAATAGGTGACTTGGAGATAGCGCCTATTTACAGAAAGTATAGATAATAAACTTCCTCTATTTTCCCCTTTTACTCTCTGCAGGTATTTAGTGTCGGGATTGTTTAAGTAAATATCAATGGCATAGAATTAAAAGTGAAATTATACACTCACCGGCCACTTTATTCGGTACACCTTGCTAGTACTGGGTTGGACCCCCTTTTGCCTTCAGAATTGCCTTAAAAAGGGTTGTAAGGTTTCGTTTTTTTTTTCCCTTTAAATAACAAACATGTTATACTTGGCTCCACTGTGCAGTTTGTTTTGCACAGTGGCCCGATCCTGGTCTTCTGGGGTCCCTCGGCAGCTGTCTTGCCTCCTCACCGCAAGAGCTAACCCCCTTCATGGGAAGCGCTCTCCCAAGGGGGTTAGCTTGCGGGCACGCTCCTGTGATACAGCATGCGGCTGTATCCGCCGACTGTATCGCTCGGCCCCGCCCCCCGGGGCGCCGCATCATTGGATGCGATTGACAGCAGCGCGAGCCAATGGCTACGCAGTTGCTGCAGATTTGTCGGCTGCACATCCATGATGCAAATCTCCAGTTCCATCACATCCCAAAGGTGCTCTATTGGATTGAGATCTGGTGATTGTGGAGGCCATTGGAATATGGTGACCTCATTGTCATGTTCAAGAAACCAGTGGTGAGATGATTGGAGCTTTGTGATATGGTGTATTATCCTGCTGGAAGGAGCCATCAGAAGATGGGGACACTGTAGTCATAAAGGGATGGACATGGTCAGCAACAATACTCAGGTAGGCAGTGGTGTTTAAAAGATGCTCAATTGGTACCAAGGGGCCCAAAGTGTGCCAAGAAAATATTCCCCACACAATTACACCACCACCACCAGCCTGAACCATTGATACAAGGCAGGATGGATCCATGCTTTCATGTTTACGCCAAATTCTCACCCTGCCAGCTGAAATCAAGACTCATCAGACCAGGCAATGTTTTTCCAATCTTCTATTGTCCAACTTTCAGTTTCCTGTTCTTAGCCAACAGGAGTAGCACCCGGTGTGGTCTTTTGCTGATGTAGCTGCTTCAAGGTTTGCCGCGTTGTTCGTTCAGAGATGGTATTCTGCATACCTTGGTTGTAACGAGTGGTTAATTGAGTTACTGTTGCCTTTCGATCAACTCGAACCATTCTCCTTTGGCATCAACAAGGCATTTTCCTCCACACAACCCCCGCTCTTTTTCGGACCATTCTCTGTAAACCCTAAAGATGGTTGTGCGTGGAAATCCCAGTAGATCAGCAGTTTTTGAAATACAAAGACCAGCCTGTCTGGCACCAGAAACCATGCCACGTTCAAAGTCACTTACGGTAAATACCCTTTCTTTCCCATTCTGATGCTCGGTTTGAAATTCACCACATCTAGGTGTCTAAATGAGTTGCTTCCATGTGATTGGCTGATTAGCAATTTGTGTTATCAAGCAATTGAACAGGTGTACCTAATAAAGTGGCCAGTAAGTGTATGTCCCACTGGCTATGGTTAAGCGCATCACCTCCGCAAATCATATTATTGATGATAAAACAGAAAAACTGAAACATTTTCAACTGTATACTGGAAAAAAATAAAAAGCACAAAGACCCTTTTTCTCCAAAATTACTTGGCAAGTCCATCCAACCAAAACTGGTGCAGCTATATCTTTAAACAGCACCCATTTGGCCACGCCCACTTTTTTGCTGGTCACACCCATTGTCCACCGCAGTGCGTTAAACACATCACATTAGGTCCTTTTAACAAATGTCCTTTGTCAAGTTCAAAAGTCGGGAGGTATACATGTATCTACGTTCACTCAAGGCTCTTTGATCAACACCAGCTGCTGAGATAAAATCAAAGCCTGATAGAGAGCGAGTGGACCTCACTAGTGGACTTGCAAAAGGGAGAGAGGAAGAAGAACGCGCAACTTAGCAGTAAGTGGAGCCTAAATAATATGGCTGCCGACATGTACAAGTCAAGTTACAAACCTTACATAAAAGCAAATCTTTCATATAACAAAGCTGTTCTGTCACTTTGCATGGAAGTGAAGAGATGTGCCACATAGAACCCCCCCTCTGCCGGTACATGTCTTCCACTTGCCTCCCACTGGCCCATGTACCCACCGGAGCCCCTCAAGCTTCGTTGGCGTGCGTTTAAATTCCTCATTCTGATGGGAGCATATCTCCAGAATATAGGTTTCATTTTAAATTGTTAAGGCAGAACAGTTCCGGCTGCCCATGGAGGTCTATGGTGCCCATGGATTTAAATGGGCAGTCAGACATGCAAGCACAGACTGACCGCCCTCGGGCACTGCTCTTGGCTGCCCAATGCATAAACATTAATGCTCGGCTGAGCGCTCATGTGCATTCTAAGTCTTGGGAGGGCGAAGGAGCAGCCAGATGCTACCAGAAACATTACAGGGCAACTGCAATTTAAATGGGAACTTCCAATCTTTACAATTGCTCACCCTTTTCTTTTTCGTACATCACGGGACACAGAGCGACTTAGTCATTACTAATGGGTTATATAGTTTACCTTCAGGTGTTGGCACTGGCCAATTCCAAACCGGAAGTACCCTCCCCTATATAAGCCCCTCCCACCCGGGAGCACCTCAGTTTTTTGCCAGTGTCTAAGGTGTTGGCCAAAGAGTAACATGTGTTTTCACTGGGCTTGCGTACAGGTTCTTTTGGGCCTTAGTAAGCTGTTCCGGATCCCACCAAAAAAGCTTCATAGCTAAACGGTCGGTACCCGGGCCTTGCAGCAGAAGAGCAAGGTTTTGCCTGTAATGCTTCTCTTAGGAGGGCTGGACCCTGGGATCCAGAGCTCTGGTCATACCCACGACCAAGACGCTGTCTGTGCAGGGTGCTATACAGGTCCAGGGGAGTGGAATCCTTGGGAACCCGGTCCCTGAAGGTTTAATTACAATGCCTGCCGTGATAGGTGAAGTTTGGACTTTTGTGGACCAAACAAAGTCCTGCGGCGGGGATCAGGTAAGTGGGGGCCCCCAGGAACTTGGTTCTATTGGGGGACCCCCAAGCCTAATTTGTCTTTCTGTCTGTTACCTAACGGTATTCCCGCTAAATATCTGTGTTTGCCTATAACTACTGAAAATGTAAAATTTTAATAGTAGTCAAGAAAAAAAAAAAAAAAAACAGGGACCGCGGTCCCTGTGTTAAACCACTAGAGGCCGCTGTAGTCCATTTTTCTTGTAATGTGGATCTTTGGTTTTCTCAACTCAAAAGGTCCAGGCAGCTGGTAAGTTTCTCTGAGGGAATCCACTTCCTCTGCCCTGTTGCTGCGTTCATCCACCGCACAGGCCCTCCGGCAAAAAGGGCCCTGGCTCCTAGTCCTCTGTTGGTTTTCGAAAAGGGCGCCATTGGCGCACGGGCGCGCGCGCGGGCGCGTGCACGCGCCTCCTATGAAAAAAAAAGGGGCGGGGCGGGTGGATGACGCTCGATGCGCGCCGCGGCGCTTCTGCGCATGTGCGGGCGTCCCAGCATGGTTAAAAGACACAGTACAAGTGTCAGCTGCATGCAAACAGAGCTAGCAACAAACAGTGGCACACAGAGGCGGTTGATGCAGGCATCCCCATAGAAAGGCACTTTAGTGGACACCAGCTGGTATATAGCAGCACCTGTGTTAGACTATTACCAGCAAAAATTGGTGTATGACGACGGGAATACCTCAGCTTTGTGCTTAAAGGATATGTCGTCCAGACGCTCCGGAAATAGATCTTCCAGGAAGCCAAAGGGGTCTCCATCGGGCTCTGAGGCCAATCTCCCCTGAGAATGCAGAGGTCAGTAGCCGTAGAAACCCCGCAGGAATGCCTGGTGCTGCGGCTGTCCCCAGTCCACCTGCTCCTGTATATATAACAGAGGAGGTTTTATCCTCAACTCTGGGAGGATTAGAAGAGAGATTAACAGCATTGATCGCTGCTTCCCTATCTCAGGGAAAGCGCGTCCGATCTCCGTCTCCTCCTTCAGAGTGCCTGTTAGTGGAGGAACAGCCCCACACAGAGATCGACCTACCTGAAGGGGATCAGGATGAGGTTGATTCACTTATAGAGGAATCAACAGTGGAAGAACCTTTCTCAGCTTCTCAGGCTGAAAGATTATGGGTTCAGTCTCTGACTAACATGGTCCGATCAGCATTTAAAATGCCTCTGGCGGAACCACCATCCACTACGGTTTCCTCGCTGGGGTCGCTAAAAGCTCCCCAGGCGGTCTGTTCCTTCCCAATCCACCCTTTATTAGAAGGGCTTATTTACCAGGATTGGGAGCATCCTGATAAAATATTTGCTCCCCCCAAGAGATTTCCGGTGATCTATCCCATGGAGGATAAGTTCATAAGAAAATGGAGGGTCCCTATAGTGGACGCAGCCATCTCTTCTGTTAACAAATCACTGACATGTCCAGTAGATAATGTTCCAATGTTCAAAGACCCAATAGATAAAAAATTGGAGTCTTTACTAAAATCTGCTTTCTCTACAGCAAGTATGGTGACACAACCTGCGGTAGCAGCGATTGGAGTCTGCCAAGCAGTGAAAGATCAGTTGAAACAAGTCTTAAGGGACTTACCAGATCAGCAGGCTCATGCCCTAGCTGACCTGCCTAGAGCCTTGTGTTTTGCGGTGGACGCCATAAAGGATACAATCCAACAGGCCTCCCGCTTTACGCTGTCTATAGTACATATGCGTAGGCTTCTGTGGCTCAAAAACTGGTCTGCTGAAGCTCCCTGTAAAAAACTGCTGGTTAGCTTCCCATTTCATGGAGAACGCTTATTTGGAGAAGATCTGGACAAATATATCCAGAAAATTTCTGCCGGTAAAAGTTCACTCTTACCGGTTAAGAACAAGGGTAGAAGTCCTTCTTTTAAGAGGCCTACCTCTCCAGTCCCGGGCACATCGGCTGTGAAGCAGTTCCGACGGCCTCCGCGGTCAAATTCAGGGGGCAGAAATCAGGGACAATCACAGGGTAACAAGAAGCCCTGGATCAAGAGAGGTACAAAACCTCCCCCTAAGGCATGAAGTATTGCCCCCGCTCAATCGGGTGGGGGGAAGACTTCAGTTGTTCACAGAGACCTGGCGGGACACCATCAGAGACAGATGGGTGCTCTCCGCAGTAAGTCTGGGATACAAGCTGGAGTTAAAAGGCACTCCTCCTGCCCAATTTATGAGGTCAAACGTGCCAAGAGATCCCCAAAAGAGAGGATCCCTCCTTCTGGCACTAGAACAACTATTGCTCCAAGGGGTAATCATGAAGGTTCCCCTGGAAGAAAGCGGATTCGGGTTTTACTCGAACCTTTTCACAGTCCCCAAACCAAATGGGGACGTGAGGCCCATATTAAATCTAAAAGGGCTAAACAAGTTCCTAAATATCAGGACTTTTCGGATGGAGTCGATCCGATCAGTGGCCACCGCCCTACAAGGGCAGGAATGGCTAGCCTCGATCGACATAAGGGATGCTTATCTGCATATTCCCATCTTTCCGGCCCATCAGAAATTTCTACGCTTTGCAGTAGAAGGGCGCCATTTTCAGTTCAGAGCCTTACCTTTCGGTCTGGCCACAGCACCACGAGTGTTCACAAAAATTCTGGCCCCATTATTGGCCAATCTAAGAACACAGGGTGTAACGATAATGGCATATCTAGACGACCTGCTACTAATAGACCACTCAGTGGAAAAGCTGGAAGTAGCTATTCACAAGACAATCGAGTATCTGGAATATCACGGTTGGATTATCAACCGGGACAAGTCAGCTCTAAGACCAGTCAAAAGTCTGGAATACTTAGGGCTAAGGCTGGATTCAAATCAGAGAAAGATTTTCTTACCTCCAGAGAAGGTGTCGTCTTTAAGAAATTTGACCCACTTAGTGGGTACAAAAAGAAAACCATCCATACGTCTCTGCATGAGGCTGCTGGGAAAGATGGTGGCTTCATTCGAAGCGGTACCCTACGGTCAATTCCATTCAAGGAATTTGCAAAGGGCCATACTGTCAGCCTGGAACAAAAAAGTTCAGGCTTTAGACTTACCAATGTCCCTGTCCCCTTCCGTTCGCAAGAGCCTCCATTGGTGGTTGGTGCCCCAGAATCTGGAAAGAGGGAAACCCTTCAGTCCGGTTTCTTGGAAGGTGGTCACTACAGATGCCAGCCTCATCGGCTGGGGGGCAGTGCTGGAGCAATGGTCTCTCCAGGGCAGGTGGTCAGAAGCAGAAAAGGCCCTGCCCATCAATCTCTTAGAGATACGAGCAGCCCGGTATGCCCTAGTAGCATGGACATCCAAACTCCAGGGGTCCCCTGTCAGAATTCAATCAGACAATGCCACGGCAGTGGCATATATCAATCATCAGGGTGGCACCAAAAGTCGTGCAGCCCAGAAGGAAGCAAATTGCATCCTGGAGTGGGCAGAAAGATATGTCCCAGCCATATCCGCGGTTTTCATCCCAGGAGTGGAAAATTGGAGAGCGGACTTTCTAAGTCGCCAACAATTATGCCCGGGGGAATGGTCTCTTCACCCCGAGGTTTTCCAGGCAATATGCCAGCGGTGGGGAACACCGGATGTAGATCTGCTAGCATCCAGATTCAACGCAAAGGTGGACAGGTTTGTGTCTCGCACAAGGGATCCCCTAGCTTGCGGCTCGGATGCCCTAGTGTTCCCTTGGGATCGGTTCAAGCTGATAGATGCATTCCCACCGCCACAATTGTTACCGCGATTACTCCGCAGAATCAAGGTAGAAAAGAAACCAGTGATTCTGGTGGCTCCAGCGTGGCCCCGAAGGGCATGGTACGCGGAGATTGTAAAAATGTCAGTGAGGAGTCCGTGGACCCTCCCACTTCGTCCGGACCTGCTGTCGCAAGGACCGATATACCACCCTTCCTTACCAGCCCTAGGTTTGACGGCCTGGCTATTGAAGCCCACATTCTGAAAAAGAGAGGGCTCTCTAATTCTGTGGTATCTACCATGATCAATGCCAGGAAACCGGTATCCAGGCAGATCTATTATAGGATCTGGAAAGCGTACATTACGTGGTGTGAGACCAAGAAATGGCATCCACGTAAGTACATGATAGGGAGGATTCTGGACTTCCTACAGTGGGCTGTAGATAGGAAGCTGGCCTTGAGTACTATCAAGGGTCAGATTTCGGCCTTGTCAATATTTTTTCAAAGGCCCTTGGCTTCGCATTCACTAGTCAAAGCCTTTATACAAGGAGTGATGCGTATTAGCCCTCCGGTTAGTATTCCCATATGTCCTTGGGACTTAAACCTGGTTCTGTCGGTTCTACAGAAACAACCGTTTGAACCATTACAACACATTTCCTTGGTTCTTCTCACCAGGAAATTGGTTTTCTTAGTAGCCATTTGTTCGGCTAAAAGAGTGTCGGAATTAGCAGCTATGTCCTGTAAGGAGCCATATCTGGTTATCCATAAGGACAGAGTAGTATTACGTCCTCATCCAGCCTTTCTTCCTAAGGTGGTATCGAGGTTTCATGTGAACCAAGATGTGGTTCTTCCTTCTTTTTTCCCCAAACCTAGCTCAGTAGAGGAAAAGTTATTACATTCTTTGGATGTGGTAAGAGCAGTTAAAGCTTATCTAAAAGCCACTGCTCAGATTCGCAGAACGGATTCTTTGTTTGTTCTGCCGGAAGGCCCCAGAAGGGGTCAGGCAGCATCAAAATCTACTTTAGCCAAGTGGATTCGACAGGTCATAATACAAGCCTATGGCTTGAGAAAGAGACCGCCTCCGTTCAAAGTTAGGGCGCACTCCACAAGAGCGGTTGGAACTTCATGGGCAGTGCATCACCAGGCCTCCCTGGCTCAAGTATGTAAGGCCGCAACATGGTCTTCGGTACACACGTTTACTAGATTCTATCAGGTAGACGTTAGAAGTCAGGAGGATGTCGCCTTTGGGCGCAGTGTGTTGCAGGCCGCAAAAGATCCTCATGCCTGATGGCGCCCAGCTTATGTACCCCCCCCCTCATTTGGCATTGCTTTGGGACGTCCCATTAGTAATGACTAAGTCGCTCTGTGTCCCGTGATGTACGAAAAAGAAAAAGGGATTTTTATAACAGCTTACCTGTAAAATCCTTTTCTTGGAGTACATCACGGGACACAGAGCTCCCACCCCTCTTTTTGGGACACTTATTGCTTGGCTACAAAACTGAGGTGCTCCCGGGTGGGAGGGGCTTATATAGGGGAGGGTACTTCCGGTTTGGAATTGGCCAGTGCCAACACCTGAAGGTAAACTATATAACCCATTAGTAATGACTAAGTCGCTCTGTGTCCCGTGATGTACTCCAAGAAAAGGATTTTACAGGTAAGCTGTTATAAAAATCCCTTTTTTTTTGCTCATACACCAGTGTTGCCAACCTCCCACAGCATTTTTACTGAGTAAACATAGAAAAATTTACAGGTGTAGCACATTTTTTAATGACAACCTAAAAAATTATCGGCATTGCTAAAATATAGTATGGGTCTACAAACAGCGAAGGGTATGGGCCTACAAACAGCGAAGGGTATGGGCCTACAAACAGCGAAGGGTATGGGCCTACAAACAGCGAAGGGTATGGGCCTACAAACAGCGAAGGGTATGGGCCTACAAACAGCGAAGGGTATGGGCCTACAAACAGCGAAGGGTATGGGCCTACAAACAGCGAAGGGTATGGGCCTACAAACAGCGAAGGGTATGGGCCTACAAACAGCGAAGGGTATGGGCCTACAAACAGCGAAGGGTATGGGCCTACAAACAGCGAAGGGTATGGGCCTACAAACAGCGAAGGGTATGGGCCTACAAACAGCGAAGGGTATGGGTCTACAAACAGCGAAGGGTATGGGTCTACAAACAGCGAAGGGTATGGGTCTACAAACAGCGAAGGGTATGGGTCTACAAACAGCGAAGGGTATGGGTCTACAAACAGCGAAGGGTATGGGTCTACAAACAGCGAAGGGTATGGGTCTACAAACAGCGAAGGGTATGGGTCTACAAACAGCAAAGGGTATGGGTCTACAAACAGCAAAGGGTATGGGTCTACAAATAGCAAAGGGTATGGGTCTACAAATAGCAAAGGGTATGGGTCTACAAATAGCAAAGGGCATGGGTCTAGAAATAGCAAAGGGCATGGGTCTAGAAATAGCGAAGGGTATGGGTCTACAAACAGCGAAGGGTATGGGTCTACAAACAGCGAAGGGTATGGGTCTACAAATAACAAAGGGTATGGGTCCACTTTAACTTTTCCTTGCTGCATTTATTTTCATCAGTAATATTGTAGTCTAATCCCAGTCTTCTTCTCAGTCTTTCAGTGAAGCTGCAGTAAAGCGATGAGACTGGTTCTTGCATTCTTAATACCTGCCCTCTATAGAGATCTTGTGTTTATCATCTGAGAAGAAGGGGGAAAACACTTCCGTCTTAAAATAGATCAAGGCAATCCTTAGATGACCTGAATACTTGTGATAAATATGGATGAGGTTCTACAAAAAAAAAAAACAACAAGGCCAGCAGATCTGAATTGTATAACTACATTTCTATGATGTTTTCAAGATCCATATTCTAAATTATGTTTAGTTCAGCCTTTTCCTACACCGCCTGTGCACTATTTAAAATAGTATGCATGCACCTATTGGGGACACCACTGGTAAAAAAAAAAAAAAAATAGGGTGAAAGTCAGCAGCATAACAGCTTTCATTGGTATGGCTGCAAACCTGGAGAAACAAAATGAATTGAGAAGACTAGTATGTTCTACAAATAGAGTATTTCCCCTACCACATATATGACTTACTATTGGTCAGCAGGGTCACGAATTGTAAAGCACGAGGTGTTTCGGCAAGGATTAACGACTAGAAAGCTTGACAGATAATTGCACTACGTTGGGCCCCAGGTCTCGGGGGCAGCATTCATTAACCTAGAGGGGCCTAATATTTGTGTATGCTACATACCTCTCTAAAGGAAAGTCTTTCCAAAACTGAGCTCATGTGTCTTCTGCCCTATGCCCCAACCTTTGGCCTTCCTTTACACAGGCTGTTCACCCACTTCAGTTGATCATGAATGGTGCTTCCAGGCTGCTCCACCTTACCAACCGTTCAGCCACCCCTCTATTCCAATCTCTCCACTGACTTTTACTCATCCAACAAATAAACCTCAAAATACTAATTATGTACAAAGCCATAGAAAACTCTGCCCCAAGCTACATTACCAACCTTGCCTCGAAAGATCACCTAAACTGACCTCTTTGCCCCTCCTAAGACCTCCTGCTCTTTAGCCTACTCACCATCTCCTTCCATGTTCACTCACTTCTCCAAAGCCTCTCCCATCTCCTACTCTCTCCGTCTTTAGGCGATCCCTGAAAACTCATCTCTATACAGAAACCTCTCACCTCCACCTAAAAATGGTGCTTTTAACTTTTTCCATCAACTCATCTCCTCACAGATATTAACTTTTGTATCATTTGCCCCTCCCTTTTAGATTATAAGCTCTCACAAGCAGGGCCCTCTTAAAGCGCAACTAAAACCTCTGGTTTGACAGTTTGGTTGAGAGTACAACCAATGTGATAGTTACATTCCCGGCACATTAGGAATGTAACTTTTTTTGAAACGTTTAGGTCTTTTTTTACGCTGGCATTGAAAGCAGGCATTTGAGGGGGTGTTTTTAACGCTCCTCAAAACGCCATAGGCGTTCACAAGGGGTGTGCCAGGTGTGCCTGGGCACACCCTAATCCTGGGGTTGGTAACCTGTCAATGGTGGGCATGTGACAGGTAAACCACAATCCTTCCTTGCCGACCCTCAGAACCTGGACAGGAGAGCTGGCGGGGGTGGAATTTAGTGGAACGGATCTGTATTTTCCTCCTGCAGCAGCTGAAAGTAGACTTCTCCTGCTCTCCCTTTTGTCAACATTCAGCTGCCACAGGAAGAAAATATAGGGGACCGGTACTAATATATGCCACCCCTCCTTTCCCTGTTCCTGGTGCCCAGGTCCCCCATGTGCTCCCTTGCTCCCCCTTCCTCCCATTGTTTCAGGATGGAGAGCAGGGAAATATGTCAAACGCATATGTGTTGGAGCTTTGGGGTGCACAGCCTAATGCAATATGCTGCGCACACCTACCTGTCAAACACCTACGCACACAGTGCTGTTCACATTATCAAAATATGAAGCTTTCATGTCAAAGCATTTCAACTCCTTCCATTTAAGTCTATGGTAAAGCGCCGCAACTGCATTTACGTTAGTACATTACAGTTAATGTGGTGCAGTTTTAAATGCACCAAAATCACATGTCAATTGCATCGCAAATGCGCATAGGGCATTTGGGGGAACCTTTTTAAATGCTCAGTAATTACTTATGAAACTCGCCTAATAATGCGCATTAACGCTGTAGGCGCGTTTGATAAGGGTCAGTATTTTGAGCAAGTGTGAACAAGTCCTTAGGCTCCATTCACACTAGCCCAACTGCAAAGTCGCACAATTTCCAACTTGACTTGGGAGCACGACTTTACACACTCTGGATCAAAGTCGAATCAAAGACGTGCAGGCATCTTTTCAAAGTCCCAACAATAAATTGCACTGATTGAAAAGATTAGGCTGCGACTTTGATGTCCAAAGTCGCATGACAAGTCGCACAAGTGTGGAGTCCTAAAATTCATGGGTTTAGTTCCGTTTGAAGCCTCTTCTCCTAATTTGCATTTTGACTTGACTTAACGGTCTCCCTTTCTTTTGTAAATCGCTGTGCAAATTGTTGCCACTATAGAAATCCTTTATGGTAATCCCCCCTCCAGGTTTACTTAAAGTAACTGCAAGTGGGAACTGTCTGACCAAGGCCAAAAAAGCACAAAAATAAAATAAACATTTTTCAAAGTACATTCTAGGTGGAGAACCTTTATCTCCAAAATGGCCATTATTAATCCAGCCTTGTATATTTATATTTTAGTCAATGTTTAATATAGAACAGATCCTTGCATCTTTGATTAAATTGTATCCATGTGTTTCTGAATTCAGAGTTACAGTTTGTATATACAAAGTACAAATAGTAGACAAAACTTTATTAAAACTTCACATTTCTGTTTTAATTAACGTAGCTGTATGATGTATGGCCCTGTGTTAGCTACATGTCCAATAAAAGCCTATAACAGATGGACAGCATATAATACACTCAATGGATTAATAATTGAAATACTTTCCAATTTGCAAATAAATGCTAACTTTCACCAAGGTAATGCAAAGAATCAGAGTTCTCCTTAAAATATGCAGACAAGGGTTGGGAATCCGAGACGCAATTGGGTCTAGAACCGTTTTATATAAATGGAAGGCTGGATGGTTACAGCTTTGAAGTATGGAGGACCTCAGCAAAAAAAATTGTTATGCTGCAACAGAAACTGACATGGGGAGGGATGGGGGAGCCATTCTGTGACCTGAACAAAGCCTGCAATCAGTGTACTAGTTCAAGACCAACTCCAGCAAAAGCTTACCATTATTATACAGGACTTATATAGCACCAACCGTTTACGCATCGCTTTACAACTTGAGGGTAGAGAGTACAAATACAATACACGAGTTATCAGAGGGCCCTGCTTGTTCGAGCTTACAGTCTAAGGGAGAGGGTCAGGAGATACAAGAGGTAACTGTGGGGGATGTGCTGATGGCGAAAATAAATGTAGAGTTGTTAGGTGGGGGCCAGATAGGCTTCTCTAAATAGATGAGTTTTCAGGGATGTCTGAAAGTAGACAAAAGTAGGAGATGGTTAGACAGATAGGGGTAGAGAGTGCCAGAGGATGGGAGAGGCTCTGAAGAAGTCCTGGAGGCGAGCATGGGATGAGGCGACAAGGGAGCTAAAGAGCAGGAGATCTTGGGAGGAGCAAAGAGGACGATTTGGTTAGTATTTTGAGACCAGGTTAGTGATGTAGCTGGGGGCAGAGTTATGGATGGCTTTGTATGCGATTGTTAGTATTTTGAATTGAATTTGTTGGTTGAGTGGCAGCTAATGGAGAGATTGGCAGAGATGGGTAGCAGGCGCTGAGCGGTTTGTAAGGTGGATGAGCCTGGCAGTAGCATTCATGATGGACTGAAGGGAGGATAACCTATTTAGAGGTAACCCAATGATGAGGAAGTAGAAGTATTCAAGGCGAGAGATGACCAGGGAGTGTATTTGAAGCTTTGTGGTGACTTTGGTTAGGAAGGGGCGTATCTTTAAGATGTTGCAGAGGTCGATGCGGGAAGCTTTGGACAGCGATTGGATGTGGGTCCGAAAGGGTAGTTCAGAGTCAATGATTACACCTAGGACCTTGGCATGGGGGATAGGTCAAGGAAAGCTTGGATCCTCTGCTAGTTTTATTGCCAACAGTAGCCATATCAGAGAGAGAGAGATGTCTCAAGTTATCTCCCAGTGACACAGAGGAAACCAAAAGGACACATTTTTGGTGTAAGGAAGGTTTAGAATTTCTCAAAATGTCTTTATTCCTGTCTTTGCTTTTCTGTTCCTGGATCGACAATTCTGCCTTATTTTGACAGGTCACATGACCATGCTTTCCTCCCATCTAGCCAGCTTTTTTTTCTTCATATCAACTCCCATCAGAGCTTTTTTTTTTTATGTATCTGTAGGCTTTAATGTAAAAGTGATCAGTGGCTGCACAGTATGTAAGCAGCTTGCTTAGGCCACAATGAAAGAGTGAGAGATGAGACCTGATCACTTCTACAGGCAGTGGAAGTGGCCTCCCCTACTCCCTGCTTTTCCTGGGACCAGAAAGGTTGTGTTAGGTTGGCTAGTGAGATTACATGCTCAGTCTCTCCTTCATTCTGTGAACCCAGAAGCACTTTGCTCGGAGCACTTCCAAGTTCACAGCTGTCAGTAGACAGCAGGCCGTGCCTGGAAAAACAACAGATTGAACATTTTCTGTAGAAGAAAGGGTTTACCCAGCGCACGACAATGAGAACACCTGTGATATAGTTCAGTTTGATATTGTCTTTTTTGTTTTGATTGGAATTTATCCATATGTGTTTTATTAAAAATTTAGGTGCAAGCCATCCCCAGAGCGTATCCAAGGTACTCTGTGAGCAATGTAATAAAGGGAGGGAGGCGCACGCAAGTGCACTTAGGTGCGCCTCTCTCGAATATTTTCTGTATAGGCTCATGCACCCTGCAGCTCAAAAAATAACAGCTTTTACATGCATTTGAATAGTTATATCTCTACCCAAAAGCTTGAAGAAGCGTGTGCTTTTGTGCGTTTTTATTGACCTATTCAAGCATTAAATGTTTTTTTTTCCACAAACACTCCCCTCAGCTCATTTTATTTGCTCTATGCATCCCTTAAAACACAGAGCCACGGCTTGGCCCTGCCCACCACTCTTTGGCTCACTGGCTGCGATCTCCTCAGACATTGAGGAGAGGGAGTCCCGGGACAGCAGAGGCTCTCATGCACATTGCTGGATCAAGAGGGGGCTCAGGTGAGTATTAGTGGGGACTGTGGGGGAGCAGCACACAGGTTTTTTTACCATCATGCATAAAATGTGAAAGATAAAAAAACTTTCTGCCTTTACAACAATTTTAAGGCAAACTGCATGGAGACATTAAGGGTCTTTTGTACCCCGGATGTCTCAAAGAGGACCTGCACATTGCCATCACATAGGGAGGTTGTCAGCCCCCTTGTGATTGCAGTACTATAAGGCCCCGTTCACACCTATGCGAATTGGTTGCGGCTTACGCCGCATCCAATTCGCATAACATTATAAAATACATTGATTCCAATTAGGCTGGTTCACATATGTGCGATGCATTCGCACTGCGCTTTGCCTAAAAAACGTGTGCATTCTCTAGGCATTGCGGTGCGGCTCAGGTGCGAATTCAGGCCCATTATGTTCTATGGGCACGCATCTGATTCGCACGTGTTGCGTTATGAACAGGGATCTTGAGGGTAACTCTACGCCAAAGAAAAAAAAACAGCATGGGTTCCCCTCCAAGAGCATACCAGGTCCTTAGGTCTGGTATGGACTTTAACGGGAACCCCTACGCCGAAAAAAACGGTGTGGGGGGTCCCCCCCAAAGTCCATAGCAGACCCTTATCCGAGCACGCAACCTGGCAGGCCGCAGGAAAAGAGGGGGGGGCGATATGCTCCTGGAGGGGAACCCATGCCGTTTTTTTATTTAAAATTTGGCGTGGAGTTCCCCCTCATGATAACAGCGGCGAGACTTCCCAGGTCGGCAAGTCCCAGCTAAAAACGCAATGGAACCGCTGAACAACTGATTGCAAAACTTGGCAAAGACTCCAAGCTCAAAAACGCAACGCATAGGTGTGAACCTAGCCTCAAAGTAAAAATGTTAATTTGTTTAAAATAAAACCTAATAAAATAACCACCCCAATGCATGTATTCATATACATAAAGTGCAAAGACAAACACTGCAGAGGTTTTAAAATCATCGCCGATGTAAGATTTTAAGCATTGTAGTTTATCGTTGCTTCCAGAAGACACACAATTTTTACACAGGACACAGCTGTTTTATCTTATCTTTACAATTTTTTGGGAGTTAAAATGTAAAAGATGAGATTATGTTGAGTAATTATATTGTGCAGTAAAATGAATCTCAATGTACTGTTTACTTCCCAATGCAGTGAAGCACCAAGCAAGTCTATAAAGCACATAATTGTACTTTATAAATGTGTGATTTTCTTTTTTCTGTTGGTCTTAAATAAAAAAAATTAAAATAAATAAAAAACACAACACACTAGCAATTAGAAAAATGTTCTCATGATTTTGAGTCAAAGTATTCCTGTAGCCCAGTCTTTGCCTACAGAGCGATGTATGCTCCTGCTGACAACACTGCGCTCATTTCCTCTGGGCCTCTATTTGAACATACAGCTGCCCACGTTCCCAAAGTTCCCAGTGAACCTTTCGCAATTTAAACTTTTTTTTTTTTAAACCGCCTTGAATACCACAGGGCTGGAATTCATTGTGAACCACAGAAAGGGCGAGGCATGTGGGTTTAAACTGTAATCCATTCTCCCTCCAGGCCATAAACATATAAAAACCAAATGATACTTTGTGTGTGCACATTATTCCAGGGTTATGTTGCCATAAGATTATGTATGGAGCAACAGTAACAGTATCACAAAATAAATCTAGCAATAATAAAAATGGAAGACGAAAAGGAAAGCATACATTTTGGCTTCAGCGGTTTGTTTGATTTCTGCAGCTAACATCTGCATGGAGTTTGTATTGCTCTCCCTGTGTTCACATAGAGGCACTATGGTTTCTTTGCACAACAAACTGTCAGATGAACTGGTTTTAACCCAAGAGACTTTCCCTACTGTAAGTGCATGACTCTTGGCAACATTAAAAGCAATCCTATGGTTTGCCTATCCAGGATAAAGCAATAGGGTGTCTTAACACTTAAAACCAGGGGTCTTTACGAGGGCCAGACAGTGGTCAGTGAAAAGGTCCTGACATCACTGGGAAAAAATAATACCCTGTTTGTTTCAATGGGAGAAATTGTGCCTCATCATTTGTGTTATTGGGCCCCATGGTTTGTGTCATTGGGAGAAATTGTGCCCCATCACTGATGTCATTGGGGTCCATTGTTGGCGACGTTGGGAGGAATTGTGCTCCATCGTTCGTGACGTTGGGAGGAATTGTGCTCCATCGTTCGTGACGTTGGGAGGAATTGTGCTCCAATGTTAGTATCAGTTGATGAACTAGTGTCCCAAGGGCCGGATAAAAGCAAGCAAAGGGCTGCATCTGGCCCCCGTCCATCAGTCTGCTGAGCAGGAAAGTGAGCTGACTGCCTGATATAAATACACTATATTGTCAAAAGTATTGGGACATCTGCCTTTACCCGCACATGAACTTTAAAAAAGAGGTTGTAAACCTCAAAAAAAAAAAACCTGCAAGACAAAAGGGATCTCATACTAGCTCATTGTGATATACGTACCTTAGAACGATGCCCTAAATTGGCGGCGGCACACAGAGTACACGGCCGACATCTTTCACTGGAGTTACATCCGGGTTCACGGGCTCTGGCGCTGTGATTGGCTAGAGCCGCGATGACGTCACTTAGGAGCACATGGGAGCCGCCGGTCACGGCACGGGACTTGGAGATATGGCACCAGCGGGCCATTTCTTCAGTGCACATGCGCCGATGTGGTTGGTAAAATCGTTCATAGTGAATATCTCCCCTAAACTGTGCAAGTTTAGGAGATATTAACAGTAACCTATAGGTAAGGCTTATTATAGGCCTACCTGCAGGTACAAGTGGCGTAAAAGAGTTTACAACCACTTTAATGGCATCCCAGTCTTAAGTCCGACGATCGATCTGCCAATTTTCGGATCGATAGTACGGTGCTTTCGACAGCCGAGTCCAGTTTTTCGTCACACAAAAGATGGATGGGCAGACTATAAAATTGTTGTCGTACGTGAACTAAACGTCCGATTTTTGTTTAATCAGTATGGCTTTCGTCCAAAAAAATTTGCAAGACTATGCATGCTCAAACAAAATAATACATACAAAACGATTCAACACATGACATCACTTTTGAAGTTGTATTCTGTTGTAGGGGAATTTTGGTACGGCGAGTAACCTCTTCACTTTCAACATGAGGCTAGCATGCAACAAAAAACGGATGTTGGTCGTCCGAAAATCTGATCGTGTGTACGAGGCTTAAGTCCGTAGGGTTCAATATTGAGTTGACCCACATTTTGCAGCTATAACAGCTTCAACTCTTCTGGGAAGGCTGTCCACAAGGTTTAGGAGTGTGTCTATGGGAATGTTTGACCAATTCTTCCAGAAGCACAATTGTGAGGTCAGGCAGTGATGGATGAAAAGGCCTGGTGCGCAGTCTTCTCGCTAATTCATCGAAAGGTGTTCCATCGGGTTGAGGTCAGGACTCTGTGCAGGCCAGTCAAGTTCCTCCACCCCAAACCTGCTTATCCATGTCCTTATGGACCTTGCTTTGTGTACTGGTCCAAATCATTTGGTGGAGGGGGGTATTATGGTGTGGGGTTGTTTTTCAGGGATTGGACTTGCCCCTTTAGTTCCAGTAAAGGGAACCCTTAAGGTGTCGGCATAACAAAACAATTGGACAATTTCATGCTCCCAACTTTGTGGGAACAGTTTGGGGACGGCACCTTCTTGTTCCAACATGAGTGTACATCGGTGCACAAAGCAAGGTCCATAAAGACATGGATGAGCGAGTTTGGGGTGGAGGAACTTGACTGGCCTGCACAGAGTCCTGACCTCAACCCAATAGAACACCTTTGAGATAAATTAGAGCGGAGAAAAAATGAAGATGAAAAAAGGGATTTTCAAATCAACATTAACATAATAACTCAATGAGGTTGATTTACTAAAACTGGAGAGTGCAAACTGTGGTGCAGCTGTGCCAAATCAGCTTCCAGGTTTATTTTCAAAGCTTAAAGCTTTAAAAGTGTTTAGGTTTGACCTCGTATTATATGGTTTTGGTATATCTAAATTGTACAAAAAAAAAAAACTGTATAAATGTGTAGGCACGCTTAAGAGCCCATTCACACAGGGGCGATTCGTCAGGCGACTCAGCCGCCTGACGAGTCGCGTCCTGATCTGTTCAATAGAACTGTTCTAATAGTAGCGACGCAAGTCGATCCGACTTAGAAAAAGGTTCTTGTACTACTTTTGGGGGTGACTCAAGGCGACTTACATTGACTTCTATACAGAAGTCATTTTGCAAGTCGCCTCTGAAGTCGTCTTCAGATCGCCTTGCCGAGTCGCCCCAAAAGTTGTGCGTGCCGCTCCTGTGTGAATGGGCTCTTAGGCTCCGTTTCCACTAGTGTGTCTTGTCATGCGACCTTGGACACAAAATCACATGACGGTCCGCAGCCCAACGATTTCAATGACACCCCTTCCAATCTATGCAACTTAAAGTCACTGCAACTTGGAAAAGGTTGCAACTTTCTTGTGACTTGTGTGCCAGAGTGTGTAAAAATCGCACAACATTGAAGTCGCACTAGTGGGAACGCAGCCTAATTGAACAATCTGAAGTTAGAAGCCGATTGGCTACCATGCACAGCTGCACCAGATTTTGCACGCTCTAGTTTTAGTAAATCAATCCCACTGCGTACTCATTGAAAATGTACTAATTGGAATGGCTTGTAGCAAAGCATTTTTTTGCAAAAACCTGTCAGGATGTAGATTTGAAAGCAATTATTATTTTAGCAGCTAGGCATGCCAGGTTATCACATACCATGTTAACACGCCAAGCTCTAGCAATGTGCCGCTAATAGTTCCTCCATGAAAAGTACCCTAAAATCCTGAACAATCACTTCTACTCTCCAATGGAAAATAAAAGCCTTCAAGATAAAAAAAAGAAAAGCGAGGGGTCTGGAAATAAATCGGATGCCGAGATAAAAAAAAAAGAAAAAAGGAAGAAGAGTAGAGTAACGCAAAGTTCTGAAGCTGCCTAGGACCGGCTGTAAAGTTGCACTGACACTGCCCCCTACAGCATCTATTTATCTTTAAAGGGCCACTCTAGTTAAATAAATTGGCCAGCAATTGCAATTTTTATTTATTTTTTAATCTGGCTTTCACGGAAATACTTACCCTCATCTCTGTCCCTGGAACAAAGTCCACTCCATCCTACTGCTGCTTGTCCAGGTTCGAATGATGCCCTTCAAAGGGCCCATTCACACCAGAAACTGCAAGTAACTGCGTGTTTTTTTCCTTGGACCTATGCATGTGTAGCGGCCTCACCCTCACGCCCTTCTTCATCGGTTACTCTGGCTCTGGTCTAGGGGTACCTTGGAGGGGAGAGCGAGGTGCGCCACGGCCCATGTCCTCTCGATTACAGCATGTAGAGGTGAAGGCCAGTATCTAGTTGTATTCGGGCCCGTGTATACGCTTAGAGCCAAGTCTGTTCTGCTGATAACCCCCTTTGCTCCCAGTAATTGGAGTACCACACACTGAAAAAGGTCCAACACGTATTTATTCCATAACGGCAAACAAATAGTCCTTTGCGAGCAGACAGTTTGAGACCCATAGAACAGTTCAGTATTGGTGGGGAGTAGGTCAAGGCACAATCCTCAAAGAAAACTAAACTGTTGAGGTTTCACCAACGGTTGGTAAGCACAGTGGCTGTTAAATGGAATTTTTGGCTTCAGAGTCTCTTCCAGCGACTCTAGTGAACAGGAACTGGAGTTACCTTCGCTACGTTGCAGTCCCTGTCAGGGGGAAGACATCCCTCCAAGGGAGTTACCAGAGGCCCCGCCGTCACCGGATTAATGCTGTACCGGGCTATCCGAAAGGGATACACTCCCCGGCCTCCTCGCCTCAGATACGGGTCCCAACACCTTAGGGCCCCTCGGACTCCTCCACCCTCGCGGAACCCAGTCAAAGTTACTGGGCCCCAGGCTCTGGCAGTAGTACCTCACCCCAGGCTTAAGGTGCCTGGGATGGACTCCATCTCTCGCTCCGGCCAGGTCAAGGGCACCTGGGCCCGGAACTCCAGAACGCCAGCGCACAGGCTGAAGGTGCCTGGGTGCGGCCGCGTCCCAAGGTCAGGGCGTCCGCCCTTTTTATCTCCTCTCCCCTTGCGTCACAGCGGGTTCCCCGCCCCGCTGTACCAGCGCCAGGAAAGGACAAAAAGGGAGCAGTCCTGCGGTGCAGGTTCAACTCTAGCCCAGGGCAACAACGCCACCAGCAGGCCACAGGGAACCCTGCACCACCAGAGTCCTCCAAGAATCACAAAAAGGGATTCTCAGATTCCCTAACGATTAGTACATCTGGGTTAAATAACCCAGATGCTTCCCCCCCAATTTAAATACCCGCTACACATGCAGTTAATTAACATTGTACATGCAGTTGACACACATTTTTTTATCTGCATTTGTCCTGTGAGGTCACTTCCTTCTCTTTTATGGGCTTTTATGTGCACTGTAATGCGCTGCAGTGCATTTGCATGCGTGTCTGCGCTGCGGAAAAATGCAGCATGCTGTACATTTCTACACTGCGCTGTAATGCACTGCAATAGTGTGAACTATGCCCATGCAGTGAGGGGAAAAGTATTTGACCCCTTCGCAAAATATGACTTAGTACTTGGTGGCAAAACCCTTGTTGGCAATCAGAGGTCAGACGTTTCTTGTAGTTGGCCACCAGGTTTGCACACATCTCAGGAGGGATTTTGTCCCACTCCTCTTTGCAGATCCTCTCCAAGTGATTAAGGTTTCGAGGCTGATGCTTGGTAACTCGAACCTTCAGCTCCCTCCACATATTTTCTATGGGATTAAGGTCACAGTGACAGTGCCGGCGCCGCGGAGAGAAGGGGGAGATGAGCAGGGCTTCGTACGCCCACATCGCTGGACCCTGGGACAGGTAAGTGTCCGATTATTAAAAGTCAGCAGCTGCAGTATTTGCAGCTGCTGACTTCTAAGATTTTTTTTTTTGTAGGAACTCCACTTTAACCACTTCAATACCATGCACTTATACACCTTCCTGCCCAAGCCAATTTTGAGCTTTCAGCGCTGTCACAATTTGAATGACAATTGCGCGGTCATGCTACACTGTACCCAAACAAATTTTTTATCATTTTGTTCCCACAAATCGAGCTTTCTTCCAGTGGTATTTGATCGCCTTTGCGATTTTTATTTTTTGCACAATGAAAAAAGAGCGAAAATTTTGAAAAAAACTAAGTTTTTCTTTGTTTCTGTAAATTTTTTTTGTAAATAAGTACCTTTTCTACTTCAATGACGGGCACTGATAAGGCGGCACTGACGGGCACTGATAAGGCGGCACTGACAGGCACTGATAAGGCGGCACTGACAGGCACTGATAAGGCGGCACTGACAGGCACTGATAAGGCGGCACTGACAGGCACTGATAAGGCGGCACTGACAGGCACTGATAAGGCGGCACTGACAGGCACTGATAAGGCGGCACTGACAGGCACTGATGGGCACCAATGAGGCGGCACTGATGGGCACCCATAGGCGGCACTGATGGGCACCCATAGGCGGCACTGATGGGCACTCATAGGCGGCACTGATGGGCACTCATAGGCGGCACTGATGGGCACTCATAGGCGGCACTGATGGGCACTCATAGGCGGCACTGATGGGCACTCATAGGCGGCACTGATGGGCACTCATAGGCGGCACTGATGGGCACTCATAGGCGGCACTGATGGGCACTCATAGGCGGCACTGATGGGCACTCATAGGCGGCACTGATGGGCACTCATAGGCGGCACTGATGGGCACTCATAGGCGGCACTGATGGGCACTCATAGGCAGCACTGATGGGCACTCATAGGCAGCACTGATGGGCACTCATAGGCAGCACTGATGGGCACTCATAGGCAGCACTGATGGGCACTCATAGGCAGCACTGATGGGCACTTATAGGCAGCACTGATGGGCACTCATAGGCAGCACTGATGGGCACTCATAGGCAGCACTGATAGGTGGCACGGACGGGCACTGATAGGTGGGAACTTATGGGCACAGATGGGCACGGATGGGCACTGATAGGTGGCACTAATGGACACTAGTAGGTGGCACTGATGACACTGATGCCCAGAAATGCTAGCCACCACACATTGTGGTGGTGCCATGATGGTGCCAGTCAGTGCCCATTTGTGGGCACTGATTGGCATATGTTTTACTACATGTGGATGGCCATGGGGGCCATCCACATGCTTGGGGCTTCCCTGGTGGTCCTGAGCAGCATCCTGGTGGTCTAGTGTGGGTATCCGAGGGGGGGCGGCGAGTTGAGTTGATGCCAAAGAGCTCGATTTTGGTCTCATCTGACCACAACACTTTCCCCCAGTTCTCCTTTAAATCATTCAGATGTTCACTGGCTAGCTTTAGATGGGCCCGATATGTGCTTTCTTGAGCAGGGGGACCTTGTGGGTGCTGCAGGATTTCAGTCCTTCACGGCGTAGAGTGTTACCAATTGTTTTCTTGGTGACTATGGTCCCACCTGCCTTGAGATCATTGACAAGATTCTCCCGTGTAGTTCTGGGCTGATTTCTCACTGTTCTCATGATCATTGAAGCTCCATGAGGTGAGATCTTGCATGGAGCCCCAGACTGAGGGAGATTTACAGTTATTTTGTGTTTCTTCCATTGCGAATAATAGCACCCTCTCACTAAGCTGCTTGGTGATGGTCTTGTAGCCCCCATTCCAGTCTTATGTAGGTCTACAATCTTGTCCCTGACATCCTTGGACAGCTCTTTGGTCTTGGCCATGGTGGAGATAAGAATCTGAATAATTGATTGCTTCTGTTGACAGGTGTCTTTTATACAGGTAACAAGCTGAGATTAGGAGCACTCCCTTTAAGAGAGTGCTCCTAATCGCAGCTTGTTACCTGTATAGAAGACACCCGGGAGCCAGAAATCTTGTCGATTGATAGGGGATCAAATTCTTATTTCACTCATTAAAATGCAAATCATATTATAACTTTTTTGAGATGCGTTTTTATGGATATTTTTGTTATTTTGCCTCTCACTGTTAAAATAAACCTACCATTAAAATTATAGACTGATCATTTCTTTGTCAGTTGGCAAACATACAAAATCAGTAGGGGATCAAATACTTTTTTCTCTCACTGTAGTATAGCCTGGATTTTGGACTGTCTATGCAGTTGGAGTACAGTCCAAAATGCAACCCACTGTGTAGGGCAGAGTTTCTCAAACTACCGCCGCAGGTCGCATTCGGCCCACCAGTGTGATTTACCCGGCCCGCAGACTGCCCCTTTAACATTGCAGAAATCCCCCTCCCCTCTGCTACCTTTATCACACAAGACGAGAAACATGACAGGTCCAGACAAAGGGCGGGACCTTTTGAGTTAAGAAGCGGGTGATTGGTTACTAGGCATCGGGACGGTCCTAGCAATCAATCGCTTGCCTTTCACTTGCAAAGCCCTGGCCTTTGTCCAAACCTGCCCTGCTTCACGACTTGTGTAATTAAGGTAGCAGCGGGGAGGGGGGGGGGGTGCTGTGATATTATGTGACGGTGGGGGGGGGGGGAGTCTGTTACGGGGGGCTTTCTGATGGAGAGGAGTTTGTGTTGGGGGGCTTTGTGATGCGGAGATTTGTGATGGGGGGGCTTTGTGATGGATGACCTGATATGGGGGCTTTTTGATGGGGGGAATCTGTGATGGAGAGGAGCCTATGATGGGGTGGGGGGGGGGGGATCTGTGATGGGGAGGGGATCTGTGAAATACTAATAAGTTTATGTTGATTAAAATCGTTTTTTTTTTTATTTTAAACTGTGTTTTCCTGTTTTTTTGCACTACAAATAAGATGTGTGCATAGGAATTTGTTCATATTTTTTTAAACTATTGTCCAGCCCCCCAACAGTCTGAGGGACCGTGAACTGGCCCCCTGTTTAAAAAGTTTGAGGAACCTTAGTGTAGGGTGTGAAACGGCCTTGACGTTTTTCCCGTGAACACAGGTCATCATGTATTGTATACCACTTAGGGGTGCGTCAATATGGCCTGGAAGCACAGTATTGCTGCAATGAACAAATGACCACATGGTTATGAGCGGACTTGTGACACTGACTGCATGCAATGCATATGTATGGGTATGAATAGTATATTTCCATATAGTTTCCTTTTGGCTTTCACACTAAACTCCAGCACACAGATGTCAACTAGCTTCATAGCAAAGAAAGGGACTTCTACTTGACATGCATTTTTATGGAGCAAAACATAGGACCTTGGTGAACCTTGCTGCTGAAACATGATGAGAACAGGCCCTCAAACAAAGCACACTTGTCCTTTTTGTGCCCCTAACCTCAAATACTCCACATTCCCCCTCCCTACATGCATTCTTACCAAATCCTATGCAATCGGACTGGGAAAAAAAAAAAAACTTTTGGCTAGGCATGATGGACAATTGAAGGAAGAGGGTCCTATAATTGTAAACTACGGTCAACACCATGAACATTTATTTTGATTATTGGGACTTGGGAGATTCATGGCCACCCATACAGATGGCACCTACAGGAAGAATATACATGTGTATGTGTGCATTGTATATGTAATGCAGTCATAAAACAGACATCTACTGTATATAGATGGTAGAGAAGAACTCCTCTCCAGTTTCCTCCTATATGACAGCCTTGTCTTATCTGTTCACATTCCAGGACTTCACATCTCCCGCTGAGATCTGCAGCCACCTAAACTCCATCTGATATCGAAGAGGTTAAAGCGGTCCAAATTGTCCCACCGTGAAAACGCATAAACAGGTCTGTACAGGAAGGGAAAGTTTTGTCTCGCAGTGTTCATCTTGCACTTTTGTTTGGAGTCTGAAGAAATCAGTGAATCTCGAGTCATCCGCAGGAAAAAAAACACACAGAGGTCATATTAACATACAAAGCCACCAAGCAACGGCGCTTTATAAACAGCTGGGGCTTGCTACACGGGTCATCGCCGCTAATAATACGAAAGTCACCGCAACACTTCAACCTGAAGACGCCTCGCCATTTATCTATTTTAGGACCCATTCATACTAAATCGTTACCTTGTGTTGTCTTAACATGCATTATGGCATGCTTTAGCGTACGCTGTGTTAAGGCGGCACATTATAAATGGGCTGCCAACGCAGCAAAAAGGATGAGCCTTTATGCATTGTGATGCGCTGTAGTGCATTGCGCTCTACTGTACAAAGCGTTGGGAGTACCATTCACAATAAATGACACTGCAACACACTTCACAAAGAGCAGGTTCACTTAGCATGCATGGTTATAACACACAAGTGTGAACGGGGCCCTCAAAGAAATCCCATACTGAAAATAATACAGTGGAACCTCGGATTACGAGCATAATCCGTTCCAGGAGAATGCTCGTAATCCAAAGTGCTCGCATATCAAAGCAAGTTTCCCCATTGAAGTCAATGGGAACTAAAAGAATTTGTTCCGCATTGACTTCAATGGCACGCAATACCACATGCGGGCAAGGGGGGGGGCGCCAGAGAGCCTCCGAAACGGCCGAAAAGGCCCGAGGACACCTTGGCTAACCTCGAAAAGACTTTGTTCCCGAGATTTGCCGAGGTCAGCCTTGCTGTCCTCAGGCCTTTCCGTGCATTTCCGAACGGCGCAGATGGCTGTGATCGGCGACGTTCGGCACCCCCCTACCTCAGGCCAAACGCGGTATTGCACACCGCTTTGGCCTGAATCATGCTTATTTTGCGAGACAACACTCGCAAACCGAGTTACGATTTTTTAAAGTACAGTGCTCGTATTGCGAAACGCTAGTTGACTGCGTTACTCGCAATCCAAGGTTCCACTGTACAAATATTACCAATAGGGCACCACACCAGAGCTTCTGCATTGAAGAAACCCCCACCACACCCAAATACCCAGACTTCCAAAAAATCTGGGTGTGACCCTCCACATGACTGCTTCATGGCTGAGCTGCCCATCAGCTGACCCAAGCTATGTCCCATGGAAGGCAAGCCTATATGGAATCCTAGAAATATAGTATTTGCACAGGAATTTCTGGAGGCTCCAGCAGTGCTGTGAAGAGGTCTATCATAACGCAGAAGGTCTGGTATCTTATTGTGCTTAAAAGATATTTACCTAGGTGGATGTAGCATCGGTCCGATGCTGCATCTGTACCCGACCGGCTCTAAGGACTGAGAACCGAGTGATCAAACACCGCTAATCGATCAGTTTTCAGAGCTCTGTGAGCAGAGAGACTGTCAGTCACCGCTGTATGCTCTGCACCCCCCCTCCTTCCCCCATGCTCACTGGAGCGCTGGGATGTGGAGGAGGAAGTAGTGGCTGAAAACGGGTCACAGGAGTGCAGAACTTACTGTACTCTTTTGATCTACGGGAGAAGTACAGCCAAACAAGCTTAGGCTGTATTTGTCCTTTAAGTACCTTATCTGGGTACCCATCTATAAGTTTAGTAGTTTTTATCTGGAACACTTTAAGATTGTCATAGACTTTTTACCCAACATCCCCACAAAGTTTTTAAGGCAGGCCATACATGATTCATTGTTTTTTGTTCAACACGCTGGTGAACAGATTCCCCTATGGATACATTCGATGTGGATAGGGGAATCACTCCCGCTGAGCTATTGTATTCTGATAGCAAGGAGCCTTCCCCACCGGCAGACTACAATGATCAGTGATGCCGGCTACAGCCGACAGCACCGATTATTCAGGAGAAACCTGAAAGACTGGTTGTACACAAGTCGATCAATAGTGCAACCAGCTAGTTCATACATAGAACTAACATCGGTCAGTCCCTGCTGAACTGCCTAAATTTTGGAATTCAGGTATGGCCACCCTAACTCCTTTGTTATTGCTTACCTTGACTATATAGCAACTTTCTCCTCCCTGGCCTACCTCTATGCAAACTATCCTCCCTTCAGTGCATAATAAATGCTGTTGCCAGAATTATCAACCTTACCAACCGCTCACCATCTGCTACCCCGGTCTGCCAATCCCTCCACTGTCTTTTAATCAATCAACAAATACATTCAAAATACGAACATACAAAGCCTACCACAGCTCTGCCATCACCAACATTGTCTCAAAATATCACCCAAAATGTCCTTTCTCCTCCCAAGACCTCCTGCTCTCCATCTCCTTTGTCATTTCCTCCCATGCTTGCCTCCATGACTTCTCCAAAGCCTCTCTTATGGTCTGCAACTCCTTACCCCAATCTGTTCAGCTATCTCCTACTTACTTTCTGCACCTTTGTGCAATCCCTGAAAACTCATCTCTTCAGGGAAGCCTTGCCCACACCACCCAATAACAAAAATGTTTCCTTTTTCCATAAACTCACATCCGCTCAAAGTTATTTGTCCCTTCCCTTTAGACTGAGCTCTCATAAGAAAGGCTCCCCTAATCCTCTTGTATTGAATTGTATTGTATTGTGACTGTACCGCCTGCCTTTATTTTGTAAAACGCTGCACAAACTGTTGGCGCTATAGAAGGGCTCTTTCACACTCATCAGTTTTTCTTCTATTTTTGCCATAGGGCCCTTCAGCCTGATCAATTTTTGATCAGTTGTTCAGTTAAAAAAAAAAAAAAAAAGCAGAAGACAAATGCATGAAAATGCACCCCTTTAAATCCTATGGAACTCTTTACACTGACTTTTTAAAAGTCCCGCTTGCTGCATTTTTGGGGTAGTAAAAAAAACTGCACCAAAAACACCTCGCTCTATTGAAATGAATGAAAACCACATTGAAAGTGCAACGTGCCTATGGGACAAACGGGGCAAAAAATCATTAAAAACACAGCACAGCGGCAAAAATGTATGACCAATAAATCCTATAGAACTCTTTACACCAGTCAATTGCAGGTCAGTTGCATTTTTTAAAAGTCCTGCATGCTCAAAAAACTGCGCAAAAAAAAAAATGCACCTTTTCACTGAAATAAATGCAAAATGCATCAAAAACATGGCAGTCGAGTTACACTGGAAACACGGCAAAAAAGGTATAAGCATTTTTACCGCATTTTTGCAACAAAGCAGTGTGAACGGAGCCTTAATGGTCATGCATTTTTCTTCCAATTTTGGCAAGAGCCCTTTCACACTGCTCTGTTGCAAAAACGTTTTTGTTTTACCGCGGTGCGTTGCATTTTTGCTGCATTCGTGACTGTGATTGTGTTTTATATGTGATTTTTTTTACTGGATCAGAAATTTGGCAAGCAGGACGTTTAAAAATGCAACTGAAACGCAATGGACCAGTGTGAAGAGTTTCAATAGAAATTAAAGGGATGCATTTTTTATGCATTTTCTTCTGTTTTTTTTTTATTTTAACTGAACAAAACAACTGATCAAAAACTGATCAGTGTAAAAGGGCCCTACATTCTGTATTAAAATAATGATAAATGATCCAATGTTGTATGATTTTTATTTTTAGACTAATGTGTAAAACAGGAATCTAGAAACACTCTGGGGAAGCCCTGCCAAATGTATTCTGCGAAAAGAGCAACCATCGGCCAGAAAAATCAAACCCAGTCAATCAAGTAACCCAAACCCAAATCATGAAAGGTCAAGGAATTATAGAGACCTATAGAATATGAATCTATAGCATCTCACAAAAGTAAGTACACCCCTCACATTTTTGTAAATATTTTATTATATCTTTTCATGTGACAACACGGAAGAAATGACACTTTGCTACAATGTAAAGTAGCAAGTGTACAGCTTGTATTAGACCCCATTCGCACAGGGGCGACTCGTCAGGCGTCTCAGCCACCTGGCAAGTCGCGTCCCATTCTGTACAATGGAACCGTTCTAAGCAGAGGGACTGAAGTCGCGCCGACTTAGAAAAAGGTTCCTGTACTACTTCAAGACAACTTCAAGGCGACTTCCATTGACTTCAATACAGAAGTCATTTTGGAAGTCTCCTTTGAAGACGTCTGCAGATCGCCCAGCTCTAACAGTGTAAATTTGCTGTCCCCTCAAAATAACTCACACAGACATTAATGTCTAAATCATTGGCAACAAAAGTGAGTACACCCCTAAGTGAAAAATGTCCAAATTGGGCCAAATTAGCCATTTTCCCTCCGTGGTGTCATGTGACTCGTTAGTGTTACAAGGTCTCAGATGTGAATAGGAAGCAGGTGTGTTAAATTTGGTGTTATCGCTCTCACTCTTTCTCATACTGGTCACTGGAAGTTCAACATGGCACCTCATGGCAAAGAACTCTGAGGATCTGAAAAAAATTATTGTTGCTCTACATAAAGATGGCCTAGGCTATAAGAAGATTGCCAAGACCCTAAAACGGAGCTGCAGCATGGTGGCCAAGACCATACAGCGGTTTAACAGGACAGGTTCAACTCAGAACAGGTCTCGCCATGGTCGATCAAAGAAGTTGAGTGCACATGCTCAGCGTCATATCCAGAGGTTGTCTTTGGGAAATAGACGTATGACTACTGCCAGCATTGCTGCAGAGGTTGAAGGGGTGGGGGGTCCGCCTGTCAGTGCTTAGACCATACGCCACACACTGCATCAAATTGGTCTGTATCATCCTAGAAGGAAACCTCTTCCAAAGATGATGCACAAGAAATCCTGCAAACAGTTTGCTGAAGACAAGCAGACTAAGGACGTGGATTACTGGAACCATGTCCTGTGGTCTGATGAGACTAAGATAAACTTATTTAGTTTAGATGGTGTCAAGTGTGTGTGGCAGCAACCAGGTGAGGAGTACAAAGACAATTGTGTCTTGCCTACAGTCAAGCATGGTAGTGGGAGTGTCATGGTCTGGGGCTGCATGAGTGCTGTCAGCACTGGGGAGCTACAGTTCATTGAGGGAATCATGAATGCCAACATGTACTGTGACATACTGAAGCAGAACATGATCCCCTTCCATTCAGAGACTGGGTCGCAGGGCAGTATTCCAACATAACGACCCCAAACATACCTCCAAGACAACCACTGCCTTGCTAAAGAAGCTGAGGGTAAAGGTGATGGACTGGCCAAGCATGTCTCCAGACCTAAACCCTATTGAGCATCTGTGGGGCATCCTCAAATGGAAGGTGGAGGAGCGCAAGGTCTCCACCATCCACCAGCTTCGTGATATTGTCATGTGAGTGGAAGAGGACTCCAGTGGCAACCTGTGAAGCTCTGGTGAACTCCATGCCCAAGAGGGTTAAGGCAGTGCTGGAAAATAATGGTGGCCACACAAAATGACACTTTGGGCCCAATTTGGACATTTTCACTTACGGGTGTACTCACTTTTGTTGGCAGCAGTTTAGACATTAATGGCTGTGTGTTGAGTTATTTTCAGTGAACAGCAAATTTACACTGTTATACAAGCTGTACACTCACTACTTTACATTGTAGCAAAGTGTAATTTCTTCAGTGTTGTCACATGAAAAGATATAAAAAAATATTTACAAAAATGTGAGGGGTGTACTCACTTTTGTGAGATACTTTATATAGAGAGAGTTATTGATTCTTATGCCCCATACACACGATCGTTTTTCATGCCGTTAAAAATGCCATTAAAAAAAATGGCCATTAAAAATGATCGTGTGTATGCTCCAGAGCATTTTTAACGACGGAAATGGTTAACATTAAAACAAAGTAACATTACAGTATAACAGTAAGACCATACCATACCTGCAAAGCAAATACCAAAACAAAACCTAGTAAAAAATAAAACATTTTTTTAACGCAACCTGTGCCTAAAATATATATTTCCTGACAGACTCCATGGCAGCCTACGTGTGGGTTAACCCCGCCTCCTCTCCAATGCTATAGGACCCCATACCCATAAAAGTAAGCTCACCTCTCAGTACTGTGTTCCTTTTTTGTCCTCCTCCAATGGACCTGAAGCACGCACAGCTGTGCAGATTTCCGGATGGATGGATCAATGGATGGATGGCACACTCCTTTGCAGTGCAGCTCGGAACCCAGCCAAGGGCAGGTGGAGAGCTTATGGCAACCATGTATCCCTGGATGGGACGTTGCTGAAGTGTGCCCAGAGCTTCAAGACGTCCTCGGCTGGCAACGTCTGCAACGTTTTTTATTTCCATGGCAGTCGCCTCTGTATTTTGTGTGTAGTTGTCCTGTTTGTCTCATGTCCCTTGCTGCTCCCCAAATGGTTGCTGGAACGCATCTGCGTTCCAGCTCGCCGCGGTGGTCCGTATTGCGGGCGCCGCTGCCGCTCGCGCAGTGCCCGCTCTCAGAGCGAGGCTTGGTTCGCGCATGCGCGGTTCGAACATGCTCTCTTTTTTCACGTCGTTTTTTTTAACGACGTGAAAAACGATAGTGTGTATGCTTTAACGACGTGAAAAAAAATGCGCATGCTCAGAATCAAGTATGAGACGGGAGCGCTCGTTCTGGTAAAACTAGCGTTCGTAATGGAGATAGCACATTCGTCACGCAGTCACGGACTGAAAAGCACGAGACTGAAAAGAGCGAATCGTCGCTCAACAAACTTTACTAACATGAAGGGTGGCGCTATTCGAACGGAACTTCCCCTTTATAGTGCCGTCGTACGTGTTGTACGTCACTGCGCTTTGCTTGATCGTTTTTTAAAATGATCGTGTGTACGCAAGACAGGCTTGAGAGGAAACATGAAAAAAAACTACGTGAAAAACGGCAAGAAAAAAAATGGCAAGAAAAACGATCGTGTGTATGGGGCATTAGTCTGTCACCAGACTGGATGACCACTGTCTACAAGTGTCTCAGCTCTGAGCAAACCTTCGGTCACCCAGAACAACAAATCCCAACATGACCTGCAAGTTTGACAGCTGCAGAATTGTGCGATGCATCGCCTGCTATATACGGTAGAGATCAGCAGTTAAATCCAGTATAATAGTAAACTAAAGTCAGCGCTCTTCCAGTGAAATTTAAACAGCCGCATGCAATAAGTATAAATTCATAGTACACCAAAAACCAAATTATAACAGACTGACGTGAATGTACAATGTATATGTAAAGCGCTGCGTAAATTGACGGCGCTATACAAGTACCTTAAAGCGGACCTCCGCCGGAAAAAAATAAATATTAAAAGCCAGCAGCTACAGCAGCTGCTGGCTTTTAATATTTGGACACTTACCTGTCCTGGAGTCCAGCGATGTCCGCAGCAGAGGACGAGCGATCGCTCGTCGCTCTGCTGCTCCCTCCGCCATCCTCGCTGAGGGAACCAGGAAGTGAAGCCCTGCGGCTTCATGCCCGGTTCCCTACGGCGCATGCGCGAGTCGCGCTGCGCCGTTCTGATTCGTCCTCCTGTGTTCTGGGAGCCAAGTGTCTCCCAGAACACTACGGGAAGTCTGCGGGAACTGACGTCACTCCCGCAGATTCCCGGAGAGAGGACTCCCGGATGTGGGTGAAAATACCTGTCTTAGACAGGTATCTTCACCCCCCTCCCCCCTGAAAGGTGTCAATTGTGACACCGGAGGGGGGGAGGAATCCGATCAGCACAAGTCAAAATTTAGGGTGGCGCTCCACTTTAAATAATAAAAATGCAGCGCTAAAAAAATAAAAATAAAGTGTCCACAAATATGTGATCAAAAACTGAAGTTTGTCAAAACAAAAACAAACAGTTCATATTGTTGTTATGGGTGTAAAACAAAAAAAAATCCACTTTAGCTTTCACCCACCGCTTGGAAAAAAACGTAGTGCCAATCCTTCACCAATGGTAAAAATACACACTCACCAGAGGGATATCCTGTCTATTGCCATTGCTGTTCTAGCAATAGACAGCATATCCCTCTGGTGAGTGTGTATTTTTACCATTGGTGAAGAATTGGTACTACAATTGTTTCCAAGTGGTGGGTGAAAGCTGAAGTGGAACATTTTTTATGTTTTACACCCATAACAATATGAACTGTTTGTTTTTGTTGTTTTGACAAACTTCAGTTTATGGTCACATATGGGAGGACGCATTATTATTATAGCACTGTATTTTTGTTATAAATTGTTGAATCTTGTATAACTTGAGTTTTCTCAGTGAAATTGCAGAAAAAAAAACACCAACAGCTTTATTCCATACCATCCCACAAAGTCAGAACAGTCCAGCACTGCACTGCAAGTCTTGTTAATCACAAAAAAACAAACCTAGTAGAAAGACCCAAGCTCGCATAGTGTTCGCAATCGGTTAGGACCACACTAATACTTTGAGAGCGTCTTATTTCTTAATATATACTTTATTCTATCAGCTTCATAGAATTTAGTGTAGAATACTAATAATTTCAGTGCCGTCTGCCTTAAAGTGGCTGTACACCCTTACATATGCGCAGTGAACCGACTGGCCTCAGCTGATATACAGAGATTAAACAAATCTTCCTAAATAAGTTGTACCTGTTTATCTATAATAATAAAAAAGAAAATTGCGCTGCCTGTGAAAGAATAAGCTGCTAGCATAAACAATAAAACGGTATTGTGAAAAGATATAAAGATAAAACAAATGCAGCGCTAACCTAAACCAAGTGAATATCAATAACGGAAGTAACCCTTAAGGGGTAGATAGTACCTGTTTATCTGCAGTTGTCTCCTCTCTACATCTGTTCAAAGTCCAGAATTTATAAAGCTTGTCTGAGATGTCAGAAAAAGGGGCAGAGAGTTGAAGTTACACTCTGCAGAGCTCGGTGAGGAGAGCTCTGAAAGCTGATAGGAAGGAAGGAAGGAAGGAAGGGACACCCCCCCCCCCCCCCACACACGGCAAACAGGAACAGAGCTGAAGATGTCAATCTTCTGAAGATCCCTCCCCTGTCACATTTTTTCTCTTGGCCTCAGGAATACTTGCCAAAAGTGACTCATGCTAATAGCAGAGGAACAAAACAGCCAACAGAAATGACACTTAGTGCTCCTAAGTGAGACAAGTACACATTATAGAGGGATATTCTTTGTTCATATTTCAGGTCTGAGGTTTACAACCACTTTAAAGCTTATCTAAATACAAAAATGTAATGTAAGTGCACCTTACCAGTTCATTAGAGGTGGTGGCTGCATTTGTTTTTGTTTAAGGATTTTGTTTATTTTCACCAGGTGATTTCGCAAATGACACAATCCCCTTCCTGGAGTGACAACACTCATTCCTCCACTGTATCTATGAAAGGAGACATGGTTGTCACCCAGGCTGGGCTTCGAACACGACTTATTTTCTTCATTCCCATAACAAGGTGGGTGAGGAGGGGGGCTAATAGTAGTTAAGATAATACGGTTTGTGCTTTTAACCACTTGCCGACCAGCTCACGTACATTTACGCGAATCGCCATAATTGTACAATGGTCCGTGCATGTGAAATTGCAGGCGCGTGAAATTGATGTTCCCAGTGATCGGGAATAGTGATCTGTCATATCCCAGGCAGCCCCCCCCCTGCAGTTAGAACACGTGAGGGACACACATTTAACCCCTTGATCGCCCTAGTGTTAACCCCTTCCCTGCCAGTGTCATTTATACATTGATCAGTGCATTTTTATAGCACTGATCACTATAATAATGTCACTGGTCCCCCAAAGTGTAATTTGGGTTCAGATTTGTCCACCGCAATGTCGCATTCCCGCTAAAAATCACAGATCGCCGTCATTACCAGTAAAAATAATAATAAAACATAATAAAAGTCCCTAAATCTATCCCATAGTTTGTAGATGCGATAACTTCCGGGGCTGGAGTGGTTAATTCAGTTAGTTCACTCAGTTTAATTCACTGTTACGTGACGAGGAAACTGCATTTTCAGCAAGATCAACAATTACCGTATATACTCGAGTATAAGCCGACCCGAACATAAGCCGAGGCACCTAATTTTACCACAAAAAAATGGGAAAACGTACTGACTCGAGTATAAGCCTAGGGTGTCCATCTGCATGCCTCACTGTGTCCCACTGTGCCCATGCCTCTCTGTACCCAATCTCCCTACCTGATCTCCGGCGTTGTGCGACTAAACTGACGTTTAACATGGGAGTCTATGGAAGGGGTGTCCGGCTTTGAAAAATCGGTGCTCCCCGGCCGTAGGTCCCCTGGACAACAAACTTTGCACACTTGTAGATGAAGAGGGGGGCTATATATGTGTGCCAAGTGTGGGGTCTGGGGGACCTAGGGCCGGCCAGTACTGGGTCCCCAAAATCACTGGATAAATTAACGTTTAACATGGGAGTCTATGGAAGGGGTGCCCGGCTTTAAAAAAATCGGTGCTCCCCGGCCGTAGATCCCCCGGACAACAAGCTTTGCACACTTGTAGAGGAAGAGTGGGAATTTATGAAGTAATGGCCGGGATCAGACGCACAAACCTGAAGTCGGACACAGACTCAAGTATAACCTGAGGGGGTCATTTTCAGCACAAAAAAAATGTACTGAAAAAACTCGGCTTATACACGAGTATATACGGTACTTGATAAAAGTGTTCTTAGCAGTGGTGCCTTTATTCATTTTTAGACGAAGGATTGCTAGACTTCGTTCTAGTACCAATAATATGATATGGCGGCAAGCCATTAGGAGTTTTGCCCTTCGGTTTAGCCATCCTTTACATTTTATTGCAGTGGTTGTAGGGACGATAGAGGTGCTGCTGTGGAATGTAAGCGATTCGGTACTGAAGAGTTAAATCATGACAAAACCTTATCCAAGGCAGCAAGTTGTTTAGGGACAGATATCTGCCAATAACCAAATGCTGAGCAGTCTGACATTTCTTAAATACTTGTGTCTACAGATAATCCCAGATAGCGAGAAGGTGACCGCTGCAGCAAACAGACTCGCAACCGTTCAATATAAAACGCATCCTTTTTTAGTAATACAGACGTTTATTGTATTTTATAGCACCCTCATATTCTGTAGCACAAAGATGTGCCAATTGTAGCCAATTTGACCAAATGTGTCTCTCTGGAGGATCTGTAACATCCAGTGGGAACACAAATATGGGGGGGGGGGGAGCATAAAAGTAGAGTAAAGAATTCTGCCACCACTAAAGTTGGCCATACACTAGAAGCATTTTTTTTTGTTTTAACCACTTGAGCTCCTGTTTTACCTCTTTATGATTAAAACTTTTTTTGCTATTCAGCAATGTGCTGGTCATGCAACACTGTATGCAAATTAAATTTATGTACTTTCTTCACTCAAATAGAGCCCTTTTGGTGGTATTTGATCACCACTGGGGTTTTTGTTTTTTGTTTGTTTTTTTTCATATAAAAGGAGGATAAAAAAAACAAAAAAAAAAAACAACAACTTTAGAATTTTTTTTACTCTGCTATAAAACCTATATAATAATAATAAAAAAAAAAAAAAAATTCTTCATAAATTTAGAGCAAAATGCATTCTGCTACATGACTTTGGTAAAAAAAAATCCTAATGCCGCGTACACACGACCGTTTTTCATGACGAGAAACATGCCATTTTTTAAATTGGTCTTGAAAAATGGTCGTGTGTGGGCTCCAGAGCATTTTTCTCGACGAGAAAAATGGGCATTAAAAATTTAGAACCTGCTCTATTTTTTCTTGTCGTTTTTCACGTCATCGTTTTTCTCGTCATGAAAAACGGTCATGTGTACGCTTTAACGATGGGAAAAAACACGCATGCTCAGAAGCAAGTTATGAGACGGGAGCGCTCGTTCTGGTAAAACTAGCGTTCGTAATGGAGATCGCACATTTGTCATGCTGTAACGGACTGAAGAGCACAGAGACTGAAAAGCGTGAATCGGCCAACACCAAACTTTTACTAACACGCGGTACCACAAAATCAGCCCAAAGGGTGGCGCCATCCGAATGGAACTTCCCCTTTATAGTGCCGTTGTACGTGTTGTACGTCACCACGCTTTGCTCGAGCATTTTTTTTTTCATGATAGTGTGTAGGCAAGGCAGGCTTGAGAAGAATCACGTGGAGAAAATCAGTTTTTTTCCATGACATTAAAAACGGTTGTGTGTACGCAGCATTATATGTTCAAATTAATTGGTTTGCATGAACGTTATAGAGTCTACAAATGAAGGTATATATACACACACATAATAGAATTATTATTTTTTTATAGTAGTAATGGCGATGTTCAGCCACTTAGACCTCATGCACATAGGACGTTTATTTAACTCTCCCCGAAGCCAGCAGTGTTTTTGTAGAAAAAATGCCTGACGCTTGTAAATGGGTCTAAAAAACCTTTAGTCTCTATGCACACTGGCATAAAAAAAACGTTGCTTCTACAGGAGTTTTGTGTTCTGCCTGTAGAAGCAACTCAATGTTATCCTATGTGTCCATGCACATTAGGACGTACAGAGGCATATTTTGAGAAAAAAGTTTACAGGCAGAAAAAAAAAACCTTCTCATTTGCGTTTCTGATTGGAGCTCACTGACAGAAAAAGCGTAAAAAACTCTCCTAAACTCATCTAAACTTTGTACAAAAAATGCTCTATATGGACGTTTTTTTACTTCAAAGAGGACAGACCTTTTTTTAAGCCCAGTCTGCATGGAGCCTTACAGGAATGAAGCTCTTGGGTGTTATTTCAATTGATCTGAATAAATCATTTATTCCGGCTATTGAAATGAATAAACGCCTTTAGTAGCGCCAAGTGTTTTTTTTCTGCCCAAACTCTGCTGCTCCTGGACGCACTGGCAGTTGTTATTTTTTTCCTGCATCGAAGGCCTGGTTCACACCTATGCAGGTTGCAGTTTGCATTTTTTTAGGAGCATTTTGTGTTTTTTAATACACGTTTTTGATCCTTCGAAGCCTAGGGAACCAAAAAACAGAAATAATTTTTTGCCCATCTCCATAAAACGCATAGGTGTGAATGTGACCCATAGTAAACCATGTTAAATAGACTGTAGTGTGTTTCTGAAAAACTGAAAATGCACTAAAAAAAAAATGCATAGGTGTGAACCAGGCCTGCCAAGGGTCTCTTTCACTCGACTAGCTATTTGTAGCTAAACCCATAGAGGTGAACGAAGAGCAATTGTTCCTGTTCCAGTGACAACACACTTTAGGTCCTTGCTACAAGGACAGCTCCCCACAGTGACAGGGGACACAGCAATAAAAACCTGTTAGGGGTCCTTTTTTTAAAAGTTTATTGCAGAACCCCAAAATATGAATTCCCAATACATCACATTTCGATATTTGGCACTCTGGAGGCTTCTGACAATATCAAAGCCTACATAAGCTGAAGCTATGCCGCTAGGATTGTGATAGCAGATGTTTCCAGCAACCTCCGAGTGTGTATTTATGTTACACAATAAAATGTGTTTAGACTGATGCCAGCACCAACAAGAATGAGCTGAAATGTTTACCAAGTAACCATTTGGTGCTTAAATAAATATCCGCTCACTGAGTTTGTTTAAGCCAAGATTTAAACTAACCAGCATTACTGCTTCTTAAATATGACACCCCTACAGGCACCACAGGGAAAATGGTGACTGAGCGGTTGGCATGCTTGCCATGCACCTTCGGAATCTTGGCTTCCATTTCCAAGTCATGTCTGAATGGAGTTTTTAACATTCTCACAATGTTTACATGCTGTTTCCCTGGGAGCTCCAGATTCTTCCACAAAATCTTACCAGTAGGTCGACTGTCTAGTCCTAATTGCGGTAGGTTTACTGGCTCTAGTCCTATTTTATGTAGATTGACTGGCTCTAGTCCTAAATTTCGGTAGGTTGACAGGATACAATCCTATTTTCAGTAGTCTGGCTAGCTCTAGTCCCAATTACAGTAGGTTGACTGGCTCTAGTCCCAATTACAGTAGGTTGACTGGCTCTAGTCCCAATTACAGTAGGTTGACTGGCTCTAGTCCCAATTACAGTAGGTTGACTGGCTCTAGTCCCAATTACAGTAGGTTGACTGGCTCTAGTCCCAATTACAGTAGGTTGACTGGCTCTAGTCCCAATTACAGTAGGTTGACTGGCTCTAGTCCCAATTACAGTAGGTTGACTGGCTCTAGTCCCAATTACAGTAGGTTGACTGGCTCTAGTCCCAATTACAGTAGGTTGACTGGCTCTAGTCCCAATTACAGTAGGTTGACTGGCTCTAGTCCCAATTACAGTAGGTTGACTGGCTCTAGTCCCAATTACAGTAGGTTGACTGGCTCTAGTCCCAATTACAGTAGGTTGACTGGCTCTAGTCCCAATTACAGTAGGTTGACTGGCTCTAGTCCCAATTACAGTAGGTTGACTGGCTCTAGTCCCAATTACAGTAGGTTGACTGGCTCTAGTCCCAATTACAGTAGGTTGACTGGCTCTAGTCCCAATTACAGTAGGTTGACTGGCTCTAGTCCCAATTACAGTAGGTTGACTGGCTCTAGACCCAACTACAGTAGGTTGACTGGCTCTAGACCCAACTACAGTAGGTTGACTGGCTCTAGACCCAACTACAGTAGGTTGACTGGCTCTAGACCCAACTACAGTAGGTTGACTGGCTCTAGACCCAACTACAGTAGGTTGACTGGCTCTAGACCCAACTACAGTAGGTTGACTGGCTCTAGTCCCAACTACAGTAGGTTGACTGGCTCTAGTCCCAATTACAGTAGGTTGACTGGCTCTAGTCCCAATTACAGTAGGTTGACTGGCTCTAGTCCCAATTACAGTAGGTTGACTGGCTCTAGACCCAATTACAGTAGGTTGACTGGCTCTAGACCCAATTACAGTAGGTTGACTGGCTCTAGTCCCAATTACAGTAGGTTGACTGGCTCTACACCCAATTACAGTAGGTTGACTGGCTCTACACCCAATTACAGTAGGTTGACTGGCTCTAGTCCCAATTACAGCAGGTTGACTGGCTCTAGTCCCAATTACAGTAGGTTGACTGGCTCTAGTCCCAATTACAGTAGGTTGACTGGCTCTAGTCCCAATTACAGTAGGTTGACTGGCTCTAGTCCCAATTACAGTATCTTTCTGGAATCTACAGTGACATACTATACACACACAAAATATTTCCCACTTCACTTCAGACTTACTAACCATGTAATCTCACTCGTCTTGCCCAATTCTCTATAAATGAGGAAAAAAAAAAAAGATAGATCTCTACAATGAGAGAGATGAGTCATGATGGTAGGTGGGTGAAGCTGGAAACACGGGTACAGGGATCCCGATATAGACATCCCCAAGAACCAGAGAGTAATTCCAGCCACCAGCAAATATATTTGGAAATAGAAGTATCAGACTCTAATCTTTAGAAATGAAAGTCTCTGAATCCCAGTGTCAGTTCTGTGTTTTGGAAAGAAGTCAGATTTTTCACTACCGACAGCTACCCATTTGTCACTTCCCTTCAGCACAAACAAAATGGTGATTAATGGAGCCTTATTACCCAAAACCGATAATTATTTTTTTTTTAATAGAAATTAGGGAGTTAGTATCTACTCCCACTAGGCATGGTTGCTTTGTATAATGTCTGAGTACAGTTGCTCCCCCCACAGGTCTGTGCTCACGATATTCTGGACCCAAACATGCTTACATCAACACCTCTGCCAGCCAACCCCCCGGTGCTCCTTACCATGCCGGAGTCCAACTTACCGTACCCCAGACCATCTGTTCCAGACACCCCAGGCATGGTACAGAGTGATCACACAAACCGTACCTCAGAGGTGAACCGTGCTTAGGCACAGTTCGTACACCTGCTGCTGGCTTTTTAGAAAAGGTAAAGAATTTTGATCTAGAACACCCAAAAATGACCAGGATGCCTTAAAACCCAAAAGGCGAACAAGTGGGGAGCCGGGAACCCTGGTCTGGGGACCATGGTGCTAGAGTAACTAAGATTTTAAAAGTCAGGAGGTGATTTGAGCCCCCTGATGCCAGCCATAGAGAACATTTCACTTTCAGGTGTAGTGACCCTTTAATTCTCATTTATTGACCATGCTGTATTGGGAAACTATTACTCCCATGGATCTTGTATAGTATAGGAGTAGCTTTTCTCTCTTCAATGGCAAACAGATCTAGCTCTTGAGATCTCAAAATAATTTTGCAATACTTAATATGACTAATTTAGCAGTTAATGATGTCATATTATTCCACCCTTTTGTTAGTTTTTTTTAAAAGCAAAATACTGTACATTTCTTAGGAAAACTGTATTTTGTCCACAGGCAAAGTAACGGGTTTGCCGCAGGGGAGAAATAGGCAAGCCGTAGCTTTCCCTTACTCCCCTGCCACACTGACCACCTAAAAATGCAAATTTCAACCCACATCCCATGTTACAGAAATGTAGCTCGATGATTGGCTTCTTAGGTAATGAGCGCAGAATTGTGATAGGTGGGAGAAGTGTCGCATGTTAACCTATAGCTGGGTACTGGGTATACCCTAGAAAAGGGAGGTAAGAGTCTCCTATGGGCAAGTTTCCGTCACGAAGCCCCAAAAAATGTAAGGTTCCAGAGTTTGAGGTGCGCCAAAGATCGCAACATGGTCCTGGTCATAGGAAAGGGTTAATGTGACCAATACAGGTTTGCTGTAAACAATATAAATAGAAAGTCCGGGTGGGAGAATAAAAAAGGGGGAGCTATAGCAAGTCAAAAGAAAACTTCCAGGGACAATCCTTACAGGAGCCGATCTTCCAGACGTGGGGAAACTCAGGACTGTCAACAGGCATTAAACGCTGCTGAAAATCATTTTGTAATGTTATCGTTGCTGATCTGTGACAAGTAAAGGGATCTAAAAGCTATAAAATACAGAAAAACACAGCTGCATCACTCTCTGTGGGAAAAACTTTGCAAAGTATAAAATCCTGCAGGACACACTCTTGTGTTTTTCAATCATCCGATCAATGATCACCTACCTTATTAATAGGAATTTCCTTCAGTCATTGTGTCTGGCAGTGTCAGGAGCCCAGCAATCCATCCGGGTTTGGTCATGGTTTGTACAGAACATTGGGAATGTCATTGATAAGTCTCTGCACTGAGCTGAGCGCAGCTATGCTGCTCCATACATCCTGCCTCCTTCCAGTAGTGAAGAGACTGAGCAGCAGCTGCCTTGTGCATCCCTCTCCTGCCCCCACAGCTACTGTACAGCCGCCACACCTACTGCATAGTCCTCAGCTGATTAACCCTGCTCAGACTTGGAGGATCAATGCCATCCGACTACCTGCCACAACTAGCCCATCAACAGAGTACTTCCCATGCACCACAGCAAGGGCGCAAAACCAAAACTCATCTTCAGAAAAATGAAAAGCTGCCCAAAAAGTGCTCATTATTATGAAGTGCATTTAAAGTGAACTTTGAGGGCCCCTTTAATTTTGTGCGTCCTGTAATGCATGTTTGGAACGGACTCACTTTCAGGTGTTAAAGTGGAAGTAAAGTCACATTTTCTTTTTTTTTAACCGCTGACAGGTAGGGTTTTAGGACTCTGTGGGGCCGATTTACTAAAACTGGAGAGTGTGAAATCTGGTGCAGCTCTGCATAGAAACCGATCAACTTCCTTTTTTTTTGTCAAAGCTTTAGGTTGGGTTCACACTGGTGCGATGCCAAATATTGCATGCGATTCGCACTGCATTGCTGTGCACATCATATACAGTTCATATGGCTGAAATCGTATCGCATTCGGACCAAAATGGTGCAGGACCCTTTTTTTGGTCTGCAGTGGAATCTGATTGCATGGGTGTTCAGACCCATGCGTTCCGATTCCACAGTTCACACTGCGTTCTACGAACCAATCTGGGGGTGTCATTAACTTTATATTGACACCTGCAGTGGTTCACAGAGAACATTGTGAACTCCAGACATCCCAAGTCTCCCACATTTGGCTGCGGGCTCACGGACACCCGCCAGCGCTGGGCGATCTCCCGGCTTGGCCTGTCACTCAGTCACAAACAGAAGACCGAGCAGCCCAAGTGGCTGAATGGCTGCTGCGCTGTCTTCCGTCTGTGGCTGAGTGACAGGAGGATGTGATGACATCCCCGTCTGTGGGAGGTGGAGGACCGTAACAAAGTCCCACCTCATAGATGGACGGAACACTCACCCAATGTATTTCATGGGCACTGGCAAGGCTGCATTTCATGGGCACTGGCAAGGCTGCATTTCATGGGCACTGGCAAGGCTGCATTTCATGGGCACTGGCAAGGCTGCATTTCATGGGCACTGGCAAGGCTGCATTTCATGGGCACTGGCAAGGCTGCATTTCATGGGCACTGGCAAGGCTGCATTTCATGGGCACTGGCAAGGGGGGGGGGTTAAGGTCTGCGCGAAGAGTCACCTCCCAGAAATGAGTTTTTGCAGGTTGGGATGTCGAACTGCCTGCGAGTCAGATGCGATGCAGGAACCCGCACAGGAATCACTGTGGTTCCCGCATCGCAATGTGAACCCAGCCTTCGGCCCCTTTCACACTGGCGCAGAGAAACCCCCCTAACGAGACATACTGTAGGTATAAAAAAAAAAAAAAACTCAAATTTATAGCAGTTGTAACCGTGCCCTACTCTATCCAAAATGAAAGAATATGATTTGGCATTGGATATACTTTAACCACTTCAGCCCCAGAAAATATGGATGCTCAATGACCAGGCTATTTTTTGCGATACAGCACTGCGTTGCTTTAACTGACAATTGCTCGGTCATGCGCCGAGGTACCAAAACAATTTTTTTCACACAAATTAAGCTTTCTTTCGGTGGTATTTGATCATCTCTGCGGTTTAGATTTTTGCGCTATAAACAAGAAAAGTGACAATTTTGAAAAAAAAACCAAAAACACAATATTTTGTACTTTTTGCTATAATAAATATCCCTTTTTTATTTTATTTTTTCTACTAGTAATGGCGGCGATCTGCGATTTTTATTGGGACTACGACATTATGGCGGACACATCAGACACATTTTTGGGACCATTGTCATTAATACAGCGATCAGTGCTATTAAAGTGGTTGTAAACCCACTTATGCAACTTGCACCTACAGGTAAGCCTAGATTAAGGTAGGTGCAAGAAATATCTCTTAAACCTACACGGTTTAGGAGATATTTGCAAAAAATGACATGCATCGGTGTCTACGGCGCATGCGGATTTGACAGCTCCCGCACGCATGCGCGGAGTCACGTCTTCGCCGCTCCGGCCAATCACAGCGCCGGAGCGGCGCTGTGATTGGCTGGAGCGCGATTCCCAGGAAGTAACCTTCCGGCTAGGGCTGCGGCTGCTGAGGGAGACAAGGACGGTTTCGGGGGCCCCGATCTAAGGTAAGTGATGCATAATGAGCTAGTATGCTAGTCATACTAGCTCATTATGCCTTTGTCTTGCAGGTTGGTTTAAAAAAAAAAAAATTTTTTACAGGGTTTACAACCACTTTAAAATGCATTGATTACTGTGTAATTGTCACTGGCAGGGAAGGGGTTAACACTAGGGGGGCGATCAAGGGGTTAATTGTGTTCCCTAGGTGTGTTCTAACTGTGGGGGGAGGGGACTCACTATAGGAGATGACAGATCGTTGTTCCTAGCTATTAGTAACTCACGATCTGCATTTCTTCTCCTCACAGAACAGGGATGTGTGTAAACACACACACACGTCCCCGTTCTTCCTCTCGTGCCCGCGACCGCCGGGCATGAGCATCGGCACCCCCGCACTGCAGCAGGCGCACGCTGCTATCCCGCTTAAAGGTGCCGACGTACAGCTATGACCAGTATAATGACGACGGCATTTTTTTAGGACAACCGTAAGAGGGTGGCGTTCCTCTTTACTCTTCACTGTAAAACTGTCAGAACAATGTTATTGCGATTATTCTATAGCAGTTGCTGTGGTCCTGGGTGGGTAAAGCACAGGTTCTCTTTATATTCGCACAGCCAATTCCCATCATGTCACTTCATTATAATAAACAAGAGATCGTCCGCTTCAATGGAGGAAGGATGTTTGTAAATGATAGAGCCACTTGTTACACTTGCCGCTTCTCATATGACATCAACAAAATGACAAACATCAATGACCAAAGATGAATCACAAGGTGAGGCATGTGCACAAAGACAGCTATAAATACACCGGAGGAGCGCATTCATGCAACGCTACTAATTAAAAGGGTTTGTAAAGAAAAATTTATAAAAAATAAATAAAAAATAACAAACATGTTATACTTGCCTCCACTGTGCAGCTCGTTTTGCACAGAGTGGCCCCAATCCACGTCTTCTGGGGTCCCTCGGCGGCTGTTTCAGCTCCTCCCCGCAATCACTCACCACCTATATGCGAGCCCCCCGGTGCGGCGCGTCATTGGATGTGATTGACAGCAGCGCCAGCCAATGGCTGCGCTGCTTTCAATCCATCCACTGTAGCCAATCAATGGCCAGACTTTCGAGGGGTCAGGTAAGTAAAACGGGGGCTCGGGGGGGGGGGGGCGCTATTGTCAGGATCTTTTTTCACCTTGATGCATAGGATGCATTAAGGTGAAAAAACATTTACCTTTACAACCCCTTTGAAGCGGACCTTCAGTCGTTTTTTTAACTTTCCACCTATTAAATCTTCTGACCTTGTTGTTTTAACTTTGGATAGTTATTTTTTTCTGCCAGTAAATGCCTTATACAGCCCACTTGCTTTTTCTTGTCTGGTCATTAGCCCACAGCTCTCTCTCTCTCTCTCTCATGAGAGTTTGCCAGGAAGGGAGGGGGGTGAGTCATAAGAGGGCTAATGAGAGCTTCAGAGCTGGAGGTGTGCCTCTGTGTGTCTGTAAATCCAGGAAGTGAACAGGCAGCAGCTTCAGCTGCCCACAGTTAAAATGGTTGCAGCCAGACTCAGTGGAGGGAGATTTCTGCAGCATATTTGGCAAGTACAGAATCACAATATATATAAAATAATATGCAAAGTCATTGGAGGGAAGCTTCAGAATGGCAAAGATGTTTTTAAATTATATGAGCAGACAGCAGTTCCTCTTTAATATTCGGTGTCAAGTTTCAGAAATGAAAGGGATGTCTGCTTCGGGAAACAACGTGGGGAACTTTCTCCACTTAGTGCACCTCGGGGGCCAAATGTAGCACCCCCAGGGCAGACCTGTAATTTGGATTTATATAGCTGAGAGCCACCCCCAAAAGGAGCCGCTTGGGTATATTTGGTTCTGTACTCTGCCTTACAACCCCAGGAACAGCTTCCGCCCCTCTGAGACACCTAGTAAATAGGGTTACTGCAGACAATTAACCACACAAGTGGGAAGTACCTTTTGCCTGTTTATTTAGAACATTGCCAATAAATATGCTCACACCTGTTTAGTGGTAAATTTGCTTAATCTATTGATACGGATTGACATAAGCAACAGTTAAAGCGGAGGTCCAGCCATTTCGGTGTTTATTAAAAGTTAGCAGCTACAAAAAGTATAGCTGCTGACTTTTAACACACTCACCTGTCCCACGATCCAGCGACAACTTACGGCTTCACAGCCGGGTGCGCGAGTCGCACTGCACGTCCTGAATGGCTGGGCAATCTTCTGGGACCTGTGATGTGTCCCAGAAGATTGCAGGGAGAGAGAGGAAAACTTCACATCAAGTCGCTTAGGCGGCGAGAGCAGAAGTGGAAGCTGGGTACCTGTCAAAACTAGGTACCCCCTACCCCCCCCCCAAAAAAAAGGACATGCCAAATGTGGCATATCAGGGGGTCAGGAGTGCTTAAAGCAGAAGTTCCACTTTTGGGTGGAACTCCGCTTTAAACCAAATTTATCTCACACACACACACACAGCAGGCAAGTTAGCAATAATCAACGCATATGAACTGTAAATACAAGGCTACATAGAAATATTACACTGAGTTTTGAGTGCACTCAATAGGGACAAACAGGAGTATGGCACCCCTTTAACTAGCAGACAGCCAAGGTTCTGGGATAGCTAAGGTTAGGGCAGTCTTTAGTCCCAAATCTTTACCATTGGGGCCACAGGTGCTGGGGACTACATGCCCCATGGTCCTTTTCTGCTCCTCCTGGGATTGGTTCCCTCCCCCTGCCAATGAGGAAGCAGAGCGGGCGGCTGTATCCTCCCCAAGCGCTGCTCGCATACTGCAGAGTGAGGAGAGAACAAAGTGTCCCCATCAGCCTGCTTGTATCCATATGTGCCTCAGGCGGCAGTGGGAGATGTGGGGCCGCGGGCGGGCTGAGCGGCAACAGCTACATAGCATTTTTGTTTTACTAAAATAGTTTTAACGTATAACTAAAAGGCAAAACATTTTAGTTTTTAGTTTTGGATAGAGGGGAGGGGGATTAGAGCCCCTGTCAGTTTATATTGCTGTCTGTTCTCCCATTCAAAGTGAAAGCCTATAGAGGCATGTGAAAATGGAGAACGGTAATTATATGCATTTTTAGTGCCACGTCCAGTATATGAAACGCAGAAATAAACCCCTGAAGTGGACTCTTAAGAGCCGGTTCACACAGGGGCGTCCTAGGATCCGACTTCAGGTCGCCCCAAGTCGCGCGGTTTCGAAAGATAATGGAAGTGAATGGAGCCGTCAGAAAAGGTTCTGTACAACTTCAATCTGACTTCTAGGCGACTTGTATCCATTGATTTCAATGGAAGTTGCCTCCAAAGTCGGATCACTGTCTTAACTGAAGCAACAATACAGGAAGAGAAAATTATTTTCTCATGTTTTCTCAGGCAAACCCCTCCCTCCCACAGTGCTGATTCTTGTTTGATTGGCCACCGGAAAGCCTCCTGCCCTGGAGGCGAATTGAAGTCGCCTTGTAAGTCGCCCCAAGTCGCGCTGTGGTGCAAGCTCAGGTCGCAACCAGGTCGCCTCGCAAAGTCGCGGCCAGAGTCGTGTTGCCCCTGTGTGAACCGGCTCTAAGGCCCCTTTCACACGGAGGTCCGTTCAGGTCCGCCTGTCAGTTTTTTAGGCGGACCTGAAACGGATCCTCCATGTACCCCTATGGAGGCACGGATGTCAGCGGAGACATGTCCGCTGACATCCGCTCCGCCAAAGTGTGACGGAGGAAAACCCTATTTTTCCTTCCGTCGGCGGAGCGGATCGGATGACAACGGACTCTACGGTCCGTCGTCATCCGATTCCCCATAGGGGAGAGTGGCGCTCTGACAGGGCGGTCCCTGCACAGTGTGCGGGGACCGCCCAGTCATCCGTCGGCTCAGCGGGGATCAACGGAGCGATCCCCGCTGAGCAAGTGGAGCTTCACGGGGCGGATCTGCACGGATCCGCCCCGTGTGAAAGAGCCCTAAGGCACAGTTTATAAGAAAATATTGAGGAGTATTGGAGTAAATATTTAGAAATATAAGAGTAAGAAAAAGTTTGTTTATTAAATATATTACATAAAAGTAAAACATATAAAACAGGGAATGTATTGTATATCTACAACATTATCACCATGTACTGGAATAACCAAACATAGTCAACGCGTTTCAGAGTACGGATATCACCTTCTTCAGGGTTGTATAATGGCAGAGGAGGTTTTTTTATAATCTACAACATAGTTTGAAAAAAAGGAGCATATGATGACATGCATATATGCCTGTATATAAGACGTTGTATAATACGTTTTTTGAGATGTATATTAATGTCTGTCCCAAAGGGGCGACCCCCAGATTTCTCTCTACCCTGTGGAGAATGCCCCGAGACATGCAAGCAGGTTGCTCTATTATTTTTGTGGCGGCAAAGCTAGCCAAGTCATGGAAGTCAGCAGTGATGCCCATAGATTTGGTACGGCTATCCGCAATACTGAACGACAAACTCAAGCTGTTTGAGAAATCCTGGAGTCCCTGGATTCGATATCAAAATCGGAAGACATCCAGGCTTATGTGTTTAGATATTGGTCTGGGTTGGAGGAGTTGGCACATCCTTCCCTCTCTTTTTTCTATACTTTCTCTGGTCCTTTTCTGTCTGTCCCTTTTCTTCTAGGAGACGAAGTCCCTTTACTGATTGTGTGGAATGTCGACTTTTTCAGGTTTGCGGAGGTTGTTGGGAGCCACGTATTATGCCAGTGTATTCGGCTAATGGGATAGGTCTCCCCTGTGGAGACTTAGCTGTGAAGGTCACATTGTGCCTCTGTGGTTTACAGGCAAGATAAAGTGGCCAACTTGACCTTAGGCACGTTTAGGTTGGCAAGTACCATATATTAAGATTGAGTTATCTTTGTGCGGCATGAGGCTAGGCTCACCGCAACCATGAACTTCCGCTGTTATGTGATGGTATTTATCTTTATTTACGTAAGTTTATAGAGACGTGTGGCTAGGCATTACCCCAAGGTTATCCTATAATGTGATTTTTTACCTTTCTCTTGTAAAATACTTTTCAATAAACTGGAAACAAAAGTGAAGGTAAAAGAGAATCACAAATTGTGGGTTGTCTCTGGAAAAGAGGGGAAATCTTCCAATGGGGACACTAGTTTTGGTGGCCTGGGGGTCCCCAAGGCATTCCATTAATTTGCACAGAGGACGGCGCTGGATCCCTGAACAGGTAAGCGTCCTTATGATATAAGTTAGCAGCTACAAATACTATTTGAAGAACCTCTCTTAAGCTGGCCATAAATGGTTTTCATTTTGGTGGATTCCTGCAAAACCAGCCAATATTTTAGCCATGGATGGCCTTGCAAGCATCCCGTGACTTGGGCTCCATGCACACAGAACGTTCAAAAAAAAGTATTTCTGGACGTCGGATTGCTGGCAGAAAAATCCGCTTTTAACAGCGTCTTGAAAACGTGTTTATGCGCGTTTTGGGGCATTTTTTTTAAAATTACATTCAGCTCTGCAATGTAAAAAAACGCTGAACGCTGATAAAAGCGCATTTATGAGCGTTTATGCAAGTTTTTCAGCTTTTTTGTGGTCAGAAGAAGTGCTCTTGTACTGTATTATGTTCTGGGTACCGGGTGTTATGTTTGCTCCTAAATAGAGAAGGGGGTTTGTAAAGTGGACATGTTCTGCTGCGGAGATGGAGATGGAGATTAAAGGAAAACCTGTTGATTTGCCCTGCATGGGCTTATACTTCATATGCCTTACTCATTAAAAGACTTGTAATTTTCTTTACCAGTCGTATGATTCCAGACAGCAAAACCAGGTTCTGCTCTGTCTAAAACTTCTCTAAAGACCACAGAGTAACAAAATCTGGTCCCCAGCCAATGATTGGATAACGAAGGTGCAGCAGCACAGTAATCATCCCTCTACTCTCGCCTTCTGTTGGAAAGCCTCCAGCGTAATGTAGAGGGCATTGTACATGCATTAACCACTTAACGACTGCTCACTGTATATATACGTCGTCAGAATGGCACGAACAGGCACAATCACGTACCTGTACGTGCCTGCCTTCGTATAGTTGGGGGGTCCCATCGGACCCCCTTCTATGCAGTGAGCGGTCGGCATCGTTCCGGGAGCGATCAGTGATGAGGGGACGGCCATTCGTTTCCGGCCACCCCCTCGCGATCGCTCCCGGTGAATGAGAATCTTCCTCTGCCTGTGTAATGTTTACACAGGCAGGAGGAAGGGATGTCATATCTCATGTGGCGCTCACATATACGGAGCGCCGCATGAGAGAAGACACAGAGGTTAGTGCACTAAACAGCACACTGACACCACACACATAGGCACACGATCGCCCCCCCCCAGATCACCCCCCAGTCACAGTGTCACTGATTGCAGTGACCATTTATTTAATGATCACTGCAATCAGTGACATTTGTGACTGTAAAAGTGTCAGGGCAGAGTGTTTTAGGTCCAGTGTAGCCCCCTAATAAAGGTTTAACCCCTTGATCGCCCCCCAGGTAACCCTTTCACCCCCTAGCACCGCCGTCGCTAAGCGATCATTTTTCTGATCGCTGTATTAGTTATGCTGGTTCCGATAGGTAGCCAGTTATTTTTTTTAGGTTCGCCGCAGGTTTGTATAGCGTCAGGTACCCCCATATATTACCTAATAAAGGTTTAACCCCTTGATCACCCCCCAGCTAACCCTTTCACCCCCTTTTGCCAGTGTCACTAAGCGATCGTTTTTCTGATCGCTGTCTTAGTGTCGGTGATGCCGATAGGTAGCCAGTTATTTTTTTTAGGTTCGCCGCAGGTTTTTATAGCGTCAGGTACCCCCATATATTATCTAAAAGGTTTTAACCCCCTAATTGCCCCTAGTTAACCCTTTCACCAGTAATCACCGTATAAGTGTTACTGGTGACACTGGTTAGCCAGTTAGTTATTTTGTCATTTAGGTTCCCCGTCAGGTTTTTATATAGCGTCAGGAACCCCCATATATTACCTAATAAAGGTTTAACCCCCTGATTGCCCCTAGTTAACCCTTTCACCAGTGATCACCATATAAGTGTTAAGGGTGACGCTGGTTAGTTTGCTTTTTATAGTGTCAGGGCACCCGCTGTATATAACCCAATAAAGGTTTAACCCCCTGATCGCCCGGCGGGTGATATTAATTAGGTTTTAGCGTCAGAGAGGGTCTGCGTCGCCCCAGGCAGCATCAGGTTAGTGCCAGTAACACTAACACCCACGCGTGAAGCATACACTTCCCTTAGTGGTATAGTATCTGAACAGATCAATATCGGATCTGATCAGATCTATACTAGCGTCCCCAGCAGTTTAGGGTTCCCAAAAACGCAGTGTTAGCGGGATCAGCCCAGATACCTGCTAGCACCTGCATTTTGTCCCTCCGTCCAGCCCAGGCCACCCAAGTGCAGTATCGATCGATCACTGTCACTTACAAAACACAACACACATAACTGCAGCGTTCGCAGAGACAGGCCTGATCCCTGCGACTCCAGTGCTGTAGGAGGCGATTTCACCACCACAGTTAAAAAAAAAAAAGAGCATATATGCCGAAGCATGGGGGCAGCAGGGGCGGAGGAGCGATTTTGCTCCCAATGCCGCGTACATACAGTCAAAATTCAGACGGAGGCATGCCCGTGGAAAAGTCCGACCAGGTGTACGCGGCATAACTTTTGCGGGAGGATGCCCCCATGCTTCGGCATATATAAATGGTGCATGTATGCCCATCATTAGAAGTGGGTGGATGAAGGGAGGTATTCTAATGGTGGGCATACCCACCGATCAATCTCTTTTTTCGTTCAGCCAACAGGCTGCATAAAAAAAAAAGATTACAATACATGTCTGGTACTGGTATGTTGCTGGACTTTGAATGGTTATACCAGATTGATGCCTGCGGGTTTAGGTATCATCTTGGTATCATTCTTTTCAGCCAGCGGCCGGCTTTCATGTAAAAGCAATCCTAGCGGCTAATTAGCCTCTGGACTGCTTTTACAAGCAGTGGGAGGGAATGTCCCCCCCGGATATAAAAAGTGCCATTGGGAAGTTGGGAAAGCATTTTATCACACCGATCTTGGTGTGGTCAGATATTTTGAGGGCAGAGGAAAGATCTAGGGTCTAACAGACCCCAGTTTTTTTAAAAAAAAGAGTACCTGTCACTACCTATTGCTATCATAGGGGATATTTACATTCCCTGAGATAACAATAAAAATGATAAAAAAAATAAAAAAAAAATAAATAATATGGAAGGAACAGTTTAAAAATAAAATAAAAAAGCAAAATTAATAATAATAATAAAAAAAAAACCCTGTCCTGCCCTGCTCTTGCGCAATGGCGAACGCAAGCGTCGGTCTGGCGTCATATGTAAACAGCAATTGCATCATGCATGTGAGGTATCACCGCGAAGGTCAGATCAAGGGCAGTAATTTTAGCAGTAGACCTCCTCTGTAAATCTAACGTGGTAACCTGTAAAGGCTTTTAAAAATGTATGTAGTTTGTCGCCAATGCGCGTTTGTGCGAAATTTTAAAGCATGTCGTGTTTGGTATCTATGTACTCGGCCTAAGATCATCTTTTTTATTTCATCAAACATTTGGGCAATATAGTGTGTTTTAGTGCATTAAAATAAAAAAAAAAGTATTTTTTCCCCAAACAATGCGTTTGAAAAATCGCTGCGCAAATACTGTGTGGAAAAAAAATGCAACACTCACCATTTTAATCTGTAGGGCCTTTGCTTTAAAAAATATATATAATTTTTGGGGGTTCAACATAATTTTCTTGCAAAAAAAATATATGTTTTCATGTAAACAAAAAGTGTCAGAAAGGGCTTTGTCTTCAAGTGGTTAGAAGAGTGGATGTAAGCTTCCTAATGTTGTGTATAAAATGCCAGAACAGTTCAAAACCCCCCCAAATGACCCCATTTTGGAAAGTAGACACCCCAAGCTATTTGCTGAGAGGTATAGTGAGTATTTTGCAGATCTCGCTTTCTGTCACAAAGTTTTGAAAATTAAAAAAAAAAAAAAAAAAAGAAGATTTTCTTTCTTCATTTTCAAAAACAAATGAGAGCTGTAAAATACTCACCATACCTCTCAGCAAATAGCTTGGGGTGTCTACTTTCCAAAATGGGGTCATTTGGGGGGGTTTGTGCCATCTGGGCATTCCATGGCCTCCGAAACTGTGATAGGCAGTGAGAAGTGAAATCAAAAATTCATACCCTTAGAAAGCCTGAAGGCGGTGCTTGGTTTTCGGGGTCCCGTACGCGGCTAGGCTCCTAAAAAGTCCCACACATGTGGTATCCCCGTACTCAGGAGAAGCAGCAAAATTTATTTTGGGGTGCAATTCCACATATAACCATGGCATGTGTGAGCAATATATCAGTTAGTGACAACTTTTTATTTAATTTTTTTGTCATTATTCAATCACTTGAGACAAAAAAAAAAAAAATATTCAATGGGCTCAACATGCCTCTTAGCAATTTCCTTGGGGTGTCTTCTTTAAAAAATGGGGTCATTTGGGGGGGTTTTGTACTGCCCTGCCATTTTAGCACCTCAAGAAATTAGATAGGCAGTCAAACTAAAAGCTGTGTAAATTCCAGAAAATGTACCCTAGTTTGTAGACGCTATTACTTTTGCGCAAACCAATAAATATACGCTTATTGACATTTTGGCCGAATACATTTTGGCTTAAATGTATGACTAAAATTGAGTTTATTCGATTTTTCTTATAACAAAAAGTAGAAAATATCATTTTTTTTCAAAATATTCAGGTCTTTTTCCGTTTATATTGCAAAGAAAAAAAATAAAAAATCGCAGAGGCAATCAAATACCATTAAAAGAAAGCTCTATTTGTGGGAAGAAAAGGACGCAAATTTCGTTTGGGTACAACATTGCATGTTTGCGCTGCTTTAACTGTAAATTGTGCGGTGCCAAATTCTGAAAACACCTCTGGTCCTTAAGCTGCATAATGGTCCGGGGCTTAAGTGGTTAAAGCCTGATTGGTTCATCGGTTTGTCCCTCCCTCACCACGCTTGTGTATTGCTGTGCTGAGGACCCGTGGCTGTCATACCCAAACAGCGGCAGTATCTGATGGGATGTGGTCACTGTTCAGATGACAATTTTACACTTCGCTTTTTTGACAAAAGACAATAGACAGATCGACTTTTGCCAAGCCGGGTGGAACCAAACAGGCCCCCCCCCCCTCCACATCTCATGTTCCGGCCACTTCAGAAGGTATCAGCCAAAATTTGTGCCATGTATGGCAGGCTTAAGAGGATGTAAACCGAGTATTGTAGAAGTCATCAAGAAACACAAGCTCAGTGTATACAAATTTTAGTAGTACATGCGGTGACACCACCATGCCAAATTGCTTAAACAGGCCATGAGTTCAGCAAAGAAAGGGGCTTTGATGGAGGGATTTATTGACAACAAATAAAAAGCACAGAGCAAAAGAAAACCCCCACACAAAACTCAAATGCCTAAACTAGCATGTCAAAAAGTTCTTTGTCAGCACAGTGCACCCTGGGCTAAATGTTTTTTCCATTCATCGTGCAGAATACATCTTAACCAGACAATTCTGCTGAAAGCCGGAGCAGGGACCTAAAAATAAAATAGCGCGGCCGGTTGTGCGAGACACTAATCTCCTCTGGAAGAGATAAAGAGGGCACACAATGAGATTGAACACTCGTGTTATGGCTGGGTTGTTGTGTTCGTGTCACAAGTACAGAAATGGGCATTCCTACCTCCCATCAGTAACAGCAAAAGTTCATAGACCTTCCCTGCTGAGGCATTATTTGCAGAGGATGGACAGACGTGTCTGTATTACCAACATGGACTTACAGAACACAAGCTTTAGGAGCTCGTGCACACGGGCTGGGAGCAACACCCTGCATAAAAATATATGTCTGTACACCAGGTTGGATAAAAATCAATGATTTAAAAAAAATAATAATCAAATTTTGATTTAAATCAGATTTTATTTAACCACTTAAAGCGGAGCTCCCCTGAAAAAAAAATATTAAAAACCAGCAGCTCTACTAATACTGCAGCTGCTGACTTTTAACATTATGACACTTACCGGTCCTAGAGTCCAGCGACGTCCGCAGCAGAAGACGAGCGATCACTTGTCACTCTGCTGCCCCCACCGCCATCCTCGGTGAGGGAACCAGGAAGTGAAGCCTTGCGGCTTCACTGCCCGGTACCCTACGGCGCATGCGCGAGTCGCACTGTGCGTCCTCACTGGTCCCTGTTGTGTTCTGGGAGACGAGTGTTTCCCAGGACACAACGGGGAATCTGTGGGAAGTGACGTACTACCCGCAGAATACCCGCAGAGAGGACTCCCGGAAGTGTGTGCAAATACCTGTCTTAGACAGGTATCTGCACCCCCCTCCCCCCTGAAAGTTGCCAAATATGACACCGGAGGGGGGGGGGGAGGGTTCCGATGAGCGGAAGTTCCAGTTGAGGGTGGAGCTCTGCTTTAAGGACCAAGCCCGTTTTTCAGACTCTGTGTTTACAAGTTTAAAACATTTTTTTTGCTAGAAAATTACTTAGAACCCCCAAACATTATATATTGTTTTTTTTTTCTAACACCCTAGAGAATAAAATGGCGGTCATTGCAACACTTTGTCACACCGTATTTGCGCAGCGGTCTTACAAGCGCACTTTTTTTGGGAAAAAAAACACTTTTTTTAATTAAAAAATAAGACAAACAGTAAAGTTAGCCCAATTTTTTTTTTATATTGTAAAAGATAATGTTACGCTGAGTAAATTGATACCCAACATGTCATGCTTCAAAATTGCGCTCGCTCGTGGAATGGCGTCAAACTTTTACCCTTAAAAATCTCCATAGGCGACGTTTAAAAAGTTCTATAGGTTGCATCTTTTGAGTTACAGAGGAGGTCTAGGGCTGGAATTATTGCTCTCGCTCTAATGGTTGCGGCGATACCTCACTTGTGTGGTTTGAACACAGTTTTCAGATGCGGGCGCTACTCACGTATGCGTTCGCTTCTGCGCGCAAGTTCGTCGGGCCGGGGCACTTTAAAATTTTTTGTTTTCTTATTTATTTTACTTGATTGTATTTATTTTACACCGTTTAAAAAAAAATGGGTCACTTTTATTCCTATTACAAGGAATGTAAACATCCCTTGTAATAGAAAAAAGCAGAGACAGGTCCTCTTAAATATGAGATCTGCGGTCAAAAAGACCTCAGATCTCATATTTACACAAAAATGCAATAAAAAAAAAAAAAAAAAAACATTTTGTCATTTGGAAAAAAAAAAGACAAAAAAAAAAAAATGTGCCTTTAAGACATATGGGCGGAAGTGAAGTTTTGACGTTGCTTCCGCCCTGCTATATGGTATGGAGACAGGTGGGGGCCATCTTCCCCTCACTCGTATCCATACCACAGAGGGAGAAGGACCCGATCACCTCCGCCGCTACCGACTGCTCCAGTAAGCGGCGGAGGGAGAGGGAGAGCGGCGGGGGGGGGCCTTCTCCCGCCGCCGATAACAGTGATCTTGCGGCGAATCCGCCGCAGAGACCATCATTATTGTTTACAGGACCGCTCACTGAAAAGATGGATATCTCGGTTGTGGCAGCAGCTGCTGCCGTTACCGAGATCTCCATCTTTAAAGTGCAGACGTATATGTACATGAGCGGGTCCTTAAGTGGTTTAATCAAAACGATTTGAATAAAAGGCTTCTGGAGTAAAAATCTAGCTAAAAGAGTCTTCTATTTAAGATATATTAAAGCGTAACTCCACTTTTGTTGAGAAAAAAAACAAAAACATTCCCCTATGGGTGATCTCTTTACATTACAAGCATTATAAACGAACTTTGTTGCAGAGTCCTACCTCTGAAGAAATCACTGTTTGTTCCTCTGTGCCAAGTGGATCTAATGGGAGTTGTGCCGCCCCAATGGGGCATAGAATTTATATACCGTATATACTCAAGTATAAGCCAAGGTACCTAATGTTGCCTCAAAAAACTGGGAAAACTTACTGACTCGAGTATAAGCCGAGGGTCATCCTCACTGTTCTCCTATCCTCACTGTTCTATCCTCACTGTTCTCCTATCCTCTAATTTTACATTGTAAATAGTACCTGTAAAGAAGTTGCGGCTGCGGCGTCCATCGTTCGAATTCCGCGGTCTCTTCCTGTTCCTTCCGTGATAGGCGATTCTCATCAGACACTCTCCGCCTATCACGATCATTCTCTCATCCTCAGTTTCCCAGCAGACACTCTGTTGGGTGTTTCGCCAATCACATACGTCTGCTGGGAAACTGAGGATGAGAGAATGATCGTGATAGGCAGAGAGTGTCTGATGAGAATCGCCTATCACGGAAGGAACAGGAAGAGACTGCGGAATTTGAACGATGGACGCCGCAGCGTCTTTACAGGTACTATTTTCAATGTAAAAAATTTCGCTGACTCGAGTATAAGCCGAGGGGGGGGGGGGGGGGGGGACTTTCAGCCCAAAAAAAGGGCTGAAAATCTCGGCTTATACTCGAGTATATACGGTAGATTGTTTCCCTGAACCATTTTTCTATGGACGTTTATATTTAGTTCACATGCTGCCATCTAGTGACCTTTTGTGGTAATGCACTTGTTTTTTCCATATCTTTTCCCTGATGTTATGACACTTCCTTTGTATGTAATGCTCCATCCTTTCTTCCTGTGTCATGAATGCAGCTACAGGCCACATGTAGCAGGACACACGTATTCTGCAATGTAAGCTACACACAATATCATCTTTTGACCGCATAAATACCACAATCTATTCATCTGTTGTATCCTGTGCTCTGCTGTAACCTGATGTTCGGAATAAAACATTTTTGTGGATGGAAATGGTATTGGTGAGTTCAAGCTTTCTGATGAGAGGCTTGTCCTCAGTGATTATATCTTATACAGGCCAGGCATAGAGGTCTCACAAGGGATAATCTCTTCACAACAGAGTCAGAATAGAAGTGGCTTCATAATTAACCGTCAGCTGTGAAGCTTTAGATGTGCTCCTACTGGGAGTATCTCACCAAAAATGAAATTTTTGTTGCAGGGGATGCCTGAAATCTGACTTGTATCTTAGACAGACTTCTGGGAAAATTGGCGAGCCAATCACACAAGCAGGAAATTATGTTTCTGGGGGTGGTCAGTACACATTCTGTGTACAGAACAACTCCAGGTAGCCATATTGCATTGCAGTTTTAGAAAATGGCAGCGGCTGCAGATTGGAGAGCAAGGGTCATTTTTAATGACACTCAATTACAATATGACTCGTGTCGCAATTGTACATGCTATATTATTTTTTCCCCAACAAAAGTGGAGTTACCCTTTAATCATTTAGTTTATTCAGCATGAAATTGAGCTTAGTTATGTAGCATGAGGCTGTATATTCTGCAATATTTAAATTTTTGGTAAACTCATTCAATGAATCCAAGCTCTGCAAGCTGAGATGACATGCTCTGCATTGATACATTCACACAATTTCACAGCAACCATGAGATAAAACAAAGTTCAGGAATAATCCTTTATCTCATCGTTTTGCAAATCTATGTACACTAAAAACTGTATGATTGAGTCGGTTATGATATCGCTGTTTTGCTAATCTGACAGCTTATTATTCTAAATGGGAAATCTTCATTTTGTTTGCAAATATTAAAGATTATAACTACCAGCAAGAATAAGTCCTTACATTTAAAGTGCACCTGTCATTTCAGATCCATCATGGCAGCGCCTGTTAGCGGCATCCACTCACCTGCTGCCGCCATGTCTCTCACCTTGTTGTGTCACTGCTGCATCACCAGCTGTCCCATTAAAGTGAATGGGACCATCGGTGAGTCAACATCGGGTCAGAGGAGGAGCCGCTGTGGGACAGAGATGACAGTTGCCCTTTAAAAATGTAAATTGAGTTGACTTAAATCAGGCATTTTTACTAATGATTTAAATCGACTTGATTTAAATCAAATCCACCCTGTGTATGGGTGATGTTAGCAATGTTTACAGTGATGGCTCAGTGGTGTCACCCAATGTTATTGTGGCATTGATGATGGGATGCAGGCCTTGCAGGATATGGCCAGTGCTGGAAAGGAGGATGTAGGCAGGTACAGCTTATTTTTTCCACCGCAGGTGGTGCTCAACCCCAGCGGCTCTGCAGTTGGAGAGGAAGTCAGTAGGAACCTGGTTCCTCGATGGCTTTGTGGATCACTGGGAAGTCATCCATTTAGACGCTGTTGTCCCATGTGACTGGCAGCCATCTTGGGTCAGACAGAGCTTATTCAAGGCCTATATTCTAGGCTTGGCACGCTTTATGCGAGTGGGTAGTGCAGGGAAAGATACCCCAACTGCTAGTGACAGTATTAGTGGTACGGAAAGGTTCCTGACAAGGAGGGAAAGCGTAGGATCACGTCCCCTTTGGACATCTTCCCAACTGGGCACAAACTGCCCCCTCTACAGATATTGCTATAACCGTGAGTGCACCCAGATGGGCAATCTTCTTATCAAAATTGTTGTGAACTGTTGTTGCATTGCTTCAATACAAGGTTATTATTGCACCTGACTGTGTGAATTATTGCCGCCGCACCCCACTGACAAGCATGTCCACCACTCAGCCTGGCCTTACTTTGCCTACTTTAACAGTGGCCTGTTTCCTTCTCACCATTGCAAGATGTGCAGCTGTGTGATATCGTTTATTATTTGTGAACAAGCAAGAGACTGAGTTATCTTGCTCCAAGTGAACTTGTTATGGCAAAGTAATGAGATTGTGTTCTAGAAATTCACATAGGTGTGCATGTCTAGAGCAGCCATTCTCAACTAGATTTCAGTGGGCCCTGGGGTTCCTCCTCCAGAGACTAGATAGGGGTATCTAGAGCTGTGGCTGATTGAGCTCCCGTCTGATGATGCCTGCATAGTTTCATGGCCAATGACAGTTGGCAGAACCAGCCTATGATCTTCTTAGCTGTCTGCAAGAGACTCTGGGTTATCTTTCTTGTTATGGCTAAGTAATGAAATTGTATTTGTATTCTGGAAATTCACAGGAGTTTAAATGTCTAGCGCCGGGGTAGGTAACCCTTGAGAGGTGGAGATCTACCTAGACAACATGGGGGAGGTCAAAGATCACCTGGATGCTGTGCCCTTTAAAAAAATAAATTAATTAACTAGCAAGCTTCCATTAAAAAGTAAAGATGGCATGAAGAAAAAAATCTTATAAAACCAATGTCACTGAAAAAATATAAACTTGGCCTATTTTAAAGGAAAGCTTCAGCAAAAAACTCACAGTTCAGTTCATATCTGGGGAGCAATTGGTCACCCCTACAATAGGGTGACCAGACATCCCCGGTTTCAGGGGACAGTCCCCGGATTGAGGACACTGTCCCTGGACCAAGTCTGTCCCCAGTTTTGTCCCCGGATTGGATTTGAACAGGAGCTGGGGCATTTTTAAAGACAGTCAGTGCAGAATAAAAAAAAAAATTCTGAATCACACACCCCCGCTTCGCCGCTCCTACTAGCTTAAGGGGGGTGTATTTTCTTCCATTATCTGTGCCCCTTTTTGATGATCATGTGCTGGTCGGAGCGGAGGGAATGTTTCTTCAGTTTCGGGTGCATGCCCATTCCGCTCCGCTCGCATGTTCTTCTGCCTTGGCTCAAGTCCCGGCCAGCCGCCTGCCTGCTTATCTCCTTGCCTTCCCTGGTGGAGTGATCTTCCTCCGCACCTCACCCAGTAGTAGCCAGAGCCCGGAGAGTAAGACTTGACAGGCTGTGAGGTGGGCGGCGACGGGCAGAGAGTAGCTGATTGCCGCCATTACTAGTAAAAAATATGTCCCCGGATTTCATTTTAAAAATCTGGTCACCTTACCCTACAAGGCTGAAGATCACCTGCAGGCTGATTTGCATTACTAATTTCAGGCCTGGCTGGCCTCAATGTTAGCCTCGCCAGTATTAGGCCTCATGCCCACGGACGTTTTTACAGCCCCGTTTTTTGCAGCTTAAAAAACGCCTGTCTATGTTATTGTTTCCTTTTTTTTTTTTCGAAAAAATAAATAAAACACGTCGGAGCTCAAAAACGCAATTGCGGCGTTTTTGCACGCTTTAACGCTTCGCTTTTTTTATGCCCAACGCCGACGCCAAAGAACGCACTGGTCCTGTTTTTTTTTTACAGCTTAAAAACGCCTATGCTATTTGCAGCTCAAAAACGTCTAGGTGGGCATGAAGCCATAGACTAACATGGACAGGCGTTTTTAAGCTGTAAAAAACGCTCAAAAACGCGGCTGTAAAAATGTCCATGGGCATGAGGCCATAAGTAGTGTAGCGGGGTCCCCTTTAAGACTCCCAGGACTACCTTACCCAGAACCCCTTTCGGCAATGTTTCCACCCCAGAGACTCATGGGAGGGATTATAAAAGGAGGAGGCGAGGCTGGGCTCGGCCTCTTTGGGACACGAGACTTCAAGGGAGAGATCTTCCTGTGCGGATCCGCTGTAGTGCAAGGCCTGAAGCCTGGGGCCTTGCGCTGCTACCTAAAGAGCCTTCCAGCCCATTGCGAGCCTGGGTGGCATCTGACTCGGTTTTCTTCAACCGCTGCTGAGCCGGAGACCAGACCGCTGCAGACGCTGTGTGTGGAGACATAGCAGGTGGAAGTTCCCGGACTGGGATCGCGTCCGGAGGGGTGAGCGAGCACTTGCTCAATCCACAAATACTTTATACCATTGTTAGGCCTACAGACTGCCGTGGCCCACCCGTTCCTATTTTAGTTCTTTTCCCCACTTGAGATCCAAAGCAGAACTGAGTCAAACGGATCTCTAGTGGAGTGTACTGTGTTGGCATTTTTACCCCCCCCTTGGATTACAAATGTGTTCCTGAAATGTGCACCACCGTTTAAAGACTTGCATGCAAAGAATTTTACCCCTACTAGAGACTGAGTTATATGGTCAGGCCTGGCTATCTAGGTAGTTTATTAAGTTGCTGCGCCATAGGGCGCATAGTGAAGTACTGTTACATGTGACGCGTGTGCGCCATATCTTAATAGTTATAGTGTGACTATTGCTGCAGGGCTCTGCAGATAGATTCATATGATCCGTTATCACTGTTGATTTTTATTACCATAGAAAGTAAATTCATTATTCTTCTATCACTGTCTTGGTGTTTGAATTTAATCATAGAGCATAAGAGATACACATATTACCCTAGACTAACTGTGCCAGTAGGGTGTCGAGTTAATTACTGGGGGTTGGCGGAGCTGTCTTCAGGGCCCAAACTAAATCTGCGGCCCTCTTAACTGAAGGTATCGCTACAGTAGTATGTAGGAAAGTGTCCAGGTGTTGGATAGTATGTAGAGCAGTTTCTAGGGGTCAGTAGTAGGTATGGCATTGTCCAGGGGTCAGTAGTAATTCGGCTGTAGGACAATGTGCAGAGGTTATTAGCATGAAGAGATGTATACAGGAATCAGTAGGGCAGAGGACAAGGGTGAGCAGGTCAGAGGTTAGCAGTGTACATGGTGGTCAGGAGGCAACAATACCGGGGGGTCGGGGTCAGAGTCAGATCAGTAGGGCAGAGTAAAGGGGTTCAGGTGTACAGTGAGGTCTGGAGGGCATGGCACAGGGAAAATCATTGAGAAAAATGGCATGGCTAACATGGCTCACAGTTACTCTTGGTGGGCGCAGGAATGGGCCCATCTGTGAAATATTAGATCAAGAACTGTTATTACATGCCCCTGTTGAACAGGGGCAGAAAAGTTGGGCCTTAGGCACTGGTGCTGGTGCCACAACACTTCAACCCATCACAGATACTGTATTTGGAGTGGAGCAATGAGCCCTGTTGCAAAGCATTGCATAAAAAAATTGTAATTACACGCCCCTGTTAAACAAGGGCTGAAAAATTGGGCCTTAGCCACTGGTGGCGGTACCCAGAACCACAAATGTTCTTCCAAGCTATCGGCAGGATCATTGAGGAGGAAGAGGATAGTCAGTCAACATACCAGGACAGTCGCTCAGCATCAGCATAGGCAGTTTTGAAGGGATGTGACATTTCAAAAAAAATTATTCGGTTACATCAGCTTCAGGTGCTTGGTAGCTGGCGGTGATCCAAGACTAGTTCATCTTTATGAAGGTCAGTCGATCAACCGAGTCGGTGGACAGGCGCACCCTGTGATCGGTTACAAAGCCACCAGCAGCACTGAATGTGCGTTCCGAAAGAACGCTGGATGCAGGACAGGCCAGTAGCTCAATTGCATACGGTGCAAGCTCTGGCCAGTGATCCATCCTCAAGACCAAGTAAGCCAGAGGATTTTCAGTGGGAAAGGTGTCCAAGTCTGACCTTGCCCCTAGGTATTCCTGCACCATGTATATCAGACGCCGACGATGGTTGCTGGAACCGATCATACCTTGGGGCTGCGGACTAAAAAATTGTCTGAACGCATCGGTCAGACGGCCACCTTCTCCACCGCTCCTTCTGCTACTGACCGAAGCCTCAGCAACTCGTTGTCCAGGACCAGGAGTTTGTAACCTCCCAGTCTCTGGGAATGCATTGCACAGACCTTTCTGCAAGGCCTCCTGGAGATGTCTCATCCTCTGCTCCCTCTGCGACGGCAAGATAAGGTCCACAACCTTACCCTTGTACCGTGGATCAAGGAGAGTGGCCAGCCAGTAATGGTCCCTCTCCTTGATCCGAAGAATATGAGGATCCTTCCGCAGACTTTGCAGGGGATCAGGGAGGCCATGCAGCGTAGGTTAGCGGAGGCATTCGGTCCGGAGTCCTCTGGGTCACTCCTCCCAGCCACGTACAAGTCCATGGGTTTCTTGGGACTGTAAATCATCCCTAAAAGACTGCTGCTGTTGATGCCGAGTGCCAGGCTCCACCTCCATGCTGACACAATCCTCCTCCTCCTCCTCGTCCTCTTCCTGTGTGATGGGTGGGACAGAAGGAACACTGTCTGGGTAAAGGGGACCTTGAGAGGCAAGGAAGTCCTCCTCTTCCTGCCTCTGTTCTGCCTCAAGTGCCCTGTCCATTATTCCACGCAGCGTATGCTCCAACAGGTGGACAAGAGGTACAGTGTCACTGATGCATGCACTGTCACTGCTCACCATCCTCGTGGCCTCCTCAAATGGTGCCAGGACAGTGCATGCATCCCTGATCATGCCCCACTGGCGTGGTGAAAAAAAACAGAGCTCCCCTGACCCTGTCCTGGTGCCGTAGTCGCACAGGTACTCATTGATGGCCCTCTGCTGCGTGTGCAGCCGCTGAAGCATGGCCAACGTTGAGTTCCACCTGGTGGGCATGTCACCTATAAGGCGGTTCTTGGGCAGGTTCAACTCCTTTTGCAGCTCAGCCAGGCGAGCACTGGCATTATAAGATCTGCGGAAATGCACACAGACTTTCCTGGCCTGCCTCAGGACATCCTGTAAGCCCGGGTACTTGCCCAAGAACCGCTGCACCACCAGGTTAAGGACGTGAGCCACACAGGGCACATGGGTCAGTTGTCCCTGTCGGAGGGCGGAGAGAAGGTTGCTGCCATTGTTGCAAACCACCATTCCTGGCTTAAGCTGGCGTGGCGTCAACCACCTCTCGGCCTGCCCCTGCAGAGCTGACAGAACCTCTGCCCCAGTGTGGCTCCTGTCCCCCAAACACACCAGCGCAAGCACGGCATGGCATCTTTTTGCCTGCGTACTTGCATAGCCCCTTGAATGCCTACGGAGCACCGCTGGTTCCGAGGACAAAGCACAGGAAGAGGCCATGGAGGAAGAAGAAGAGGAGGGTGTGGAGGCGAGAGGTGTGTCACAACCAGGCGGAACAACCTCCAACACTACTGCACCTTGTCCTGCATCCTTCCCAGCTGCCAAAAGAGTGGCCCAATGGGCCGTGAAAGAAAGGCAACGTCCCTGTCCATGCCTACTGGACCATAAGTCAGCGGTAATATGCACCTTACCGCTGCCCGCCCTGTCCAGCGAGGCATGGGCATTGCCTTCTACATGCCGGTAGAGAGCCGGAATTGCCTTCCTTGAGAAAAAGTGGCGTTTGGGAACCTGCCACTGAGGAACCGCACATTGCACAAACTCACGGAAGGGGGCCGAGTCTACCAACTGAAAAGGCAGCAGTTGAAGTGCTAGCAATTTAGCCAAGCTAGCATTCAACCGCTGGGCATGTGGATGGCTGGGAGTGAACTTCTTTCGACGGTCCAGCAGCTGGGGCAGGGTAATTTGCCTGCTACAATCGGACGTCTGTGTACTGCTAGCAGAGTGCCCGCAAGTACTTGGCTGTGACACACCTAATTCTACACCTTCATTCCTCTCAGTGCAGGTTTCAGAGAGGACTGAAGGTATAGTGGGGTTGGAGATCCCAGATGATGAGAAGCAAGGAGAGGTCCGCTCTGTTCTTTGGTGTGGGTCTTTAAGGTACGCTTGCCAACGAGCTGCATGGCAGGTCAACATATGTCTGGTCAAGCATGTGGTGCCCAAGCGGCTGATGTTTTGGCCACGCGAGATACGCTTGAAACATATGTTGCAAATAGCAGCGGTGCGATCAGATGCACTCTACTCAAAAAAGGCCCACACCAAAGAACTTTTGGAATAACGCGCAGAGGCAGCGCCCTGCTCAGGCGGAGCTCTGCGGTGTGATTCAGTCGGTGTGCTGCCCTTACGCTGGCCGCCGGAGGGCATCATGCCTCGTTGGAGATGTGCCTCCTCCTCATCCTCCTCCTCCTCCTCTCTCCTATCAGGCACCCACGTGGAGTCAGTGACCTCATCATCCTCTCCCTCTTGATCACTGGAGCAAACCTGGCAGTATGCTGCAGCTGCTGGAACATGACTGCCAGATTGCTGTCCTTCTTGAGCATCCCCTCTCTCTGCGCTCACGTTACTGCCTTCCTCTAGCTGGGTATCATCATCAGACCCTTCAAAACGCTTGACATCCTCCTGGAGCATGTACCCAACACTGTGCTCAAACAGTTCGGGGGATTCCTCAGGAGGACATGGTGGGTCTAGGGAAGGAGTGACTGATGATGACGACATGGATACGAGGGAAGAGGATGCATTGGCAGCTGCTTTGCCAGTACACAGAGCCTGGGTGAGAGAGGATGAGGAGGGCTTGGTCATCCACTCTACCAAGTCTTCGGCATGATGCGGCTCAACACGTCCAGCTGCCGAAAATAAGGACAAGCGTGTCCCATGGCCACGTGCTGATGGCGATGCACCGCGTCCACGACCAGCACTGTTGCCCCCAGACACAGAGCCTGCTTGCCCTCTTTTATTGGCTCGTGACTGTCTGCCTCTCCCTGTTGGCCTTCCAGACATTCTAATGGCCTGCAGGGAGATGGGAAAACCAGCAATACGGGGTAGCTTCAGGAGGCACCTACACCCACTGTAACTACTTGCAGATGCCTGTCTGTGTTACACAACAGAACAACACCACAAGCAATAAGGAGTAGCTTCAGGTGTATACTGTGCAGGAGGTTTAGCAAAGAATAACACTGACACTGTCCCTGCCTATCCTTCTCTCTCCCTGCACGCCAACACACTGTAAATGTACAAGGTTTATCAAACAATATCACTGACACTGTCCCTGCCTATCCTACTCTCTCCCTGCACGCCAACACACTACACAAGGCCGCCGCGCTGGTGGCCTTTTATAGTGTGGGGCGTGTACTAAACCCCCCTGAGCTATAATTGGCCACAGGCATCCTGCCTGTGGGCAATTATGGCTCTCCTCGCTGCCGGCGCTGTGATTGGCCAAGCATGCGGGGTCACAGTGCATGCTTGGCCAATCACAGCGCCGGCACTACACTGCGATGGCGCAGTATATTGTGGGCCGTTCGCGTCACATGAATTTGGCGCGAACGGCGCACAAAGTTCTGGTTTCGGCGAACAGCCGATGTTCGAGTCGAACATGCGTTTGACTCGAACACCAAGCTCATCCCTAGTCTGGAGCAGCTTGGGACTGCATACTGGAAGTGCGTGTTGGTCAATGGGAACGCAACCGTGTATGTGCTCACCGGCACATCTGAGTTTGACAGCAACGCGCACCTGAACAAAGACTGCATCTGGGGCCACATATACATTTGATAAACGTGCATTATGTTTTTACCACATCAGACAGTGATCTGAGTTCTTCTACAACATGCCACTGTTTTTAGTGGCTACCTGGTAAAAGTTCTGCAGACTCTGCTTAAAGTCCCTGGGCTCAGGTAGCTCTTTTGTGAGGGCCTGGGTCTACTCCGGGGGGAATTCACAATGGAGGATTAGCTGCATTTGGGCTTTAATAAAACATGACATGTGCCTTTTACAAACTAAACTATGTAAGTATATAATTAGGGTGCTGATGGCAATCATATGCTGCCTGGCCTCAGATGACATGGTTTATCCCATCTTTACTATTGCACAAGACTCAGCAGAGTAGCACAGCAATGCTCTACATCTTCCATCTCCTCATAACCCCTTACAGCCGAATCACACCACTGGCACCAAACGGGCAAAGAAAAATAAAAGCCTTCCCTATTGTATACCGCAGGGATCGTCACCAGGAACACAGCGAGCGTTTTCTCAGCTGACATCAATAATTCCTCTGCAGCTGGGGAAGGGCATTAAAATTTTAAACTACACTGAAATGACTTAACCGTGTGTTTACATGACTTTTACATTTCAATTCTCTCTCCCAGAGCTTAAGTGATCTCTGGAGCAGAGGGGCTGATCTGTACATTGCTACATAAAAAGTGGTCGCCAAACTGCGCCCCTTTGTTTGGACTATACTCCCACCAACACCAAATATGAGGCAGAATTCCTCCCACTGACACCAACAATGAAGCACTATGTCTTCCACTGACACCAATGATGGGGCACTATCCCTCTCACTGATACTAATGATGGGGCACTATCCCTCCCCCATTGACACCAACGATAGGGCACTATCCCTCCCACTAACACCAACAATGAGGCACTATCCTTCCCACTAAAACCAATGGGGCACTATTCCTTCCACTGACACCAACTATGGGGCACTATCTCTCCCACTGAATACCAATGATGGGGCACTATCCCTCCCACCAATACCAATGATGGGGCATTAACCCTCCTACTGATACCAATGATAGGGCACTATCCCTCCCACTGTCACCAACGATGGAGTACCATGTCTTCCACTGATACCAACAATGGGGCACTAACCCTCCGACTGACACCAATGATGGGGCACTATCCTTCCCACTAAAACCAATGGGGCACTATCCCTTCCACTGACACCAACGATGGAGCACCATCTTCAACAGATATAAATGTTGGGGCACCATCACTCCCACTGATGCCAAAGCTAAGGTACCATTACTCTGACATCAACAATGGTGCACCATTCCTTCCACCGACATCAATGCGGCATAATTCCTCTCCCTGATACCAACAAAGGGGCATTATTCCTCCTACTGACACCAACGATAGGGCACCATTCCTCACACCGACACCAACAATTGGGCATTCTTCTTCCTACTGATCACAGGCACTATAATTGTTTTTGAACCCACTGACCACCAAAGCCTGAAGCATGGTTTACTCCCACTGATGCCGGGTCATTTTCTACTCCCACTGAAAACAGTCCAGACCCCTACAACCTGAAGGACAGTGAAGTGCCCCCTTGTTTAGGGAGACCCCTGCTATATATTAATTTGTCAGGAATACTATTGCAGCTACCACTACATATACACAGGACTGTTGTTACCGTAGGTCAGGAAGTGTGTTACTGGCAGAATCACCAGGTGAAAATACAGGAAAAAATCCTGAAAAAAGAAAACGAATGCATCCACCACATACAAGGACGGGAAATCTGCAATATGTTGCATTTTTGTTCTTGGGTTTGAATACATTTTAATGATGGCATTGGCTAAACTTTAAGCTACTCCGGGATAAGCAACTATTCTCTTATTACAAGAGTTGTGTATATTCTTCCCTGAATCTTGTTGTGCTTTGTGTATTCCTTCCAGATCTGTTCAGAAATCCAGTGTGAGACTTCATTGCAGGAGCTTCCTGTAATAAAGACCGCACACTGCCGCTCTCTCTCCTTGTGCAGGGTGACTGGTCTGGTCTCCGCCCCCTCCTGTAGTTTCTGCAGCCAGCCTGTAGTGGGAGGAGCCTACTGGCCCCTCCCACAAATCTGCTCTCTGCACAGGCTGCCAGGGCACCACAGCTACTTTACAAGGTAATAACTGGGTTTGCAAAGGCATTTGGAGCACACAAAGTAGCCTTATAGCCTCTGTGGCTATTGAGGAATATACAGCAGGTAAAGTTTTTCCTTCACTCCAAAGATTTTCTCTGCAATGGGGCAGGCTAGTCATATTAAAGTCGATCAATCGACTTCTGTAAAACCAGTCTGTCCGGTTTTATTTATAATATCAGCATTTTTCTAGGTAAATCTATTTCTAAGGGTGCTATTAACATGACATTTTCACCACGTTGGCAACAACCCATGCAATCAATGCATACAAAGAAACCAAAACACATAAAGTTCAGAAACAAAGTTATCTGTAATAAAATGGAATGAGACAGGGAAAAAAAGTATTGAACACATGAAGAAAGGGAAGTGCAAAAAGGCATGGAAAGCCAAGACACCAGCTAAAATCTATCAGTAATTAGAAAGCAATCCTGCCCCTTGTCAGTGCAAAATAATATCAGCTGGTTCAGTCTCAACTGATGGCCTATAAAAAGGTGTCTCATTACCAAGGTGTCACACAAGAAACATCTCATGATGGCTAAAAGCAAAGAGCTTTCTTAAGATCTTTGCAACCTTATTGTTGCAAAACATACTGATGGCATTGGTTACAGAAGGACTTCTGAATGTTCCAGTGAGCACTGTTGGGGCCATAATCCAGAAGTGGAAAGAACATATATTCACCATATTTTTACCTATTTTACCCGCTGTATATAAATTAAAGGTTTTTTTGCTCAGAGTTCAAATCTTTAAGTCTAAAGAATCTCAATCGTGATAGCCAAGTGTTGGGCTCCACATCTGGAAAACATCCTGAGGATTTTAGATTAAACAGTAACTCTATACTGTTATCCTTTCACAGTATCAGACGGAGAGCTGTCAGTGATGGAGTGATCTGGGGGTGTACACAACACAAAATCATCTTTATATTGGGACAGGTGGCTTTCAAGTGCAGTAAATACTAAAACTTCCAGAAGACCAGAACGTCCAGGGACGGTCACATGTCTTTTATTATTATGATATAGGATTTTAATAGAAGCATCAGTCTGCACAGCGCTTTACAATATAAAAAAGAGACAATACAGCAAAAAATAGGATTTTTTACTCACCGTAAAATCCTTTTCTCTGAGTCCATGGGCCGACACAGCTTCTCTATTGACAAAGTGGGTATTATCCGTTAATTAGGAGTGACTAGGCAGAAAAACTTGTAAAAAGTGTTGCATCACACCTTCTACAGTACCGCCCAGGGGGCGGACCCTCTGGGTATACCCTCTCAGTCTGCACATCGCAGATCAGTCCGTCAAAAAGCAGTACAAACTTAAAAGGAGGGGTGGGTGCTGTGTCGGTCCATGGACTCAGAGAAAAGGATTTTACGGTGAGTAAAAAATCCTATTTACTCTTTCGTCCATGGACCGACACAGCTTCTCTATTGACAAAGTTGGACGTCCCAAAGCAGTGTCAGAGAAAAAACTAGGGGTGGTAACAGCATAAAAACAAACTTCACCCCAAAACACAAAACAGCACTCCTCCAACGGAGGAGTTGCAACTCTAAACAGCCGCCTGCAAAACCTTGCGGCCGAAAGAGGCATCCGAAGATGCACCTACATCAACTTTGTAGAATTTTGTGAAAGTGTGAGCGGACTACCAAGTCGCCGATTTACATAGTTGGGAAACAGACGCTTGATGTCGGAAAGCCCAAGAGGCACCTATTGCCCTGGTCGAATGCGCCGTGACAGGAAAGGGGGGCGCCTGACCCTTTAAGGCGTAAGCCTGGATTACTATCTGTCGGATCCACCTAGAGATGGTGGCTGATGAGACTGCTTGGCCCTTCTTGGGACCAGCCACCGAAACAAACAGTGAGTCTGACTTCCGGAACAGGGAAGTAGCAGATATGTATACTCTCAAAGCTCGGACAACGTCCAAGGAATGCAACGCCGACTCCTTAGGATTCGACGGCTGAGGACACAAGGATGGAAGTACAATGTCTTCGTTGAGATGAAAAGCCGAAACGACTTTCGGAAGAAAGGAAGGCTGCGGCCGCAGCACCACCTTATCCTTGTGGAAAATCAAATAGGGAGCCTTGCAGGACAGGGCTGCCAGCTCAGAGACTCGTCTAACTGACGTAACAGCCACCAAAAAGACCACCTTCTGAGAAAGTGTCAACAGGGGAATATCTCTAATATTCTCAAACGGTGCCGTCTGAAGCACCGAGAGGACCAGGTTCAAGTCCCACGGAGGTAACGGGGGGCGGACCGGAGGGGCCACATGTCGAACCCCCTGCACAAATGTACTCACGAGAGAGTGAGTCGCCAGGGGTCACTGAAAAAAAGACAGCCAGGGCAGATATCTGTCCCTTAATCGTACTTAGGGCAAGCCTTTGGTCTACCCCATGCTGTAAAAACAGCAGGATTCTGGAAACCAAATAGGTACGCGGATGCCATTTCATTTCCTCACACATGGAGATGTAGGCCCTCCAAGTGCGATGATAGACCTTCCTAGAGGACGGTTTCCGAGCACTTCTCATAGTAGAGATTACTGAGTCTGACAGGCCCCGATCTCTCAGTACCTGGTTCTCAACAGCCATGCCGTTAAAGCCAATGACTGTAAAGCAGGATGGAATATGGGACCTTGCGATAGCAGGTCCTTCCGTAGTGGTAAGCGCCAGGGGACGTCTGCTACCAGACGTACTAGATCGGCGTACCAAGGACGCTGAGGCCAATCTGGAGCGATTAGGATCATTGGAATTCCCTCTGCCTCCACTCTGCGGAGCAGAAGAGGAAGAAGCCTTAACGGAGGGAAGGCATAGATTAGCCGATACTGACCCCACGATGCTACCAACGCGTCCGTTGCGTCTGCCCATGGGTCTCCTGACCGGGCCACAAACCTCAATACCTTCCGATTGAGTCGGGAAGCCAGAAGATCTACGTCTGGTGTGCCCCATCTTTGGCAGAGGAGTTGGAACACCTCCGGGTGTAAGGACCATTCTCCCTGGTCCAGCATCTGGCGGCTCAGGTAGTCCGCCTGCCAGTTTTCCACACCCGGAATGTACACGGCCGACAGTGCCGGTACGCTCCTCTCTGCCCACTTCAGGATGCGAGCGATCTCCGATGCTGCAGCTGAGCTTCTTGTTCCTCCTTGATGATTGACATATGCCACTGCTGTGGCGTTGTCTGACTGGATCCTGACTGGACGCCCTTGCAGTCTCTGAGACCATTTGAAGAGGCACAGCTTGATCGCCCGGATCTCCAGGACATTGATCGGCAGGAGGGCTTCCTCTGGGGTCCAGCGACCTTGCGCCGAGTGGACACCCCAGACTCCCCCCAACCTGTAAGGCTGGTGTCCGTCGTGATCACTATCCAGTAAACCGGATGAAATGACTTCCCGGCCATTAGAGCCGGTGCTGTCAGCCACCATACCAGGGATCTCCTGACTAGGTGGCTCACTCGGATTTGATAATCCAGAGATGAAGGGCATCTGTTCCATCTGGACAGAACTTCCTCCTGTAACACTCGAGTGTGGTATTGAGCATATGGGACCGCCTCGAAGGAGGCTACCATGAGGCCCAACACTCGCATGCAAAAACGGAGTGACGACCAATTCCTGGAAGTCAGCTGCCGTACTGCAGCCCGGAGGGTCTGCAACTTCTCCACAGGGAGGAATACCTTTGCCTCTGAGGAATCCAGAATCAACCCCAGGTACACTAGGCGTTGAGTGGGCACCAATACTGACTTTTGCGTGTTTAGTATCCAACCACAGTCTCGAAGAGTCTGACAGGTAATGGACACGCTTACCTCTAATTCTGGGCTTGATGGGGCCTTCAGCAGAAGGTCGTCCAAGTAACCTGTGATAGCGATACCCCGCTGTCTTAGAAGTGCCAGAATCGGAGCGAGCACCTTCGTGAACGTCCTGGGTGCTGAGGCAAGGTCAAACGGGAGGGCCACAAACTGGTAGTGCTTCTTCCCGATAGCAAATCGCAGAAACCTCTGGTGTCTGGAGTATATGGGGACATGCAGGTATGCGTCCTTGATGTCCAAGGAGGCCAGAAAGTCCCCCGGATGGAGAGCCGTGACTACGGATCGAACCGACTCCATCCGAAATCTTTGTACCTTCACAAAGCAATTGAGGGCTCTGAGATCCAAGAATGGACGAACCCCCTCCTTCTTTGGCACAATGAACAGATTTGAGTAAAAACCCTGACCCCGTTCCTGTTCTGGAACTGGAATAACTACCCCGCGTTCCAGTAGACCCTGGACCGCCCCCCATACAGGGCCTCCCGACGGGTCGGTAGTAGCTGGAGATTGGAGGTGATGAATCTGTCTGGTGGACAAGAGAGAAATTCTATCTTGTAGCCTGAGGAGATTACTTCGCAAACCCACCTGTCGGAGACTAGAGCAGTCCACTGAGTCGCGAATTTGCGAAGACGTCCCCCCCATCCGAGAGCTGGGGGGGGGGCGGACCTTCATGTGGACGCAGATTTGTTGGGTCTGCGGGACCAAGGACGCTTTATCGGCCTGGGGTCTTTTCCCTGTCGCCTTAAGGGGGCGAAAAAAACGCTTACGTGCAGTAAAGGAGGGCCCTTGCCCTTGGCGTGGTCCCCTACCCTTGCTAGTTTGGGGAAGCAAAGTGCTTTTACCTCCTGTGGCATCCTTGATGATGTCATCCAGAGAAGCCCCAAAAAGTCTGTCGCCCTTAAAAGGCAGATCCAATAGGGCTTTCTTGGAAGTCTGGTCCGCAGACCAGCCCTTTAGCCAGATCAGGCGGCGTATTGCTACTGCATAAACCGAAGCACTTGACAGCAGGGGAATAGTATCCATGTCTGACTCGCAGACAAACTTAAGGCCCTGGACCAACTGGTCGGCCAAAGTTATCTCATTAGGAGGAGCATCTCGCTCCTTTAACCCCTGGAGTAGCAATTTTGCCCATTCAGTAAGTGTCTGAGACACTAGGGCCCCCGCCAATGCCGGGCGTACTGCCGAGCCTACCACTGAGTGTAGGTAGCGAGCGAGTGCTTCAGCCTTCTTATCCACAGGGTCCTTGAAAACAGGAGCCCCTTCTACTGGAATAGTGGTGGCTCTATTAAGTCTGGACACCGAAGGGTCCACTATAGGGGGAGAGGTCCATATCTTCAGAAAACTCTCCTCAAAGGGGTACCGTACTGCAAACCTCTTTGGGGCTGTAAAGACCCTCAGTGGGTTCTCCCATTCCTTGTATAAGAGTTTGTCAAAATAAGACACACAAGGGAACACCTTAGCAGTGCGGGCAGGTTTACAAAACCCAAAGGGGACTGGAGTATCTGCTACTTCTTCAGTCCTTTCCAACTTTAGCGTATCCCGCACTGCAGTAATAAGGTCAGATACCAAAGCCGTCTCGCGTACTGACCTGGACTTGGAGTCCTCCTCACTGTCCGATCGGTCACGGTCTGCAGTCTCTGATGCATCAGAATCTGGGCCATGAGCCGTAGCTGGACCTGGTTCTGCATCAGAAATATCCCCAGAAGATTGCAGGGGACGGGGCGTTTACTACCCCCTGTATTCCCGTGTGCTGCTTCCACCCTGGCAGCAAACGCCTCTAGGATTGCTGACATAGCGTCCATAGACACCTCAGGGACACCAGCTGCTAAATCTGGTGTTTCAAGGGAGAAGACATCTGGCTCAGATGCCATGCTGACCACACGCTGACACTCACAGGGCTCCAGGCAAGATATCAATAGGCCACCCTCCTGCGCTGCAGAGATGCTGGGTTACCCAGAGGACTCACCACCCTGGATAGGTACTGCTATGCTGCGCCTGTGATGCTGTCCCCTTGCTGCTGTGTCAGTCTGCTTCTTTTATCAGCACTTCCTGTGTGAATTTTCGCGCCAGTGTAATGCACCCTAGAGGCCGGAGGCTCTCGCAAAATGGTTGTCAAAAACGTCTGTATGGAAGATAATGTGGGCTCTAAGAAAATGGCCGCCGACAGAAGATAGAGGTCAGGCAGCCATAGCCCACAAAAAGATGGCCGCCGAACGGCAACATCTGCATACAGGGTGGACCAACATGGCCGCCGATCACCTGATAGGGGCCAGTGGGTGTGGCCGAACCACAGGAAGATGGCCGCCAGGCAGTTACAAGAGGCCAAACTTGGCATGGACCACCTCAAAATGGCCGCCGACAGCATGGAGACACAAACACAGGTAAGCAAAAATGACATTTCTTTTAAATGTTAGTTACAGCCAGCCCCGCTCCAGTGGGACCCCCTAGGTGACCCCAGCACCCAGCAACCTTTAGCTAGAAGCCCAGGGAGGAGGGAAAGGCAGGGAGAGAGAGGGAAGAAAGGGGCCACAACCACTTACTTGATCTCTCCAGGAATGTCCAGCTAAATCACCCAGCCGAGGCAGGGGAGTTTTACTTACCTATCCTGCATGTATTCTGCTGGAAGACATTCCAAACAGATCATCGTCCGCGCACGGAAGGTGACTGTTGGCCAGGCATGCTGTGATTGGACCCAGAAGGGACGATCATATGTATGCCCTGGAGCATGACGCTCACCGGACAGGCTGCTGCGACTCGGCCGTAAGGTCAGCCGAAGCTGAGCGGTCCGATGCAAGCCTTGGAGCGTAAGCTCACCGGCCAGGCTGCTGCGACTCGGCCGTAAGGTCAGCCGAAGCTGAGCGGTCCGATGCAGGCCCTGGAGCGTAGGCTCACCGGCCACCCGTGGAGCGACGGGCATGTCGTGGAAAACCCAGCGCGTAGCTAGGGTCGGCACACGCTCGATGGCCGAAACTGCAGTTGATCGAAGATCGCAGGAAACAACAAATGTAGCAAAAAAAAAAAAAAATATATATATATATATATATATATATATATATATATATATATATATATATATCCTTTTTTCCCCGGACCAATGGGCCCGAAGGGAGCCATGTCCTACTTCTTGCTAGACAGAAAAAAACTGAACTGCGATGTGCAGACTGAGAGGGTATACCCAGAGGGTCCGCCCCCTGGGCGGTACTGTAGAAGGTGTGATGCAACACTTTTTACAAGTTTTTCTGCCTAGTCACTCCTAATTAACGGATAATACCCACTTTGTCAATAGAGAAGCTGTGTCGGTCCATGGACGAAAGAGTAATACTATTTGATTCAATACAAGAGGGTTAGGAGGGCCCTGCTCCTGGGAGCTTACAATCTAATATGGAGGGGATGTCTTAGATATTTCTCCCAAGATTTGTCAGGTGTTTTCATCAGTGATCGCTCAAAAAAAATAAAAAATATTGCAATGTTGTTTATACATTTTATGATTCATTTCCCCTTTTTTAATGCGTTCAACGTCACTAAATAGTCAAAACTTTTTTTTTCTTGGACATGTCCTGTAAAAGGAGAGCTCCAGACAAAAACCATCAAGATAAAAATAAATTAGCCCCTTTTAAAGCCAAATAACAAAAAACAGCTTTTGCTCCAATATTTTCCTTCACTCCAAAGATTTTCTCTGCAATGGGGCAGGCTAGTCATATTAAAAAGTCGATCGATCGACTTCTGTAAAACCAGTCTGTCCGGGTTTATTTTGATGTTCTCACTGCCGTCGGCTATAGCCACCAGCAGCAATCATTGTATTCTGATGGTGGAGAAAATTTCCCTAATAGCACAATGCAGAGGCTTAACTAGAACCTTCAGGGCCCCGGTGCAAGAAATAATGAAGCCGTCCCTGTCCCGGGCCTATTCCACTGATCTTGGGGCCCTTTACTCCCATTCTGGGACTCTTTATTACTGTCCTGCAATGGGCCACCTTCTCCCACGGTGTTGGAACGCTAGGGACCAGACCTAAGGGCGACTTTTGCGACCCTAGTAGTTCCACCACTGGTGTCAGTTTTTTTTCATTTATTTTTTACACCATTTTATTTTAAACAATTGCATTTTATATTATTTTTTACATATTTTTTTAGGACAACTATTGAAGTGCTTTGGTGAAATATCAGGGGTCTAAAGAGACCCCTGATGTCTCACTTTGAGAAAGGGACCGAGGACAGATTCATCATTCCCTTTCTCCACAGCCTCAGCTACACAGAACGAATGAACAGGAATAGCTCTGTACAGAGCTTCCTGTTCATTCATAAATGGAGTTTACTATACCCCAGCTATCAATAAAAACAAAAGCAGAGTCAGTGATACCAATCACTGACTCTATTCATTAAGACAAGGAAGGGGCCAGTAAATGGCACATTTACTGGCGCCTTCCCTGCTCTCCATCCTGACAGATCCTCGCAGCAACCAGCAGGAGGTAGGGGACGAAGGAGGGCCAGGGAAGGACACAGGAGCCCAGGGCAACAGCACAGGGATAGGGATGCGGCAGGAGCGGCATGTGGAAGAACCCGACGCCCTCCAATTCCCTCCTGCAGCCGCTGAATGTCTGCGGAAGGGAGAGGGGAAGCGGGTATTCAGAGACTGCGTGGAGGGATCAGTTCCTCTATATGCTGCCACCCCCCCCCCCTCACATCCAGGTGTACAGGCCCCCTGGAGATTTGGGGCAGGGTCGCAAGGACCACAGTGGAAAGGATTCCTCATCAACAATGACTGTTGATGGGGGAATGAAGCTATTTTCTTTCCTTCAACCCGTGGTTGAAGGAAAGAAAAAATGCATGCTCAATGGCCAGCCTTGGCTACCGACAAACCAGCAGTTGCTTAGTAATTTACTTGAATATCAAAAGTATATACAGTGGAAATAAAAAGTCTACACACAGACATAAATAAAACAACACTGCACATCACCAAAAGAACACCTTACCCTCTGTGTAGCATGGTGGTGGCAGCATCATGCTTTGGGATCGTTTTTTGTTACAGGGGCGTTAGCCAAGGTAGAGGGAATTATAAACAGTTCAAAATACCAGTCAATATTGGCACAAAACCTTCAGGCTTCGGCTAGAAAGCTGAACATGAAGAGGAACTTCATCTTTCAGCATGACAACGACCCAAAGCATACATCCAAATCAACAAAGAAATGGCTTCACCAGAAGAAGCTTAAAAGGGGTGGTCCAGGCAACCCCGGGAAAAGAAAAAATTAAAAGCCAGCAGCTACACATACTGCAGCTGCTGGCTTTTAATAAATGGAGACTTGCCTGTCCTGGTGTCCCTCGATGTCAGCATTGTTGGGTGCTTCCGTCACCATTGAGGGTAAGGGAACCCGGCAGTGAAGCCTTTCGGCTTCACGTCGGGAACCCTACTGCGCATGCGCGAGGCCCCGCTCCTCTCTCCTATTAGCCCGGCGGCCAGGGGAGGAGGAGGAGGGAGCCCCGCGGTGACGTCATGGCCAGACTCCAGGAAGTGGGAAAGGATACCTGTCTGACAGGTATCCTGTCCCCCCTCCCCCCCGAAAGGTGCCAATTGTGGCACCAGAGGGGGGAGGAATCCGATGAGCAGAAGTTCCACTTTAGGGTGGAACTCCACTTTAAAGTGGTTGTAAACCCTTTCAGACCACTTTTACCTACAGGTAAGCCTAGATTAAGGCTTACCTGTAGGTGCAAGAAATATCTCCTAAACCTACACGGTTTAGGAGATATTTGCAAAAGACAGGCACCGATGTCTACGGCGCGCAGGCGCACTGAGCGTGCCGTTTCTAAGGGCGATCGTGCCGTTAGTGGTGGCTCATGTGCGGCAGTGATGTCATCATGGCTCCGGCCAGTCACAACGCCGGAGCCGCGATACCCGGAAGTCACACCGGGAGAGATGGCGGTGACGGAGTAGGGGAACGAGGACCGCTGCGGGGGATCTTAATTTTTTTTTTAATAATTTTATTACAGTAATATAAATAATATTGGCAGCTATGCTGTATAACCATCCCGCCCCCCGTAAATAAAAAAAAACAAGAAAAAATCAAAAAAAATCAGGTAACCCCATTATTATACTGTCCTCGTCCTCCTTAGTGCGCAGCTTATAAATTTGATATAAGTTCTGAAAAAAATGTGAGAAGAAACGTAATTCTTTTATGAAATGTAGTTATAGCTCTGGGCAATGTAAAACAGTATAAAAATACATCAAAGACATGAATCACAAAGCTTAATTAACAAATGAAAAATCAAATTTCCAAGACTGCCAGTATGTAGAAGAATGAATGCAGTGTGGCATGGATTAAGCGGGAAAGTTATCCAACGTAAGTCCAAGTAAAGTTTTATCGAATGGATCTAGCCATAGAAAAACGACAATCTACAATTACGTTGACTTTGTGTGACATTCACTCTGTATTGTTAAAAAAAAAATTAAGTATATCTAAAGCCATTTTTATATTTGGATTTAGTGGGGAAAGATTAAACCCATCTTTTTTTAAGCTTATGTTCCCCTGCGATGGATTCCCATTACTTCCTGTTCAAGGGGCACAAGAGGAAGTGAGAAAAAGGGATCGATTTACTAAAGGCAAATAGACTGAGCAATTTGCACGTGCAGTTGGTCCAGAGCTTAGTAAATGAGGGAAGCTCTGCTGACTTCTCCAGAAAAGGAGGAGCTGGTATGAGGTTGGTAGAGGTAATGTCTCAGTCCCAATTAGTATTAGTATACAACAAACTTGGGCCCACGGGACTTTTAATCACATGTAAGAAAATGTATTCACAAACATTTAAAAGCAACACATAATAAATGAATTGATAATCAAAAGTACATATTAAATGCTAAATGTAGTTTAAGAAACCTTTTACATGAAACCTAAACAGTCCATATTAATGTCCACCATCGGGGTAGAGGATCTGTGCTAATATTCTCAATGCGTTTCACAAGGAAAACCTTCTCCTGAAGAAGCAAGGTTGGCTGCCAATGCAGCCAACTGTGCCCATCATATGCAGACTTTGTTCAAATCATATGCAGCCAACTGTGCCTCATCAATTGCAGCCTCTGTGCCCATAATATGCAGCCACTGTGCCCCACAAATGCAGCCAACTGTGCTCCATCAATTGCAGCCTTTGTGCCCATAATATGCAACCTGGTCCCCTATGGTCCTGGTAACAGTTTACCGATAGGTTACTCATTACACAGTTATACGCCGTTTCTTTACATGCCTGTTCGATATCGCCCCCGCGTGGGTAAACCACAGCTTGTTAGGATTCTTGAAACTTCAATAAGAATTTTAAAAACAGAAATCCAAAAGAAAAGGGGTGGGGAAGGGACAATCAGGCTGGGAAGGCAAGAGCTATACGATGCTGGATGTCCTCAAGCCAGAAAATGAGGCATGCTCTGACTTGCTGTGGGTTCTAATGCACACTGTGAACAACACAGTGTGCATTGAAATCAGAGTAAGAAATGTCAGTAGAGGAGAGGAGCCTGTACAACTATACATGACTGAATGGATGGCTGGCTTACAGAGTTGGGCTTTAAAGCAAGCCAAGGTGAAGCAGTGATGTGTTCCTGGAGCATTTCTTAACCACTTGCCAACCGCCGCCTGTACTTGTACATTGCTTTGTGCAGCCGTGCCATTCTGCCAATGTATCTGTACGTTGCTTTGTAATTGCTGCCGTGCGGGCACGCGCCCCTGCCGCAAGCCCTGGGACCGTGCCCGCAGACTCGATGTCCGCCGGTGTCCCACGTTCGTTTCACGGAGCTGCAGAACGGGAGATGCCTTTGTAAACAAGGCATTTCCCTGTTCTGCCTAGTGACAGGACAGTGATCTACTGCTCCGTGTCATCGGGAGCAGTGATCACTGTGGTGTCATTCGTAGCCCAGCCCCCACACAGTTAGAATCACTCCCTAGGACATACTTAACCCCTTCCTCGCCCCCTAGTGGTTAACCCCTTCCCTGCCAGAGTCATTTACACAGTAATCAGTGCATTTTTATAGCACTGATCGCTGTATAAATGACAATGGTCCCAAAATAGCACCAAAAGTGTCCGATGTGTACGCCATAATGTCACAGTCACAATAAAAATTGCAGATCGGTAGCATAACTAGTAAAAAAAAAAATTCTTGCTAAAAATGGCATAAAACTATCCCCTATTTTGTAGACGCTATAACTTTTGCGCAAACCAATCAATATACGCTTATTGCGATTTTTACCAAAAATATGTAGAAGAATACATGCATAGTGCAAAAAATAAAAACCGCAGAGGTGATCAAATACCACCAAATGAAAGCTCTGTTTGTGGGGAAAAAAAGGACGTAAATTTTGTTTGGGTGCAAAGTCGCACGACCGTGCAATAGTCATTTAAAGTGTCGCAGTGCCGAATCGCAAAAAATGGCCCGGTCATTGGGCAGCCAAATCCTCCGGGGCTGAAGTGGTTAAAACACATTTTTAAATTCAGTAATTACCATAATACAGATGACTATTGTATTGCTGTCTTTATAGGCCCAAGGCGTATTTAATATATAGTGCAAGGAGCAAAGCCCTTTCACTGCAATATGAAGTGCTGTTGTGGAAATTATAAGAAGATGTATTTAATATGTATTGTCACAGTGTCTCCCAGTGTTAGTACTCCCGCAGCCCGTTCTAAAGAGCTGACTGGGGCAGTCTGACGCTGGTTGAGATCCGTCTGGTAGTGAAAAGCTTCTTGAGGTTGCAGAGAATTGTTTGCAGAGTGGGGATATGTCTGCCAGCGAAGGGCCCCTGTGCGATACACAGAATGATCATCTGGGGGGGGGGGGGGGGGATGTGTTCACTCTGCAAAGACATTATCTGTAAGGGAATGTATGCTCGTGTGTCTCTGATCAACACATGGCGGGACCATAGCGTACACCTGTAGATAATCTCCCATCCACAGGAAAGGTAGTATAATCCGGGTATGCGTTCTCTGAACAACGCAGAGTAAGGATTTACACCAAAGGTAAAAACGGGAGCCTTTGAATAGTTATGGTCGGGGACAGGGTTCATAATTTCAAGCCATGCGGCTTCCTTTTTACTGGAGAGCATGGCTTCCAGGTACAGGGGGCGGGAAATTGTACACACTGCCCCCGCCCAGACACACCCATAAGACTTCCCTAGTCATTGTTCATTGGTTGTTGTATAACCCCTCCTGTTCATTGGTTGTTGTATAACCCCTCCTGTTTGAAGGAATGCCTGTGCTTGATTGGTTGATTGTGAAACCATCAAGCTCTATTGTTGTATAAATAAAGATTACTCCCAGGATCAGGTCAGTTGGTCGAGCGATGGAGCCAAGAATGTGAGGACGGTGACTGTCTGTTTACTTGGGGATATGCAGGAAACACTGATACCAAGATGCAATATACCAAAAGGCTGAGAAGGGCGCTTAAAGCGCAGGAGACATGGATTACGCATGGCGTATAGAGAAATCTCCACGACAGTGCGCATACCAATCGGAAAGCATCTTTCACTGGTCTGGCTTTAGCAAAATGAATTCTGATTGGCTGTGGAGGGTTACTGCACTCTACAAATTAGCGCCAAGCACTATTAAGTGGATAAAGTCAATAATTTTTTTGGGCTGAACCCAAAGGTAAGAGTGAACTATGAAATATGAAGGCAGCTTGCAGGAAAGCGTGTTAATGCCTTAGGGGAGGTAAAAGGAGCCCGTGTTTTATTTTTCCTATTAGAGAAATGGGATAGTACAGTCATGAGTCACCAATAACCCGGGGGTGAGTCACAATCACACCGAGGGAAGTTATGCAACAAAGAATATTTTTATATTAGTAATGTATTAACTGTACAATTATCTCCATTTTTCACATAACGAAAGGGCTAATTAGATCTGAGAAATTATGGCGATCTTCCATCACAGCTACAGCACACTTAGAAACAAATTGCAAATTACCCGTGATAACCAATTACATAGTCCAGAGTGCTGGCTAAATAAACAGGATGCTGAAACCTGCAATCCAAAGCAAGAATGTACTCCAATCATTCCCACACAGAAGCAATAAGACACCACTAATAGTGATGAGCCGAACACCCCCGGGTTCGGTTCGCACCAGAACCCGCGAACGGACCGAAAGTTCGAACGAACATTAGAACCCTATTAAATACAATGGATGCGAACGTTCGAATTCTAAAGTGCTAATTATAACAACTATTATGCATGTTATTGTCCTAAAAAGGGTTTGGGAACCCGGGTTCTGCACCAGGGGACATGTATCAATGCAAAAAGAAGTTTTAAAAACGGTCGTTTTCCGGGAGCAGTCATTTTAATGATGCATAAAGTGAAAAAAAAAAAGTCAAATATTCCTTTAAATATCGTACCTGGGGGGTGTCTAAAGTATGCCTGTGAAGTGCCACGTGTTTCCCGTGTTTAGAACTGTCCCTGCACAAAATGACACTTCTAAAGGAAAAAAAAGCCATTTAAAACTGCTTGCGGCTTTAATGTAATGTCTGGTCCCGGTAATATGGATGAAAATCTTTAAGAAAAATGGCATAGCTACCCCATGACCCCCCCCCCCCCCTACCCCAGCCCATTACCAGCCCCTTTGGGTCTTGTATGGATATTAAGGGGAACCCCGCACATAAAATAAAAAAGGCCCTATATACTCTGAACAGCCGTATACAGGCGGTGCATACAAGACAGGGACTGTAGGTTTGTTCTTATGTAGAATCTGTTTGTAATTTTGAACAGGTACATTGTTGAAGTGTAGCTCCAGACCAAAAATCTATTTTTAAACTTTTTGGAAAACATAGGTAAGGGTTATCACCCCTGTAACATTTGTTTTGCTGTCTGTGCCCCTGTTCAGAACATTTCACCTCACTTTCCGTCCTAATGACAACTGTTTTTGAAATGTGGTGTTTTTCTTGAAACAAGGATTGCTGATAAAGCATCAGTACAGAGGAGACACCTTTCTCCCATATTTATTCTTACAGGAGAGAATTTTCCTTCCTAGTGGTAGATTTCCTCTCACTTCCTGTTGTCTTCTTGCGTTTGCAAGTAGGAGTCGTTTGTAAGTTGGATGTTTGAAAGTAGGGACCTGCCGTATATACTCTGCAGAAATAGGCCCCTTAGTTGTTGGTGTTGGCACAACACTGTAAGCACTCACAGTTACTCTTGGTTGGTGCTGGAACGCCCTGCTGTCAACTATTATATCAGGAATTTTAATTACATATAATTGTTGAACAGTGGTAGTAAAAATTGGGCCTTTGATGGTGGTGCTGGTGCCACAACACTGTAAGCCCTGACAGTTACTCTTGGTGGGTGCAGCAATGGGCCCTGCTGTGAATTATTAGATCAAGAATTGTAATTACATGCCCCTGTTGAACAGGGGCTGAAAAATTGGGCCTTAGGCACTGGTGGCACAACACTGCAACCCTTCACAGATACTGTACTTGGAGCACAGCAATGAGCCCTGTTGCAAAGTATTGCTTCAAAAATTGTAATGACACGCCCCTGTTAAACAGGGGCTGAAAAATTGGGCCTTAGGCACTGGTGGCACAACACTGCAACTCCTCACAGATACTGTACTTGGAGCACAGCAATGAGCCCTGTTGCAAAGTATTGCTTCAAAAATTGTAATTACACGCCCCTGTTAAACAGGGGCTGAAAAATTGGGCGTTAGGCACTGGTGGCGGCACCCATAAACAAAAATGATCTTCCAAGCTATCATCATCAATCGTATCATTGAGGACTCGGAGGAGGAGGATAGCCAGTCAACATAACAGCACAGGCACTCAGCATCAGCATCAGTCTTGAAGGGATGTGACATTTTAAAATCAATTAGTCTGTTATATCAGCATCAGGTGTGTGGTAGCTGGTGGTGATCCAAGACTGGTTCATCTTGATGAAAGTCAGTCGATCAACCGAGTCGGTGGACAGGCGCACCCTGTGATCCGTGACAAATCCTCCAGCAGCACTGAATGTGCGTTCCGAAAGAACGCTGGATGCAGGACAGGCCAGTAGCTCAATTGCATACTGTGCAAGCTCTGGCCAGTGATCCATCCTCAAGACCCAGTAAGCCAGAGGATTTTCGGTGGGGAAGGTGTCCAAGTCTGACCTTGCCCCTAGATATTCCTGCACCATGTTTATCAGACGCTGGCGATGGTTGCTGGAACCGATCATACTTTGGGGCTGCGGACTAAAGAATTGTCTGAACGCATCGGTCAGACGGCCACCTTCCCCACCGCTCCTTCTTTGACTGGCCGAAGCCTCAGCAACTCGTTGTCCAGGACCAGGAGTTTGCAACCTCCCAGTCTCTGGGAACGCGTTGCACAGACCTTTCTGCAAGGCCTCCCGGAGTTGTCTCATCCTCTGCTCCCTCTGCGACGGTAACATAAGGTCCGCAACCTTACCCTTGTACCGTGGATCAAGGAGAGTGGCCAGCCAGTAATGGTCCCTCTCCTTGATCCGAAGAATACGAGGATCCTTCCGCAGACTTTGCAGGATCAGGGAGGCCATGCAGCGTAGGTTTGCTGAGGCATTCGCTCCGGAGTCCTCTGGGTCACTAAGGACGACATGATCCGCAGCCACCTCCTCCCAGCCACGTACAAGTCCACTGGTTTCTTGGGACTGTAAATCATCCCTAAAAGACTGCTGCTGATGATGCTGAGTGCCAGCCTCCACCTCCATGCTGACACAATCCTCCTCCTCCTCCTCCTCCTCCTCCTCCTCCTCCTCCTCCTCTTCCTGTGCGATGGGTGGGACAGAAGGAACACTGTCTGGGTAAAGGGGGCCTTGAGAGGCAAGGAAGTCCTCCTCTTCCTGCCTCTGTTCTGCCTCAAGTGCCCTGTCCATTATTCCACGCAGCGTGTGCTCCAACAGGTGGACAAGAGGTACAGTGTCACTGATGCATGCACTGTCACTGCTCACCATCCTCGTGGCCTCCTCAAATGGTGCCAGGACAGTGCATGCATCCCTGATCATGCCCCACTGGCGTGGAGAAAAAAAACCAAGCTCCCCTGACCCTGTCCTGGTGCCGTAGTCGCACAGGTACTCATTGATGGCCCTCTGCTGCGTGTGCAGCCGCTGCAGCATGGCCAACGTTGAGTTCCACCTGGTGGGCATGTCACATATAAGGCGGTTCTTGGGCAGGTTCAACTCCTTTTGCAGCTCAGCCAGGCGAGCACTGGCATTATAAGATCTGCGGAAATGCACACAGACTTTCCTGGCCTGCCTCAGGACATCCTGTAAGCCCGGGTACCTGCCCAAGAAGCGCTGCACCACCAGGTTAAGGACGTGAGCCACACAGGGCACATGGGTCAGTTGTCCCTGTCGGAGGGCGGAGAGGAGGTTGGTGCCATTGTCGCAAACCACCATTCCTGGCTTAAGCTGGCGTGGCGTCAACCACCTCTCGGCCTGGCCCTGCAGAGCAGACAGGACCTCTGCCCCAGTGTGGCTTCTGTCCCCCAAACACACCAGCGCAAGCACGGCATGGCATCTTTTTGCCTGCGTACTTGCGTAGCCCCGTGAACGGCTACGGAGCACCGCTGGTTCATAGGACAAACCACAGGAAGAGGCCATGGAGGAAGAAGAAGAGGAGGGGGTGGAGGAGAGAGGTGTGTCACAACCAGTAGTAGCATTTTGGAGGCGTGGCGGTGGGACAACCTCCAACACTACTGCACCTTGTCCTGAATCCTTCCCAGCTGCCAAAAGAGTGACCCAATGGGCCGTGAAAGAAAGGTAACGTCCCTGTCCATGCCTGCTGGACCATGAGTCAGCGGTAATATGCACCTTACCGCTGACCGCCCTGTCCAGCGAGGCCAAGACATTGCCTTCCACATGCCGGTAGAGAGCCGGAATAGCCTTCCGTGAGAAAAAGTGGCGTTTGGGAACCTGCCACTGAGGAACCGCACATTGCACAAACTCACGGAAGGGGGCCGAGTCTACCAACTGAAAAGGCAGCAGTTGAAGCGCTAGCAATTTAGCCAAGCTAGCATTCAACCGCTGGGCATGTGGATGGCTGGGAGTGAACTTCTTTCGACGGTCCAGCAGCTGGGGCAGGGAAATTTGCCTGCTAGAATCGGACGTCGGTGTACTGCTAGCAGAGTGGGCGCAAGTACTTGGCTGTGACACACCTAATTCTACACCTTCATTCCTCTCAGTGCATGTTTCAGAGAGGACTGAAGTTATAGTGGGGTTGGAGATCCCAGCTGATGCGGTGCAAGGAGAGGTCCGCTTTGTTCTTTGGTGTGGGTCTTTGAGGTAGGCTTGCCAACGAGCTGCATGGCAGGTCAACATATGTCTGGTCAGGCATGTGGTACCCAAGCGGCTGATGTTTTGGCCACGCGATATACGCTTGAGACATATGTTGCAAACAGCAGCTGTGCGATCTGATGCACTAGCCTCAAAAAAGGCCCACACCAAAGAACTTTTTGAATGACGGGCAGAGGCAGCGCCCTGCACAGGCGGAGCTCTGCGGTGTGATTCCGTCGGTGTACTGCCCTTACGCTGGCCACCAAAGGGCATCCTGCCTCGTTGGAGATGTGCCTCCTCCTCATCCTCCTCCTCCTCCTCTCTCCTATTAGGCACCCACGTGGAGTCATTGACCTCATCATCCCCTCCCTCCTCATCACTGGAGCCAATCTGGCAGTATGCTGCAGCTGCTGGAACATGACTGCCAGATTGGTGTCCTTCTTGAGCATCCCCTCTGTCTGCTCTCACGCTACTGCCTTCCTCTAGCTGGGTTTCATCATCAGACCCTTCGAAACGCTGGGCATCCTCCTGGAGCATGTACCCAACACTGTGCTGAAACAGTTCGGGGGACTCCTCAGGAGGAGGACATGGTGGGTCTAGGGAAGGAGTGACTGATGATTTGTCTGACATTGATACCAGGGAAGACGACGCTTTGGCAGCTGCTTTTCCAGTACCCTGAGCCTGGGTGAGAGAGGATGAGGAGGAGGAGGAGGGCTTGGTCATCCACTCTACCAAGTCTTCGGCATGATGTGGCTCAACATGTCCAGCTGCCGAAAAGAAGGACAAGCGTGTCCCATGGCCATGTGCTGATGACAATGCACCGCGTCCACGACCAGCACTGTTGCCCCCAGACACAGAGCCTGCTTGCCCTCTTTTATTGCCTCCTGACTGTCTGCCTCTCCTTGTTTGCCTTCCAGACATTCTAATAGATGGCCTGCAGGGAGATGGGAAAAAAGCAATAAGGGCTACCTTCAGGTGTCCTTCTCTGTCCCTTGAAACAAGGACTTTCACAGTGAAAGAAACTGACACTGTCCCTACCTAGAGTTTTCTGTCCCTAGAATAAATGTTTTTTTTAATCACAATATAGCACAAGGACAATTCACTCAATGTCTCTCCAGGTCCCTGGAAACAAGGACTTTCACAGTGAAAGAAACTGACACTGTCCCTACCTAGAGTTTTCTGTCCCTAGAATAAATGTTTTTTTTAAGCACAATATAGCACAAGGAAAATTAACTCACTGTCCTTACAGGTCCCTGGAAACAAGGACTTGCAGAGTGAAAGAAACTGACACTGTCCCTACCTAGAGTTTTCTGTCCCTAGAAAAAATGTTTTTTTTAAGCACAATATAGCACAAGGACAATTAACTCACTGTCCTTACAGGTCCCTGGAAACAAGGACTTGCAGAGTGAAAGAAAAAAAACACTCTCCCTACCTACAGTTTTCTGTCCCTAGAAAAAATGTTTTTTTTAATCACAATATAGCACAAGGAAAATTAACTCACTGTCCTTACAGGTCCCTGGAAACAAGGACTTGCAGAGTGAAAGAAAAAAAACACTCTCCCTACCTACAGTTTTCTGTCCCTAGAAAAAATGTTTTTTTTAATCACAATATAGCACAAGGAAAATTAACTCACTGTCCTTACAGGTCCCTGGAAACAAGGACTTGCAGAGTGAAAGAAACTGACACTGTCCCTACCTAGAGTTTTCTGTCCCTAGAATAAATGTTTTTTTTAAGCACAATATAGCACAAGGAAAATTAACTCACTGTCCTTACAGGTCCCTGGAAACAAGGACTTGCAGAGTGAAAGAAACTGACACTGTCCCTACCTACAGTTTTCTGTCCCTAGAAAAAATGTTTTTTTTAAGCACAATATAGCACAAGGACAATTAACTCACTGTCCTTACAGGTCCCTGGAAACAAGGACTTGCAGAGTGAAAGAAACTGACACTGTCCCTACCTACAGTTTTCTGTCCCTAGAAAAAATGTTTTTTTTAATCACAATATAGCACAAGGAAAATTAACTCACTGTCCTTACAGGTCCCTGGAAACAAGGACTTGCAGAGTGAAAGAAAAAAAACACTCTCCCTACCTACAGTTTTCTGTCCCTAGAAAAAATGTTTTTTTTAATCACAATATAGCACAAGGAAAATTAACTCACTGTCCTTACAGGTCCCTGGAAACAAGGACTTGCAGAGTGAAAGAAACTGACACTGTCCCTACCTAGAGTTTTCTGTCCCTAGAATAAATGTTTTTTTTAATCACAATATAGCACAAGGACAATTAACTCACTGTCCTTACAGGTCCCTGGAAACAAGGACTTGCAGAGTGAAAGAAACTGACACTGTCCCTACCTAGAGTTTTCTGTCCCTAGAATAAATGTTTTTTTTAATCACAATATAGCACAAGGAAAATTAACTCACTGTCCTTACAGGTCCCTGGAAACAAGGACTTGCAGAGTGAAAGAAACTGACACTGTCCCTACCTAGAGTTTTCTGTCCCTAGAATAAATGTTTTTTTTAAGCACAATATAGCACAAGGACAATTAACTCACTGTCCTTACAGGTCCCTGGAAACAAGGACTTGCAGAGTGAAAGAAAAAAAACACTCTCCCTACCTACAGTTTTCTGTCCCTAGAAAAAATGTTTTTTTTAATCACAATATAGCACAAGGAAAATTAACTCACTGTCCTTACAGGTCCCTGGAAACAAGGACTTGCAGAGTGAAAGAAACTGACACTGTCCCTACCTAGAGTTTTCTGTCCCTAGAATAAATGTTTTTTTTAATCACAATATAGCACAAGCACAATTAACTCACTGTCCTTACAGGTCCCTGGAAACAAGGACTTGCAGAGTGAAAGAAACTGACACTGTCCCTACCTAGAGTTTTCTGTCCCTAGAATAAATGTTTTTTTTAAGCACAATATAGCACAAGGACAATTAACTCACTGTCCTTACAGGTCCCTGGAAACAAGGACTTGCAGAGTGAAAGAAACTGACACTGTCCCTACCTAGAGTTTTCTGTCCCTAGAATAAATGTTTTTTTTAAGCACACTATAGCAGAAGCACAAAACACACTGACACTCTCCCTACCTATCCTTCTCTTTCCCTAAACTAAAGGAATCCAGGTTAAGCAAGAAAGAAATAACAGTCACTGTCCCTGCCTATGCTACTCTATCCCTGCTCCGGAACACACTACACTAGGCCGCCGTGCTGGCGGCCTTTTATAGTGTGGGGCGTGTACTAAACACCCTCAGCAATAATTGGCCACAGGCATCCTGCCTGTGGCCAATCATTGCTCTCCTCGCTGCCGGCGCTGTGATTGGCCAAGCATGCGGGGTCACAGTGCATGCTTGGCCAATCACAGCGCCTGGATGACACTGCGATGGCGTAGTGCATTGTGGGCCGTTCGCGTCACTCGAATTTGGCGCGAACGGCCCAAATCGTTCGATCTTCGTCGAACGATCGAACAGCCAATGTTCGAGTCGAACGTATGTTCGACTCGAACACGAAGCTCATCCCTAACCACTAATATGTTTAGGTGTAACTAAAGTCATAAAAGTAAAAAAAAAAAAAAAAAACTGCAAGGAGGTAGAGGTTTTTTTATTTATTTTTTGGTGGAAGAGATGTACATCTATGCCCCAAAATGTCATCCTCTTGCTCCCAGCATTTTTGTTTAATTTTGTGTACACTGCCTAGAGAACATGTGCGGGTCCGTGTGCACTCCCAGCGCACTGAGCGCAGATGCTGGGGTGTACAGCGCCGTAATGCATCCATTGATTATTGCATGGAGTCTTCTGGTCCAATGGTAGGGCCAAAAGACCCTGGAACCTGAGAAAGACTGGAAGAAGAGGTCAGCAATGGTTACCAGGGTGGAAAAGTGGTGTGTGGAAGTCTCACTGCTGGAAGAGGGTGATCTAGAGCAGGGGTCTCCAAACTATGGCCCTCCAGTTGTTCAGGAACTACAATTCCCATCATTCCTAGTAATGTCTGTAAATGTCAGTCTCACAATGCCTCATGGGACGTGTAGTTACGCAAGAGCTGGAGGGCCGTAGTTTGGAGATCCCTGATCTAGATTAGATTATATGTTCCCAACTAGGGTTCCATGACCCATTCTGCACTTTTCTGGTCACCAAGCCAAAAGCACTTGAGCACCCATATGTTACCAGGCACAATTTAAAAGCATTGGCTTTTGGTTGTGGAGCATTTAAGGTCGGGTTCACATGCACTAGATTACCAAAAGTATTGGGACACCTGCCTTTACACCCACATGAACTTTAACAGCACCCCAGTCTTAATCTGTAGGGTTCAATGTTGAGTTTGCCCACCCCTTTGCAGCTATAACAGCTTCAATTCTTCTGGGAAGACTGTCCACAAGGTGTCGGAGTATGTCTATGGGAACGTTTGACCATTCTTCCAGAATCACATTTGTGAGGTCAGGCACTGATGTGGACAAGAAAGCCTGGCTCGCAGTCTCAGCTCCAATTCATCCCAAAGATGTTCTGTCAGGATGAGGACATGCCAGTCAAGTTCCTCCACCCCAAACTCACTCATCCACGTCTTTATGGACCTTGCTTTGAGCACTGGTCCAAAATCATTTGTTGGAAGGATGATTATTGTGTGGGGTTGTTCTTCAGGGGTTGGGCTTGGCCCCTTAGTTCCAGTGAATGGAACTCTTAAGACATTAGCATACCAAGACATTTTGGATAACTTCATGCTCCCAACTTTGTGGGAACAGTTTGGGGATGGCCCCTTCCTGTTCCAACATGACTGCACACCAGTGCACAAAGCAAGGTCCATAAAGACATGGATGAGCGCGTTTGGGGTGGAGGAACTTGACTGGCCTGCACAGATTCCTTACCATTGTTCCAGACGCACATTTGTGAGGTCAGGAACTGATGTGGAGGAAAAGGCCTGGCTCGCAGTCTGCACTTTAATTCATCCCTATCGGGTTGAGGTCAGGACTCTGTGCAGGCCAGTCAAGTTCCTCCACCCCAAACTCGCTCAACCATGTCTTTGTGCACTGGTGCGCAGTCATGTTGGAACAGGAAGGGGCCATCCCCAAACTATTCCCACAAAGTTGGTAGCATGAAATTGTCCAAAATGTCTTCGTATGCTGACACCTTATCTCTCCAGGATGGAGACAAAGTGAATATTTATCCTTAAAAGTTACATTTCATACAGTTTAGATGTCGATTGGGATGTTAACTGTTTTGTTATTTCCTAGTCCTGCCTTACATATGTTTACGCATATTTTTTATATAATTTTTTTATACATTTGTTCAGATTAAAATTGTTATTTGCGATGTCATTTATTGCTCTGTATAGTGCTAGCCACGCCTTGCTTGCCGATCATATAAATTGTATTCTATTTGTTTATTGCCATCCATTTTATTTACGGTCCTGTTTTTTTCCCCGTTTGGGGACACTTAGAAGTACCACATCCGGGAATGGGAGATCTCCTTCCTATGTGTGTGGTTCTGCTGTTGAAGGTGATTGTACCAATCATCTTCTCCAGTTGTAACCAATATCGCAAGCCTCGTGTGAATAGGAGGCTTGGTTGACACATTACTTCCGCTGGCTCTATATGGGTCACTTAGAGCCCTTTTACAATGACAGCGCGGCCGTGTTAACAGTAAAGCATCGGTAATTTTAACGGCGCTTTACCGTCATTTTAGAGGCGCTTTTCAGCCGCTAGCGGGGCACTTTTAACCCCCGCTAGCAACCAATAAAGGGTTAAAAGCGCTTGCAAAGCTGAGGCGCTTGAGCGGTGCTGCCCATTGATTTCAATGGGCAGGGGCGCTTTAGAAACTGTGTATACACTGCTCCTAAAGCGCCCCAAAGATGCTGCTTGCAGGACTTCTTTTGACGTCCTGCCAGCGCAGCGCCCCAGTGTGAAAGCACTCGGGTTGTCACACTGGGACTGCACATGAGGCATTTTTCAGGTGCTATTTTTAGCACTAAAGCGATTGAAAAATGCCACCAGTGTAAAAAGGGGTCTTACTTTTTTGTGCGATTCAGATCAAGGCTTGGTTACAACATCGCCAACCTACATATGAAAGCAAGGCTTGGCTGGCTTTTGTTTTGGTATTAATTGCGGTGACAGGAAGTGTTCCCCATGCCCCAGAAAAAATCCAATCGTGACTAAACCGGTCGCGCAAGGAGACGCTATTCTAGTCACTGCAACTTTTTAATCTTATGCTGCAGTTTTTTTATATTTTGATGCACCTTCTGTATAGTGCATTTATGTTGAATAAACGCCTTTCAAAAAAATTTTTTTACACTATTGGAAGCCCTATTTATTTTCTTTTGGGTGTTGCTTGGCTGACATGTGCTTTTGAATTTGCTGCTGGAGGAATGGCTGTAGAGACGTGTACTACCTGCACTACTTCTTTATTGATGCCTGGAGCTATTTCCCAATGAGAGGGTCCATCTCATGTGGTAAGAGTACATCCTGACTATAGATTGGCGACGTCACTTAGTGGAGGATATAGTTGGATTCCATTTGCACCAAGGCCCCTTTCACACTGGGGCGGTGGGTGCGTCGGCGGTAAAGCACCGCTATTTTTAGCGGCGCTTTACCGTCAATTTTGCCGCACTATTCGGCCGCTAGCGGGGTGCTTTTAACCCCCGCTAGCCGCCGAAAAAGGGTTAATACCACCCACAAAGCGCCACTGCAGCGGTGCTTTGCCGGCAGTATCGCTGCGGTGCCCATTCATTTCAATGGGCAGGAGCGGTATACACACCGAGTGCTTTCACACTGTAGTGTGAGGAGCGGCTCCTTCAGGGCGCTTTGCAGGTGCTTTTTTTAGCGTTAGTGTGCCTGCAAAGCGCCCCAGTGTTAAAGGGGTCTAAGCACTTTACACAGCACTTTTATTTTCTTTTGATCTGTTGGATTTTTAGATCTATTGGATTTTGCTCCAATGCTTAATGTTCACTTAGTGCAACTTTTTTATTATTTTCATTTGATTTGTTGTGTTTATCTCTCACATATATAGTTACTGCTTTTTGGTTATAATTTGTTACACAAGCACAGTATTGGGTTCTGTTTTTTTATATGCTGACTAAGAATTCCCTTCACTGGAACCAAGGAGCCAAGTTCAACCTCTGAAAAAAAAAAAAAAAAACCAACACCATAATCCCCCTTCACCAAATGTTTTGGACCAGTGTACAAAGTACGTTTCAGGGACCTGCCAGAAATAGAAGACATTTCCTGCTTCCCTCTGTACCTGTGCGCCGGTGCGCGCCAATTGCGCATGCGCCAAGTGTGCGCGCTAAACGATATGGCGCCATTATGCCTTTAAAAAGCCAGCAGTTGCAATAATGCATTGCTGTCTGATCTGCAGCTTTGAAACCTGTAAACCTGCACACCTGTTACCAGTTACCTGTACCGACCCGGCTTTGCTCGACCACCCGATATCTCCAATCCTGACCTCGGCTCGCCTTGACCCTGCTCTGTCTCCTACCTGCCTGCCTACCTGCTGCCAGACCTGTATCTCGGACTACGTTTAAACCTGCTGAACCATACGTCCAATTACCTGCTCTGACCCGGCTTGTCTGACCCTCCTGCTGTCTGCTGTTTGTGTGCACCTAACCAGGCTTGTCTCACCCTGCTCCAGCTTCCGCTGTTCCTGTATCCGCCAGCTCCCAGGTCGCTGACCCGCAACCACCTCCTCTGTTCCAGCCATCCCTGGAGGATCACCACCTTGCAACGGTGCCAACCACCACACCTACCTCAGGCACTCCTACCTCACTGCGCTCTTGAGGTCACTGTCCTCACTCCAGTAACTCCTGAGCCAGGGCTGTAAGAGAGGTCTCCTCCTACAAAGTCAGGCTCTACGATCAGGTACGTTCTGTACATAACAGTAAGGTCTATAAAAGACATGGATGAGCGAGCTTGGGGTGGAGGAACTTGACTGGCCTGCACAGATTTCTGACCTCAGCCTGATAGAAAACCTTGGGGATGAATTAGAGCGTAAACTGTGAGCCAGGCCTTCTCATCCAACATCAGTGTGGAAGAATGCACTTCTAAACCTTGTGGAAGAAGAGTTGAAGCGGTTATAGCTGCAAAGGGTGGGCCAACTCAATATTGAACCCTAGTTCATGTGCGTGTAAAAGCAGGTGTCCCAATAATTTAGGTACTATAGTGTATATGCAAATTGGATGCAGGCTTCCCTTGCCCCTCCTCTCAATTGAGCCATTTTACACATGTCTGGGGCGGCCGCATTACAAAAGGGTCCTGTGCGTCTTTAGGTCCGGTTCAGGTGCGCATTCAGGTAAAAAATTAGGACCTGAACTGGTGAACAGGGACACACCGGACCCCATATTGTGAACTGCGGCCGCACATATGTGAGCCTGGCCTTAGAGCTTTGAGCTTCAAGCTACATCATCAAGGCCTTCGTATTCCTCCCACTTCAGGTTTTCTTTGACAAACTATCATTTTAGGTCCAGTAAGTGTCAGGAGTGCATCAAAAACCCCAAAAAATCTTTGTGGCACACATGGGGAATGATGTTTATGTTAGCTGGGTCACAGCGGCCTTTCTCCACACCAGTTCTCAAGCACTGGGAAGGGACTCAGCTGGATTCTAGTCCCATATATTGCCGGCTTCCTTATGGAATTCTCAGCACATGTACAGAATGTAAACAGGATGTTTTATAGTTCACCAGTGACCTGGAAAAGAATCTTCCAGGGATCGCTTTTCCCAAAGCAATTAGCTCACGTTAGGTTCTGGGGATCTTAAAGACACAGCAGTGACCTTTTAACTTGGTCTTGTGGTTACGGCAACCGGTGATAGTTAAACTTCCTGCGCTGGCCTCTAATACAAGAGTCATATATTCACATGGCTGTCATCTCATGACCCTGCTGAGAAACTGCTCAGAAAACTGCCAATGTGAGTGAAATTCATTACAGGGTTGGTGTTGGTGGGCTCTCTCATGGGCGAGTGTGGTACAGTTTCTCGCACCATAGTCTATGCCTGTTCATCTGCCGTTTAGAACTGTCAATACTTTTGAAATTCTCACATTTGCTGGCCAATATTGGTTAGGGCTCATTCACACATGAATTTGAGGGGTTGGAAGAAAAAAATAAAAATTGAGGTTGAGCTGCACTTTTACCACCACCCCGCTACCTACCTCTTTAGTTGCAGAGGCAGAGTCCGGGGGTGTATGTATGCTGCAGTCAAAAAGATTTGCTGAGGCCGAGGTAGGGGTTCTGCTCCATGATGCTTTTGGCAGGCATAACACCCACTGAACAAAACTCATTGAAATGAATGGGGGGTGCTCTGCGCAACAGCATCCATTGCACAGTTATGGCACGCCAATGCGGCGATCAAGGAGTTAAAGCAGCTAGCGAGAAGGTGAAACGATCCCTCACCACCTGTTCAATGCCCTCTGAAAAACAATCCGAACACAGGAGTAAAGGACATGTGAACCAGCCTGTGTGTGTGTGTGTATATATATATGTGTGTAATTATATATATATATTGTGACAGCAGGAAGGTAAAGTCACCTGGTTGCATCCAGGGGGGTAGATATATTTCGCCCAGATTCAGGCTTTACGCCGACTTATACAACTAGGTGGAGAGTTGTATAAGCCCAGCTAAGGCTAGTGGGCTCATGGATGACTCATACCTCTAGGGAGAGTGCTGGGCGTCGTGCAGACAGGGAGTTGATGAGACCAGCTGAAGCTTGTCAGCTCATTTAGGCCTCTATAAGAACTCCCAGCTTCATTAGGGGTTAGCTCATGCCTGGAACCAGACCTGTGTGGACTGTCTAGGGAGAGTGAACCCCTGTGCGGTGAGACAAAGCCTGTGTGGCTATTTGCTTGGACATTTAAAACCAGGGACTTAGGGACTAGGACAGCCCTAGGCTGATCCCAGTTGTTAGTTAGGAAACCTGTATGTTTAGTCAGAGGTCAACTTGACCAGGATTTATTTTGTTTATGTTTCTTTTGCTTTGCTGTGTTTTGTCACTGTAAATAGAAAATAAACCGCACCTTTTTGATTTTGAAAACCACAACCTCCGTTTGCTGGGCCTGTTTTGTGTGGGGAGCCCATCCCGGGGGTCACACACACCCGCTGCCGAGCTAACCCCCTCACAATATATATATATATATATATATATATATATATATATATATGAGCAAGGAGAATATCGGACTGTGCAGGCCACAGAGGAGCAAAACAATCAGTACTATAAAATATTACAGTTTATTCGGTAAAATATTTAAAAAAAAATCATACAATATGTATGCATATAAATGATTAAAAACAAATGATCGTGCTGATAGAATCCATTGTATAGGTTTATACACCAAAGGGTGAGTAATGATACATTAGGTCTTCATGCTCCAACGCGTTTCACCAAGATTTGCTTCATCAGGGCTCATGAAGAGTCTTCTTATATCTAGTAATGCCTCATGGTGGACCCTCCTGGATGTTCCAGCGCCCGCCCAGTGAGATATTGTGCTAGTGCTACTCTGTAAAGAGGTGGGTCCCACACAATAAACACATGACTACAGTAGATGTTATATGTATATAAACACTATGAAAATATATGAAATACTATTTTCTTCTAGACGAGTGCTGTATGGTTTTCACGAGTCCTGATGAAGCAAATCTTGGCAACGCATTGGCTCATAAACACCCAATGTATCAGTATTCACTCTTTGGTGTATAAACATATGCAGTTAGAGCCGGTTCACAACAGGGCAACTCGTCAGGTGACTCAGTCGCCTGACAAGTCGCGTCGCACGCTTTTCAATGGAACCGTTCTAAGTAAGAGCGACTCAGGTCGCTCCGACTTAGAAAAAGGATCCTGTACTACTTTTGGGGGCGACCCAAGGCGACCTGCATTGACTTCTATACAGAAGTCTTATGCAAATCGCCTCGGCGGGCGTCTCAAGTCGTCTTAAGATCGCGCCGCCGAGGTCACCCCCACAAGTCGTGCCGCGTCGCGCCGCCCTGGTGTGAACCGGCTCTTAATGCCATCAGCAGGAGCTTTGTTTTTAAGAATTTAGATGCATAGATATTGTATGATTTTTTTATATTTGTTACCAAATAAACTAATATTTTATAGTCTGCACATTAGCTATATTCTTTAAGCTGCTCTGCTGACTAAGGTGAGGTTCACATTTGTGCGTTTTTCTGGCATTTTTTTAAACAAGTTTTGGACACATTCTCTATGCATTTTTTTTATGTGCTCCCACTGAAGTCTACGGGGATAAAAATGTAGTACACACACGAAAAAAAGAAAGAAAAAGAAGCACCTTTTTCCAATCCACACAGAAGCCCATTGTATAGGTGTGAACAGGTCCTACTCACAATAAATCGGATTCCTCCAGCTCACATTTCATTTACTAAAGCAATTACAGTAACTTTTTGTGTTCCTTTTGGGATAAAGATTTGATCATTGTAAACAACCTTGCCAGTGAAGAATGGTTTGTCTCACCCCTGTAATGGATACATCTGCAAGAGAGCTTGTTCTTTAAAAAAACAAAAACAAAGACATACTGGCCAGTTCACCAGGTTAAAATAGAATTAAGAAAGCCTAAAAAATAAAACTATTGCAGCAAATCACATCTAATCTGCAATATGATAAAGGTTTGCTTTCGGGGTTTAATACCGCTTTAAAGGACCAGAACACCACATGGTTGTGGTTCCGTTTAGCCCATCTCACTAACATATGTCAGGTTGTACCATTGTGTCAGTCCTAAAGGCCTACTCCATAGAGATCATGGTTTTTATACATTGCACTGATGATGACCAACTAGTCAAACAGCTGTATGCAGGTTGGAATAACCAGCTCTATATTATACAGTAAGGCTGGACCTACACCAATCAGTCATAACATTATGGTCACCCACCTAATATTGAATAGGTCTGCCTTTTGCTGCCAAAACAGCCCTGACCCATTGAGGCATGGACTCCACTAGATAAAGCATCGCACTTCTTCCATTAGCTAGACCTTTTCTCATAGTACATCCTGGCACCATCTCTTTCCTGGGTAATGGACGCACACGCACCCGGCCATCCACATGATCTTAAAGAAAGTGCCATTCATCAGACCAGACCACCTTCTAACATTGCTCTATGGTCCAGTTCTGATGCTCACATGCCCATCGTAGGCACGTTTGGCTGTGGACACGGGTCAGCATCTGCTCCCTGACCAGTCTGCAGCAACACAACCCCATACACAGCAAGCTACGATAAAAAGGCGTCAGAACACACAGTATCAGAACCAGCATTGCATTTTTAGCAGTTTGAGCTACAGTAGCTCTTCTATTGGATCAGACTTCACAGGCAAACCTTCACTCCCCACGTACATTAGTGAGCCTTAGCCGCCTATAACCCTGTCACCGATTCACCAGTTTTAATCCCTTGGACCATTTTTGGTAGGTTCTGACCACTGCAGACAGGAACCATCCCAAGCACTGCAGTTTTGGCGTTGCTCTGACCCAGTCCTCTAGCCCAGTGGTTCTCAACCTCAGTCCTCAAGTACCCCCCAACAGTAGGGTAACCAGACATCCCCGGTTTCCATGGACAGTCCCCGGACCAAGTCTGTCCCCGGTTTTGTCCCCGGATTGGATTTGAACAGGGGCTTAGGGAATTTCAAAGAGTCAGTGCAGAATAAAAAAAAAAAATTTTTTTTTTAAATTACACCACCCCGCTCCGCCACTCCTCCTAGCTTAGGGGGTGTATTTTTTTCTATTATCTGTGCCCCTTTCTGAAGATCATGTGCTGGACGGAGCAGAGGGAATATTTCTTCAGTTTGGGGTGCCTATTCAGCTCCGCTCGCATGTTTTTCTGCCTTGGCTCAAGTCCCGGCCAGCCGCCTGTTTATCTCCTTGCCTTCCCTGGTGGAGTGATCTTCCTCCACTCCCCACCCAGTAGTAGCCGGGGCCCAGACAGTAAGACTTGACAGGCTGTGAGGTGGGCAGCAGCGACGGGCAGAGAGTCGCTGATTGCCGCCATTACTAGTAAAAAAAAAATAATATATGTCCCCGGATTTAAATTTTAAAAATCTGGTCACCTTACCCAACAGGCCATGATTACAGGTTTTCCTTTATCTTGCATGGGTGCTTTAAAATCAGAGTCAATGGCTTGGTATTTTGCATTTTTTTTATTTTATCTATGAGAATTTCCCAAAACATGGCCTGTTGCGGGTACTTGAGGTTGAGAACCACTGCTCTAGCCATTATAATTTGTCCCTTGCCACATAGTCACTCAATCCTTAGACTAGAGCTGCACGATTCTGAAAAAAAATGAATCCTTTTTTTTTTGCTTAGAAGATCACAATTCGCCCACGATTCTCACGGCGTAACATCTTTCACAAGATACAAAAAATTGGGCCAACTTTACTGTTTATTTTTTTTATGCATTGAATTTTATTTTTTCCCAAAAAATTGTGTTTGAAAGACCGCTGCGCAAATACAGTGTGGCATAAAATATTCTAACAACTGTCTCTGCTAAAAAATATATATATAACGTTTGGAGGTTCCAAGTAATTTTATAGCAAAAAACACTGATTTTAACCTGTAAGCAACAAGTTTCAGCCTGGGCTCACACTAGAACACGTAACAGCTCACAGCAGGGGTCTGGTGCATCTCCATTCAACAGTTCAGGTCCAATTTCAGCAATTTTAGGCTGAATTCAGACCTGTAACGGACCAAAAGACGCACAGGAGTCCTGTGCAATTCGTACCTGAGCTGCTGCAGACATGTGTGAACCGGCTCTGTAGGGAGCCGGTCACAATCTCTTGCTATGCGAATTGGATGTGGGGAAACCTGCATCCAATTCGCAATAGTGTGAACTTAGCCTCAGAAAAAGGCCTGGTCTTTAAGTGGTTAAACTGACTTCATTCACAGGCTGAAGTTCATCCCTTTGATCTAAAACAGGGGTCTCCAAACTTTCTAAACAAAGGGCCAGTTTAATGACCTTCAGACTTAAGGGGGGCCGGACTATGACCAGTGGTAGTGGAAATTTTCTTGGCATCGGTGGGAGTAAACATCGCCATAATTGGTATTGGGGGAGAAGCAGTGCCCCATCATTGGTATCATTGGGAGAAACAGTGCCCCATCATTGGTTTAATTGAAAGGAACAGTGCCCCTTCATTGGTATCATTGGGAGGGGAGGAATAATACCCCATCATTGGCATCATTGGAAAGCAATAATGCCCCATCATTAGTATCAGTGGGAGGAATAGTGTCCCATTATTGGTGTCAGTGGGTGATATTGTGCTTCATTGCTGATGTCAGTTGGCAAAATAGTGTCTTGTATCTTTGGGAGTAGTGACCCAAGGGCCGGATAAAGGCATGCAAAGGGCCGCATCCGGCCCCAGGGCCGCAGTTTGGAGACCACTGATCTAAAAGAACCAAATTATACTCATAGTGATCACTGAGCAATGATGATAAACATTTGCTGGAGGCGCTTTTATTTTATTTTTTTCAGCTGTGAGTGAGTAGAGAATGGCTCTGCACTGTTTACATAGAATCGAGGAAATGCTGGATTAAGATTGTGAGGGAGGTTGTATCGAGATCGCGATTTTGTAATGATTAACCGTGCAGCTCTACCTTACACTTGCCCATTTTATCTGCTTTCAACACATCAGCTTCAGGGACAACATGTTCACTTGCTGCCCAATATATCCCACCCACTTTCAGTTGCCATTGTGATGAGATAATCAATGGTATTCACATCAGTAGGCATGAGGTTATGGCTGATCGGTGTCCACTATAAACCACTGGATCTGGAGGTGCGGTTGACTACAGGGGCATTAGGGAAAAATCCATATTCTTATAAATCTCCAGCATCTACCAAACAATGAAATATCAATTCTTGCTGGACTGATCCTTTCGGGAGGCCTTGTAACTATACATCATTGGTTCTCAACTCCTGTCCTCGTGACCCACTAACAGGCCAGATTTTAAGTATTACCTTGGGGAGATGCAGACTAGAATACTGCAATCCCTGAGCAGCAAAGGATATCACCTGTGATGCATTTCAGTTATCTTGCAAACCTGGCCTGTTAGTGGGCCCTGAGGACCGGAGTTGAGAACCACTGCGTATACATGGACTTGCCGTACCATTACATATTTTCAGGGACACATGATGATTCTTTATACAATGCTTGGATTAAAGCCCGGTTTCTCCCCATAGACATCCACCAACAACTGAGATTTCACTTTCGGGTGGGCTGACCCCAAGTGCAAACATCTGCACTGCAAATGTGACAGGTAACACGTTTCTAGGCTAATTTAATTTGACAGCTGTGAAGTCTAGTGCAAGTCAAGCACAGTTTGCCCTGCTGTAGAAAAATGAAAACTTTAGATAAACTCATATGAACTCCACATATGGAACAAGATGTAATTATGTAACAGATGTCTCCCATGTCTTCTCAGACACAACTATTCCACTGGATGAAGGATGGCCTCCGCCTCCCGTACAGACCTCACCTCCCGCATGAAACTCACACGCTAATCTCACTTAACCCAGTGTAATTAGATGACCTCATTGAGAACATTGGGGGAAAAAAATGTCTTCATTGTCGTGGCAAACAGACAACGGGAAACGACTAATTACAGACCATGAAGACTTGATTCACACCCGAGAGATTTTTACCTTGAAGCTCAAAGCAAAAAAAAACACTGAACAACCAGAATTCCATGCTTATTAATTGTGCCAGTTCACATATGAGCGCTCAGGTATCTGTATCTTGATCCTTGAACTTTAGAAAGGTACACAAGTTACTTTTAGGCTGCATTCACACCTTTGATTTTAATTTAAAAAAAATATATATATTTTTTATTACATATTTTCTTAAAAAAAAAAAGCACACACTGTGCATAGAGTAATATTAGGTTACCGTAGTAACATTGTACTACTCCGGAGAAGTTTTTTTTTTTTTACACATTATGATTGCTTATAGCAGTAAATTTCATTGCTATAAGCAAGCATTTTACTGAATGAAACAGATTCATTTTGTTTTTGTTGTGATTAGTCAAATCTAATCACATGGTACAGATGGGCTGTGATTGGCCCTGTCTGTACCATGTGATCACATTGACGAAATCACAGCTAGCAACACAATTTTACACAATGGATGGCATGAAAGGAAGCCATCCATTGTGTTCAACTGTCATGTGACCTGCTGTGATTGGTTGCAGCGGTCACATGGTACCGGCAGCAAGCCAGTACACTGATCCGTCATCGGCTGTGTCCAGTGGATACCGCCGATGACAGATCGAGCCGCTGCACTGCACTTTCTGGCAGGACGTCACATGACATCTACACAGAACGGTAAAGCCACTGACCGGCCTTAATTCTGCTATAGGCCAGGCGGGGAGGTGTTAAAGTGGTTGTAAACCTCAGTTATGAAATATGAACAAAGCATATCCCTTTATAGTGTGTACTTGTCTCAATTAAGAGCACCAAGTGTCATTTCTGTCTGCTGCTTCATTCCTCTGCAATCAGCATGAGTCACTTCTGACAAGTTGTCTTGACACCAAGAGAAAAATGGTGACAGGGGATGGAGCTCCAGCCGATTGACAGCCTCAGCTCTGTTTCTGTGTGAAGGGGGTGGGGGTTGTTCCTTCCCTCCAACCAGCTCTTAAGAGCTCTCCTTACTGAGCTCTGCAGAATGCAACTTCAGCTCTCAGCCCCCCGTTTTTCTGAAATCTCATACAAGCTTTATAAATTCAACTGTTTGACTCGATGTAGAGTAGAGAAGACTTCAAACAACAGATACAACTTATGTAGGATGATTTATTTCTTCTCTGTGTATCACTTGAGGATGGTCCCTTCACTGGGTATATGTTAGGGTTTACATCCACTCACTCTTTAAGCTCTCCCATACCATGCAGCTAGGCTTTGGGGTCGTCGCACCGCAGATTGGGTCCCAGATGCTTTGAGGAAACCAAGCGCTAGGAAGAGAGCTGAATCACTGACCCTCTCGCTACCGGAGGACCGGTCACCTTCGCCAGGTACCACACTTCATGACGACTGGCTGCTATGTACTTTACACCGGGACAACTGCTCTCCAACTTTCCTGCCGAGTTAACTCTTTGTAGTGCCCTTTTGTGCTTTAAAAACCCTGTTCTTCTGCACCCCTTTGATTAAATTTAGATCAGGCTCAGAAACCGTTAACAGCTTTAGGCCCCTTTCACACTGGCTGTCTGATCCGGTCCGCCTGTCAGTTTTTCAGGCTGACCTGATCGGACCCTCTATTCACCCCTATGGAGCGGTGGATGTCAGTGGTGACATGTCAATTGACACCCACCGCTATTCGATCTGATCCTGTCCGTGAAATCCAGACGGTCACCTTCATCCCTGACCTGTCTGGTGTGTTCCTTGGCCTTCATGATGCGGTTTGTTTACTAAAGTTCTCTAACAAACGTCTGAGGGCTTCACAGAACAGCTATATTTATACTGAGATTAAATTAAAGAGGTTGACTATTCACTAAATTAGGTGACTTCTGAAGGCAATTGGTGCCACTAGATTTTAGTTAGGGGTATCAGAGTAAAGGGGGCTAAATATAAATGCACGCCACGCTTTTCAGATATTTGTAAAAGACCTGGAAAACCATTTATCATTTTCCTTCCACTTCACAATTATGTGCCACTTTGTGTTGGTCTACCACATAAAATCCCAATAAATTACAAATTTTCAAGGGGTATGAATACTTTTTCAAGGCACTGTAGCTGTGTACAGCCATTCACCTGTATTGGCAGCTGTAAGTGGCACATGTGGCTTCCCCGGCGCTAGAAAGCATCTGTAATCTGGGATTTTACACCTCAGCAGACAGCAGCTGCCAAGCGTCCATGTGGATGAGGCCTTAGCATTGCATGTATGAATGAATAGGAGAGCCCTCTAATTGATTTCTTTCCTCTGTAGCAAAGTCCCGGGCCTCTATTGGCCTAATAGTTACCTCCAGAGTTAGGGAGAGCGGACATCCTTCAGTGTAGAGTGGGCTACAAGGCATGGTGTGTGTAATGCAAATGAACAGGTGGGCACCAGACACTTTTTGAATGCAAAGAGATTTATTGTCTCTAACAGTACTGTGGGAGAGAGGGTTAGGGCCAGGACACCCTTAGGTGGATGCAATGTTAATTGGAAGACCCCGAGACTTCTATAGGTGGACAGCTATACAGGTGAAGGCCTCCAGCCGGGCACTACTTCTGTATAGGTAGAACCACTGTCTCCTATGGCAACAATCTTGTATCTGTTACCAACGTGAAAGATATTCAACTATCTGCAACACAAACAATTCTTTGCCCCACACTCACTGTGGGTCTTCACTCAACGAGCTCCCAGTCTCTCTCTAGACTTCAGATACACTAGCCACTGGATCCCCTGAGCTCTTTCACTGTAGCACTCAGCTTCTTCCTCAAGCGTCACCCCCACTTCTTTGCTGGGTCCCTGGCTTGGCACTCATACTCTTCAAGCTTGGGCTAGTAAAAATGGCCGCCGCCACAAGTGTTGTTTCTCCCTTGTGTTCAGTGCAGAGGAGACTGGGAGTCTGGGGCAGCCAATCAGCTTCTCTCTTCAGTGTACAAATAGAAAATTCTATTGTACACTGAAGGCTATTGGCTGCGTGGATTGGCGACCCCGCCCCGCTCCCCACTGAACACAAGGAAGCCTGCTGAACACAAGGATACCGAATCACGGGCCCAAGAGATTGGACACCCGCCTGGCTGTATCTACCTCTCTCAGTGCGCACATGGACTGCTGCAGCCTTCACCCTCTGCCTGCCGCCCTCCTGCTGGTGCTGCTTGTGCTGTGTGGTCTTGTCCCGGGACCGGCCTGCAGCACCCAGAACGGTAAGGGAGAAGGAGTGCGCAGTGTGGTGCAGGGTGGGGGAGAAGGGGGTGCATGGCTGGGTGAGGGGCACCTAGGAGCTGCATGAGAGATGGCTGAGGAGAAGATGGACGGGGGAAGGAAGGAGGGTGCTGTGGTATACAGGGCTTGTCATACACAGGGCAGGCAGAGGATGGTGCTGCTCCTTGGGGGTGTCATTGAGGCAGGCATAGGACAGATGGCTGTATGTTCTCCTCCTATACATAGGATGTACATGGCTCCATCCATCCTGCAGGGGGACATCTGTTCCCAGCATGGACCCCTGGCACTGTGCCACCTGGACTGGGGGCACCCATAGCGGAGGATGGAGACCATGCACAGCACTGTGTGAAGAAGTGACAGTCTCCTGTGTGTGCAACACTCACCGTCTCCAGGAAAGCAGATTGTAGCCATGATCTATAGACCTGCGTTCTCTATCCGTACTCCTCATATCCCCCCCCCCCCCCTTTGCAGCCAATCCTCTATATGGCAAGTACCTGTTCACACAAACTTCCATGAAAAGCTTGAAAAATGAATTGGCATTTTTTATGTGCGTTGATTGACACATGACGTTAAATTGCTACGGGGGACCTAAAAGACAAAATAATAAAGGCTTTTTTTTCCCCTCACTGGATGTGAAAATGCATATATGTAGCTTTTAAAGCCCATTTCACGATATCGTGGTGACAGGAGTTTTATCGTACTGTCAAAACGCCCGTCACCCCTAAGACACGTTGATTTGCTAAACCTGGAGAGTGCAAAGTCTGGTGCAGCTGAGCATTATCGCCAATCAGCTTCTAACCTCAGCTTGTTCAATCGAGTATCACCAATACCGGTTTTATATTGACGAGTACGAACGCTTGAGCTCAAGTATGAGTACCGATACTTCACGGTGCAATTTGAGCCTATAGTAAACGAATGGGCTCAGATCACACTGCAAAGAATTGCATGCGATTTGAGCAGGAAGACTTACTATGGGGCTTCCGTTGGCTGCCTCTCCTGCACCCGCCTCCACACTGACGGCTGATGCTGGGATCGGACCGGCTGCAGAGTAGCTATGTGTGGTGATTTTTGCCTTGCAGGGTTGGATTGGGTTTTGAATGTGGCGGAGCAGGTTTGGCGTTGCTTGGGTTTTGCCTGAGCTTCCACTTTGGTTGATGGGGTTGCACCGATTCCAATACTGAGCATTTGCGCAGGTGCTCATGCAGATGCTCCGATGCCTTTACAGTGCAATTTACGGTTTGAGCAGGAGTGCCATGCGATTCCTTTTCAGGTCACATGCAGTGTCCCCCACTGCTCCTGTGTGAACCCACGTTAAAGTCCCTATGACAGGCCTGGGTTTACACAGGAGCGGTGGGGAAATCTGCGATTGGGGCAGGGATCACCCTGCATTTCTGTTTGGATTGCATGCAATTCTTTGCAGTGTTATTTGAGCCTATTCATGTTGTATGGGCTCAGGTTACACTACAAAGGTATCGGAGCATTTGCATGGGTGCTCGTGCAGATGCTTAGTATCGGCACCGATATTGGTGTTTGTGCGGCCCTGTCAACTGGAGTGGAGGGGTTCAGGTAGACCCTAGTTGGCACTGGACCTGCTCTCTGATGCATTCTAAACCTAACCTAACTAGGGCAAGGGTTGCTGTGCTTGCCTGTTCTGCGGCCAGTCTGGTCCCAGCGTCCGCTGTCAGCGGCGGCTTCAGTGCAGAGGCGTGTGCAGGAGAGGCAGCGGACAATGGAAGACCCATAGTAACTCTATGGATTACGTCACTTCCCAGGACTTTCACAGCCGTTTTCATCCTCTTCTGCACACAGCTTCCGCCACTGAAACCGGGCCGGATCAGCTGCAGAATAGGCAAGTACAGCGATTTTTGCTTTACAGGGTTAGATAGATTAGGTTTAGAATGTGGCAGAGAGCAGGTTTATAGTTAGTTTTTGCCTGGACATACACTTTAAGCTTTGACAAAAAACCTGGAAGCTGATTGATTTCTATGAGGAGCTGCCCCAGCTTTTGCTCTCTCCAGTTTAGCAAATGAACCACACAGAGAACAGTTGTTTTCTATGTATCCTATTGACACTGAAATGCAGCCTGGAGCTGCGCGGGGTAGTGTAGTGGGTGGTGGGGACAGGGTAATCAGTGTAGCATAGTTGCCAACTTGCCGGGACATTTCCGGGATTCAAAGCCTTTTCCCGGCAAATCCGGTTTTTCAAGTTTTTCGCGATTTTCTGCCGCCGCTAGAGGTCCACGGCTGGCAGAGACAATGTCTCCGCTGGTCGCCATTTTTAAGAAGACCAAAACACAGGGATATCTAATACAATAGAAAATAAAGCTGCTGCGGCGCCGCCCACCCCCACCCCTTTCCATAACAGACGGACCTGGGGCGGGGGGTGGGCGGCGCCGCAGCAGCTTTATTTTCTATTGTACTAGATATCCCCGTGTTTTGGCTGCATAATTAAGCTGCGGCGGCGCCGCAGCTTAATGTTTTTTGCAGCCAGGCGGCCTGCTCCACCTCTACTTTGTTCCCCCTCGGGGAAGGGAGACAGTACAGGAGACGCCTGATGTAAGGAGGGACTCCGCTGGGGACGCCTGATGTAAGGAGGGACTCCGCTGGGGACGCCTGATGTAAGGAGGGACTCCGCTGGGGACGCCTGATGTAAGGAGGGACTCCGCTGGGGACGCCTGATGTAAGGAGGGACTCCGCTGGGGACGCCTGATGTAAGGAGGGACTCCGCTGGGGACGCCTGATGTAAGGAGGGACTCCGCTGGGGACGCCTGATGTAAGGAGGGACTCCGCTGGGGACGCCTGATGTAAGGAGGGACTCCGCTGGGGAAGCCTGATGTAAGGAGGGACTCCGCTGGGGAAGCCTGATGTAAGGAGGGACTCCGCTGGGGACGCCTGATGTAAGGAGGGACTCCGCTGGGGACGCCTGATGTAAGGAGGGACTCCGCTGGGGACGCCTGATGTAAGGAGGGACTCCGCTGGGGACGCCTGATGTAAGGAGGGACTCCGCTGGGGACGCCTGATGTAAGGAGGGACTCCGCTGGGGACGCCTGATGTAAGGAGGGACTCCGCTGGGGACGCCTGATGTAAGGAGGGACTCCGCTGGGGACGCCTGATGTAAGGAGGGACTCCGCTGGGGACGCCTGATGTAAGGAGGGACTCCGCTGGGGACGCCTGATGTAAGGAGGGACTCCGCTGGGGACGCCTGATGTAAGGAGGGACTCCGCTGGGGACGCCTGATGTAAGGAGGGACTCCGCTGGGGACGCCTGATGTAAGGAGGGACTCCGCTGGGGACGCCTGATGTAAGGAGGGACTCCGCTGGGGACGCCTGATGTAAGGAGGGACTCCGCTGGGGACGCCTGATGTAAGGAGGGACTCCGCTGGGGACGCCTGATGTAAGGAGGGACTCCGCTGGGGACGCCTGATGTAAGGAGGGACTCCGCTGGGGACGCCTGATGTAAGGAGGGACTCCGCTGGGGACGCCTGATGTAAGGAGGGACTCCGCTGGGGACGCCTGATGTAAGGAGGGACTCCGCTGGGGACGCCTGATGTAAGGAGGGACTCCGCTGGGGACGCCTGATGTAAGGAGGGACTCCGCTGGGGACGCCTGATGTAAGGAGGGACTCCGCTGGGGACGCCTGATGTAAGGAGGGACTCCGCTGGGGACGCCTGATGTAAGGAGGGACTCCGCTGGGGACGCCTGATGTAAGGAGGGACTCCGCTGGGGACGCCTGATGTAAGGAGGGACTCCGCTGGGGACGCCTGATGTAAGGAGGGACTCCGCTGGGGACGCCTGATGTAAGGAGGGACTCCGCTGGGGACGCCTGATGTAAGGAGGGACTCCGCTGGGGACGCCTGATGTAAGGAGGGACTCCGCTGGGGACGCCTGATGTAAGGAGGGACTCCGCTGGGGACGCCTGATGTAAGGAGGGACTCCGCTGGGGACGCCTGATGTAAGGAGGGACTCCGCTGGGGACGCCTGATGTAAGGAGGGACTCCGCTGGGGACGCCTGATGTAAGGAGGGACTCCGCTGGGGACGCCTGATGTAAGGAGGGACTCCGCTGGGGACGCCTGATGTAAGGAGGGACTCCGCTGGGGACGCCTGATGTAAGGAGGGACTCCGCTGGGGACGCCTGATGTAAGGAGGGACTCCGCTGGGGACGCCTGATGTAAGGAGGGACTCCGCTGGGGACGCCTGATGTAAGGAGGGACTCCGCTGGGGACGCCTGATGTAAGGAGGGACTCCGCTGGGGACGCCTGATGTAAGGAGGGACTCCGCTGGGGACGCCTGATGTAAGGAGGGACTCCGCTGGGGACGCCTGATGTAAGGAGGGACTCCGCTGGGGACGCCTGATGTAAGGAGGGACTCCGCTGGGGACGCCTGATGTAAGGAGGGACTCCGCTGGGGACGCCTGATGTAAGGAGGGACTCCGCTGGGGACGCCTGATGTAAGGAGGGACTCCGCTGGGGACGCCTGATGTAAGGAGGGACTCCGTTGGGGATGCCTGATGGTATCTGGTGGCAGGTGACGCACTCGGGGCTAACACTGATTCAGCATTATGGTGAGTTGAATAATTTAATTCTATATTACAATGTAATAAATAGAAATAATGCGCTTCAATCATCCTGACACCATAACAACCATGGTGCTGGGATGATTGAAGCGCTAACACCAGGTGTTTGTAGTATCTTTATCTGCTGATTGTTAAACTCTGGAATACACATATTACTATTGTGGTGTAGGATCTGGGCTTGCTGTCTCTCCATCCTTCCTTCTCTCTCCTTCCCTCCCTCTTTCTCCCTTTCTTTCTCCCTCCATCCCTCATTCATATCAGACTAACCACACCCCCTTTGAGCCATGCCCATTTAAGCCACCCCCACTACCCATGTAAACCACGACCATTTTTGCATGGAGAGGAGAAAGCCAGAAGCAAGGAATAAGGTAAGTATTTCACCTTATTCTTATTATTATTCTCTCCCCCCCCCCCCCCCCCACTGCATAGGTAGATTCAACAGCAACTGGTTTAAAATATACCCATGCAGGAAACTGGAAAATAAAAAACATAGCGTACAGAATTATTTACAACTCCCTCGCTGGCACTTTCTTACTTCACTCATCACAAAACAAGTTGAGAATCTGCATAGTTTACCACCCTCAATCTTTTATCAGATCCGGCTCAGGCCAAAAGATCTTATTGCCAGGTCTAGATTGTTCAAAGGAATATATTAATAGCAACATAAAAGCTTTTATCACAAGAAAAAAAAAAAAAAAAACTCGGCTATTCTGTTGTCCTAATTCCACCGTCGTACTCTCCCAGGACTAGGTGGAATGTTGAGAGACCGCTTTCCATTAAAAAACATGCCAATACCAAAGGAGTGGTGCTCAGGATTGGGTGTGATGGAGCAACATTGGTACTGATGCCCAATTTCACACATTCTACAGTTTTTGACTTTGAAACCCAATTAAACCCCCTGTTACTTCTGCAATGCATATGCACGAATATAGTCTGTGCATTTTTATACAAGTTCTGCAGCAAAGGTAAAATACTCAAACACTGGGACCGCTACTCACACACATAGGCAACAGTCTGGGTCTCCAGAAGTCCCCTCCCCTGCACAAGTCTCCAATCAACAGCGCTGCTCAGCAAGCAGTGTTCAGGGGGGAGTGTCAGACCACTGGGGAACCGGATCGCTACTTGTGTGTGAGAGCGCTCTGACTCTCCAGTGTGCTTCTGGTTGCTAGGACACAAGCAGCCACACAGTCATTGGTTGCTAAGATGCAGGCAGCTGCCAGCATCCTAGCAAACAACGATCCTGCAGCCTTTTGATTTATTTAAAATCGTAAACAAATATTGGTGGACATCCCAAGTGACATCATTGATCAAATATGGTTATTATTATGCAAGATTTATATAGCGCAAACAGTTTACGCAGCGTTTTACAATGTAAAAAGGGAGACAGTACAGTTACATCATCATAAAATACAAGAAATACAAAAGGGTTAAGAGGGCCCTGCTCAAAAGAGCTTACAATCTAATAGGGTGGGGCAAGTGGTACAAAAGGTTATAACTGCGGGGGGATGAGGTGATAAAAGATTTGTTGGAGGCGTGATGGGCTTCCTTGAAGAGATTAGTTTTCAGGGATCGGCTTAAGGCAGCCAGAGTAGGAGATAGCCGGACAGATTGAGGTAGAGCGTTCCAGAGGGCAGGAGAGACTCTGGAGAAGTCCTGGAAATGAGCATGGGAGGAGGAGACAAGGGAGGGTTATGATCATATTTGGTCAATGACATCAGGCATCACTGGCCGGCTTGTAATGTTCGGCAGCCAGATGGGAAGCGGTCATGAAGAGCGTTGTGTGTGGGTCGTTCTCTATTGCCGCTGGATCAACATCTCTTGACTACATGATTGATGATGGTATTGGCACCATGGGACACGTTCGCTGACCCCCACTTTACTAGTCAACCACCCTGCCAGCTTTGTTAAGGGTCTAGTATGAAAACCGTTCTTAATTCTCTTTAAAATACAGTGTTAACTGCAGTAAATAATTAATGTGTTCTGCAAAGGTTACACGTGAAGCTGGGAAGTTATTAAACCCAGATATCCAAATACATGACAGAGCTACACCGCTGGCACAATCCACCATCAGCTGCAATGCATTATTACAAAGATTCCTCTGTAAGCTGCCAAAGCAGGGAGATGTCACTCAAAAGCTGCAGCAAATGTAGAAGCTATAAAAACAACCTATTAGACAAGCAATAGGAATACAGCCATGTTCCATTTTAAATTGGACACCAGTATATAAAAAAAAAAGAAACAAAAAAGTGACAGCCGACAGGTGTTTTCTTTTGTGTTTTAGCATGCAACGCCCACATTGTTAATATGAATGCACCTCAACGCATCAAAAAAATGGACATTGCGCCTCAAGTCTTAAGCCTCATACACACGATCGGATTTTCCGATGGGAATTGTGTGATGACAGGCTGTTGACGGAAAATCCAACCGTTTCTATGCTTCATCGGACAATTGTTGTCAGATTTTCCGCCAACAAATGTTGGATAGACGTGCTTTAAAATTTTCCGACAACAAATGTGTGTTGTCGGATTTTCCGATCATGTGTACAGAAGGCAATCGGACAAAACTCCAAAAGTACAAAACACGCATGCTCAGAAGCAATGCTCACCATAACACATCATTAGAAGAAGTTACCCAAAGGGTGGTGCTAAAGAGCTGAAAAACCACGTAGTTTTGTGTTTGTTGGCCAACAATTGTGTGTCGTTTGTATGCAAGACAAATTCCTGGCCAACGCCCTTTGGACAAATGTCCTACGCTTTGTCCGTGGGAAATCCGATCGTGTGTACAAGGCTTTAGGCCTCATACACACAATACAAAAATCAGAAGGGAAAAGTCTGACGACGAGCTGTTTGTGGTTTTTCGGATCGTTCGTACGGTGCTTGCGACAGCCGATTTGACATTTTCATCAGACAAAAGCTGGATGAGCAGGCTATATAATTTTTGTCGGATGTGAACTCAACATCTGATTTTCGGATGGTCAGTACAGAAATTGTCACACAAAAGTCGAAAGTACAAACAGGCAGGCTCGGAATCAAGGAACAACCGGGAAGAGTTCGGTCTTGTAAACTACCATTCGTAATCTAGAATTAACATTCGTGACGCGGCAATTGATGAAATGTTGAAATGCAGCGCACATTCTCATCTTCTTTAAAAGGGATAATAATGAAGCTGCTTTGCTGGTAATACTGATGTAGTTATGCCAAACATATATTTTAAAAGGCATTTGAATTGTACGATCTGAAAATCGCGAATCAACGCTCACCAAACTTCTACTAACACGAAATTAGCAGAAGGGGCCCAAAGGGTGGCGCTTGAGGAATTAACTTCCTCTTTATACTCTCATAGTACGTCACTACGTTCGTGTTTGTCAAATTGTGGATAGTTGGTATGCAAGACAAAGTCCTGCACACGCGCTTTTGACAAAAATCAGACGCTGGGTCATACAACAATCAAACCGTGTGTACGGAGGTTTAAGTCTGTAGGACTCGGCGGCTATAACAGCTTCAACTCTTCTGGGACGGCTGTCCACAAGGTTTAGGAGTGTGTCTATGGGAATGTTTGACCATTCTTCCAGAAGCGCATTTCTTAAGGTAAGGCACTGATGTGGACGAGAAGGCCTGGCTCGCAGTCTCCGCTTTAATTCACCCCAAAGGTGTTTTATCAGGTTGGGATCAGGACTCTGTGCAGGCCAGTCAAGTTCCTTCACCCCAAACTCGCTCATCCTTGTCTTTATGGACCTTGCTTTGTGCACTGGTGCGCAGTCATGTTGGAACAGGAAGGGGCCATCCCCAAACTGTTCCCACAAAGTTGGGAGCGTGAAATTGTCCAAAATGTCTTGGTATGCTGACGCCTTAAGAGTTCCCTTCACTGGAACTAAGGGGCCAAGTCCAACCCATGAAAAACAACCCCACACCATTATACCCCCTTCACCAAATTATTTGGACCAGTGCACAAAGCAAGGTCCATAAAGCCCTGCACAGAGTTCTGACCTCAACACGATAGAACACCTTTGGGATGAATTAAGCCCCATACACACGGTCGGACTTTTGGCCAACAAACTTCATTTTGAGCAAGTTGGACCAACAATCTGACCGTGTGTACGCTCCATCGGACAAACTTTTTTTTTTTTTGTGTTTTCATCGGACAAAAGTTGGGTCTGCAAACGGACAAACTTTTGGCCAACAAAAGTCCGATTGAGCAAAGTCCGACCGTGTGTACAGAAAACCATCAGACTTTTGTCCGATGGACATAACAACTAATCAACCAACAATAGCAGACGTTGACCAAAGGGTGGTGGTAAAGAGCAGAAAAACCATGTGATGTTGCAAAAAGTTTTGGGAAAGTTTGCAGAAAAGTCCTGTGGTGTGTATGCTATGGGTGTGCCCGGCCAACTCCGTTCGGACAAAAATCCAGGGAAAAGTCAGATGGAAGTCCGACCGTGTGTATGGGGCTTTAGAGTGGAGACTGCGAGCCAATCCTTCTCATCCAAAAATCAGTGCCTGACCTCACAAATGTGCTTCGGGAAGGATGGTCAAACATTCCCATAGACACACTCCTAAACCTTGTGGACAGCCTTCCCAGAAGAGTTGAAGCTGTTTTAGCTGCAAAGGGTGGGCCAACTCAATATTGAACCCTACGGACTACGACTGGGGTGCCATTAAAGTTCATGTGTGTGTAAAGGCAGGTGTCCCAATACTTTTGGCACTATAGGGTATAGGTGTAAATGGGCCCTAAAAGTTTACCAAACTACTCTCAATAGCCCTACTGAGTTGTTACACCACAACCCCACCATCCCCACCCCAGCTGCTTACACACCTTATGAAGAAAGCCTCTGCCTTTTCTGGGCAACAGTTTGGTTAACAGACAGGAAGGGGTGGAAATTCCTCCTCTGAGTCATTTGACTGTGCGGGTTATAAATAAACCTGTATAGGCAAGAGATCAAATTACGCAACTTATTCAGGCAATTCACAGCATAGCAGCAAATCACTGTACAACACCTGCAGTGCAACTTCTCATGTGCCACCTTATATGATAAAATAGGATTTTTATAACAGCTTACCTGTAAAATCCTTTTCTTGGAGTACATCACGGGACACAGAGCGACATAGTCATTACTAATGGGTTATATAGATACCGTCAGGTGCTGGCACTGGCAACTTCCAAAACCGGAAGTACCCTCCCCTATATAAGCCCCTCCCATCCGGGAGCACCTCAGTTTTGTAGCAAAGCAATAAGTGTCCCCAAAGAGGGGTGGGAGCTCTGTGTCCCGTGATGTACTCCAAGAAAAGGATTTTACAGGTAAGCTGTTATAAAAATCCTATTTTCTTTTTCGTACATCACGGGACACAGAGCGACATAGTCATTACTAATGGGATGTCCTAAAGCAATGCCAAATGAGGGGGGGGGATACACCATATATAAGCTGAGCGCTATCAGACATGAGGATCTTTTGCGGCCTGCAACACACTGCGCCCAAAGGCGACATCCTCCTGACTTCCAACGTCCACCTGGTAGAACCTAGTAAACGTGTGTACTGAAGACCATGTTGCGGCCTTACAGATTTGAGCCAGGGAGGCCTGGTGATGCACTGCCCATGAAGTTCCAACTGCTCTCGTGGAGTGCGCTCTAACTTTGAACGGAGGCGGTCTATTTCTCAAGCCATAGGCTTGTATTATGACCTGTCGAATCCACTTGGCTAAAGTAGATTTTGACGCTGCCTGACCCCTTCTGGGGCCTTCCGGCAGAATAAACAAAGTATCCGTTCTGCGAATCTGAGCAGTGGCTTTTAGATAAGCTTTAACTGCTCTTACTACATCCAAAGAATGCAATAACTTTTCCTCTACCGAAGTAGGTTTGGGGAAAAAAGAAGGAAGAACCACATCTTGGTTCAAATGAAACCTCGATACCACCTTAGGAAGAAAGGCTGGATGAGAACGTAACACTACTCCTGTCCTTATGGATAACCAGATATGGCTCCCTACAGGACATAGCTGCTAATTCCGACACTCTTTTAGCCGAACAAATGGCTACTAGAAAAATCAATTTCCTGGTGAGAAGAACCAAAGAAATATGCTGTAATGGTTCAAATGGTTGTTTCTGTAGAACCGACAGAACCAAGTTTAGATCCCATGGACATATGGGAATATTAACCGGAGGACTAATACGCATCACTCCTTGTATAAAGGCTTTGACTAGTGAATGCGAAGCCAAGGGCCTTTGAAAAAATATTGACAAGGCCAAAATCTGACCCTTGATAGTACTCAAGGCAAGCTTCCTATCTACAGCCCATTGTAGGGAGTCCAGACTCCTACCTATTACGTACTTACGTGGATGCCATTTCTTGGCTTCACACCAGGCGATGTACGCCTTCCAGATTCTATAGTAGATCTGCCTGGATACCGGCTTCCTGGCATTGATCATGGTAGATACCACAGAATTAGAGAGCCCTCTCTTTTTTAGAATGTGGGCTTCAATAGCCAGGCCGTCAAACCTAGGGCTGGTAAGGAAGGGTGGTATATCGGTCCTTGCGAAAGCAGGTCCGGACGATGTGGGAGAGTCCAAGGACTCCCCACTGACATTTTACAATCTCCACGTACCACGCTCTTCGGGGCCACGCTGGAGCCACCAGAATCACTGGTTTCTTTTCTACCCTGATTCTGCGGAGTAATCGAGGTAACCATTGTGGCGGTGTGAATGCATATATCAGCTTGAACTGATCCCAAGGGAACACTAGGGCATCCGAGCCGCAAGCTAGGGGATCCCTTGTCCGAGAGACAAACCTGTCCCCCTTTGCGTTGAATCTGGATGCTAGAAGATCTACATCCGATGTTCCCCACCGCTGACATATTGTCCAGAAAACCTCGGGGTGAAGGGACCCTTCCTCTGGGCCTAATTTCTGGCGACTTAGAAAGTCCGCCTTCCAATTCTCCACTCCTGGAATGAATACCGCAGATATGGCTGGGACATATTTTTTCTGCCCATTTCAGGATGTAATTTACTTCCCTCTGGGCTGCACGACTCCTGGTGCCCCCCTGATGATTGATATATGCCACTTGATTGAATTCTGACAGGGGACCCTTGGAGTTTGGATGTCCATGCTACTAGGGCATACCGGGCTGCTCGTATCTCTAAGATTGATGGGCAGGGCCTTTTCTGCATCCGACCATCTGCCCTGGAGAGACTATTGCTCCAGTACTGCTCCCCAGCCGATAAGGCTGGCATCTGTAGTGACCACCTTCCAAGAAATCGGACTGAAGGATTTCCTTTTTTCCAGATTCTGGGAAACCAACCACCAACGGAGGCTCTTGCGAACGGAAGGGGACAAGGACATTGTAAGTCTAGGCCTGAATTTTATTTTATTTTTTTTGTTCCAGGCTGACAGTATGGCCCCTTGCAAATTCCTTGAATGGAATTGACCGTAGGGTACTGCTTCGAATGATGCCACCATTTTTCCCAGCAGCCTCATATACAGGCGTATGGACGGCTGTCTTTTTTGTACCCACTAAGTGGATCAAATCTTTCAAAGACAACACCTTTCCTCGAGGCAAGAATATTTTTCTCTGGCCTGAATCCAACCTTAGCCCCAAGTATTCCAGACTTTTGACTGGTTTTTAGGGCTGACTTGTCTCGGTTGATAATCCAACCGTGAGATTCCAGATACTTGATCGTCTTGTGAACGACCACGTCTAGTTTTTTCACTGAGTGGTCTATCAGCAACAAGTCATCCAGATATGCCATTATCATTACACCTTGTGTTCTTAGATTGGCCAATAAAGGGCCAGAATTTTTGTAAACACTCGTGGTGCTGTGGCCAAACCGAAGGGTAAGGCTCTGAACTGAAAATGGCGCCCTTCTACTGCAAAGCGTAGAAATTTTTGGTGGACTGGAAAGATGGGAATGTGCAAATAAGCATCTTTGATGTCGATCGTGGCTAACCAATCCTCCCCTTGTAGGGCAGTGGCCACCGATCGGATCGACTCCATCGGAAAGACCTGATATACAGGAATTTGTATAGCCCTTTTAGAATTAATATGGGCCTCCCGTCCGCGTTTGCTTCGGGACTGTAAAGAGGTTTGAGTAAAACCCGAACCCTCATTCTTCCAGGGGAACCTCCATAATTACTCCTTGGAGCAATAGTTGTTCTAGTGCCAACAGGAGGGACTCTCTCTTCCGGGGATCCCTTGGCACGTTTGACCTCAAAAATGGGAAGGAGGAGAGTCTTTTAACTCCAAACTGTATCCCAAACCTACTGCGGAGAGCACCTATCTGTCTTGATCGTGTCCCGCCAGGTCTCTTGCGAACAACTGGAGTCCTCCCCCCACCCGACTGAGTGGGGGCTTCAATGAATTTAACTTTGGGGGAGGTTTTGTACCTCCCCTGACCCAGGGTTTCTCATTACCCTGCTACTGTCCCTGTTTTTTACCCCCGGGATTTGACCGAGGAGGCCGTCGGAACTGTTACACAGCCGATGCCCCAGGGACTGGAGAAGCAGGCCTCTTAAAGAGGGACCTCTAATTCTGCTTTTAACCGGCAAGAGCGTATTTTTACCGCTGGAAATTTTCTGGATATATTTGTCCAGGTTTTCCCTGAATAAGCGTTCACCATGAAATGGGACGCTAACCAGCCATTCTTTACAGGGAGCTTCAGCAGACCAGTTTTTGAGCCATAGGAGCCTACGCGTATGTCTATAGACAGCGTAAGGCGGGAGGCCTGATGGACTGAATCCTCTATGGCGTCAACCGCAAAGCCTAAGGCTCTAGGTAGATCAGCTAGGGCAAAGCCTGCTGATCTGTCAAGTCCCTCAAGACCTGTTTCAACTGATCCTTCACTGCTTAGCAGACCCCAATAGCTGCTACTGCTGGTTGTATCACCAAGCAGATTTTCATAAGGACTCCAATCTTTTATTTATTGGGTTCTTGAACATTTGGACATTATCCACTGGACATGTCAGTGATTTATACATACAAGAGATGGCTGCGTCCACTGTAGGGACCTTCCATTTATTTTTTTTATTTTTTTGATGAACTTATCCTCCATGGGATAGACCACCGGAAATCTCTTGGGGGAATAAATATTTTCTCAGGACGTTCCCAATCCTGGTAAATGAGCCCTTTCAGTAAAGGGTGAAGTGGAAAAGAACAAACAGTCTGGGGGCTTCTAGCGACCCCAACGAGGATACAGTAGTGGTTGATGGTTCCGCAAGGTGCATTTTTAAATGCTGATCGGACCATGTTAGTCAGAGACTGAACCCATAATCTTTCAGCTTGAGATGCTGAGAAAAGGTTCCCCCACTGTTGATTCCTCTATAACAGAATCAACCTCATCCTGATCCCCTTCAGGCAGGTCGATCCCTGTATGGGACTGTTGCTCTGCTAACAGGCACTCTGAAGGAGGAGACGGAGATCGGGCGTGCTTTCCCTGACAGGGAGGCAGCGATAAATGTTGACAATCTCTCTCTAATCCTCCCAGAGCTGAGGAAAAAACCTCCTCTGTTACATACACAGGAGCAGGTGAACTGAGGACAGCCACAGTACCAAGTACCCCTGCGGGGTCTCTACGGTCACTTACCTCTGAACTTCAGGGGAGACTGGTGCAGCAGAAGTATGCCCAAGATCCTCAGAGCCCGATGAGACCCCTTTCGCTTCCTGGAAGATTCAGTTCCGGAGCTTCTGGACGGCATATTCCTAAGCCTAAAGCTGAGGTATTCCAGCCGTAATACACCACTTTTACTGAGAATAGTCTAGCACAATTGCTGCTATATCACAGTTGGTGTCTACTAATGTGCCTTTCTAGGGGATGCCTGTATCAACCGCTTGCTGTATGCCTTTAAATGTTGCCAGCTCTGTCTCTGTACTTCATAGCCAGCTCACTACAATATTGTGTTTTTTTTTTTAAAACTGCTGGGACGCCCGCACATGCGCAGAAGCGCTGCGGCGCGCACAGAGCGTCATCCCCCAGGCTCCGCCCCCTTTCCCGGCTCACCTCTATATATAGAGGCGCGGGCACGCGCGCGGGCACGTGCGCCTTCGGCGCTAATTTCAAATATGGTAACAAGGGACAGGAGCCAGGGCCCCTCTTTGCCGCAGGCCGGGGGATGGACAAACACTGCAACATGGCAGAGGAAGCAGTTTCCTATAAGAGAACTCACCATCTGCCTGGACTTTGCTCTGCTGAGAAGAAGCTAGTCCACATGACAAGAAAACATTCCACAGCGGCCTCTAGTGGACAAACACAGGTACCGCAGTCTAATATATTAAATATATATATAAAAAAAATTTTTTTTTTTTTTTTTTCTTGACCACCATTAAAAATTATTACATTTTTTTAGTAGTTACAGGCATGCACAGAATTTTGCGGGAATACCATTAGGTAACAGACAGAAAGACAAATTAGGCTTGGGGGTCCCCCAATAGAACCAAGTTCCTGGGGGCCCCCACTTACCTGTTCCCCGCCGCAGGACTTTGTTTGGTCCACAAAAGCCCAAACTTCACCTATCACGGCAGGCATTGTAATCAAACCTTCAGGGACCGGGTTCCCAAGGATTCCACTCCCCTGGACCTGTATAGCACCCTGCACAGAAAACATCTTGGTCGTGGGTATGACCAGAGCTCTGGATCCCAGGGTCCAGCTCTCCTAAGAGAAGCATTACAGGCAAAACCTTGCTCTTCTCTGCAAGGCCCGGGTACCGACCGTTTAGCTATGAAGCTTTTTTGGTCGGATCCGGAATAGCTTACTGAGGCCCAAAAGAACCTGTACGCAAGCTCAGTGAAAAACACATGTTTCTTCTTGGCCAACACCTTAGACACTGGCAAAAAACTGAGGTGCTCCCGGATGGGAGGGGCTTATATAGGGGAGGGTACTTCCGGTTTTGGAAGTTGCCAGTGCCAGCACCTGACGGTATCTATATAACCCATTAGTAATGACTATGTCGCTCTGTGTCCCGTGATGTACGAAAAAGAAATGTGTAGCGGCCTCCACTCTCTCCTCTGTTCTTCTTGCTCTGGCTCTCGTCTAGGGGTACTCTGAAGGAGAGAGTGCAGGGTCACCACGCCAAGTCCCCCTGCAGAGTATGTGCAGTGAGAGAATCCTCTTTTACCTTCGGGTCGGTGTTCTGCATCTAGAGACTTCCTCCTGGTGATTTCTCGAACAGTGTCTGCCAGTAAATGAGCCCCACACCACTAAAGTCCAACACCCCTTTATTCTTCCGATAACAGAGTAATGCACAGACAGTTGGACTCCCTTAACGAACAGAACAGACAGGGGGATGTGGATGCGAGTAGGCCCAGGCACATTGAACTCTCCACTTTCCTACCTGAAAGTGGGTTGCGGTCTCCGAGCGGGGGGGGGGGGGGATTTCCTTCCAGGCGGTCTCCGATGGGAGGCTCACCTGTCACTGGCAATATGCTGCACCGGGTCTTCAAGCAAGTATCTCCCACCGGTTAATTACGCCCTCCGGATTTGGATACCCACTCCCAGGGTTCCCTAGGATCTCCTTCCCTCGCGGAACTCAGTGTTGGGCACTGAGCTCCAGACCTCCATCCGAGTACCTCACCCCAGGCTAAAGGTGCCTGGGATGGAACACGACCTCCGGACGTCCTCTAGGTCTAGTCCGCCTAGAGGACCGACACGACTCACCGCCCACAGGCTGAAGGTGCCCGGGACTCGACCCCGTGACAAAGATGGCCGGCCCCTTTATACCCTCTCCCAACAAGCACGGCGGGTTCCCAGCCCCACCATACCGCTGCCGAGGAAGGACAAAAAGGGAGCCCGGCACACAGCAATGGTTTAACCCCAGCCCAAGGCGACAGCGCCACCCGCTGGGCTGCAGGGAACTGCACATCACTGGTGTCTCTGCAAGTTTTAAATACACAGAAAAAAGTATACCTGCTACATATGAAATGAGCATATGCAATATTTTACATTTAGCTTACAGAAGAGAAATAATTTATTATTTATTTTTTAGGCACGAAGAAATGCTTGCGGGCCCTTGCATGCTTTATTGCAGTGCACTGCCTTGTATTTTGAAAAGCACAACAAAGCCCATACAGAACACATCTGCGCTACAGTGTACCACAGCGCATGATTTGTGGTTCGGCGAAACACAATAGCGCGGGAGTACGTTCCTCTGTATTGGAGCCCATTCATAATAAATAAGCTGTGGTTGCGGATCCATTAAAATCAAGATACCACCTAACAAGAGCTAGATATTTAATTAAAAAAATATAGTCAATCCATTAACCACTTAAGGACCGAGCCTCTTTTTCAGATTTGTTGTTTACAAGTTAAAAACATTTTTTTGGGCTAGAAAATTACTTGGAACCCCCAAACATACATTTTTTTTTCTTACACCCTAGAGAATAAAATGGCGGTCATTGCAATACTTTATGTCACACCATATTTGCGCAGCAGTCTTACAAACGCACTTTTAAGAGCCGGTTCACACAGGGGCGACTCGTCAGGCGACTCAGCCATCTGACAAGTCGCGCTCCGCCCTGTACAATGGAACCGTTCTAATAGGAGCGACTCAAGCCGCTCCGACTTAGAAAAAGGTTCTTGTACTACTTTGGGGGCAACTTGCATTGACTTCAATACAGAAGTCATTTTGCAAGTCGCCTCTGAAGTTGTCTTGAGGTCGCCTTGCCGAGTCACGCGGCAAGTCGTGCCACCCCTGTGTGAGCCGGGTCTTGGGGAAAAAAAATACACTTTTTTGAATTAAAAAATAAGACAACAGTAAAAGTTAGCCCAATTTTTTTTATATTGTGAAAGATAATGTTACGCTGAGTAAATTGATACCCAACATGTCACACTTCAAAATTGCGACAAAATTTTACCCTTAAAAATCTCCATAGGCGACGTTTAAAAAAATTCTACAAAATTCTAAAAGTTTGCGTTACAGAGGAAGTCTAGGGCTAGAATTATTGCTCTCACTCTACCGATCGCAGCGATACCTCACGTGTGATTTGAACATCATTTTCATATGCGGGCGCTACTCACGTATGCGTTCACTTCTGCACGCGAGCTGGGTGGGAAGGGGCGTGTTTAAAAAAAGTGTTTTTTCTTATTTATTTTAATTTTATTTGTTACACTGTTCTTTTAAAAAAAAAAAAAAAATTGTGTCACTTTTATTCCTATTACTAGGAATGTAAACATCCCTTGTAATAGAAAAAAAGCATGACAGGTCCTCTTAAAATATGAGATTTGGGGTCAAAAAGACCTAAGATCTCAAATTTACACTACAATGCAAAAAAATTATTTGGCATTTGAAAAAATGAAAAAAAAAAAAAATGGCCCTTTAAGAGCTATGGGCGGAAGTGATGTTTTGACGTTGCTTCCGCCCTGCTATGGTATGGAGATGGGTGGGGGCCATCTTGCCCTCACTCCTCTCCATACCCAGCCACAGAGAGGACCCGATCGCCACCGACGGCTCCGGTAAGCGGCGGAGGGCATGGGAGAGTGGCGGGAGGGGGGGGCAATCCCCTGCAGAGACCACCATTATCGGAAACCGGACCGCCGCCTGAGGATGAGGATATCTGTTATGGCAGCTAGCTGCTGCCATAACAGAGATATCCCGCTTCAAAGTGCCGACGTATATTGTCGTGCGGCGGTCCGAAGTGATTAATAGATTCTTTTCATTTTTAGAAATATTTTTTTATTTTTGAAAGTGGTATTAAAATGTTACTAAACCCACAACAGTAAAGTCAGTCTGTATAAGCAGTAAAGCATGCTTGTTATACTCACTGAGGAACCTAAGGAGTTAATCCTCTGCATTGTGTAAAAAGGCAGTTTGATCCGGTCTTCTCCTTCTCTTCTTTTACTGTCCAATACATCTGCTGATAGTACAGAGCCTTGGGGGTACTCTGCACATGCTCAGTTTGGTGTGTATTGCTAGAGAGGGTGGTTGCATGTGATCAGCACAGGGCCAATCAGCACTGTCCAGACAGAGGGTCAGGGGTCATGCAGCCTTATAGGACAGTCAAAGGAGAATGAAAACTCCTCCTAAAAGCTTCTACCAGTGCTCAGCCAGCCACTAATAGAAGTCGCAAGACTGCTATTTATTGCCGATGAGAAAAGGTATTTAGCAGTTTATAGTTACTAAAATAATTGCATTTCCATGTTCTGTGTACTGTGGGAGACCAGATAGAGTGAATGCAGGCTCATGGGTTTAGTAACACTTTAAAGTCTAAATTTGAAAAATCACTGACAGGTCCCTTCTAACATAAATGCCTCTCCTGTCATGTCAGCGGTAATGTAATCGGAGCTATGCATGCACAGCTCAGACCACATTTATATACTGTATATCATTCTATGAAAGGGACTCCTGCGTGCATGCATGGGGATGACGTCATTGTGGCCCGGCCATTCAAGCAGCTGGAGAGGGAACCCGGAAAGAAGAGCGGGCAAAGATTGAAGCACCAAGGACCAGCTTGAGTGGTGACAGCGCAGCACTGGCAGAATTCGTTTGACAGGTAAGTCTGCCATAATGTGCCAACACGTGATTCTCACCAACACATCATGGTATAAACTACCCGGGAGACCATTTAAAAATAAAATAAAAGCAAAAAATTTAATACACCTTTAATTGATTATATATTTAATTTAGGATATTGCGTTTCAATTAATCAGTTGCTGAGAAAGATAAGACTGCAGAACTTCTTCCATGATAACACCAACCTTCCCATTACTCTTCCTGACATGAGAGGTCTCTGTGGATTATGTGTTTTTCAACCTCATGGCATCCAGTTTTAAGAATTTCAGACATTTCCTAAATGTTATTCCGATTGCCTAATGCCTTTTATGCCAGCAAAACAATCAAGAGACATCTGACATTTGGAACACTTTTTAGGAACGTGCTGAATGCCGACCTTTATGCATCTAAATAATAAAACTGCAAATTTTTGTGAAGCACTAAAAACAGATGCTTCCCATGTATTCTTTTTTTTTCAAAAACTTTTTTAGGAATGCACCGATGCCATTTTTTTTTTTAACACCAAGCACAAGTACCGATCTTTATTTTTATTTAAGTACTCGCCGTTACCAATTACCAATACCTTTTGCCTAGGGAGTAGGTAGAGGGGTGGTTTGGGAGGTGGGGGGAGTTAGGCCCCATTCACAACTTAGCGTTTTGTATCTTGAACTCTGAAGCAACAAAACGCTGGAGGGGAAAAAAAATCGATTATTCTCTATGGAGATAGTTCACATCACTGCTTCAAAATGCCTGAAGCTCAAACAGTTTTTTTTTTTAAGGCAGATTTGGGCATTTTTCTGCTTTTTACACTGGTGACCTTTTGACCTGTACAAAATCACAGCAGAAATTGCGGTAAAATCGCACGACTTTCTGCCTGAAACCGCTACGCACAGGTGTGAATGGGGAATACGGGAGTGAGGCGGGGGAGGGTAAGGGAGGGCAGCTAGAAGGGACTATGGGAACACAAAGGACAGAGAGATCAGAGCCAAGTGCAGTATGACCACAAATGAATGTATAAATGGTAAGAAATACACTCAGAACGTTAAAAATAATTCCAGCATAAAATGATGAATGTGGTGTTCATCCACTCTACTCTTGGGTGGTAGCCACTGGTGTGTTAGTGGCCCGAGGTCTGGGTGCGCTGGTGGCTCCCAGCATGTCCTAGTAAACTCGTGTACCCGGAAGCAACGTCATTAGTGCACCCAAGTGCCTTTAAGTTTACCAGAAAGTTCTGGGAGCCACCAGACATACCAGCGGCTGTCATCTGAGAGTAGAGCAGATGAACACCACAGTCATTTATGCTGGAATTATTTTTAGCCTTGAGAGTGCATTTCTTACCTTTCATACATTGAATTGCGGTCATACTGAACTTAGATGGCGCTGCTCTCTCTGGCCTTCAGAACAGGAGGGCGACAGCTGGCAAGAGGGGAATTCCGGACAGATGAAATGTCATTGGTTGTTAAGGACACGGTGGTCCTGCTCCTTAACCAATAAATGCTGGCATTCTTTTCTTTACATTTCAGCGGTTAGCGGGGAAATCGAGAAGAATCGAGCCAGAAGGTAACGGTTTTGGGTATCGGCACATTTGTACGAGTACAAATACCCGTCTAAATGCCTAGTATTGGCGCAGCTCTACCTTTTTGGGTGTCTTTGAGCATAAAGGAGTTAGAACCCATGTAGAAAAACCGTGGGCGAGTGTCTTATGAAAAAGCAGAGCGTGGATAAGAAGCATGCATGCATTTTCACATAGCAAGCAAGGAAGGTGCCAGGAGCCCCAGCGGGGGGACCCAAGAAGAGGAGGATCGGAGCTGCTCTGTAAAAAAAACATTGCACAGAGCAGGTAAGTAGAGCAGATATGTTTGTTGTAAAAAAAAAAAAAAAATTATCTTTAGTATCGCTTTAAGCTGGCCATACATGGATCAAAGTTCAGCCAGTTGAGCAGGGACTGGCCGAATTCCGATCCATGCATAGAGGGGTTTGGTTGAACAGAGGTCTACAGATTGACTTCTGTACAACCAGCCTGTTGGGTATTTCCCGATCAATCAGTGCCGATGCCTATAGCCAGCAGCACTGATCAGTGCATTATGACAGTCTCCCTACTGTGAGAATACAATACCTCAGTAGGATGAATTTCATAATTTTCATTAATTTTACAACAACTGTGTGGATGGGGGAATCTGATATTTTTTTTCATTCAATGCAATGGTTGAACAAAAAATAAATAATGCATGGGCTGCCTTAGCTGTCACCAGAACATGGCTCCTCACTAGAACGCTATTCTGAGTAGAACGCAAAAATTTGGATTTTTCTACCACTTTTAAAGTCCAAGACAATGGTCTCCAGGACAAACAGAGTTGATCTCTCTTGCAGCTATGCAGACAGCCATTAAGATCTGAGAGTGTTCTTACCACTCATGAGCTTTTGGTCGGATATTCCGACCGTGTGTATGCTCCATCTGACTTTTTCTGTCAGAAATTCCGACGGACTTCAATAGAGAGCAGGTTCTCTATTTTTCCGTCGGAAATTCTGACGGAAGTTTTCCCATTGAAAAAGTCCGAACATGTGTACGCGGCATTAGAGTTTCTGCAGCTTCTTCTGTGGTTTCCAGGAGGTCCAGTGTGGTTTCCAGGAGGTCCAGTCCAGACTGAGGAGACAGGTCCCTGGCTGGGAAATGACTCCTGGACTGGGAGATGAAAGAGAAGGAGATTATATAATCACAGAACTCTTGATTCTCATGTAATTTAACCCAACTGTGAATAGGAGAGTTATTTAGGGCTTTAGGATGTACACACGGTCGGAATTTCCGACAGAAAAAATCAGATGGGAGCTTTTGGTCGGATATGCTGACCGTGTGTATGCTCCATTGGACCTTTTCTGTGTGAAATTCCGACGGACTTAGGAAGCAGTTTCTCTATTTTTCCGTCGGAAATTCAGACGGAAGTTTTCCTGTTGGAAAGTCCGACCATGTGTACGCGGCATAAGGATAACCTAGGGATTGGTCCAAACTTGGGTTCAGGCTTAACCCAGAAAGAAAGCAGTCACTCGAACCTACTGCCGCCCAATCAACTGCAGCTGCATGTACACAAAAGGGGCAGGGATGCTGGTGACATCATTAGCCGAATATGGCTACATTAGGTCAATCTCATTGCTCTAATGTGGCCATGCGCAAAGCAGGGTTATCCAAAGACCCGGGCATTAATTAGAATTTGAACACAAAATGTTTGACTTAATTGAATGCAGAACCCAAGTAAAGCAAGGCAACAATGTTACACACTTCGTCACCAATTTACTAAAGCAAGAATTGCCACCTCTTTGAAAGGTATGCCTCCCCTTTAAATATAATACTGCCAAGCAACCATTAGACAGGAGTTCAGATAAAATCTGCTTTTCTAGACTGAAACAAAGTCAACACATTAATTTAATCACCTAGGCAACATCAATATTTCCCTGAGTAAGTCTAAAGAAGCATTGCTTAGCTACTGTAAACACGGTTAGCGATTGCCTTCTGCCATGCACACTTTTTTATGGCTGCCCCGACATGAAGGCCACAACAAGAGGACCTCTGTTACATTTTATTTATCAGGAAACTCTTTGTACTAAACAACATTTCCTTGTCCGTTTAGGCTAGCCGACAATCGGGACAACGGCATTGTAAAGAGAGATAAGTTAGATGACGTCGGAAGGAATAAACATATTTTGTGATATGGATGGTACAGATGGTTCAACAGTGAAGTGATGCGATAATAATTCCAATTGAGAACAGTAAATACTGGATCTAATTGAGGCACCTTAGCCTGGTGATAAGCCACCGACTGTCGTGTTGAAAACATAAATTTTACTGTACAAAGCACTGACTGTGCAAACCTAAGAAAGCAATCTGTCCATATTTTGGTCCTCAAATTGATGGTCCTCAAACTTGGTTTTGTTTTTTTTTTTTAAAGAAAAAGCCCTATTATTGAAAGTCATTACCGCACTCCTCTGGAGTATAAACACAAATAAATGTGTATTCCAGTCAAAATGTCTCAAAATGCATAGAGGGGTCACAGCTTACCTGTCATCTTACCTCATCTGGAATATGCAGTTCAGTATTGGGCACCAGTTCTCAAAAAGGATATCGGGGAACTGGAGAAAGTGCAGAGAAGGGCAACCAAACTGATAAGAGGCATGGAGGAGCTCAGCTATGAGGAAAGATTAGAGGAACTGAATTTATTCTCTCTTGAGCAGAGGAGATTAAGGGGGAATATGATCACCAAGTATAAATACATAAGGGGTCCATATAGTGAACTTGGTGTTGAGTTATTCACTTTACGGTCAACACAAAGGACAAGGGGGCACTCTTTACGTCTGGAGGAAAAGATTTCATCTCCGAATGTGGAAAGGTTTCTTCACAATAAGAGCTGTGAAAATGTGGAATAGGACTCCCCAAAGTCTCCCCAACAGTAGATTGCTTTAAAAAAGGCATGTATTCTTTCCTAAATGTACATAATATAACTGGGTACCAACATTTATAGGTAAAGTTTATCCAGAGAATATTAGATTGCCTCTCGGGGGATCAGGAAGGAAATTTCTTCCCCCGCTGCAGCAAATTGGATTATGCTTTGCTGGGGTTTTTGCCTTCCTCTGGATCAACTCTGGGTATAGGATTATGTATATGTAGCGGGTATGTACTTTCCCGAGTGTAAATTTGAACATGGCAGAGACATCAGTGATGTGTAATTCCCTGTAGCCCAGCGGGTGGCGCTGTCGCCCTGGGCTGGGGTTGAATCATTGCTGTGTGCCGGGCTTCCTTTTTGTCCTTCCTCAGCAGCGGTATGGTGGGGCGGGGAACCCGCCGTGCTTGCTGGGGGAGCGTATAAAGGGGCCGGCCATCTTTGTCACGGGGGAGTCCCAGGCACCTTCAGCCTGTGGGCGGTGGTTTGTGTCGGCCCTCCAGGCGGCCTAGGCCTGGAGGACAGCCGGAGGTCATCTTCCATACCAGGCACCTTTAGCCTGGGGTGAGGTACTTGGATGGAGGTCTGGAGCTCAGTGCCCAACACTGAGTTCCGCGAGGGAAGGAGATCCTAGGGTACCCAGGGATTGGGTACCCGAATCCGGAAGGCGTAATGGACCGGGGGGAGCTCCTCACTCGAAGACCTGGTGCAACATATTGCCAGTGACGGGTGAGCCTGGGAAGAAATCCCCCCCCCCCACTCGGAGACCGCAACCCACTTTCAGGGAGGAAAGTGGAGAGTTCATTGTGTCTGGGCCTACTCGCATCCACACCTCCTTTTCTGTTCTGTTTCTACCAAGGGAGTTCAACTGATTGTGTTCATTCGAGAAGAATAAAAGGAGTGTTGGACTTTAATGGTGTGGGGCTCATTTCCTGACAGACATTGTTCAAGGTAACTCTCGGTGGAGGCTCCAGGTGCACAGCACTGACCCGAAGGTAAAAGAACTTTGCTTATACCGCACTGATCCCTGTGGTGAAGGCCAGGCGTGGTGTCCCCGCTCCCTCCCCTCTAAGGTACCCCTAGACAAGAGAAAGACGAGCTGAAGACGAAGAAGAGGGGAGTGAGGAGGGTGCTACATATATAAGATTGTATGATATATTTTTTTCCCCTTTTATTGGTTGAGCTAGATGGACTTGTATCTTTTTTCAACCAGACTAATGATGTAACTGTCGGGACCTCAGTTTATCATCCAGGAACTGATGTAAAGCATTAAGTTACCCTACCCCTTTTTGTCAGAAATTTGTCCACCTGGGAACATCTTCGCTTGTTTGTAAGGCAAGAAAGCTATTCCCAAACACGTAAATTTAAGTGCCCCTAAGCTACCAATCAAATTTCACCTGCCTTGGAAGGCTTAATTTGATTGGTGGTACAGCAAACAGAAGAAAGGAAGTTACGGCACATGAGCTTTAAGAAGCAGTGCTTCCCACTGTAAATGTATGAAATTCTGTAAAATCTTGCTATGGTGAATTACTAAAGACGCAGGATTGTAGTCAAACTGGACATTTGGACTGTAGATGCAGCGTTGGCTGGATAAGCTTAAGAGTTCATTGACTTGCAGGCCAAAGGGTTGTCAAGACGCAGCCACCTTGTTAGTGGAGGGCAAAAAAGGTCTGAACCTGAAACCTATGCTGCTAAAGTAGTTCAGAGCTCACAGGGGGGCACTTTAGCCTTGGTTTGTAAAGGACCCTGTTCCCCCGACACCGATTGGATGACTTGTCCCTTGTTGGGCACTCTGGTTGTATCCACAATCCCTTATGTCACTACTGTGTTCTGTATGTAGAGGCTGGTGGAAGGAACCATAGCATAGAAATCCAGGCATCTGCCACACCCGAATGTATAGGATGCAAAAAATTTCCTCAGGTAGTATAGCTCTTCAAGGGAGCAAAGACCTGAGGTACGGGTGACGGGACAGGTGAGTATCATTAGTCTTCTTTTACTATGATCTCCTAACAAACGTTTTTAAAGGGGTGACAAAGCCAATTTAAGTCCCCATGTATAAATGTAAAGTACATCCCCGATATCCTTGCCTGACCAGTGGCGTAATAGGGTTGAAATAATAGGGTAGGCATCAGCACCAAGCTAAAAAGACAGGAGGAGAGGTGAAGTCAATTGCATATGGACCATTATTCCCTAGCAGCTAGGTTTGCCATAGACAGGGGTCTCCAAACTTTCAAAGCAAAGGGCCAGCTTACTGTCGTTCAGACTTAAGGGGGGGGGGCAGGACTGTGGGTATTGGGAGTAGAACAAATGCCAACGTCAATATGAATAAACAATGCCCATTTTCTTTCAGTGGGAGTGGAGGGATAGCACTGTATCGTTGGTGCCATTGGGAGATATTGTGCCCCATTGTTTGGTGTCATTGGTCCCCAATTGTGGTGACATTGGGAGGAATGGAGTCCCATCTTTGGAGTCATTGGGAGGAAATCTGCCCCTTTATTGGTGTCAGTGGGGGGAAATTATGCCCCATTGTTGGTGTCCGTGAATGAAACCAGTGCCCCAAGGGCCAGATAAAAGCAAAGGGCCACATATGGCCCCGGGCCAGTTTGCAGACCACTACCTTAGACCACAAAGTTCCCACCTTTAGTTCTACACTGCCAAGTTTACATTTTTTGTGGGGGTTTTTTTTTTTGCATTATGGTCACACAGCAAGTAAGCAGTCTAGGTGCTTCTTCAACAAGATGCTTTTGACACAACACCCTTAAGTATGATCAGAATGTTGTGTACTCTCCATCCAATATCTGAGGATCTATCTGGGAATTGTTGTTCCTCGGATCCAACTGTGTGCAAGAACTAATTTTTCTAAAACGTTTCCATCCTGTAAACTTCCCTGGAGGGTTCTGGTATTCCCTTCCCAGGCTTCTCTCTCAGCAAAGGAACGTCTTTATCCTCTCCTGTCAGGGTATTTACTAGCTTTGCTTAAAGTGGCCCGGTCACTTAACCACTTAAGCCCCGGACCATTTGGTAGCTAAAGGACCAGAGGTGAATTCAGAATTTTGCACTGCGCTGCTTTAACTGTAAATTGTGCGGACATGCAATGTTGTACCCAAACGAAATTTGCGTCCTTTTCTTCCCACAAATAGAGCTTTCTTTTAATGGTATTTGATTGCCTCTGCGATTTTTATTTTTTGCGATATAAACGGAAAAAGACCGAAAATTTGGGAAAAAAATGATATTTTCTACTTTTTCGAATAAATTTTCTACTTTTTCGAATAAAATCGAATAAACTCAATTTTAGTCATACATTTAGGCCAAAATGTATTCAGCCACATGTTTTTAGTAAAAAAAAATGTCAATAAGCGTATATTTATTGGTTTGCGCAAAAGTTAGAGTTTACAAACTAGGGTACATTTTCTGAAATTTACACAGCTTTAAATTTATGACTGCCTATCTCATTTCTTGAGGTGCTAAAATGACAGGGCAGTACAAAACCCCCCCAAATGACCCCATTTTGGAAAGTAGACACCCCAAGGAAATTGCTGAGAGGCATGTTGAGCCCATTGAATTTTTTATTTTTTGTCTTAAGTGATTGAATAATGACAAAAAAAAAAAAAAATTACAAAAAGTTGTCACTAAATGATATATTGCTCACACATGCCATGGTTATATGTGGAATTGCACCCCAAAATACATTTTGCTGCTTCTCCTGAGTACGGGGATACCACATGTGTGGGACTTTTTGGGAGCCTAGCCGCGTACGGGACCCCGGAAACCAAGCACCGCCTTCAGGATTTCTAAGGGTGTAAATTTTTGATTTCACTCCTCACTACCTATCACAGTTTCGAAGGCCATAAAATGCCAAAATAGCACAAAACCCCCCCAAATGACCCCATTTTAGAAAGTAGACACCCCAAGGAAATTGCTGAGAGGCCTGTTGAGCCCATTGAATATATTTTTTTTCTTGTCCCAAGTGATTGAATAATGACAAAAAAAAAAAAAAAAAAATTACAAAAAGTTGTCACTAAATGATATATTGCTCACACATGCCATGGTCATATGTGGAATTACACCCCAAAATAAAATTTTCTGCTTCTCCTGAGTACGGGGATACCACATGTGTGGGACTTTTTAGGAGCCTAGCCGCGTACGGGACCCCGAAAACCAAGCACCGCCTTCAGGATTTCTAGGCACAAATTTTTGATTTCACTCCTCACTACCTATCACAGTTTCGAAGGCCATAAAATGCCAAAATAGCACAAAACCCCCCCCAAATGACCCCATTTTGGAATATAGACACCCCAAGCTATTTGCTGAGAGGCATAGCGAGTATTTTACAGCTCTCATTTGTTTTTGAAAATGAAGAAAGAAAATATATATATATTTTTTTTTTTTTTCAATTTTCAAAACTTTGTGACAAAAAGCGAGATCTGCAAAATACTCACAATACCTCTCAGCAAATAGCTTGGGGTGTCTACTTTCCAAAATGGGGTCACTTGGGGGGGGTTTGTGCCATCTGGGCATTCCATGGCCTCCGAAACTGTGATAGGCAGTGAGAAGTGAAATAAAAAATTTACACCCTTAGAAAGCCTGAAGGCGGTGCTTGGTTTTTGGGGTCCCGTACGTGGCTAGGCTCCCAAAAAGTCTCACACATGTGGTATCCCCGTACTCAGGAGAAGCAACAGAGTGTATTTTGGGGTGTAATTCCACATATGCCCATGGCATGTTTGAGCAATATATCATTTAGTGACAACTTTGTGCAAAAAAAAAAAAAATTGTCGTTTTTCCGCAACTTGTGTCAACATATAAAATATTCCATGGACTCGACATGCCTCTCAGTATATAGCTTGGGGTGTCTACTTTCCAAAATGGGGTCATTTGGGGGGGGTTTTGAACTGTTCTGGCATTTTATACACAACATTAGGAAGCTTACATCCACTCTTCTAACCACTTGAAGACAAAGCCCTTTTTGACACTTTTTGTTTACATGAAAACATTTTTTTTTTTGCAAGAAAATTATGTTGAACCCCCAAACATTATATATATTTTTAAAGCAAAGGCCCTACAGATTAAAATGGTGGGTGTTGCATTTTTTTTTTCTACACAGTATTTGCGCAGCGATTTTTCAAACGCATTTTTTGGGTTAAAAAATACACTTTTTTTAATTTTAATGCACTAAAACACACTATATTGCCCAAATGTTTGATGAAATAAAAAAGATGATCTTAGGCCGAGTACATAGATACCAAACACGACATGCTTTAAAATTTCGCACAAACGCGCATTGGCGACAAACTACATACATTTTTAAAAGCCTTTAAAAGCCTTTACAGGTTACCCCAGTAGATTTACAGAGGAGGTCTACTGCTAAAATAACTGCCCTCGATCTGACCTTCGCGGTGATACCTCACATGCATGGTGCAATTGCTGTTTACATATGACGCCAGACCGACGCTTGCAGGGCAGGACAGGGGTGCTTTTTTTTTTTTTTTTTTTTTATTATTAATTTTGCTTTTTTATTTTATTTTTAAATTGTTCCTTCCAAGTATTTTTTTTTTTATCATTTTTATTGTTATCTCAGGGAATGTAAATATCCCCTATGATAGCAATAGGTAGTGACAGGTACTCTTTTTTTGAAAAAACTGGGGTCTTCTAGACCCTAGATTTTTCCTCTGCCCTCAAAGCATCTGACCACACCAAGATCGGTGTGATAAAATGCTTTCCCAATTTCCCAATGGCGCTTTTTATATCCGGGGGGGGGGGCATTCCCTCCCACTGCTTGTAAAAGCAGTCCAGAGGCTAATTAGCCGCTAGGATTGCTTTTACATGAAAGCCGGCCGCAGGCTGAAAAGAATGATACCAAGATGATACCTAAACCTGCAGGCATCAATCTGGTATAAACATTCAAAGTCCAGCAACATACCAGTACGTTGCTGGTCCTTGTTGGACATGTATTGTAATCTTTTTTTTTCATGCAGCCAGTTGGCTGAACGAAAATAGAGATTGATCGGTGGGTATGCCCACCATTAGAATACCGCCCTTCATCCACCCACTTCCAATGATGGGCATACACGCACCATTTATATATGCCGAAGCATGGGGGCATCCTCCCGCAAAAAAGTTATGCCGCACACACATGGTCGGACTTTTCCACGGGCAAGCCTCCGTCGGAATTTCGACCTTATGTACGCGGCATTAGGAGCAAAATCGCTCCTCCGCTCCTCCGCCCCTGCTACCCCAATGCTTCGGCATATATGCTTTTTTTATTTAACTGTGGTGGTGAAATTACCTCCTACAGCACTGGAGTCGCAGGGATCAGGCCTGTCTCTGCGAACGCTGCAGTTATGTGTGTTGTGTTTTGTAAGTGACAGTGATCGATCGATACTGCACTTGGGTGGCCTGGGCTGGACGGAGGGGCAAAACGCAGGTGCCAGCAGGTATCTGGGCTGATCCCGCTAACACTGCGTTTTTGGGAACCCTAAACTGCTGGGGACGCTAGTATAGATCTGATCAGATATTGATCTGTTCAGATACTATACCACTAAGGGGGGTGTATGCTTCATGCGTGGGTGTTAGCGTTACTGGCACTAACCTGACACTGCCTGGGGTGTGACGCAGACCCTATCTGACGCTAAAACCTAATTGATATCACCCACCGGGCGATCAGGGGGTTAAACCTTTATTGGGTTATATACGGCGGGTGCCCTGACACTATAAAAAGCAAACTAACTAACCAGCGTCACCCGTAACACTTATATGATGATCACTGGTGAAAGGGTTAACTAGGGGCAATCAGGGGTTAAAACCTTTATTAGATAATATATTGGGGTACCTGACGCTATAAAAACCTGCGGCGAACCTAAAAAAAATTACTGGCTACCGATCTGCATCACCGACACTAAGACAGCGATCAGAAAAACGATTGCTTAGCGACAGTGGTGATAGGGGGTGAAAGGGTTACCTGGGGGGCGATCAAGGGGGTTAAACCTTTATTAGATAATATATTGGGGTACCTGACGCTATAAAAACCTGCGGCGAACCTAAAAAAAATTACCGGCTACCGATCTGCATCACCGACACTAAGACAGCGTTTAGAAAAACGGTCGCTTAGCGACAGTGGTGATAGGGGGTGAAAGGGTTATCTGGGGGGTGATCAGGGGGTTAAACCTTTATTAGGGGGGGTTAGGGGGCTACACTGGACCTAAAACTGAATGTACTGACACTTTTACAGTCACAAATGTCACTGATTGCAGTGATCACTAAATAAATGGTCACTGCAATCAGTGACACTGTGACTGGGGGCTGGGGGGGTGATCTGGGGGGTGATCTGGGGGTGTCTGGGGGGGCGATTTATGTCCCTATGTGTTCTGGTGTCAGTGTAGTGTTGTGTGCACTGACCTGATGTCTTCTCTTGTACGGCGCTCGGTATATGTGAGCGCCGCACCAGAGATGACATCACTTCCTCCTGCTTCCTCTGCCTGACACAGAGGGGGCATTTCCATTCGCCGGGAGCGATCGCGAGGGGTTGGCCGGAAACGAATGGCTGCCCCCTCATCCCGGAACGCTCCCGGACACTTAGCCACCGCTCACTGTATAGGAGGGGGGTCCGATTGGACCCCCCAACTATACAAAGGCAATCACGTATGCTCTACGTGATTGTGCCTGTCGGTGCCATTCTGCCGACGTATATATACAGTGAGCGGTCGTTAAGTGGTTAAAAAAAATGGTTTTAAATAAATAAAAGCTCATTCTTAATTAGGAAATAGATTTGTCAGGAGATACCAATGTAATACATATTTAAATAAAAAATTGTCAACCAATGGCAGTAATAAAAACTAGTGTAGATAAACAAAATTACAAATCTTATTTTGGGATTTTCCCATTTATAGGGGCACTAAAATGATGGTTCTCGACCCAAGCCTGAGTTATTTTCAAATGAAGTAAAAAAAGGAAAACGTATAACCAGTTAATGTAGGTTAAATTCAAATAAAAATAGGCAAGAACTACCACGCTAAAAAAATAAATCAATCAAACAATAAGGCTTCATGTACACTGAAGCTCATAAACTGCAGTTTATTGGCATTTGGGCGTTTTTTTTAAAAGTCCATTAACTGCACTCTATGTTAGCCTATGTGTCCATGCACACATGGACGTTTTTTTTGCGTTAATGAGCAGTGGAGTTAATGGGCTTTTTTCTGAATGCAAGAAATTTGCATTCAAAGTGCCGGTTTCGGCGGGGGAAAAAAAAGTAAAATAACGCAAAACGCTGAAAAACGTTAATAAACGCTCAAAAACGCGTTTTTTGATCCATTGAAAAAAAAATGCTAATAAAACGCTAACACTGAAAAACGCTAAAACGCTATTGCAAAAACGCTAAAAAAACGTTGAAAGGCTCCCTGCAAAGCTACTGGCGTTTTTAGCGTCCAGTGTGCATGGAGCCTTAAGAAGCAGCTCAAAAGTGAGATACACACATATGCAAAGTAAATAGTTAGAGCTGCGCTATAAATACAAAATGTATGTGATAAACAAATAATCCATAGAGTGTTAATATGATCTAAACACCATAAAAACTGTGCAATATAATTCAGTCCATAAATCACACATAAATGCAATCTTGAAAATGGCATTTTCAACACCACCACGGACTCGTGCACCTCCACCACATAAAATACACGCTTAACAGAGGGCAAGCTATATAAGCTTGCAGGTAATGTCCCAGCCAGGGCCTTTATCCAAGGGGATCGGAGATAGCAGCTCAAGGATACTTGGTATTATGAGGTAAAGGTACACAGCAGGCAGCCAGGGAGACTCGGTCATTCAATGATCGTGGATATAGACCAGGTGTTACCCAAAAATGAAAAGGAGCTCACCATAGTGTAAATTGTATAAAGCAAATTTAATAAAAGTAAAAGGTTACACTTACGAAAGGTAAGGAATAAAAATATCAAAGGTTTAAAAGCCGGCCGGCTTGCGAACACCCGTCCTCTCGGATTCACAATGCGATGACGTCAGCACGTCACTCCACCCGACGCACGTTTCGTCACACTCTGACGTCGTCCTGGGGCACCATCTTATTTTATTTTGAGATTTTCACATTTATATGGGCACTAAAATTATGGTTCTGGACCTAAGCCTGAGTTATTTTCAAATTAAGTAAAAAAAGGAAAAAGTATAACCACTTAATGTAGGTTAAATTCAGGTCAGGTCAGAAGTCAACTGGAGGCCAGATGTACCCGTCAAATTCTGAAGGATCGACGTGTTTTAGTGTTAAAAAAAAAAAAAACACACACACACACACACACCAATCGCAGATCTTTTAGTACAAATAAAAAGCAGGGACATTTCCCATCTGGGACTGTCCTTGGGAATCAAGGTCTGCTGGAATTATGGGCAGCCACAAACAATCTCAGGGTGTCTGTTTTTTTTTTTGGAGGTTTGAAAATCTGTGGTTGGGTTGATTTCATAATTTCAGCATCATGCTTTTCCATCAGACTCCTTTAAAAAAAAATATATATATTAATAAGGACAAATGTCCCTTATCGTTTGCTTGTGTCTCATGTTGTTACCCATTATGGGAAACTAGGATTTTCATCATATTGTATTCAAAAGGGCTTTATTGTTCATTTTGTAATGTGTACAACTTCATGGGAAATGAAGCTTTCACATACACTTTCTTCCTTGTCCCTCTAAGTTGTAAATGATGGCTTAACCAAAAATTAATGGTGATGGTCCTGAGGGTTTATGTTTCCAGATGACATGCATGCCTAAGGATTCAGCCAGGGATTCCACGTGTTGCAAACTTTTGAGTACAGTCACTGCCTTCATGTAAATAATGTTATTAATGAGTGTTTATGATTTGGCTACATTGTTATTTTACTCAGTTTAAGGCCTCATGCACACTGAATGTTTTTGGACGTTTTTACAGCAGCTGTTTTTTCTACAGTCATTAAACTGTCCGGCCGGGTTCACACCTATGCGAATTGAATGTGCATTTCACCGCATTCAATTTGCATAGCAGGAGAATGTGACTGGCTCCCTATGGAGCCAGTTCACATATCTCCGCAGCGGGTCCAGTTTGGTGTGCCGGTAAAAATGTGTGCCTTTTTTGGTGCGTTTTAGGGTAATAAAAATGAAAAAAAAATAAAATAATTTCTTAAAAAAAAAATATATATATATAAAAAACCCTAAAAACGCCAATAAACACTAAAAAACGCTATTGCAAAAACGTTGAAAAACTCACTGCAAAGCTACCGGCGTTTTTATAATGTTATTTTAACGTCCAGTGTGCACGAGGCCTTAAAATGACCCTGTCACCACAGTAAACAAAGTCTATGCTGTATACAGGGGTGTCAAACTCAATTTCATTCCGGGCTGCATCAGCATTATGGTTACCCTTAAAGGGCCGGTTCCATTTGCAAGACTAGCTGTACAAAGCACCCCCCTTACAAAGGGCAAGAGCCCCCACCATCAGAAATCAAGAGTCCACCACCTTCCCTTACATCACAGTGCCCCCAGAAACTGGGGGCAGAGCTGGGGAAGCAGAAAGTGCAGAGCCTGGAGGAGGGCCAGAGGAGGGCTGGAGTCCAGAGAGGGGGGAAGCTGTGGCTACATAGAGAGGCACAGGATCTGGAGTAGTTCTGTCCTCCTCTCTGCCACCAACCGCTGAGACAAGGTGGGGGCGGAGACAGCTGGGGTGCCGCAGCTGCAGGAGAGGTGCGAGGGGCACATAAAATGGCTTTGCGGGCCGCATTTGGCCCGCGGGCCTTGTGTTTGACATATGTGCTGTATAGGCAGATGCTGTATACTTATGTTTCTGGCAGCCGGTGTTTACAAACTCTGCTGCTTTTTTTCGAAACCCTGCCTGCTGCAAGTATTTGACATTTCTGTGTGGAATCAAATATCTGCTCCCCATCACTGGGATTTAACCCTGTGGCTCATACTGTATGTCCCGTAATGATGTACCAGCTGGTGGAAGGAAATACAGCATGTGGAGTAAGTATCTGACAAGCCTAGGAGTGCCAAAAATCTTCATCAGCTAGGTAACAACAAAGCAGAGGAACTGGAGGTTGGTGTAGCTGGAAAAGTATGTATGGTAGTATGCATGTTAATGTACTGCACCAGATTGCTTAAGTGGGAAGGAGTCCTAAATGTATAGTAAAATATAAAAAAAAAAAAAAAAAAGCCAATAAAATAAAACTGACCCCAAACTAATAAAGTCTTCCTTTTGGTCTCTCTTTAAGGGCCCATTCACACCATAAAGGTGCATTTGAGCGTGCATGCTCTCATGTGTCACGTTTTAGAACTGCCCTATGCGTGTTGACTTATGAGTGTACGCATGTAAAATCTAACCAGTAATGCAGACTGCTGTATTTATTTTTTTACTAATCTAATTACAGTTCTAATTTACTGATATTTACGCACCTGTGTGACAGGCCCATTAACCACTTCCAGAATATTTACCCCCCTTCATGACCAGGCCATTTTTGCAATTCGGCGTTACTTTAACTGACAATTGCGCAGTCATGTAAACTTAAAAATCAAAATTTTTCCTAAATTTAGGCCAATATGTATTCTGCTACATATTTTTGGTAAAAAGAAATCCCAATAAGCGTATAATGATTGGTTTGTGCAAAATTTATAGCGTCTACAAACTATGGGATATATACTGATATTTTCATTACTAGTAATGGTGGCGATCAGCGACTTATAGCGGGACAGCAATATGACATTCGGACACTGGCACTTTGCGGGAACTAGTGACACCAATACAGTGATCAGTGCTAAAAATATTCACTGTCACTGTACTACTTCACACTGGCTGGGAAGGGGATTAAACATCTAGAGCAGTGATGGCGAACCTTGGCACCCCAGATGATTTGAAACTTAATTTCCCATGTTCCCCATGCATTCTGCAGTGTACTTGAGCATCATGGAAAATGTGGTTCCAAAACACCTGGGGTGCCAAGGTTCGCCATCACTGAGCATGGGTGATCAGAGGGTTAAATGAGTGATAACCAGTGTTTTGGTGTACTGTAGGAGGTGCTTTTACTAAGGGAAGTAATGAATTTTATTTCCCACTTTGTAAGAAAGAAAATCCATTACTTACCCACTGACAGGACAGGGCTTTGTCTTGTTTACATAGGGAGAGCTCTGTCCGGTGTGAATTCCCGATGATCAATGAGTGCCGCCGGCCATCCATCGGCCAGCACCCACTGATCAACGTCTGCATGCGTGCGCCCCATACCTGGAAGTGCTGAATCTCATACCTAGTACGTGATCTGGCAAAGGAGAGTCGCCTTGCCGTCGTATATTTACGTTATACCAGGGAACCCAACCACCGGGCCCCTCATCAGCCGGTCCTGGGGGGGGGGGGGGGGTCAGGCCACATGACATAGCAAGGCAGGCGGGTGGATGAGAGAGACGGGTGGATGGATCAGAAAAGCAGGCTGGCGAGCAGAGATAACACCATCTCTCTCTGCCTGCACTGCATCACCGCTCTTCCACCCTCACCGTGTGGGCCTCTACAGCGTCGGAGGTGCAGCGGGGAGCAGAGAGATGACATCTCTCACGCTCTCTCTGTGGCAGACAGCACTCTGGTGGCAGGCAGGCGGCATTCCTCATCTGGTGGCAGGCAGGCGGCATTCCTCATCTGGTGGCAGGCAGGCGGCATTCCTCATCTGGTGGCAGGCAGGCGACATTCCTCATCTGGTGGCAGGCAGGCGACATTCCTCATCTGGTGGCAGGCAGGCAGGCGACATTCCTCATCTGGTGGCAGGCAGGCAGGCGACATTCCTCATCTGGTGGCAGGCAGGCAGGCGACATTCCTCATCTGGCGGCAGGCAGGCGACATTCCTCATCTGGCGGCAGGCAGGCGACATTCCTCATCTGGCGGCAGGCAGGCGACATTCCTCATCTGGCGGCAGGCAGGCGACATTCCTCATCTGGCGGCAGGCAGGCGACATTCCTCATCTGGCGGCAGGCAGGCGACATTCCTCATCTGGCGGCAGGCAGCGTGGCAGGTGATATTCCTCATCTTGTGGCAGCCGGTCCCCGATGCCAAAAAGGTTGGGGACCACTGTTATTCAGTTGGTAAGCAATTAAAAACAATGGGATGCATTCAGATCAGTAAAGAAAAATAAAAAAAAAGCCTAAACATCTCAAAACATGGCATCCATGTGCAAGAGTCCCAATGCATGAATTAGAATATACAGTACATTTTCTGTATAGGAAAACAATTAAAGAGGGTAGGAAGAAAGAACAACACTCTTTCTATTGTGCCCAGGATGCGGCGTGTTTGTTTAGAGAATGTCCATGTGTGAATTGTGCACGAAAACATTTCGCTTCCAGATGCACAAGGCCTAGTGGTCTTGGAGGGAGATCTGTCGGGGGGGGGGGGGGGGGGAGAAATTATAACGTCATGTGAAACGAAAAACAAGATTTTCACAGCGAAGCCTCCACACAGCCTCCCTTTTATCTGGGGAGAATGCAGCTCAAATGCAAATCTGTTTGTGCCGCAGATCCATCCTGTCCCCATTAGATGCCGCTTTGCACATTAAAAGTAGACATTTGATGATGCATTGGTAAAGAAAACTGAGTGGGCAGCAAAATATGAATCCAACGTATAGGTATAGTTCTGAAGCGCTTTCATTTATGGTTTACTGCATGGGTGTATTATAAATAACTGTATCGACAAAAAATGTTCTTTTGTTTAAGCTTGATCCTTATTAATAAAACAGCACTCAAGCAAAGTGTCACATACAATATAAGTGAGAAGCTACTTAAAGTGAAACCTTACCCATAACTTCTTCAGCAAGGAAATGACATTCCACATTAATAATTATGCTACCAAAATAAGTTTGTGCTGTAAATTGCCTCAGTATTGTTATCGTTTCTTCTTGCTGGAGGCTGCCATTTTGCTGAAGCCCAGAGCCCTGAACAGCAGTAAACTTTAAAGCTGTCAGCAGATTGGCCTCTACAAATTTGGCAGTGCCTAAAAATGGAGAGCAACTCAGCATGTGCAGAGCAGGGAGAGAATGTATTACTGGATTTTAAATAGTGTAGGCACTTATTTTTAATGTTTTTCAAAGTTATACCTGCCAAAAGGGGCAAGCCTGAAGTGACCAAACAGGACCTAATTGTCTGACTAATGTTACACATTATCCCTTTCGTGACTAAGCCTATTTCTGACATTTGGTGTTTACAAGTTAAAATCCGTATTTTTTGCTAGAAAATTACTTAGAACCCCCAATCATTATATGTATTTTTTTTAGCAGAGAATCTAGAGAATAAAATGGCGATTGTTGCAATATTTTATGTCACACGGTATTTGTGCAGCAGTGTTTTAAACGCAACTTTTTGGAAAAAATTTACTTTCATGAATTAACCACTTAAAGTGGTTGTATACCCAAAATTTGTACAAGCACCTACAGGTAAGCCTACATTAAGGCTTACCTGTAGGTGCTTGCAATATCTCCGAGACCTACACAGTCTCGGAGATATTTGCAAAAAAGACTGTACCGCTATCTACGGCGCATGCGCGCCGTAGATAACGGCGCAGGCGCACTGAGCGCGGCGGCTCTTGAATAGGAGCCTGCCGGACACTGCCGGAAATTCGCGCATTCGCGGGGATCGTGCCGTTCCCCCGCGCATGTGCGGGAGTAACGTCATCGCCGCTCCGGCCAATCACAGCGCCGGAGCGGCGATACCCGGAAGTCACTCCGGGTATCATGGATTTGACGGAGGACGTGTCCGAGGACCGCTGCGGGGGCTTCGATCTAAGGTAAGTGATTGATAATGAGCTAGTATGCTAGTCATACTAGCTCATTATACCTTTGCCTTGCAGGTTGACCAAAAAATAAAAAATAAAAAGTTTTGCGGTATACAACCGCTTTAAGGACCTTGCCTGTTTTTCAGATTTGGTGTTTACAAGTTTAAAACATTTTTTTTTGCTAGAAAATTACTTAGAACCCCCAAACATAATATATTGTTTTTTTCTAACATACTAGAGAATATATTAGTGGTCTTTGCAATACTTTTTGTCACATCGTATTTGCGCAGCGGTCTTACAAGCGCACTTTGTTTGGAAAAAAATCACTTTTTTAAATTAAAAAATAAGACAACAGTAAAGTTAGCCCAATTTTTTTTTATATTGTGAAAGATAATGTTACACCGAGTAAATTGATACCCAACATGTCACACTTCAAAACTGCGCCCGCTCGTGGAATGGCGTCAAACTTTTACCCTTAAAAATCTCCATAGGCGACGTTTACAAAATTCTACAGGTTGCATCTTTTGAGTTACAGAGGAGGTCTAGGGCTAGAATTATTGCTCTCGCTCTAACGATTGCGGGGATACCTTACATGTGTGGTTTTAACACCGTTTTCATATGCCGGCGCTACTCACGTATGCGTTCGCTTCTGCGCGCGAGCTCGTCGGGATGGGGCGCTTTAAAAAAAAAATTTGTTTTCTTATTTATTTTACTGGATTCTATTTATTTTTACATGGTTTTAAAAAATAAAATAAAATGGATCACTTTTATTCCTATTACAAGGAATGTAAACATCCCTTGTAATAGAAAAAAGCATGACCGGTCCTCTTAAATATGAGATCTGGGGTCAATAAGACCTCAGATCTCATATTTACACTAAAATGCAATAAAAAAATTAAAAAAATAAATGTCATTTGAAAAAATGACAAAAAAAAAAATGTCCCTTTAAGACGCATGGGCGGAGCTGACGTTTTGACGTCAGCTCCGCCCTGCTATGGTATGGAGACGGGTGGGGGCCATCTTGCCCTCACTCTTATCCATACCACAGAGGGAGAAGGACCCGATCGCCTCCGCCGCTACCGACGGCTCCGGTAAGCGGCGGAGGGCGCGGGAGAGTGGCCCTCTCCCGCCGCCGACAACGGTGATCTCGCGGCGAATCCGCTGCGGAGACCACCATTATCGTAAACACGACCGCTCACTGAAGAGATGGATATCTCGGTTGTGGCAGCAGCTGCTGCCGTTACCGAGATATCCCTCTTCAAAAAAAATGACGTATATATACAGTGAGCGGTCGTCAAGTGGTTAAAAAAAAAAATTAAAAAGTAAAGTTAGCCCAATTTTTTTGTATAATGTGAAAGATGTTACGCCGAGTAAATAGATACCAAACATGTCATGCTTTATAATTGCACGCACTCGTGGAATGGCGACAAACTACGGTACCTAAAAATCTCCATAGGCGACATTTTTTTTTTTTTTACGGTTACCAGGTTAGAGTTACAGAGGAGCTCTATGGCTAGAATTATTGCTCTCGCTCTGACGATCGCGGTGATACCTCACATGTGTGATTTGAACACCGTTTACATATGCGGGCGCGACTTCCGTATGCGTTTTCTTTGCTGCGCGAGCTCGCGGGGACAGGGGCGCTTTAAATTTTTTTATTTTTTTTTATTATTTTTTTTTATTTATTTTTATAATATAAAATTGTGTTTTTAAAAAAAAAAAAAAAATTTAATCACTTTTATTGCTGTCACAAGGAATGTAAACATCCCTTGTGACAGTAATAAGTGGTGACAGGTACTCTTTATGGAGGGATCGGGGGTCTAAGAGACCCCCAATCCCTCCTTTGCACTTAAAAGTATTCAGATCGCCGAAAACGGCGATTCTGAATACCGTGTATTTTTTTAAATCCGGCGCCATTGGCAGCCGAGTAACCCGGACGTGACATCATGACGTCGCTTCCGTGGTTACATTAAAGAGACTGAATCAAATCCGTTCGCAGCTTCGTTTGTCTCTCTAGGCGCCGGAGGTGGCGCATCGTGGATCGGGTCTCCAGGTGGGAGGGGAGGCCCGGTAAGAGCGGTGGAGGCGGCGGGAGGGGGGATGTCCCCTCCCGCTCCTTCGGGATAACAACCGAGCTGCTTTTAGCCGCATCAGTTGTTATCCCTGGAAAGCCAATCGCCGGCTCTAAAAAAAGATACCGGGATGATGCCTGCAGCTGTGGGCATCATCCCGGTATAACCCCCCAAAGCCGAGGCCACATATCTGCGTACGCTCGATGGGAAAGGGTTAAACTAGGTTCACACTACTGTGATGTGATATACTGCGAATTTGATCAGTTTTTTGTCCTATGTAAGGTGCGAAATTACTGCGATTTTACAGCAAAATTTCAGGAGGCGGACAGTGAACAATTCGCAGAGATGTGAACTGTGTGCTGCGAGTTTAATTGAAGCCTATGAAGATTAAATTTGCACTGCACCATAGGAATTTGCATCGCATCCGCAGTCAACACGCACAGGACCCTTTTTTTTCCCCCCTCGCACCAAATTCATAACGCATATATGTGAACCAAAGCCATGGAATACTATGCTTTTTACATGACCTGTGAATCTTTGTTCTCCTAAATGCATCAAACTCGCTGTAAATTTGCATCAGTGTGAACCCAGGCTTAAAGTTAAACTAAAGATATTACTTTTTTTATATTTTAGATTAGATTGGATTAAAAAAATGTGACACCTCTGTCCCACTGGGGAGCTTCCTATTCAATGTCCTGTCCCATACCCAAAACAATTCATCCCATAGGTGTTCTTTTGGGTTGAGGTCAGGACTCTCTGCAGGCCAGTCAAGTTCCTCCACCCCAAACTCGCTCATCCATGTCTTTATGGACCTTGCTTTGTGCACTGGTGCGCAGTCATGCTGGAACAGGAATCCCCAAACTGTTCCCACAAAGTTGGGAGCATGAAATTGTCCAAAATGTCTTGGTATGCTAAAGAGTTCCCTTCCCCTGAACTAAGGGGCCAAGTCCAACCTCTGAAAAACAACCCCACACCATAATCCCCCCTCCACCAAATGATTAGGACCAGTACACAAAGCAAGGTCCATAAAGACATGGATGAGCGAGTTTGGGGTGGAGAAATCTGACTGGCCTGCACAGAGTCCTGACCTTAACCCAACAGAACACCTTTGGGGTGAATTAGAGCCGAGACTATGAGCCAGGACTTCTCGTCCACATCAGTGCCTGACTTCACAAATGCGCTTCTGGAAGAATGGTCAAACATTCCCATAGACACACTCCTAAACCTTGTGGACAGCATTCCCAGAAGAGTTGAAGCTGTTATAGCTGCAAAGGGTGGGCCAACTCAATATTGAACCCTACGGACTAATACTGGGATACCATTAACCACTTGCTTACTGGGCACTTAAACCCCCTTCCTGCCCAGGCCAAATTTTCAGCACTGTCACGCTTTGAATGACACTTGCGCGGTCGTGCAACGTGGCTCCCAAACAAAATTGACGTCCTTTTTTTCTCACAAATAGAGCTTTCTTTTGGTGGTATTTGATCATCTCTGCGGTTTTTATTTTTTGCTCTATAAACAAAAAAAGAGCGACAATTTTAAAAAAAAACACAATATTTTTTACTTTTTGCTATAATAAATATCCCAATTTAAAAAAAATATATATTTTTTTCTCAGTTTAGGCCGATACGTATTCTTCTACATATTTTTGGTAAAAAAAAAAAAAAAAGAAAAAAATCGCAATAAGCGTTTATTGATTGATTTGTGCAAAAGTTATAGAGTTTACAAAATAGGGGATAGCTTTATGGCATTTTTATAAAAATTTTTTTTACTAGTAATGGCGGCGATCAGCGATTTTTATTGAGACTGCGACATTATGGCGGACACTTTTGACACCATTTTGGAACCATTGTCATTTTTACAGCGATCAGTGCTATAAAAATGCACTGGTTACTGTAAAAATGGCACTGGCAGTGAAGGAGTTAACCACTAGGGGCGCTGAAGGGGGTTAAGTGTGCCTAAGTGAGTGATTCTTACTGTGGGGGGGAGGGGACTGACTGGGGGAGGTGACCGATGGTTGTCCCAAGGGACACGCCATCATTCTCCTCTCCCTGACAGGACGTGGATCTCTGTTTACACACAGAGATCCACGTCCCTGGCTCTGTAAATGCCGATCGTGGGTACCTGGCGGAGATCACAGCCGCCAGGCACGCGCATCGGCACCCACGTGACGCGGCGGGCACAGAAGTTCCCCGATGCGTGCTCGGGAAAAAAGGAAAGGGGAGGACGTCAATTGACAGCCTCCCGCCAATTCTAGGTCCACGCTGTAGCCACCATTCGGCTATAACATGGGCCTCTAGTGGTTAAAGTTTATGTGCATGTAAAGGCAGAGACGTCCCAATACTTTTGACAATATAGTGTATCATTGTTGGGGTTGTCTTATTGCAAAGGGATGCATTTTTGCATGGGGGGGGGGGGCATTGTTGCTGGCTGCATGGGATCATTTTTGCTGCTTTTCTTATTATAATTACCAAACTTCATACAGATTACTTAGCACCACAAAACGACACTTGGTTCTGTTTTCTCTAAAAGATGTGCCACTGGAAGGTGGGTATGGGGTGACTTGGGAGAGGAGTTCCTGCACCCATTCTCAGAGAAAAAAAAAATCCCTGGATGTACTTGAACATAAACTGAAAATACACTGGAAATATAAAACAGGTACATTTAATAGGAGGAACTACAAGGAGTTACCACTTACCTTCTCCACACCCCCTTATTGATTATGGAGTAATACACGACACTGGCCCTGTCCACCACAATCCATTGCTTGGTGCCCAAATAGCCAATGGTAAGGAATGTACGTTACCCTGTGAAAGTTTCGACTTGCTCATCCAAGAGAAGCTCACACCGGAGTCTCGGACAGTCTGACGGCCTTGAGGCCATGAGGGAGCGCCAGAAAGATAAATACAGCCTGCTTATGTCCTTTCTGTAATGTGAACCTGTTACTTTGTCAAGTATGGGCAAATTATAGGTTCTTTTAAGGAAGAACTTTGCAAAGGACCATCTGTATGCAAACAAGCCAGACTAGGGCCACAATCCAAATCCTTTGGTTAAAAAAAAAAAAAAAAAAAAAAAAAAATCCATTTAGCAAGGTCCATATGAGTTTCATAAAAATACAAGGAATAAATTAAAATGGAACATTACTATTACGTTTTTGACAGAGGAGAAAGGTTAGAACCCCCATCGGGTTTTTATTAATTTTACTATGAGTTGTTCCATACCTGTACCTCATACACCTCTGTAACAGTGGTTGCACAACCCATGGTGATACCGTTAAACCACAATGGACAGAAGATGGTCAACACTCCAGATTACAAATAGTACTTACTGAAGAAACATCCTTTATCAAGGCGACATAAGTGAATTTTTATCTAGATTTAGATGGATCTTTGATAAATACTACTACTGTATTTGCAATCTGGAGCATGGATGGTCTTCTGTCCATTGTTCTCTTTTTTTTTTTTTTACTTGTTTTTATTATAAATTTTCAAATACACAGAGACACAAAAAACAAAGAAAACAAAAACACAAACATTGCTCAGGCGCATACAACATCCTCATAGAACAGGTGTATATCATAAATTATAGCAATACAGGCAGGGGTTCACATTGTATAGTATAACAAGTGCAAATCAGCTAGGCCTCAAATCACAGCTAAACTCATCCCGCCTCACATGTCAGCCAGCAGTTTCCGGTTCTGCCAACCATGCGTGCCATATCTTATCGTATTTCAGAAAACACCCCTATTGGCATATGTGTCTTTATAGAGGGGAAGGCTGGCGTTCACCAAGCGTTTCCACTGTAACACTGACGGGGGGGGGTAGGCTTTTTCCAATGCATGGCAATATTTTTCCTAGCATAAAAGAGCAGAAGGCTTACTAGAATACGTCCAGCAGAGGACGGGACGATAGGTTCGATGATTCCCAGGAGACACTCCTCCATCTTCAATGGAATGGAGGCCGAGGCCACCTTATTGATTAGGTCTAATACCATGATCCAGTATTGTTGGATCCCGGGGCACTGCCAGAAGATGTGCGAGAAGTCGCCTGGGGAGGCGCCGCATCTCCAGCACTCCGACGAGTGCGCAGGGTCTATCTTGTTGAGCCTATGTGGGGTGAAATATGCCCTATGTACAATTTTGTACTGTACCACCCTATCACGGATGGATACCAGGGATCTGAAAGGTAGGTCCCAGACATCGTCCCAATCAACTGAGTCTAGAGTAGGGATGTCCCGCAACCAGCTGGACCGCAGCCTGTCAAGGGGCGGGAGAGACACACGGAGCAAATATGAGTACAAATGTGACGTGGGCTTTTCTGCACAGTCAGACCGCAGTGTTCTCTCCAGCTCCGACTGGGCCACGATACAGGAGGAGCACGGGAATTGTGCTGCAAATGCATGGGACAGCTGACCGTATCTAAAGAGGTAATAGTCAGGCAGATTGAAATTGGATGAAAGGTCAGAAAAAGGAAGTAGGACATTATGTGCTACTATGTGTGATAGAGTTTTTACACCATATTTTGTCCACGCATAGGGGTCTGGGAGATTGTAAAGATGTGACAAGCTGGGATTTAACCAGATTGGGGCATTAGGGGAAACTTCTTGTGGTTTACACTTTTCAATGGCCAGGCTGGCCTTCCACGCCCGCAGGGTGGTGAGCATGGACGGGGTCAACAAATAGGGAGCGCGGGGGCCCCGAAAAAGCAGAAATTGGAGGGCTTCCAGCAAGCCCACCACTGTGGCTTCAAGCACCGTGGATGGGTTCGTCTTGTCCGGCTGTAACCACCACGCCGCATTTACCAGCTGTGCGGCGAGGAAGTATTTATAGCAGTCCGGAAATGCCATGCCACCCTGCGTTCGTGGTCTCATCAGTGTCGTAAGCTTGTATCTAGGTAGCGACGGCCCCCAGATAAAGGCAGAAAAAATTTGGTTCAGTTTCTGAAAGAAGGACTTTGGGATCCATTGTGGGGATTGACGGAATAGGTATGTAAGCTTAGGGATAATTTTCATTTTTAGTAAGTTTATTCGCCCCCAGACGGAGAGGGGTAGGTTGCTCCAAGATTTAAATCTGGATTGGGCCTCCAGGAGCACCGGGGTCAGGTTCAGCGAGACATAGTCAGAAGTCCTAATGGAGACATGAACTCCCAAATATTTAAATGACTCAACCCATCGTAGGGGAGTCCCGGGTAAAGAGGTGGAGGTGGCCTCACGGTCGATCGGGAATAGAAGGGACTTGGACCAGTTAACCCTGAGCCCAGTGACCGTCGCAAAAGTGTCAAGGACTGATAAAGCCCCTTGTAGTGATGGACCTGCATCATTGAGAAAAAGGAGCATGTCGTCTGCGTACAAGGCTACCCTCTCCTCCAGCTGACCCACACGGAGACCTTTGATGTGCGGCGAGGTGCGTAAGGCCTCAGCCACCGGTTCCATTGCTAGGGCGAATAAAGCCGGGGAGAGAGGGCAGCCCTGTCTGGTTCCTCTAAAAAGCCTGAATGGGACTGACAACCCTCCACCCAGACGCACCGAGGAGGTGGGACATTTATAAATTATCTGAAGCCAATTAATGAATACTAAGGGAAAGCCCATTCTACGCAGGGTTTCCCACAGGAAGGGCCATTCGACCGTGTCGAAGGCCTTTTCCACATCTAACGATGCCACCGCCCGGGACCCCATGTTAATATGTTGGGTATGTATATTAGTGAAAAGGCGTCGCAGATTAACATCAGTGGATCGCCTGGGCATAAAACCCGTTTGGTCCGGGTCTATCACCGAGGGTAACATGGGATACAACCTAATGGCCAGAAGCTTAGTCAGAATCTTTAAATCTGTGTTCAGGAGCGCTATGGGTCTGTACGAGGCACACGAGGTGGGATCCTTAGGGGGCTTGTAAATCAACGTCAAGTGAGCATGATACATAGAGGTGGGTAGGCTGCCGCTAGACAAATAGTCAGTATAGAGCTGTGCCAGTAGAGGGGCCAATAGGTTCAGATGTGCTCTGTAGAAGTCTATCGGGAGCCCGTCCGGCCCAGGGGCCTTGCCAGGGGGAAAGGAACGGATGGCGTTTTGAACCTCTAGCGCTGTGAAAGGTTGGACCAAAGTCTCCCTTTCGCTGTCGGAGAGCCAGCCAAGCGCCAACGGGTCCAAGAGGGACCGCAGCATCTCTGGCTGGAAATCCGAGGGTAAGCCAGAGGAGTAAAGACTGGTGTAAAAGTCATTAAAGGTCTGCAGAATGTCCGATGGGGAGGAGACCGATCCACCCCCCGGGACCTGTAAGGAGGACACCAAAGTGAGAGGCTGGTCGTGCTGGGCCATCATGGCCAGAAGGCGGCCATTTCGATCACCCTGTTCAAATGCTCTCTGTCTGCTTTTGTATGTCTCAAGTCTCGTGACCTCTGCCAAATGTAACTGCAGGTCCCTCTGAGCCGCCATAAGCAGGTCAAAATGAGCTGGGGTGGGGTTCCTGCTATATACAGGTCCTTCTCAAAAAATTAGCATATTGTGATAAAGTTCATTATTTTCTGTAATGTACTGATAAACATTAGACTTTCATATATTTTAGATTCATTACACACAACTGAAGTAGTTCAAGCCTTTTCTTGTTTTAATATTGATGATTTTGGCATACAGCTCATGAAAACCCCAAAATCCTATCTCAAAAAATTAGCATATTTCATCCGACCAATAAAAGAAAAGTGTTTTTAATACAAAAAAAGTCAACCTTCAAATAATTATGTTCAGTTATGCACTCAATACTTGGTCGGGAATCCTTTTGCAGAAATGACTGCTTCAATGCGGCGTGGCATGGAGGCAACCAGCCTGTGGCACTGCTGAGGTGTTATGGAGGCCCAGGATGCTTCGATAGCGGCCTTAAGCTCATCCAGAGTGTTGGGTCTTGCGTCTCTCAACTTTCTCTTCCCAATATCCCACAGATTCTCTATGGGGTTCAGGTCAGGAGAGTTGGCAGGACAATTGAGCACAGTAATACCATGGTCAGTAAACCATTTACCAGTGGTTTTGGCACTGTGAGCAGGTGCCAGGTCGTGCTGAAAAATGAAATCTTCATCTCCATAAAGCTTTTCAGCAGATGGAAGCATGAAGTGCTCCAAAATCTCCTGATAGCTAGCTGCATTGACCCTGCCCTTGATAAAACACAGTGGACCAACACCAGCAGCTGACATGGCACCCCAGACCATCACTGACTGTGGGTACTTGACACTGGACTTCAGGCATTTTGGCATTTCCCTCTCCCCAGTCTTCCTCCAGACTCTGGCACCTTGATTTCCGAATGACATGCAAAATTTGCTTTCATCCGAAAAAAGTACTTTGGACCACTGAGCAACAGTCCAGTGCTGCTTCTCTGTAGCCCAGGTCAGGCGCTTCTGCCGCTGTTTCTGGTTCAAAAGTGGCTTGACCTGGGGAATGCGGCACCTGTAGCCCATTTCCTGCACACGCCTGTTCACGGTGGCTCTGGATGTTTCTACTCCAGACTCAGTCCACTGCTTCCGCAGGTCCTCCAAGGTCTGGAATCGGTCCTTCTCCACAATCTGCTTCAGGGTCCGGTCACCTCTTCTCGTTGTGCAGCGTTTTCTGCCACACTTTTTCCTTCCCACAGACTTCCCACTGAGGTGCCTTGATACAGCACTCTGGGAACAGCCTATTCGTTCAGAAATTTCTTTCTGTGTCTTACCCTCTTGCTTGAGGGTGTCAATGATGGCCTTCTAGACAGCAGTCAGGTCGGCAGTCTTACCCATGATTGCGGTTTTGAGTAATGAACCAGGCTGGGAGTTTTTAAAAGCCTCAGGAATCTTTTGCAGGTGTTTAGAGTTAATTAGTTGATTCAGATGATTAGGTTAATAGCTCGTTTAGAGAACCTTTTCATGATATGCTAATTTTTTGAGATAGGATTTTTGGGTTTTCATGAGCTGTATGCCAAAATCATCAATATTAAAACAAGAAAAGGCTTGAACTACTTCAGTTGTGTGTAATGAATCTAAAATATATGAAAGTCTAATGTTTATCAGTACATTACAGAAAATAATGAACTTTATCACAATATGCTAATTTTTTGAGAAGGACCTGTATGTCAGTATGGTCTGTAACGTTTTGTTCCAAACTCAGAGTTGCAGCTGAATGCTGCCTCTTTATACTCGCAATGGACGATATGTATTGACCCCTAGTATAAGCTTTGAAGGCATCCCAGGTAACATCCAGAGGGGAGGACCCGGCATTGTGGTCCCAGAACTCCGTCAGTAAGGGGGGTAAACTCTCCGAGAGATCCGGGTGGGAGACCCACTGAGCCCCCAACCTCCAGAATGCAGCATTCCGGGAAGCCGGGGAGCGGAGAACCACTGCCAAGGGGCTGTGATCGGACAGACCGCTCGGCAGATAGGCAGCCTCCAACACATCCGCTAACAGTGCGGGGTTGGAGAAAGCCAGATCTATCCGTGATGCGGTCTTGTACGATGCTGAATAACACGAGTACGTCCGTGTAGCAGGGTGCTTCCACCTCCAGATCTCCTCCAGACCCACCGCCTGAGCCCAGGCTGACAGGTCCAGACAGTGCCTCTTGGAAGGCGTGGGTCTATCTAGATCTGGTGACAGAGTGGCATTAAAGTCACCCATCACCAGAACCTTACCCGGGCAAAACGGGGTTACCTTTTCTAGCACTGCATAGAGTAGACCTGGTGAAAAGGGGGGAGGAATGTAGACATTGACAACAATATACCTTTGCGACCATAGTGTGAACACCAATATAACGTATTTACCCTGAGGGTCAGTGCGGACCTCTTCAATCACACAAGGAAAATTTTTGTGAATAAGTATCGATACACCTCTAGCATATGTGGAGTACGTGGCATGTACTGCCCTCTGAATCCATGTTTTTTTCAGAGTCAGGATTTTGCCGCCCACAAGGTGGGTTTCCTGGAGGAGTATAAGTTGGGGGGATTGGGACTTTAAGTACTGGAAAAGAAGGGCACGTTTGAACTTAGAATTAAGGCCCCTGACATTCCAAGAAAGGATGGTAAAAGAAGGAGGCGGGCTATCAGCCATTGGGCATGTATGACATAAAACAAAGCGGGCGCGTTATACTCACCCTAATGGACCTTAGGGGCGGCAAAACCTCTGCTGCATTGCATAGAACATCGACAGCACCCGAGCATTGTACAAAAACAAAACAGAAAAAGGAAAGTAAACCAAAAACAGACACATAAATCACCATTACACGTGAACTTCCCAGGCACCAAGTGCCTATCCTACTATGTCCCTTCCCTCCACTAAACATGTGGGGGGGGCGGGAATAGTCTAGACCCCTAACAAAAAAACAAAAAACCTATAGATTAGGCTGTGTGAATGAGCCCCGAACTAGGGGCCCCACACAGCCGGAGCCAGTGAACTCACTCCGCTTCTAGGCAATGTCCCAGGGACTGGTGATATGTGATACCAGCACTGGTCACCAGCTAAAGGGGAGGGGGGGGGGAGCAGTCTCTAACTTGGTGAGGAAAGTAGTGTGTGTCCAGTTCAGAGCTCTGAGCAAACCGACTCCTGCATAGGAGAGAAAAAAAACATAAACCAGGCAATGTTCCATAGTGCAGACATGTTCTGATCCATAAGAGCAGCGGAGGCCACGGAGATCAAACCCAGGGCCAGGGATCTTCCCCCCCGGAAATCACGAGCAGTAATCAATGGCAGTTCAGCGGGGGGGGGGGGGAGGATAGCAACCATGACCCCCCAGGAACGAAGGGAGAGAAAAAAAAAAAAAAAAAAGGCAAACAGTGCATCCCACCCCATGAATAAAACAGAAAAACAAAAAACAGGGGTACAGAACATGGGGGGGGAACAGGAGGCAACTTGCAGAGTGTCAAATACTTGCTGCTAGGGGAGACATCTACCGGCCATCCAACCAGGACATCGCTGCCTCCGGATCCGTGAAGAATCTTGTGCGGTCACCATCAATTAAGCGAAGTTTGCTGGGATAAAGCAGGCTGAACTTGAGGCCCTTATCTCTCAGGCGCTTCCTAACCTCGGTGAAGCTGCGGCGGGGGTGTTGAACCTCTGGGGAGTAATCAGGAAAGAGCATGATGCGGGCACCATTATAGTCCAGGTCCCGTTTCTCCCTGGCAGCTGTCAGGATCCGATCTCTGTCCCTATAATTAAGTAGCCGGGGCAAGAAGGGTCTAGGAGGGTTACCAGGGGGCGGAGGGGTAGGGGGGACTCTGTGCGCTCTTTCCACCACAAATGTGGGAGGCATGGCAGGCAAATCCAGGAGCGAGATCAGGAAGGCCTCAGCAAACTCAGGAGGCCTCACGCCCTCCGCCTTCTAAGGGAGGCCTAGGACACGGATATTATTCCTCCTGAGCCTATTCTCAGTATCAATGGACTTGTCCTGTAAGACTTTAACCTGTAGCTGTAAGGCATGGAGTTCCCTGGAGTCCGCCCTGGTAGAATCCTCTAATTGGGAGATGCGGCCCTCTGCTTCAGTGAACCGGGCCCTAAATTTGTCCATGTCATGGCGGATCAGGCTGACATCCGCCACTAGGTGGTCTATTTTGACCATCACCGAGTCCCGACCCTCCCTGATCGCTGCAAGGAGCTCGGCATGAGAGGTGGCCTGGGATGGGGATGGATCGAGATGGGAAGGAGAGCTGGCTGACATGGTCAGATCCCGGGGCCTCGTGGGCAAGATGGCGGCCGCGGACCGGTCGGCAGGCGCCGAGGATGAGCGAAGCTTACCCGGAGACAGCTGGGAGAGCCTCGGGGTGGTGGATGCCTTCTTCCGCCCCAGGGTGTCAGGTAAGTGGCTGCTGGAAGGAGGAATCTGCGCTGGAAAACAGTAAGGATTCGGGCAGGAGCGGAGCTCAGCGGTCACACGTCCTCTCCTGTTCACATCCCGGCCACGCCCTCGTCCATTGTTCTTTCTATTGCTGCCTGTGGGGGTCCCTGTTGATTTCCAGTCCTGGTGACAACCAGGGCATTGCTTTGAGCTTGACGTGCGGACTTTCCCTGTTTAAGGCCTCATGCACACTGGTATATTGTAAAACGCTGTTTCACTTTCAGACTGGCCTATAGTAAAAATACGTCATTTGTTTGACGTTAAATACCAGGGTTATGGCAGCAGCTAGCTGCCATAACCCCCAGTATTTTTTCTTACTATAGCCAATTCTCTTTCTGATGAACGTGGTCCCACGGGCTGATTCACCACGGGATCACTTTTAGAAGCAGCGATCAGTGAAGCCCAGGAGTGATCTGATGCTGGTGGTAGCTGGGTATGGAAAAGAGTGAGGCCAAGATGGCCGCCACTCATCTCTATGCCCTTGGAGGCCAGGAGTGACATGACATCACTTCTGGTTCCTGGGCCATAGTAAAAAGGGTATTTTTGACCCCTGATCTCTTAATAAAAAGGACCTATCATCCTTATTTCTATGTAGCGCTACCCCCAGTTAAGAGAGCCGCTGGTTTGATTTTTGGGCCCTGAGTACAGCTCCACCAACCCCCGGCAATCTACTCAACCCATTTATGGCACAGTTAGTCTAGGGATGTTATCTATCACAATCTATACCTGATTGTACACACACCTCAACTATATTTGGAGGCAAGCACATGTGCAATGATAACACACTGATAGCAAGTGGTAAAGTATAACTGTTTTACTTTAGTTAAAAGGCATAGGTTAGAACATAACACATAACTTGCTTACAGAGCCCTGCAGCTTCTGATATAGTATACACTAATAGCGCAGCGCGGTCCTATACCACGTGCAGCTATTAGTATCTATGCGCCCTGTGGCGCACCAAACAATATTCTCCCCCCCGGTAAGGCCTGACACAGATTTAACTTAGTCCTTAGAATAACACTTTCTTCGCATGCAACTTGAACGGTGGTGCAGATACAGGAAACAACACTTGTAATCCACAGAGTAGGTGATCAAAAAGAACAGTTCACTGGAGACCACTCACTCAGTTCTGCTACTAGTCTCCAGTAGAATAGCAAATAAAGGCCGGTGGGCCAAGGCAGTCTCTAGGCCTAGCAACAGTACAGCCTATTGGATTGAGCAGGTGCTCGCTCACCACTCCGGACGCGATCCCAGTCCGAGACTTCCACCACTGTCTCCGCACACAGCATCTCAACGATCGGGTCTCTGATCCAACGAATATCAGCAACTCGAGGAAAGTTAGATGCCACCCAGGCTCGCAACAAGGTGAAAGGCTCTTTGGAAGTTGTACCAGGCCCCAGGCTTCAGGCCTGATACTCCAGCAGATCCGCACAGGAAGACCGGTTGATAGCCGCGCGGTGTCCAAAGAGGCCGAGCGTAGCCTCGCTCCCTCCTTTTATCTTCCCGCCCAAAAGTCTCTGCGGTAGCAACATTGCACCCTGGGTGCCAAACAGGGTTCTGGGAAATGCAGTCCTAGAGTCTTAAAAGGAGACCCCGCTACACCTATTACAAGGGATGTTTACATTCCTTGTAAATAGGAATAAAAGTGATCAAAAAAATTAATAAAATAAAAAAGGACAGTGTAAAAAGAAAAAAGTAAAAAAAAAAAAAAAAGTAAAGCTCCCCTTCCCTCCGTGCTCATGCGCAGACGTAAACACATTCGTTAGGCCCGGTTCACATAGGGGCGACTCCTCAGGTGACTCGGTCGCCTGAGGAGTCGCGTCCCGGTCTGTGCTATGGAACCGTTCTAATAGGAGCGACCTGAGTCGCTCCGACTTAGAAAAAGGTTCCTGTACTACTTTTGGGGGCGACGCAGGGCGACTTGCATTGACTTCTGTACAGAAATCATTATGCAAATCGCCTCGGCGGGCATCTCAAGTCGTCTTGAGATTGCGCCGCCGAGTCGCCCCCAAAGTCGTGCCGCCCCTGTGTGAACTGGGCCTAAGTCATGCAAGTATATGTAAACGGAGTTCAAATTAAACATGAACGTCCAAGCAAGAGCAATAATTCTAGTGTAAGATCTCCTCTAACTCTAAACAGGTAACCTGTAAACTATGGAGATTTTTAAGTACTGTCGCCATTCGACTAGCATCATCTTTAATAATATATATATATATATATATATATATATATATATATATATATATATATATATATATATATATTTATACAAAATACGGATTTAAAAACTTTTAGGCTGGGTTCACACAAATGCGAATTGGATGCTCTCCTTGCCCGGCCTGTCAGTTTAGGTGTCTTTCCTTTTTTTTAAGTTTATTTAGCAAAAAATAAAAACCGCAGAGGTGATCAAATACCACCAAAAGAAAGCTCTATTTGTGGGAAGAAAATTATAAAAATGTAGTTTGGGTACAGCGTTGCATGACCGCGCAATTGTCATTCAAAGTGCTGAAAGCTGAAAATTGTTCTGGGCAGGAAGGGAGGAAAGTGCCTGGTATTGAAGTGGTTAAACAGAGTTTAAGGAGATCTTTGGCCCTGGATGCAGTCCATTTTTTTACGCCGCTGAACGCAGAGCAACATTATGTCCCCTGGTGCATCTGTGGCAATGGGCCAATAGACTTATATACTGCTGTGCACAAAACTAGACACTGTATGCATTTCTTTCTTAATATCTGAATGAGCCCTTAGGCTCGGGTTCACACTGCCGCAACCTGAAAGTCACGCGACTTATGGTGAGACTTTGCCAGGCGACTTGCTGGCGACCCGCTGGTGACTTGAGTACTACTTTGATGCGACTTTTGGCAATGCCTGGGTAATCTTCATGTAATGTCGGATCCAAATCATATCAATTTAGATGGGGATCCGACTTGGAGACATCCTTTAAAGTCTATGGGCACAAGCCTGATGGAAGTCACCTTGAAGTAGTACAGAAACCTTTTCTAAAGTCAGAGCAACTTCAGTGGTGCCAATTAAGATCGTTCTCATTGACTAACATGGGATTTCACATGTCATGTGACTTGGGGTCTCACAAGTCGGATCCCAAGGCGCTGCAGTGTGAACCAAGCCTTGAGAGCTACCATTTTACTGATTAAATTACAAAGTATAAAGCAATACATACAAGTAAAACAACTGCACCTGCAATCTGTATAGTATACAATTGAGGCAAAGGCATAAAGACTGCTGACAACCCAACTAGAAATGACAGTTCTACAAACTAGCAAGGACCCCACCCAGCTAAAATTTCAGCAATGTAAACAGACGTACCACTGAGAGGCGATTTCTCCAATGTCGTCTTCCCATTCCACCACGAGACTGCTGTCATCACCGTTCTGCAGGTTAATCCAGCATAAGATGCTTCAGAAATTCCATGAGTCGTCTCATTAGCCTAATCACCTGCTGGCATGCAGGCTGTGTGTGGCCGGTCCAGCTATGCAGGGAGGGCCGCACAGGGGAGGGAGTACCCCCAGCATTAGTCCTGTGAAGAGGCTTCTGGGAGTTCACCGAGAACCAGTCTCCAGAACAGCTGAGCTAAAGAACTGGAGCAAAGCAGACTTGGCCTGCAGCCTGGCTGTAGACGAGGTCAGGCAAACTGGGGAACTGTGTTAATAGGATAGACCTGGCTCTGACATGATAAATAACTTCAGGCTAATGGAAAAAAAATTATAGGCAGCCCAAATGGATATTCACCGAAAGACTGCTGCTGTTCGTTTTTAACTATGTGCAATGCTTCTTTGTACACCAGTACCACTCTATGCAAAACCAAATTAGAACATTAGAAAAGTGATAATGTTGCACCGATACTAGCAATCGGCATTGGCGCCGATACCGAGTATTTGCACAAGTATCGGTACTCGTGCAAATGCACTGATACCTGAAACCAATACTTTCAGGCTTGGTTCTTTGAGCTGTCAGTGGGTCTCCCCTGTTGACAGCTGAAGTGTTAAAGAAGTTTGGTGATTGGAGCTGTCAAAAAAAAAAAAAAAGCAGACGGAAATTTTTATTAACACTGCTCAGCCTCTGAAACACTAAAATAAAAAGAAACATTGTTTCTTTTTGTATCCGTTTCTTCATCTTCAGATCAAAGGGATGAACAAATGTTCCTGTTTAACCCCTTCTTAAAGTGGTTGTAAACCCTGTTTTTTTTTTGTTTGTTTTTTAAAAACCTGCAAGACAAAGCCATAATGAGCTAGTATGACTAGCATACTAGCTCATTATGCATTACTTACCTTAGATCGAAGCCCCCGAAGCTGTCCTAGTCTCCCCCTCCAGCCGCAGCCATCTCTCCACAGATACCCGGAAGGTTACTTCCGGGTATCGCCGCTCCGGCCAATCACAGCGCCGCTCCGGCGCTGTGATTGGCTGGAGCGGCGAAGACGTCACTCCGCGCATGCGCGCGGGAGCCGTCAAATCCGGCAAAGCCAGATTTGTGAATGGGATATTCTTAATGTGAATGCGCCGTAGACAATGGTGTATACCTTTTGGCAAATATCTCCTAAAAGATGTAGGTTTAGGAGATATTTCTTGCACCTACAGGTAAGCCTTAATCTAGGCTTACCTGTAAATGCAAGTTGCATAAGTGGGTTTACTCTAAGCAGCCTTAATTAACTCCCTATTCTCCATTTAATTATTATTTTCTTACTTTTAAATTAAACAACAATTAAAAAATTTTTTTTTGCTTTGTTAGTGAATATTTTTACACATATATATTAACATATATTTACACATTTCACATTGAAAAAGCGCAAATTTTTTTTTTTTTTTATTTCATTTGTAAATAACTTTTTAATGCTTTGTACCATTGCTGACAGCTGAAGTGAAAACAAAACAATTGCGGTAGATATCGGCAATTGGTATCGGCGAGTACTTAAAAAAAAAAAAACACACATCAGTACTCGTTAAAAAACGGTATTGGTGCATCCCTAAATGTAACAAATGTTAATGTGGGTAGCCATACTGCTCACTACACACTCATGTGTATTCTACTTATAAGGGTTCTTTCACACGGGGGGCCCAACCGGCAGACTCCGCTTTGCTCAGCGGGGGATCGATTTCCTGATCCCCGCAGAGCAGGCCGATGACAGGTCCTTCTCCGCTCACTGTGCAGAGACAGACCTGTCAGAGTCCCGCTCTCCTCTATGGGAAGTTTGGATAAAAATGGACTGCCTGTCCGTTTTCATCCAATCTAATCGATGGATGGAAAATAGGGTCACCATCAGTCTGGATTTCACGGACAGGATCAGATCGGATAGCCGGGGGTGTCAGCAGACATGTCTCCGCTGACATCCGCCGCTCGATAGGAGTGAATGGAGGCTCCAATCAGGTCCGCCTGAAAAACTGAAAGGCTGACCTGATCGGAAAGCCCATGTGAAGGGGCCCAAGTGTTGCATGACAACTCTTCTTTATGATCCCCCTACCTACATCAACTTGCAGTCCCGGCCTTTTCTGACACTTTTTGTTCCCAAGTAACATTTATTGTTTGCTAGAAAATTTATTGGAACTCCCAAACATTAAATATTTTTGGAAAGCAAAGGTCCTAGAGAATAAATTGGTGGGTTTGCAATTTTTTAATGTCGCACGGTATTTGAGCAACTGTTTTTTAATGCAAAAAACAAAAAAAAAACAATGTATAACCCAATTTTTTGTAAGATATAAAAGATAACATTACATTGAGTAAATAGATACCAAATATGTGACACTTTAACAGCTTGCCGACCACCGCACGAATTTATACAATCGACAGAATGGCACGGCTGCGCAAATGGAGATAATTTATATTATAATATATATATATATATATATATATATATATATACATATACACACACACACACACACACACACACACACATATACATACATACATACATGTGTAGCGGGGTCTCCTTTAAGACTCCTGGAACTACATCTCCCAGAGTCCTGTTTGGCACCCAGGGTGCAGTGTTGCCACCGCAGAGACTCATGGGAGAGACTATTTAAGGAGGAGGCGAGGCGGAGCTCGGCCTCTTTGGACACCGCGCTGCTAGCAACAGCTTCTTCCTGTGTGGATCTGCTGCAGTGCAAGGCCTGAAGCCAGGGGCCTTGTGCAACTTCCGAAGAGCCTTCCATACCGCTGCGGAGTCTGGGTGGCACCTGGCAGAGTTTGCTGTGGACATCAGTTGGATCGGGGACCCGATCGTTGCGGACGCTGTGTGTGGAGACACAGCAGGTGGAAGTCCCGGACTGGGATTGCGTCCGGAGTGGTGAGCGAGCACCTGCTCAATCCAATCGGTTGTACTGTGTTTAGGCCTATAGACTGCCTTGGCCCACCGTTCATTTATTTACTGTTTCCGCTGGAGACCGGTAGCACGACAGAGTTAAAGGGTCTCCAGCATAGTGGGACTGCCTACTTTGTGGATTACAATACTGTTCCTGAACGTGCACCACCATTTCAAGTTTGCATGCAAAGAAATCTTTATTCACAAGACTGAGTTTGATTCCATGTCAGGCCTGACTAGGGAGGGGAGATAGAATATTGTTTAGTGCGCCATAGGGCGCGTAGATAGCAATAGCTGCACGTGGCGGATTACCGCGCTGTGCTATTGCCATACATATATTACACCTATTGCTGCAGGGCTCTGCAAGCCAGTTACATGTTCTGTTTTAACCCATGCCCTTTTAACCTAAAGTAAAGCTGTTATACCTTGCCATTTGCATCACTGTGTTATCATTACTCATAGAGCTTATACTTAATCTGGGGTTAAAGTGTGTATGTTACCAGGTGTAGACTGCAATAGAAAAACACCCTTAGACTAACTGTGTCACAGGGGACTATACAAGATTGCCGGGGGTTGGTGGAGCTGTACTCAGGGCCCGAAAATTCAAACCAGCGGCTCTCTCAACTGGGGGTAGCGCCACACACACACACACACACACACACACACACACACACACATATATATATTTAAACACACACACACACACACGTCCCCTTTAATTTGCCGCTGTGTGGACCCTGTCGCAAGTTCCATGACCGTGCCCGCAGGCTCGATGTCCGCCGGTGTCCCGCGATCGTGTCACTGAGCTGAAGAACGGGGAGATGTCAGTGTAAACACAACATCTCCCCGTTCTTCCTAGAGACATGTCACTGATAGTCTGCTCCCTCTCATCGGGAACAGCGATGAGTCACTCATAGCCACACCCCCTAACAGTTAGAATCACTCCCTAGGACACACTTAACCCCTTCAGCGCCCCTACAGGTTAACCCCTTCACTGCCAGTGTCATTTTTACAGTAATCAGTGCATTTTTATAGCACTGATTACTGTAAAAATGACAATGGTCCCAAAATGGTGTCAAAAGTGTCCGATGTCTCCACCATAATGTTGCAGTCACAATAAAAAAAAAAAAAAAAATAAAAAAAAAGTAATTGCTGATCGTCGCCATTACTAGTAAAAAAAAAAAATTATTAATAAAAATGCCATAAAACTACCCCCTATTTTGTAGACGCTATAACTTTTGGGCAAACCAAACGCTTATTGTAATTTTTTTTAACCAAAAATATGTAGAAGAATACGTATCTGCCTAACTGAGGAAAAAAAAAAAATGTTTTATATATTTTTTGGGTATCATAGCAAAAAATATTGCATTTTTTTCAAAATTGTCGCTCTATTTTTGTTTATAGCGCAAAAAAATAAAAACCGCAGAGGTGATCAAATACCACCAAAAGAAAGCTCTATTTGTGGGAAAAAAAGGACGTCAATTTTGTTTGGGAGCAACGTCGCACGACCGCGCAAATGTCAGTTAAAGCGACGCAGTGCCGAATCGCAAAAAGTGGCCTGGTCTTTGGCCAGCCAAATGGTCCGGGGCTGAAGTGGTTAAAATTGCACGCGCCAGTGTAACAGCAGCAAACTAGGTAAATATAACTATCCACAGGCGACACTTTAAAAAGGCCTTTACAGGTTACCATTTTAGATTTACAGAGGCGGTCTGGTGATAGGATTACTGGCCATTATCAGATGTTTGCAGTGATACCTCACGTGTGGGATGATCGCTGTTTGCGTGCGAGACCAATGCGCGTGACCGCATTTGCGCGCGGGGGCACTTTAAATTAACTTTTTTTTAATTACCCACTTCCAGACCGCCCGCTGTCATTATATGTCGGTACTTTGGCGTTAAATACCAAAGTTATGGCAGCAGATAGCTACCATAACCCCGGTATTTTCTTAAACGGCGGGCAGTCCGCTTTGAGATAAAAGTTACATAGTGATCACTTTTAATCGGTGGCAGAAGAGGTGCGCCACAATGGAAAGTGACAGAAATTAACAAATTTTAACGCGCCACAACCGCGCCAAAACTACCCTGAAAACGCCTGCCAGAGCATTTGCGGAGCGTTACCATAGACTTGAATGGGAGGCGTTGAAAGGCTTCAAAAATGCCTCCTGACTCAACATGAGGCTTCAATTTTAAAGCTTATTGTGAACAGCACCAATGTGCGGTCTATTGCATCTTGTGCATAGGCGTTTGAGGGGCGTTTTTAATGCTTGTCAAATTCCTGCTCTTAATTCCAGTGTGAACTCAGCCCAAGACCACAAATCCCTACTCTGCACTTAAAAGCATTCAAAGCACCAAAATCTGTTTTTGAATGCTTTTGATTAAAAAAAAAAAATGGCACCGTTGACATCTGGGTAAACCAGCTGCAGGCATCATGCCGGTATAACCACGGAAAGTCCAGAGACGCACAGGTAGGTTGCTGGACGAGTAGTGGATATACATGGTAGGGGTACATTTCTAAAAAAAATATTTGTAGAGCCATTCGTCCTGTGAAACTGCATGTACATTTTATGAGAATAGAGGCAAAATTTAACGTTACTAGGATATTTCCCCTCCAGGTTGAATGTTATTCATTCACAGAGTAAATCAGGGAAAATGCCACATTAAGACCACTATATGGCGCTGATGATCACAGGAAATAAATACTTCACCGTGATTGTCAGCACCATCTATGGGCCATAATGTGGCATTAAACAGATTCAATTGATTCAAGCCTCATAATATGAATAGCCTCATAACATTTGCTCATGTCCCCATTTGCTCAGAACACATGTACATGCAGTGTCACAGAATTTTTTATAATTCACCCCTACAAGTCATTCCTGATCCAATTCAGGACAGTGGACTTTCTTTAAGGCTAATTAAGCTTATTAGCAGTCATTAGGCGGGGATGCTAATCACATTCTCTGATATACAGATGATCATAGGAGGGGGTGTTTAAAAAAACAACAACATATGAAGCATAGTATTTTATATACGGGATAGCGAGCAAAAAAAAAAAGTGAAACAAAAAAGTTACATAAAATAATTTTCAGGTGAATGTGAACATAATCCAATATGTATAAATACTGGAAACTCATTTGTTTCCCTTAAAACAATAGACAGCTTTACACTGTAGAAATGTATAGTCTGATCTGACTTTCTCAGCCCAAATATTTCCTCTCTACCTTCCTCTCCCCATATGCTGCTCCTCCCTCCTCCAGTTCACTTCAATCAGCGGCCTTTCCCTGGGGAGAAGAACATCAACACCAGCCATACAGGACAGGATCAAGACGTTTCAACTGTCCGTGCTACACCTCGCTGCCACTTCCTGTCTGGATCTCGAGAAGGCGCAATTTTCCCACAGGCAGTATTTTTCGAGAGTTCCAACATGTCTAAGCTGCCGCTGAATTCTTTAGAAAAAGATGAAGAAAAAAAAAAAAAAAGCACTTTACATTTTTCAGCCGAAAAGTCCTGATGGATTTGGCAGTTTTGGGTATTCAACCCCCTCTAGCGGGCCAGTCCACTCTGAATGGATTTCAGGTTGGAACACATGGACAGGTGGAATCCATCTATTGCACCCTCTCAACCAAGGATCCATGGAAGCCCAGGGTTCCTTCAGAAGTGGTTAAAGATTAACTGCAGTCTGCTCACATAATTTGTACTAAAAACATTTGCCATTCTGAAGCTTCCCTCCAACCACTTTGCATATTATTTTATATATACTGTGATTCTGTACTATCAAATATGCTGCAGAAATCTCCCACTGAGTTTGGCTGCAGCCATTTTAACTGCAGGCAGGATTTACACCTCCAGCTCCGCAGCTCTCGTTGGCCCTCTTATGACTCATCTACCCTCCCTTCCTTGCAAACTATCAGGAGAGGGAGAGGGCTGTGCATGATGTCATAAGCCTAGGCTTTTTTCCAGACAAAAAACAGGAAGTGAGCTGTATAAGGTATTTACTGTCAGAAAAAAAAATGTTTTACTATCCTCGTTGTTTTAACAGAAGATTTAATAGATGGAAAGAAAAAAAAAATGACTAAAAGGTCCACTTTAAAGAGTTCCTTGAGCTGTGGCAGATTACCTTAGTTACATGTAGTTACATAGTTGATAGGGTTGAAAAAAGACATCAGTCCATCCAGTTCAACCTTTGAGTGTCTGTGTGTATTTATGTCACAAACACAATTTACAGGGATATGGGAAATAAGATGCCCATCTAAAAAGGTTTTTGAAATTAGCGACAGTTCCTGCCAAAACCACAAATTGTACAAGGGAGTTCCACATCCTTACTGATCTGACAGAAAAAAAAAAAAAACAGTTTAAGGTTAACCACTTGATGCCCGAAAGACAGCTACAGCGCGGGCCAAAATTACTGTGAGGGCGTTTATGTACGTCCTTCCATGCTAGCGCTGCCTGCACGCCCCTAGCAGCGAGTCCTTGGGACTCAGCTGATCACATGATGTAAACAGAAGCTTGTATCTGCTTTTTTTCCCCCCCTCACGCTGACACCGAGGAGGAGTGAAAAAAAAAAAAAGCAGATTACCGGCTTGTGTAAACAGGACATCGGTCCCACACAGTCAGCCACTGCTGCCAAGCAGTGCCACCTACCAGTTATACTTCAGTACTGCCAAGCAGTGCCCACTAGTGCCACCTATCAGTGCCCATCAGTGCAGCCTCATCAGCGCACATCAATAAAGGGGAAAAAATTACCTGTTTGCAAAATTTTATAACAAAACTATGAAAATCGTTTTCCCAACCGTCTCGCGTACATATACTACGGCACAATGGCACCGCTCCACTATAATATATTATATATATATATATATATATACATATACATATACATATACATATACATATACACACACACACACACACATATATACACATGCATACACATACACACACACACACACACATATATATATACATACATACATATATACACACACATATACATATACTATACATATACACACACATAGGGTTTCCTTTAAGAGCCGCCAAATCCCTGTGCTGTCAGAGGAGGAGAGACTGGTCATTTGTTCCTAGTAAGTAGGAACAGCGAAATGTCTCCTCTCCTACTCAGTCCTATTCCCCTACATTTAGGACACCCTGAGGGAACACACATTTAACCCCTTGATCGCCCCCTAGTGTTAACCCCTTCCCTACAAGTGTCATTTACACAGTAATAAGTGCATTTACCAAAAATGGTGTCAAAAAATTTGTCAAAAGTGTCCGATCTGTCTGCCGCAATACTGCTAAAAATCGCAGATCCGCCATTACTAGTAAAAAAAAAAAAAGCCATAAATCTTTCCCATAGTTTGTAGACGCTATAACTTTTGCGCAAACCAATCAATATACGCTTATTGCGTTTTGTTTTTTTTTACCAAAAATATGTAGAAGAATATATATTGGCCTAAAGTGATGAAGAAATTGGTTTTTAAAACATTTTTTTGGGGATATTTATTATAGCAAAAAGTAAAAAAATTGTTTTTTTTCTTCAAAAATGTTCGCTCTTTTTTTGTTTATAGCGCAAAAAAAAAACAAAAAAAAAAAAAACCGCAGAGGTCATCAAATGGCACCAAAAGAAACCTCTATTTGTGGGAAAAAAAGGACGTCAATTTTGTTTGGGTACAGCATTGCATGACCGCGCAATTATCAGTTAAAGTGACGCAGTGCCAAATTGTAAAAGTGCTCTGGTCAGGAAGGGGGTAAAACCTTCCGGGGCAGAAGTGGTTAAATACCACCAAAAGAAAGCTCTATTTGTGTGAAATAATTATAAAAAATTCATATGTGTACAGTGATGCATGACCGCGCAATTGTCTTTCAAAGTGGGACAGCACTGAAAGCTGAAAATTGGCTTGGGCAGGAAGGAGGTAAAAGTGCCCAGTAGGCAAGTGGTAAAACCACTTCTCATCCAACTTCATTGAGTGGCTATGTGTCTTCTTGACTGTACAGTTTCTCTCTATGCTAAAATAGTCATTTAGACACAGTGCTGTGAAAAAATTTGTCCCCTTCCTAATTTTTTTTTCTTGCATATATTTGTTACACTTAAATGATTCAGATCGGGCAAATTTTAATACTACAAAAATGAAGATTTAAAAAAAAAAAAAAAAAGAAGCTGTTTTTTGATGCGTTGTGTTTTGCATTTTTATGCTTTTTTGGCCAATCTGTTATTGGGATAAATAAAAAACGCAAATCGCAGCAAAAAGGCACTACATGCTTTTCTGAAGCTTTTCCATTGACGTCTGATAACCCAAAAACGCATCGTTTTGCTTTTAAAGAAGTCTGACCTTTTCCCAAAATGCAGCGACTGCAAAAAGCATAGATGTGAACGCGTCCCATAGGAAACCATGGTAAATGGACTGTAGTGAGTTTCTGCAAAAAGCCATCAAAGCGCATAGGTGTGAACCGAGCCTCAAGTCTAAGTTCACATCTATGCGGCTGCGTTTTATAAATCTTATTTTTTTGTGCGTTTTTGGAAGAAATTTTGATGTATTTTGGTTTTTTTTTCTCTCCTCTCTTTAACCACCTCAATGCAGGGCACTTTCACCCCCTTCCTGCCCAGGCCATTTTTCATCTTTCAGCGCCGTCGCATTTTGAAGGACAATAGCGCAGTCATGAAACACTGTACCCAAATTAATCTTTTCATCTTTTTCGTCACACAAATAGAGCCTTCTTTTGGTGACATTTAATCACTGTTTGGATTTTAATTTTTTATTAAAAAGACCGAAAATTAGATTAAATTAAATAAATAAGAAGTTTTAGTTTGTTAGTAAATTTTGTAAATAAGTAATTTTCCTCCTTCACTGATATGCGCTGATGAGGTGGCACCGATGGGCACTGATAGGCGGCAGTGGTGGGCAATGAAAGGCTGCACTGACTGGCATCACTTATAGGCACTGATGGGGCTTTTCTGTAATCAGGGCACTGATTATCAGTGCCCCGATTACCTGCCCAGGTAAGACAGCAGCAGGAGAAGATAGTACAAAAAGACAGCATTTTTTTTTACATTCAGCCATCAGCGGGTAACCCCACTGGCAGCTGATGACTCATTGGCTGCAGTGCATTGCCTTCTCATTACCATCACACCACCTCCACACTGCCTGTCAATGCCTCCAAATAGCGATCTGAATGCAGGTCGCTATTCAGAGCAGTGGCAAGTTTAGACAAGACCTAGCCTAATATTGCAGAAGACTGGAAAAAAATCCCCTGTACTGCAATTATCTGAAGTCACATTGCACTAGATCAGTGTTTCTCAACTCCAGTCCTCAAGGCGCCCCAACAGGTAATGTTTTCAGGATTTCCCTCAGATGAAATGGCTGTGGGAATTACTAAAGCAGTTAAACTGATCAAATCACCTGTGCAAAACAATGGAGAGCCTGAAAACATGACCTGTTGGGGCGCCTTGAGGACTGGAGTTGAGAAACACTGCACTAGATCAGTGGTTTCCAAACTGCAGCCCTCTGTTTGCCTATATCTGGCCCTTGAGGAACAATTTTTCCCACTGGTACAAGACACTATTCTGCCAACTGACAATGGGGCACCATTCCTCCCAATGATACCAACAATGGGGCCCTACTCCTCCCAAGGATACCAACAATGGGGCACCATTCCTCCCAATGATTCCTATATCTGAAGTCACATTGCACTAGACCAGTGGTCTCCAAACTGCAGCCCTTTGTTTGCCTAGATCTGGCCCTTGGGGCACTATTCCTTCCACTGGTACAATACACTATTCTAACAATGGAGCATCATTTCTCCCATTGACACCAACAATAGGGCACTACTCCTCCCAAGGATACCAACAATGGGGCCCTACGCCTCCCAACGATACCAACAATGGGGCACGATTCCTCCCACCTAAAACCAAATGTAATGTTTACTCCCACTGATGCCAGGAAAAATGTCCACTCCTGCTGGCCACAGCCTGGCCCCCCCTAAAGTCTGAAGGACAAAAAACTGGCCCTTTGTTTAGAAAGTTTGGAGACCCCTGCACTAGATTCAACTTGTGTCTTATTGATGAAATAACCTGCCTGTGGATCAAGCCACGTCAGCAGGTGACCATACTGTCCAGACAGACTGGCTCTATGGAGGTCTGGTAATGCATGAAGTGGCATTTGAAACAAAACAGGCACTATTTATTTCTTATGGGAAAGACATAATTCCCAAAATAACTTGCCAAACCCCGATAGCAGCGCAACAGATAATTGTAGTTCTAGAACTAGAGGTATGCGGCCAAATCATTAATCACCACAAAGGACTTTTAAACAAAAAAACAAAAAGATGAAAATGTGCATCTGACATCTCAGTCTTTTTTGGCCACAATACACCCATTATGATTACAGACTAAGCAGCGGAAAGGTGATTTGAGGATTTACTGAACGCATTTCAAACATTTCAATTCTGGAACAACATGAGACAAGGCCTCTCTCCATCTGCTGGTGTTCTTTTATCGCGCAGAGAGGCCTCTGCAATATTAATGTGATGGCCATATACTCACTTCTACATCATTTGCTGCTATAGGCTCCTCACTCTAAAAAGAACATTCCTTTACATCAATTAGGTGCTTTTCCCATTTTACGTTTGGGGTTTATAAGCTGGATTAACCTCCACCTAGAATTGGGAAAGGATAAGATTTCAGCAGTAAAACAGCATCCTACATCTGTCTTTAAAGCAGGGGTCTCAAACCTGCGGCCCTCCAGCTGTTGCGGAACTACAAGTCCCATCATGCCCCTGCCTATGAGAGTCATGCCTGTAACTGTTTAACCTTGCAATGCCTCATGGGAATTGTAGTTCTGCAACAGCTGGAGGGCCACCAGTTTGAGACCCCTGCTTTAAAGGAATCATCTGTTGGGGTTCCCAGCCCTAATCCCACTCATTTCTCTTGCAACCTTCTCCACAATGCGATTTAAAAAATAAATTATATATATCTCAAGGTCTCTTACCTCTTTTGGTCTAATGAGAACCTCCAAGGCCAAAAGATAGCTGACATCCTTCAATATGTGGTGGGTTGTGAGGCATAGTGGGTGCAAAGATGGTGAAAGTCATTGGGCGCCAGACACTTCTTGGATGTAAAAGACATTTTATTTCTTTTGACTGTCCTTTTTATATATTTTGGCGGAAAGAGGGTTAGGGCCAGGACACCCTTAGATAGTTGCAAACTCGATTGGCAGACTCCAATAGGAGGAGGACAGCCCTGCAGGGAAAGGCCCCCAGCAAGGCGCCACTTCTGTACGTGCAGGATTGCTGTCTCCTATGATAACAGTCCTTTAACAGTTCCTAACTCAAAACGTATCAGTTCTTTCAGCTCCACTACAACTACTCCTTGTAGTTCTTCAATACTGAGCTCCTGGGTCTCTCATTAGACCCTCTGATTCACTGACTATGAAGCCCTTGACCGGTGGTATTCCCTCAACTGTCACCCCCGCTTCTCTGCTAGGTCCCTACCTTGCTAGCTTGGCACTCCAGATAGTCCTCAAGCTTCACCCCTGCTAACCGGCTCGGTCCCTGGCTTGATACACAAGGCTGCTCTGCAAGCGTCACCTCCGCTGGTTGGGTTCCTGACTTGATCACCGCCTGAAGTTTCCCGATTCTCAAACGTGCCCTTCAGTGAGAATATGGTTCCAGTACTTGCTTCAGTTACTCACTGTGGTCCCTGGTAAAGGCGATTGGTCCCTTTGTGGCGACAGCTTCCCTTCTACCTCCAACCACTGACAGGTTCTCCAGCCAGCAGAACCTTCACTTTTGGTTGAACTGCAAGCCAACCAAGTACCCGGCCACCTAGTGGTAGAAGACAAAAGTGCAACAAGGCCAAGCTTAGGGAGAAAATCAATAGATCCCTATCAATCGACCAAGATAACTAGTCTAGGCAATTAAATTTGTGAGGAACTCCCTGACTAAACTCCGGGGTGCTACATCTATACAATAATAATATTATTATTATTTTCATCATCTAGTGAAGAAGGCGAGACCCCCCTTATACTGATTATGGCAAGTCAGTGGAGCTGGGAATTTGCTTCCAAAATGCCAGAAAAATGTGATTGGATTATTAGTCCTTCAGCATGCAAAAAATAATGTTTTCCAGGAGTTCAGCTTTAAAGGCCTTATTCACACCCAGTCCAGGGATAGGTTCTTCTAGCGCCCAGGGCAAGGATGCGGAACTGCGCCTCTTCCCCCACTGTTAATGCATGCCTTAGAATGGGTTTACTGCCCTATGTCCATTCTCTGCCCCCTTTCTCCCCTTTATCCATGTCAGCTTCTGCTCCTGCCCACCCCTTGTCCCTACACAGGGACAAGGGGTGGGCAGGAACAGAAGATGTGCCTACACAGGATGCACTTGCACAAAGGCAGTCCCATTCATATGCATGTCTGTGCAGCTGCTGCGTTCCAGAGTGGACTGACCCTACTAAACTCAGTTTAGCAAGGGGACTATTTCATCGCAATATCAGATTTGCTAGAAAGATATAAATAGGTGGAGTTATGCTCAAATACCAAGCAAATTGCAGAAAATGAAATTTCAGAGGCAGGTTAATGGCTATAAAGACTTTAATGCTGCAGATGTAATGGGCATTTAGAACAAATGAAAATTCACGGGGCCGTGGAGAGCAGTGCAACCGTGTACAGTGAAAGGCACTTAGAGAAACAAGATACAAATGATTTCACACTCCGGGCATAACACAAAGTGATTACGAATGGTGCCCCACGCCAAATGGATGCATCACACATTATACATAAATGCATCTTCAAAGCAGCTGGAACACTGGCAGGAGAGGACATGGTAAGGCAGACCCTGAAATTATCAAAGCTCCCTTGTAATCTGGGCTGGGGTTGTTTCTCTAGTACCGTGTTCCACAGGAAAAGAAAAGAATAGAATAGATGCTGTTTTTGTCTTTGGAAGGTTTCCCATCACACTTGTGGTTGGTAACCTGTGTTCTGCAGATTCCTCAACATTCCGACAGAACTACAAAATAAACATTAGACATCATTATAGCAGCGATCTGCAACATGACACGCCTGTTCTAGGGAACATCTGTAATATAGAGCTTTGAGACATTGAAGAGATATATAGATCTAGATATCTAGATCTATAATCTCTCTATATATAGCACTCACCACCCCTTCTCCCTTTGGCTCACTCGTGGGAGAAAGGGGCACACCTATGCCTCATGCCCGTACCCTCTTGTGTGAACAGAAATGGGAATTCTTCAAAAAGACTGTTTGTGAACTCACTGCAAAGTATATTCCCATGGGCAATAAGTTTAAAAGGCTAAAAATAAAACCTATGTGGCTCACTGCCAAAGTTAAAAAAAGCTATAAACTATAAGAAAAGAGCTTTTAAAAAATATAAAAATGAGGGAATACTAGTGTCATTTAAATGTTACAAAGAATATAACAGAATATGTAAAAAGGAAATCAAGGATGCAAAAATTCAAAATGAACGACAGATTGCAAAAGATAGTAGAACAAACCCCCAAAAAATTCTTCAAATATATTAATAGTAAAAAGGTTGAGTCTGAGCATGTAGGCCCTTTACAAAATCATCTAGAGTGGGTGACTGGGGACAAAGAGAACGGTGATTTATTAAATACTTTCTTCAGTTCTGTGTATACAAAGGAGCATGGGGGAGCTCATGTCCAAAATGGGGGTGGTAGTGACACAGCCCCAAATCCACAATGGCTCAAAGGTGATATGGTCCAGAAATATTTAGACAGAATAAAGGTGGATAAAGCACCTGGACCAGATGGCATACACCCACGGATCCTAAAATAATTGAGCTCTGTAATTTCAAAGCCATTGTATCTAATTTTTAGGGACTCATTAATGACAGGAATAGTACCACTGGATTGGCGCAGGGCCAATGTGGTGCCTATATTTAAAAAGGGAACAAAGTCTTTACCAAGTAACTATAGACCTGTTAGTTTAACTTCTATAGTTGGGAAGATACTGGAGAGATTAATAAAAGACCATATAGATGAGTTCTTGCTGGAAAAAAAACTATTTAAGCAACAGACAGCATGGATTCATGAAAGACAGAAGTTGTCAGACAAACCTGATTTCTTTTTATGAAGAGGTAAGTAAAACCTTGGACAGAGGGGTGGCGGTGGACGTGGTATACTTGGATTTTGAAAAAGCGTTCGATACAGTTCCCCACACACGGCTCATGTGTAAGGTAAAGTCTACAGGATTGGAAATGGATAGAAAACTGGCTAAAAGACAGAATTCAGAGAGTAGTGGTTAATGATTCTTACTCTGAATGGTCCAAGGTTATCAGTGGTGTACCCCAAGGTTCAGTGCTGAGACCCTTACTTTTTAATATGTTTATAAATGATATTGGGTCTGAGATCAAAAGTAACATTTCTGTCTTTGCAGATGACACCAAGCTATGCAGTGGAATAACGTCCTTACAGCAGGGCTCGACAATCCACGGGCGTCTGGTCGCAAATGCGACTAGAATTAGCGACCTGGCGCCTGGGGCAGCACAGCTGAGGTTTCCTGCATCTCCGTGCGCCCCCCCTCCGCGATCGCGTGATCTCGTCGGGCCGCGCCGGCCGTTAATTTAGGCCGCGGCTTTGCGTCCTTCTGCAGGCCTAGGCTTCATTCTGTACTCTGGCGCCATCTTGTGGTGGCCGTTGGCATGACAAGTCAACCAGCAATGCTTGCCTGTTTCACTGCCCGCCCATCTCCTTCCCTTTACTTAGAAGTTAACCCCCAAACATTATAAATATTTTTTATTCTAACACCCTAGAGAATAAAATGGCGGTCATTGCAATACTTTCTGTCACACCGTATTTGCGCAGCGGTCTTACAAGCGCACTTTGAGGAAAAAAATACACTTTTTTAAATAAAAAAAATAAGACAACAGTAAAGTTAGCCGAATTTTTTTTTTATATTGTGAAAGCTAATGTTACGCCGAGTAAATTTGATACCAAACATGTCACGCTTCAAAATTGCATCCGCTCGTGGAATGGCGACAAACTTTTACCTTTTAAAATCTCCATAGGCGACATTTAAAAAATTCTACAGGTTGCATGTTTTGAGTTAGAGGATGTCTAGGGCTAGAATTATTGCTCTCGCTCTACCACTCGTGGCGATACCTCACATGTGTGGTTTAAACACTGCTCTAATATGCAGGCGCTACTCGCGTATGTGTTCGCTTCTGCACGCATTGTTCGTTGAAAAAAAAAACCTGGCTCCTAACTTTTTTAGCTGGCTCCTAGATTCCAAGCAAATTTGTCAAGCCCTGCCTTACAGGATGTTGCCAATTTACAAGCCGACCTCAATGCTCTGTCTAATTGGGCGACTATGTGGCAGATGAGGTTTAATGTTGATAAATGTAAAGTTATGCACTTGGGGGCTAAGAATATGAATGCATCATACATGCTAGGGGGAGTACAACTGGGGGGATCCATAGTGGAGAAGGATCTGGGGGTTTTGGTAGATCATAAGCTCAATAATGGCATGCAATGCCAAGCTGCGGTTTCCAAAGCGAGCAAAGTCCTTTCTTGTATTAAGAGAGGTATGGTCTCCAGAGAGAGAGATATCATTTTGCCCCTGTACAAATCATTAGTAAGACCTCATCTGGAATATGCAGTTCAGTTTTGGGCCCCAGTTCTCAAAAAGGATATTGGGGAACTGGAGAAAGTGCAGAGAAGGGCAACCAAACTGATAAGAGGCATGGAGAAGCTCAGCTATGAGGAAAGATTAGAGGAACTGAATTTATTCACTCTTGAGAAGGAGATTAAGGGGGGATATGATCAACATGTACAAATATATAAGGGGTCCATATAGTGAACTTGGTGTTCAGTTATTCACTTTACGGTCAATACAGAGGACACAGGGGCACTCTTTGCATCTAGAGGAAAAGAGATTTCACCTCCAAATACGGAAAGGTTTCTTCACAGTAAGAGCTGTGAAAATGTGGAATAGACTCCCTGCAGAGGTGGTTCTGGCCAGCTCAGTAGATTGCTTTAAGAAGGGCCTGGATTATTTCCTAAATGTACATAATATAACTGGGTACTGACATTTATAGGTAAAGTTGATCCAGGGAATATCCGATTGCCTCTCGGGGGATCAGGAAGGAATTTCTTCCCCTGCTGTAGCAAATTGGATCATGCTCTGCTGGGATTTTTCACCTTCCTCTGGATCAACTGTGGGTATAGAATTGGGTATATGGGATTGTACGATATTTCTTTTTTTTTTTTTATGGTTGAACTGGATGGACTTGTGTCTTTTTTCAACCTGACTAACTATGTAACTATGTAAGAGGCTGAGCGGTGTAATGTACCTTGTTCTCTGTGGTGGAGTTCCCCCCTCCATAGAATGGCTCCCGTCTTCACAGCGACAAATTCAAGTCTCTATTCCCCAATAACTTCAAGGTCCACAACAATTGCAACTCCAACGTAGAGTTTATTTCTCTCTTATACACGATAATTAGACAGGAGAAGGTTGGAGGAAGATCAGGACAGCAAGAGGTGTGAGAATAGGTCCAGGCGCAAACAAATTCTTATTCACTACCCAAATCTTCAGGTAGACTCAGCTCATCTGGATAGTCTCCCAATGGAGTGAATCCTAGCAGCTGGAATGATGCTCAAATCAGAGTACACGCACAACCTCTGCCACAGACCTGGTGAACGTTGGTTCTAGCTTTAGGCCTCTAACGGGAAATTGACATCCCTCCAGAGAGTTACCGGGCCCCTTCCTTCACTGTGATCTCTCACCAGTCCTTCGGAACGGTCCTCCCCCGGCCTTCTCATCTAGATGCGGGCCTCCTCGCAAGGCAGCACCCTGGGATTCCTTCTCCCTCCGCGGCTCCAGCCAAAGGCGCTGGACCCGAAGCCTCCAGTCGCAGCCCCAGGGCTAAAGGTGCCTGGGACTGATCCGCCAGTGTACCGAACCAGGAACTCCACCCCAGGGCTAAAGGTGCCTGGGGTGGCCACGAAACAGAATCACACGCCCCAGAGGCCAGACCCCCAGGAACTCAGACCCCACAGACAGGGTCTGCCCCTTTTATATCCCCTCCCAGGATGCACAGCAGGCCGACACGCCCACCACACCACCGCCGAAAGGGGACATCCAAGGCACAGAACTGTACCAGCGGTTCAACCCTGGCCTCCGATGGCAGCGCCACCAACAGGCTATGGGGAACTACACACCAGTATCCCACCTGCAGCTCAAAATGGGTTTTACTGAACCCTATCAAATAGTGTGTTTGAGCACAACTACCACTCAAACATTCCCCTAAATTTCAAAGCCCCGCCACACACACACACACACACATATATATATTATATACACACACACACACACACACCCCCATTAAAAAAATATATACAAGGTTAGTCAGTAAGGGCATGAAAAGGTACAAATTACCAATTTGTAAAATGCAGGCCCCCTTGGGGAACCAGACCCAGGTCATGTGACCCAAGACTTTAGCCGGCCATAGATGGATCAAAATACGGCCATGTTCAGCAGGTACCAGCTAAAGTTTGCTTCATCTATGTGAAGGCAAATGCGGTCTATTTTCTCCACTGCAGGTGATGCCAATCCATAACGGCAAAACAGGTGGAGAAGGAAGTCGAGGAGAGCCTCGTTCCTCTATAATCTCATTCACAGAGAGGCAGCATTCGATTGGATGCTGGCATCTGAGACTTTGGTGGCCATCTTGAGTCAGGCAGAGTCGATTTAGGACCCTGGCTCCCAGGCTTGGCGTGTATTTTGTGTGTGTGGGTAGTATAGGGACAGGTCACCCATCTGTCAGGGACAGTAATTAGTGATAAGGAGAGGTTCCAGATGAGTGGGAAAGAGCAGGGCAGCGCCATCCTTCCTGGCCCCCCTGTATGGGTACGAACCCGGCCTGGTAGCATTGCGCTCCTCGAGACAGATGCGGTCTGTGCACCTGAGTCCTACTACTATACTCTTCTCTGCAATATTCTGAGAGAGTGTGCCCGGTCAGGTTGTCTTTCTGCCGGGTAGTTGTGCTTTGTTGGACTTTAACTTCTAACAGTTCTGTTTTTGCAATTGGACTCAGTGTTTACTGCCACTACACCTCCCCACATATGGAAATTCCTTTTCCAAAAGAAGTTGATCTAATGATTGACTTTTTCTTCCATTTGACTGGTGGTGCAGCCGACAGGCTAAATTCACTCAGTGGGTAGCCCCGTTGGCACCCTCCCACCCCATATCTTTCGACTGAAAAACAAAAGGAGCCAGGTGATAAATGGTTTGCTGAACAATTGCTGCATCCAACCACATGCAGGCGCTGTTTGGGTATTTTGACAGCCAGGGGTGTGCAAATGGTTAGTTTTACACCCCACTCTCCTCTGCTTCTGGTTTCTGCTGGAGCTGCCAAAAAATACCAGGTACTCCCTAATATGGCAGACATGTAACCTCCCTCCAACTGTGCAGTGCTTGGGACAGAGCAGCCAATCACCAGGCCCGAACATGTGAGGGAGAGGGTGACACCACCTGACATAGGGCTAGAACTGCAGAGAAATGGAGATCTAGGGTGCCCTGATGACGCAGAGTGGCGCGGCCAATGTGAAAGAGCCTTACCGATTTACAATACCTTGTTTTGCATTGTGTCTTTTGAAGCAGACATCTTGCAGGACTTTACATCCTGTTACATGTCAGGGATGCCCGCCCAATGACTGATAATGATCAAAAAGCAGAAGTAGAGAAGAAGCATAGATGTACAGAATGACTGAAGCAGAAGCAGGGAGATCCTTGGGACGGCAGGTCCTCCAGTACAGCTTTCCCTTCAACAAGGATAACAATAAGCAGCACAGTAGGGGCATCACCAAACCTCACTCCAAACCACAATACCAAAAGTCAATAAGCAATAAGCAGTGCCTTGGATCTGACACTGACATATTTAAAAAAGGAAGATATTGTAAACCTGGCCACACATCTTACAATCTGCTTAAAACGTAATGAAAACTCTTCAGACTTATCCAAGCTGGTTTCTTAAAACATCTTCCAACTTTAACTGGAACTTGGAAATCCCACCCATCTAGCTTTCTGTGTAAGGATACGTTACCACCACAGCGCATGAATGCAACACAGTGAAGGTGGCAACATAGTCTTCAAGTAGGTAACAAAAATAGGATTTTTATAACAGCTTACCTGTAAAATCCTTTTCTTGGAGTACATCACGGGACACAGAGCGGCATAGTCATTACTATGTGGGTTATATAGATACCTTCAGGTGCTGGCACTGGCAACTTCCAAAACCGGAAGTACCCTCCCCTATATAAGCCCCTCCCATCCGGGAGTACCTCAGTTTTGTAGCAAAGCAATAAGTGTCCCCAAAAGAGGGGTGGGAGCTCTGTGTCCCGTGATGTACTCCAAGAAAAGGATTTTACAGGTAAGCTGTTATAAAAATCCTATTTTCTTTCTCGTACATCACGGGACACAGAGCGGCAGTCATTACTATGTGGGATGTCCTAAAGCAATGCCCAATGAGGGGGGGGGGATACACCATACATAAGCTGAGCGCTATCAGACATGAGGATCTTTTGCGGCCTGCAACACACTGCGCCCAAAGGCGACATCCTCCTGACTTCTAACGTCCACCTGGTAGAACCTAGTAAACGTGTGTACTGAAGACCATGTTGCGGCCTTACAGATTTGAGCCAGGGAGGCCTGGTGATGCACTGCCCATGAAGTTCCAACTGCTCTCGTGGAGTGCGCCCTAACTTTGAACGGAGGCGGTCTCCTTCTCAAGACATAGGCTTGCATTATGACCTGTCGAATCCACCTGGCTAAAGTAGATTTTGACGCTGCCTGACCCTTTCTGGGGCCTTCCGGCAGAATAAACAAAGAATCCGTTCTGCGAATCTGAGCAGTGGCTTTTAGATGAGCTTTAACTGCTCTTACTACATCCAAAGAATGTAATAACTTTTCCTCTACTGAACTAGGTTTGGGGAAAAAAGAAGGAAGAACCACATCTTGGTTCAAATGAAACCTCGATACCACCTTCGGAAGAAAGGTTGGATGAGGACGTAACACTACTCTGTCCTTATGGATAACCAGATATGGCTCCCTACAGGACATAGCGGCTAATTCCGACACTCTTTTAGCCAAACAAATGGCTACTAGAAAAATCAATTTTCTGGTGAGAAGAACCAGAGAAATATGCTGTAATGGTTCAAATGGTTGTTTCTGTAGAACCGACAGAACCAGGTTTAAGTCCCATGGACCTATGGGAATATTAACCGGAGGGCTAATACGCATCACTCCTTGTATAAAGGCTTTGACTAGTGAATGCGAAGCCAAGGGCCTCTGAAAAAATATTGACAAGGCCGAAATCTGACCCTTGATAGTACTCAAGGCAAGCTTCCTATCTACAGCCCACTGTAGGAAGTCCAGAATCCTACCTATTACGTACTTTCGTGGATGCCATTTCTTGGCCTCACACCAGGCGATGTACGCCTTCCAGATTCTATAGTAGATCTGCCTGGATACCGGCTTCCTGGCATTGATCATGGTAGATACCACAGGATTAGAGAGACCTCTCTTTTTTAGAATGTGGGCTTCAATAGCCAGGCCGTCAAACCTAGGGCTGGTAAGGAAGGGTGGTATATCGGTCCTTGCGAAAGCAGGTCCGGACAATGTGGGAGGGTCCAAGGACTCCCCACAGACATTTTTACAATCTCCGCGTACCATGCTCTTCGGGGCCACGCTGGAGCCACCAGAATCACTGGTTTCTTTTCTACCCTGATTCTGCGGAGTAATCAAGGTAACAATTGTGGCGGTGGGAATGCATAATATCAGCTTGAACTGATCCCAAGGGAACACCAGGGCATCCGAGCCGCAAGCTAGGGGATCCCTTGTCCAAGAGACAAACCTGTCCACCTTTGCGTTGAACCTGGATGCTAGCAGATCTACATCCGGTGTTCCCCACCGCTGACATATTGTCCGAAAAACCTCGGGGTGAAGGGACCATTCCCCTGGGCATAATTGTTGGCGACTTAGAAAGTCCGCCTTCCAATTCTCCACTCCTGGAATGAATACCGCGGATATAACTGGGACATATCTTTCTGCCCATTTCAGGATGCAATTTACCTCCCTCTGGGCTGCACGACTCCTGGTGCCACCCTGATGATTGATATATGCCACTGCCGTGGCATTGTCTGATTGAATTCTGACAGGGGACCCTTGGAGTTTGGACGTCCATGCTACTAGGGCATACCGGGCTGCTCGTATCTCTAAGAGATTGATGGGCAGGGCCTTTTCCGCATCCGACCATCTGCCCTGGAGAGACCATTGCTCCAGTACTGCTCCCCAGCCTATAAGGCTGGCATCTGTAGTGACCACCTTCCAAGAAATCGGACTGAAGGATTTCCCTTTTTCCAGATTCTGGGGAACCAACCACCAACGGAGGCTCTTGCGAACGGAAGGGGACAAGGACATTGGTAAGTCTAGGGCCTGAACTTTCTTGTTCCAGGCTGACAGTATGGCCCTTTGCAAATTCCTTGAATGGAATTGACCGTAGGGTACTGCTTCGAATGATGCCACCATTTTTCCCAGCAGCCTCATGCACAGGCGTATAGACGGCTGTCTTTTTGTACCCACTAAGTGGATCAAATCTCTCAAAGACAACACCTTTTTTCGAGGCAAGAATATTTTCCTCTGGCCTGAATCTAGCCTTAGCCCCAAGTATTCCAGACTTTTGACTGGTTTTAGGGCTGACTTGTCTCGGTTGATAATCCAACCGTGAGATTCCAGATACTTGATTGTCTTGTGAACGACCACTTCTAGATTTTTCACTGAGTGGTCTAACAGCAACAAGTCGTCTAGATATGCCATTATCGTTACACCTTGCGTTCTTAGATTGGCCAATAATGGGGCCAGAATTTTTGTGAACACTTGTGGTGCTGTGGCCAGACCGAAGGGTAAGTCTCTGAACTGAAAATGGCGCCCTTCTACTGCAAAGCGTAGAAATTTTTGGTGGACTGGAAAGATGGGAATGTGCAAATAAGCATCTTTGATGTCGATTGAGGCTAACCATTCCTCCCCTTGTAGGGCAGTGGCCACCAATCGGATCGACTCCATCCGGAAAGTCCTGATATGTAGGAATTTGTTTAGCCCTTTTAAATTTAATATGGGCCTCACGTCCCCGTTTGGCTTCGGGACTGTAAAGAGGTTTGAGTAAAACCCGAACCCCCATTCTTCCAGGGGAACCTCCATAATTACTCCTTGGAGCAATAGTTGTTCTAGTGCCAACAGGAGGGACTCTCTTCCGGGGATCCCTTGGCACGTTTGACCTCATAAAATGGGAAGGAGGAGAGTCTTAACTCCAATCTGTATCCCAGACTTACTGCGGAGAGCACCCATCTGTCTCTGATCGTGTCCCGCCAGGTCTCTGCGAACAACTGGAGTCTTCCCCCCACCCGATTGAGTGGGGGCAACCCTTCATGCATTTGACTTTGGGGGAGGTTTTGTACCTCTCCTGACCCAGGGTTTCTTATTACCCTGCGATTGTCCCTGATTTTTACCCCCGGGATTTGACAGAGGAGGCCGTCGGAACTGTTTCACAGCCGATGCCCCAGGGACTGGAGAAGCAGGCCTCTTAAAAGAGGGACCTCTAACTCTGTTTTTAACCGGCAAGAGTGTACTTTTACCATTGGAAATTTTCTGGATATATTTGTCCAGGTCTTCCCCGAATAAGCGTTCACCATGAAATGGGAAGCTAACCAGCAATTTTTTACAGGGAGCTTCAGCAGACCAGTTTTTGAGCCATAGAAGCCTGCGCATATGTACTACAGACAGCGTAAGGCGGGAGGCCTGATGGATTGAATCCTTTATGGCGTCAACCGCAAAGCATAAGGCTCTAGGTAGATCAGCTAGGGCAAGGGCCTGCTGATCTGGCAAGTCCCTTAAGACCTGTTTCAACTGATCCTTCACTGCTTGGCAGACCCCAATAGCTGCCACTGCTGGTTGTGTTAGTTGATTTTAATAAGGACTCCAATTTTTTATCTATTGGGTCCTTGAACATTTGGACATTATCCACTGGACATGTCAGTGATTTATTCACACAAGAGATGGCTGCGTCCACTGTAGGGACCCTCCATTTTTTGATGAACTTATCCTCCATGGGATAGACCACCGGAAATCTCTTGGGGGGAGTAAATATTTGATCAGGATGTTCCCAATCCTGGTACATGAGCCCTTCCAATAAAAGGGTGAAGTGGAAAGGAACAGACAGTCTGGGGAGCTTTTAGCGACCCCAGCGAGGAGACAGTAGTGGTTGATGGTTCCGCAAGGTGCATTTTAAATGCTGATCGGACCATGTTAGTCAAAGACTGAACCCATAATCTTTCAGCTTGAAATGCTGAGAAAGGTTCCTCCACTGTTGATTCCTCTATAACAGAATCAACCTCCTCCTGATCCCCTTCAGGCAGGTCGATCCCTGTATGGGACTGTTGCTCCGCTAACAGGTACTCTGAAGGAGGAAACGGAGATCGGGCGTGCTTTCCCTGTGACAGGGAGGCAGCGATTAATGTTGACAATCTCTCTTCTAATCCTCCCAGAGCTGAGGAAAAAACCTCCTCTGTTACATACACAGGAGCAGGTGAACTGAGGACAGCCACAGTACCAGGTACTCCTGCGGGGTCTCTACGGTCACTAACCTCTGAATTTTCAGGGGAGACTGGTGCAGCAGAAGCATGCCCAAGATCCTCAGAGCCCGATGGAGACCCCTTTCGCTTCCTGGAAGATTTAGTTCCGGAGCTTCTGGACGGCATATTCCTAAGCCCAAAGCTGAGGTATTCCAGCCGTAATACACCACTTTTACTGAGAATAGTCTAGCACAATTGCTGCTATATAACAGTTGGTGTCTACTAAAGTGCCTTTCTAGGGGATGCCTGCATCAACCGCCTCTGTGTGCCTTTTTACTGTTGCTAGCTCTGTCTGTGCACTTCAATAGCCAGCGGTGATTGTGCCTTTAAACATGCTGGACGCCCGCACATGCGCAGTAGCGCCGCGGCGCACACCGAGCGTCATCCACCCACCCCGCCCCTTTTTCCAGATCGCCTCTATATAGAGTGGCGCGTGCACACGCGCGGGCACGTGCGCCTTTTTTGAAAAAAAAAATAAGGAGCTAGATGGGAGCCAGGGTCTCTGCCGCAGGGCCCGGGGATGGATGAGCGCAGCAACAGGGCAGAGGAGACAGCTTCCCAAAGAGAACTTACCAACTGCCTGGATTTGACTTCGGAAGAAAAAAATCCACATTACAAGAAAAAGAACCATAGCGGCCTCTAGTGTCTAACACAGGTACCGCGGTCTTACATTTTTTTTTTTTTTTCTTGCCTACTATTAAAATTTTTACATTTTCTCAGTAGTAACAGGCATGCACAGAATATTAGCGGGAATACCTTAGGTAACAGGCAGAAAGACAAAATAGGCTTGGGGATCCCCCAATAGAACCAAGTTCCTGAGGGCCCCCACTTACCTTTTCCTCGCCGCAGGACTCTGTTTGGTCCACAGAAGCCCAAACTTCACCTATCACGGCAGGCATTGTAATTAAACCTTCAGGGACCGGGTTCCCAAGGATTCCACTCCCCTGGACCTGTATAGCGCCCTGCACAGAAAACATCTTGGTCGTGGTATGACCAGAGCTCTGGATCCCAGGGTCCAGCCCTCCTAAGAGAGGCATTACAGGCAAAACCTTGCTCTTCTCTTGCAAGGCCCGGGTACCGACCGTTTAGCTATGAAGCTTTTTTGGTCGGATCCGGAATAGCTTACTGAGGCCCAAAAGAACCTGTACGCAAGCTCAGTGAAAAACACATGTTACTGCTTGGCCAACACCTTAGACACTGGCAAAAAACTGAGGTACTCCCGGATGGGAGGGGCTTATATAGGGGAGGGTACTTCCGGTTTTGGAAGTTGCCAGTGCCAGCACCTGAAGGTATCTATATAACCCACATAGTAATGACTATGCCGCTCTGTGTCCCGTGATGTACGAGAAATAAATAAATATTGCACTGGAGATAAAAATCGATGTAGCTACATAAACTGTAAAAATGGTGCGAGTAATACCAAACGGTAGCAAAAGCAGTCATAAAAACATGTAGCTAAGTATGATACTGGTATAAAAATGTGTACAAGGATACCACTGCTGAATCCAGATGAGGAGGGGTTAACATCAGTCTGTCGGCATGTAGATGTTCCGTGAAGGGAACTATCACAACTCCCAGTGGATGGCTGTAGAATCCCAGGTTGATAGAGGGAAGTGATAGAGAGAAGTGTAACAGCCCTCGCTGTGGCAGATAGTAAGGTCCCGCCGGCATGCAGATATGAAGGCACAGCAAAGAAGCCCTTCAGATGGACACGGCAAGCCCCGCCGGTGTCCGTGACGTCACCGGATCTCCGACGGAACTCCCTGAAGACCCGGAAACTCGCGGAGAGGTGAGTACCGATCAAAAGAATTTTGATCGATCAAAAAAAATCAAAAAAATGATCGAGGAATTAATAGTTTATTTCCACAGCCCTTTTTATATATATATTTGGAGGAAAAAAACAAAACAAAAAAAAAACATGTTAATGGCTGTGCTTTTTTTTGTTCTTAAATTTCAGTCTTTTTCTCAAAGCGTACTTTTCCCTTTAGCCATTTCACACTTGCATAAATTAAATGGGAAAACCAGCAGGAAGAGGCCGCTGAAATGTGCTGATATGAGATGAACTTGCTGTATGGATATACCAGTATGAAACAGCTGTGAAAGAGGTCCAGACACCCGGTTGCATTATTCAGTGAATTGCTAATCAAAAAACTTTGCAGCTGCGCTAAATTCAGAGCAGTTTAACTATAGCCTGGCTTTCCCCTAGTTAGGATATCGTCCATCTGGAAGATGAGGACAACTTCTAACCCATCTGTGGCTATTAACGTCAGTGTACCTTAAATATAAAAAAACTAATTTAGTACAGCGGTCTCCAAAAACTGCAGACCCCTGCTTTAGTATATTGCAGCTTAACAGTACTTTGCCCTGGGCACCCCTGACAGAAGGTCCCCCCCCCCCCCTCTATACAAAACAAACTAAAATTTATATAAAATAAATATAAAATAAATTACTCTATTTTATTAAATGCATCTTTGGAAGTGATATTTTTGTGGCCATTATCTGCAAAAAAAAAAAAAAGAAGAAGTACTCTGCACTGGTATTTTTTATCATTTTTAAAAACGAATTTTGGAGGCTCAAGCAAACCATACAGAGCGCTTACGCTCTAAAAGATGGTGACCTATGTGCAGGTGTGACCTCAGAATGATGTTGTGTCATGCATTTTAAAAATGTGTGGCTGCCATTGAGAATGTAAACCAACGCTATGTATGAGGGGCCCCCCAAAGATGAAGTGCCGAGGCCCACCAAGGTCTAATTCTGGCCTTAGTGCCGGCCCTTGCCCCTGCAAAGGGTTGTGGGAGCTGGCTATCCCAGGCCAACCTAGGCTCTGCGGCATCATAACCTTTAGGGGGGGGATTCTGACTTGGAGGTATTCAGATATATTCTTCTTCTCTAGGATGGACCAGTTATTAAGATGAGCGCCCCCTAGCAGTACAGGAACTCACCACTGCAACGAGAGAGAGAGAGAGAGAGAGAGAGAAGTTGCAGCTGCGGAGGTCATCCCACAGTTGCAAGAGATAATGCTGTGCATGGCTTGGAATTAGGGCGCAAGTTATTGTACCATTAGTGGGTACTCGGCCTCACGACTGGTCTGTCCTAGAGGAGAGGACAGGATGGAGCTGTAAAAACTATCAGAAGCATTTGGGCCAGGCTTTACCCCATCCACAAATGGCCGGCAAGCACGTAATGGAATGGTATTCATGGACTGGATAGTTTTTCTCTTCTTTGCGTCACTCACCAGAAATATGCATGCAGTCAGTGAAGTCAAAACTATTGACCAACATGTTCTGGATCATAACAAGAAGCTTCACTCACATTCCAAACCCTATCTCATGACAGAGAGTCTTGGTGCCCTTGGCATGTAGGGTATGCCCCGGGACAAGGCCTCCTTACCAAGGTGAAAACAAACAAGACACAGAAAAACTTTTTGGCCAAGAGATAAATAATGGCAGTCACCTTGAAGCATCAGCTCTTTGGGTGGAAGACAGGTTCCCTCCAAAGTTAACAGAGAACACACTGTCATGACAGGAATGTCTGCAGAGAGTTTGGAACATTGAACTCATTACGGTAATTCCTTCCACTCCAGACAACCTTTCTGCAATGTGTTATTTTTCTACTGTCAGGAAATTTGAGACTTTTCTACAATAACCCAAAACACACAGTGCATGTGTGTGACCCCACCATGTGCTGCAATATCTGCTCTGTTACAAGACTACCAGAGTTCCCAGCATATCCAATTATTATCAAATGGGGAACATTCGTTTTTTTTTCTAGCTCCAGCATAATGAAACCCAGAAAAGCCAAAACAGCTCTTCCATTCCAACCCACCCAGGACAGTCATTTTTATGCAATACGTTCAAGGGTTAAATATGATGTTCCCCTCAATTCATTATTTATTGTGCAATAGATTTAAAGCAGATGCCAAGATTTCTTTACCACCCAGCTGTTGTTTCTATCATATTTTAAACGTGAGGTATTTTAGATATACCCATGGACGTGTTTGACTTTACATATGTAGTATCAGGGAGTGTTAGAGCGGAGTTGCAGGCTTTTTATGTTTATTAAAAGTCAGCAGCTACAAAAAGTTAAACTGCTGACTTTTAATAAACAGACACTTACCTGTTCCACTGTCCAGCAATGCAGCCACCCGGAGCATCGCTCCTCTCCGCCGGCGCCTCGATTGCCATTCTGGGCACCCGGCTGTGACAGCTTTCGGCTTCACGGCCGGGCACGCACTGCGCTCCCAGGGAGGACAGGCGATCGGAGAGGAAAAAAACTGCGCCAACCCCCTTAAACTTAATCCAAACCCAGTCCCATCAGGGATATTAAGCTTATTAAATGCACAGGGTAAAAAGTACCACCAGGTATTACACCAAGGCAGTCCAATAAATATTATCCAAAAAGTCCACAAATCCTTATAGCAGGGAAAACAGGAGTATCGCACCACAGTGACTAGTCAAATCATGTTGTGAGGTATCCACCACCAAAAGAAGGGGAAGCAGCTTACCAGAGGGCAAGCGGTATGGGACATTCGACTGTAACCCAGCCGCGGCCTTTAGTATAGTAGCAGCAGTCCTCCTTTAGTGAGCCAGTGTACTCAGTTCAGATGGTCCGCATATCCATACATTCAGATCGTAAATCCACAACATAGAATAAAAAGGCAGACCAATAGTGTAACTCCGTATGGCAACGGTTTAATTTAAAAACGCAAGTTATACTTACAAAATGGAAACGATAAATCAGAATATAACAATAAATGCTGGCCGGCATAACAGGAGCCTCACTCCTCGAGCGTGGTGTCGTCACTGAGCGTCCTCCTAGACGCGTTTCGTCATCACATAGACGGTTTCAATAGGAGTGGATAGGACCTGTCACGTGTCCCAGGAGATCGCCTAGAGAGGGGCCGCCTAGGTGGAGAGGAGTCGCCGCCTAGGCGGCCCCTGGGCGGAAGGAGGAAGTGGGACAGGAAGTCCCACTCCTAAGAAAGCCCCCCTTCCCCCAGCCCAAAAAAATTTACATGCTAAATGTGGCATGTAAGGGGGCGAGGAGTGCTTAAAGCGGAAGTTCCACTTTTGGGTGGAACTCCGCTTTAATGATTTAAATATGTTTCTTGGTATGGTTTGTAATTCTATATGTATTGTTGGAAGCCATATTTGATTATATAGGCCTCATGTACACTGGGCATTTACCCCTGGTGCAATAGATCCAAAAATGTTAGTGCGGGTAGAGGGCACAAGTGCCTCGCTGCCGGGAGTCTGTGAAACTCTACAAGAGGCTGGACAGTATCAAGTGGTACTAAGGTTTAGGACAGTATGTTCCTATGGTTGAATGCTTGGAATGCTGACTGCTTGAACTCCTTGCATTTACCCTCGGACGTATACTTCACTAAATGTTAGTACTGCTCGGTGCACTGTCCAGCTGAAGGGGTTTTAGCCTTTCAAAAAAGAAAAAAAACCAACAGGGAGCCTGGACAGTGCACTTGAGCCTTCCACCCACAGCAAAATGCCGGGACCTCACGCACCGGGGGTAAACGCCCAGTGTGCACGAGGCCATATTCAGGATGAGCCATCTGCTTAGCAATACTGCACAGTGATTGAGATTTAGCTCTCTATGCCAGTTTGCTGCCATCAACTAAAAATAATACACCGCCTAAACCGCTTTAAAGTAGACCTCAACTCCGAAAGATTAGCTGTCCCCTACAAGATGGCATATCTTGAAATGTTATTGGTGCCTTAAAGTGTTACTAAACCCAGGAGCCTGCATTCACTATATCTGGTCTCCCACAGTACACAGAACATGGAAATGACATTATTTTAGTAAATGTAAACTGCCAAATACCTTTTCTCATTAGCAGTCTTGTGACTTCTATCAGTGTCTGGTTAAAGCTCGGAGGAGGAGTTTTCATTCTCCTCTAATTGTCCTATAAGGCTGCAGGACCCCTGACCCTCTGTCTGAACAGTGCTGATTGGCCCTCTGCCAATCACATGCACTCTCCCAAGAAAGAAAAAAACCAAAAAAAACTCTAGCAATACACACGAAACTGAGCATGTGCAGGGTGCCCCCAAGGCTCTGTTCTATCAGCAGATGGATTGGGGACAGTGGAAGAAGGGCAGGATCAGAGAAGACAAGATCAAACAGCCTTTTTACATGATGCAGAGGATTAACCCCTTAGGTTCCACAGTGAGTATAGCAAGCATGATTTACTGCATATACAGACCGATTTTACGGTTGTGGGTTTAATAACACTAAGTACTCTGAAAAATCTACCTTTTGTTTTTAAATCCTCCTGAGAAATAAAGATGCACTTCCTGGTATGTGACTGTGACTAGCAGTGGTGGCCCGTAATGCAGGGCGCAGGGGTGCTGCCTCCCTAATCTACATGCGGGGCTCCGGATGCATGGATTCCAATGTTTTTTTGGGTTTTTTTTTGAAGCACGAGATTAGAGCCAGATTCTCTAATAGGCTTCAAAAAAAAAAAAAGGGTGAGCCCACCAGTTGTGTGACAATAGTGAATGAATAATTTGCCATTGTCACACCGATTCTCCTCCCAGCCAATCAGGAAGTTGGTCCTGAGACCAGTTTCCTGATTGGCCAAAAGGAGAAGGGACCCTTTTGGTCTAGGAGGGAGGAGATGCATAGCCACTGTGAAGCCAAGGAGGAGATGCAGGGGAAGCCGTCGCCTGGAGGGAAGCGCTGCCCGTGCCATAGATGGGGCAAGTGCGGAGCTGGTAACCAACCGGGGGGTGATGGATGCATTGTCCCCCCCCAAAAAAAAACAAAAACACCACCAGCCGCCACTGGTGCCTAGGCTGTCCTGTGTCTACAATGCCATAGCTGTATATCAGCAGTGGGAGATCTTGGAAGCCACTCCCGTCTCTAACTGCTGGTCTCATCAGATTTGGCGAGGTTACTGCTGTTCTGCTCACTGATCTTTTTGCTGGAGTGAAAGCTGTACATGAAGACTTGCAGTGCACGGATCTCCCTGCTTCATTCATATGGTGGATCTGTGCTTTTTCCACCTCTCCTTCTGCTTCATGAATATTCCCCCACCAGTTGTCAGATCACCAATGACCAGGGGGATAACTGAAACAAGGAAGCAAAGCCCTGCCTCTACTACGATGGCTACTTACACACCGACATGCTGCAGAACAAGTTGCCCTTAAAGTCCCATAAGTACCTGTGGGGGTTATACCTATATTTTTTCCATTAACCTTGGGATGTTGGCAACATACTGTTTATGGTTTTCTGAGGTGGCCCAATTGCTGCAGAACAAGGTGGAAGCTGGTAATGATCAAAGCTGGACCAATGTAACTATGCAATAAAGTCCACATGTGGAATTGAACTTTAAAATCAGGTTGAGGCTGGGTTCACACTAGTGCGACACGACACTTGTCCTACTTTTGATCCGACTTTGCCCTGTGACTTGAAGCCGACATATGTCTGACTTTCAATGAACGGGGATCCGACTTGGATCCCCGCTAATTCCGGACACTGTTTGGTATGAATCTTGAGGGGAAACTCCATGCCAAATTTTAAATAAACAACCGGCATGGGTTCCCCTCCAAGAGCATACCAGGCCCTTCGATCTGGTATGGATTTTAAGGGGAACCCCCTATGCCGAAAAACCGGCGTGGGGGGTCCCCCAAAAACCATACCAGACCCTTATCCAAGCACGCAGCCCGGCCGGTCAGGAAAGGGGTGGCGACGAGCGAGTGGCCCCCCCTCCTGAACCATACCAGGCCACATGCCCTCAACATGGGGGGGTGGGTGCTTTGGGGCAGGGGCACCCTGCGGCCCCCCCACCCCAAAGCACCTTGTCCCCATGTTGAGGAGGACAAGGGCCTCTTCCCGACAACCCTGGCCGTTGGTTGTCAGGGTCTGCGGGCGGCTTATCGGAATCCCCGGGAGCCCCCTTTAATAAGGGGCCCCCCAGATCCTGGCCCCCCACCCAATGTGAATGAGTATGGGGTACATCGTACCCCTACCCATTCACCTGGAGGAAAAGTGTCAAAAACAAAACAAAACAAAAAAAAAACACAACACACTAGACAGGATTTTAAAGTAGGTTATTAGGCAGCTCCGGGGGTCTTCTTCCGACTTCTCCAGTGCCTTCTGCCGGGCTCCTCCGCCATCTTCTTCCAGCTCTTACTAGCGTTGGCCCGGTTTTCTCCCTCGTCTTCTTCCCTCTTCTCTTGTTCCGATGTTGACACAACGCTCTCTCCCTCTGTAATGCCGTGTGAGCAACCACTTATATAGGCATGGGGCGCGGTCACCGGTTGATGTCACCCGGTGACCCCGCCCCCTTATGACGTCACATTCCCATCATGCCCCGGGACCGACGTCATAAGGGGGCGGTATCACCGAGTGACATCACCTGGTGACCACGCCCCATGCCTATATAAGTTGTTGCGCACATGGCATTGCAGTGGGAGAGAGCGTCGTGTCAACATCGGAACAAAAGGAGGGAAGAAGACGACATAGAAGACCGGGCCAACGCTAGTAAAAGAGCTGGAAGAAGATAGCGGAGGAGCCCGGCAGAAGGCACCGGAGAGTGGGGAAAGAGAGCGGAGAAGTCGGAAGAAGACGACCCCCAAAGTCGGAAGAAGACGACCCCCAAAGTCGGAAGAAGACGACCCCCAGAGCTGCCTAATAAATAACTTTTAATAGGGTGGGGGGCCGGGATCTGGGGGCCCCCTTATTAAAGGGGGCTCCCAAATTCCGATAAGCCCCCTGCCTGCAGACCCCGACAACCAAGGGCCAGGGTTGTCGGGAAGAGGCCCTTGTCCTCATCAACATGGAGACAGGGTGCTTTGGGGTGGAGGGGCCGCAGGGCGCCCCCCTGCCCCAAAGCACCCACCCCCCATGTTGAGGGCATGCGGCCTGGTACGGACCAGGAGGGGGGGGGGCGCTCGCTTGCCCCCACCCCTTTCCTGACCTGCCGGGCTGCGTACTCGGATAAGGGTCTGATATGGATTTTGGGGGGACCCCAACGCAGTTTTCTTCAGCTTGGGGGGTTACCCTTAAAATCCATACCAGACCAAAGGGCCTGGTATGCTCTTGGAGGGGGAACCCATGCCAGTTTTTATTTAACATTTGACGTGGAGTTTCCCCTCAAGATCAGCAGAGCACAAGTCGCATGCCAAAGTCGGATCATGCAAGACAGCGTTCCAACTTTGATCCGACTTCAATGATAGTCAATGGGCTGAAGTAGGATCAAAGTCGGACCAAAGTAGTACAGGGAGCATTTTCAAAGTCGGACCGACATGTGTCGGACCAGTTAAGACGGCTCCCATAGGGAAACATTGATTTTCACATGTCATGCGACATGAGCTCCCAATGTCGGTGCGTTTGTCGCCCCAGTGTGAACCCGGCCTGAAAGTGAGGGCGTTTCGGACCTTGCAAGAAAAACACTCAAGCGGCACCAGGAAAACTCATCCATCTGGTTTGTATCAAAAATGTGACTAATCAGAATTGGCAAATTTTTTATTCTGAAAGAAGAACGTGCTCAAACCACTTTGAATATGATTTATATTCCAGGTATCTATTAAATGTGTGCAGACAAGGTCAATACCTCCCCTTGATTGTCTCCCTCACCAATTTTCACTTCTCGGAAATAAGCACAGATTCCAGAGACGCCCCAAGGATGGAGGCATCACACTGACAGATGACAAAATTCGCACAAAATAAAACTGTTTAAGTGGTGGGGTGTCCCCGGTGATCACAAGCTGCTATGAATTTAATTTCCCACGGGGCTTTAAAGCATTCACGGTTAAAGAAGGTTTGTTCCCCTCACCAGTAAAAGCCTTGATTCACTCTGTCAAGCGGGAGTTGTGTGCAGCAACAAATATGAAATGACAATGGAAATCTGCAGTCTTCAGGAAATAATTTGACTGCAGCAAAAAAAAAAAAAAAACGCTTAGCCCAACAAGAGATTCTACAAGCAGATTAGGAGTTAATAGTATAATTATTCAAGACAGTCATAGGAGAAAAGTTGATTCTTCCTGAAGGCACTTTAAATATTTATTGACAAATTAAGCTTAGCTGCTTTGCGAGGATTATAATGGCGTCTGATCATGTTATGCCTGGGCCAGTCGTCAAAGACAGCGAATAAACAAATCTCGGGCTCCAGAAAAACAAGATACCTGGTGTCAGGGATGGAGCCTCTTTTCCACCCAAAAAGCTGTCTCAGCCCCTAAATTCTGTGTCCCATATCAGGACTTCACAATCCTGAGAAAGCTGCAAGTCAGTTCTCTGCACGGGTGAGAATCCCAGAGTAACTCCAAAATGCTGCTTTTCGTCCCCCCTTAAAAGGGACCACGAATAATGGGGGGCGCAGATCTCCCATCCAGGGCCCATCCCTGGTGTCCTGTATGTAGCACACCCCCGTAGGAGCTGCTGGTTTAATTTTGGGCCTTGCACGTTACCGCAGTATTCGTTGTCTAGTCGAAGAAAGTCTGTAGAAACTCCAATGTCCACACAGGATGTAAAACCTTAAACCGTTTGTTTTTGCAAAAAGGAAAGTAAAACCTTAGAAAGGTGAAGGGAAGGGGTAGGTTCAGGCACACGGCACAGATCACTGGGGAGAACTCCTCAAAAATACAGTCACTCACGACTCTCCCTGGAGTGGGTATTGCTCACCCGGATAGGCCCCTCTGACCTGGCCTAGCAGCCGGTATGATGCACCAACGATAAGTCAGGACCAGTCTCTGCCACAGATTGGTGGTGCACAGAATTGGATAATCCGGGATCCTCTGCCACAGGACTCAACACCCGAACTTCCAGCCAAGCAGTCAAGAGCCTTTAAGCCGACCCGGCAGACTACAAGGTAATTTTAGTTGTGGTGTATCCTCCAATAGAATTACCAGGCTCTCCTCAAGACACCAGCCTTCCACTTGGTCTTTTCCAGGACAGGTCCTCCCCTGGTCTCCTCCATTGAGTGGCTTCCTCCCTCAGAACAGACAGCACAGGATCACCTTCAAAGTGCAGGCCCAGTCAGCATAACTGGGCCTGCCTGTTGGAGTTGCGGCCTCGGACCAGCATGGTTCCGAGGCCAAGAATCACACAATACACCCCCTCACGCCAGGAGGGCCGTGAGGGGACAAAGAACACCAAAAGATGGCGTCTGCCCCTTAAGTACCCTTCCCCAGCATGCTCAGCAGGTAGACCACACCCACTGAACTGTTCCCGGGGAAGGTACCCAATACACTCTGGCTTGTCAGTCTTCCACATTGGCCTGGGGTGACAACGCCACCTACAGGCAAACAGTGGGAAGTCTGCCCAACACAGCCATAGCCGGAACAGAGGCTGATTTAACATTAATTATGTACATCTGAGCCTAGCTATTGGTTTAGATACCCTCTAAATTGAAACATAGCGCCCAGTCATTGGGAGAAGGGCGCTACATGTACAATATAGAAATTGGGGGATTTTTCGCAGTGTGCCAATGTACAGTATATCACTAAAAGTTTCAGGACGCCTGCTTTTACACGCACATGAACTTTAATGGCATCCCAGTTTTAGTCCGTAGGGTTCAATATTGAGTTGGCCTGCCCTTTGCAGCTACAACAGCTTCAACTCTTCTGGGAAGGCTGCCCACAAGGTTTAGGAGTGTGTCTATGGGAATGTTTGACCATTCTTCCAGAAGTGCATTTGTGAGGTCAGGCACTGATGTTGGGCGAGAAGGCTAGCCGTCTCCACTCTAATTCATCCCAAAGGTGTTCTATCGGGTTGAGGTCAGGACTCTGTGCAGGCCTGTCAAGTTGCTCCACCCCAAACTCGTTCATCCATGTCTTTAGGGGCCTTGGTTTGTGCACTGGTGCACAGTCGTGTTGGAACAGGAATGGGACCTCCCCAAACTGTTCCCACAAAGTTTGGAGAATGAAATGGTCCAAAATATCTTGGTATGCCGACGCCTTAAGAGTTCCCTTCATTGAAACTAAGGGGCCAAGCCCAACCCCTGAAATACAACCCCACACCATAATCCCCCCTCCACTAAATCATGTGGACCAGTGCACAAAGCAAGGTATATAAAACCATGGATGAGCGAGTTTGGGGTGGAGGAACTTGACTGGCCTGGACAAATTCCTGACCTCAACCCAATAGAACACCTTTGGGATGAATTGGGCCTCTTTCACACTGAGGCGCTTGAAAAACTGCCAGTAAAACACTGAGCACTTTTGAAGAGTTTTTCCAGGCGCTTTTGAAGAGCTTTCAATTCATTTCAATGGAGAGGGGTGTTTTTTCACCGCTCTGTCAGCGCACTGCCCCAGTGTGAAAGCATTCATTAATTTTAATGGAAATACGTTTTCAGAAGCTTTTGAGGCGTTTTTTTTAGCGTGAAAGCGCCTGAAAAGCGCCTCAGTGTGAAAGTGATCTTAGACCAGAGACTGTGAGCCAGGCCTTCTCCACATCAGTGCCTGACCTCACAAATGTGCTTCTGGAGGAATGGTCAGACATTCCCATAGACACTCCTAAACCTTGTGGACGGCCTTCCCAGAAGAGTTGAAGCTGTTATAGCTGCAAAGGGAGGGCCAACTCAATATTGAACCTTAAAAAAAAATTCTATTTCGTTTCAGGACAAAAAGGTACTTCATTCATTTTTCATCAAGTATCATTTCATATACATTGAACCCTACAGACTAAGACCGGGACGCCATTAAAGTTCACGTGCGTGTAAAGGCAGGGGTCCCAATACTGTTGGTAATATAGTGCATGTTAATACCTCCAGTCCGGTCTTTATAGATTCAAAAGATTTAGGACTAGGCCATAGGCATGCACAAATCACCCTGTGTGGTGCAGATTCCCCCCTGCTTCCTGGCATCCGCTGTCTCTCCCCTGCAGTGCTGCCAGCTTCCCTCCTCTCCTCTATCACTGGCTGCTGCAGGGCATGCTTCAGATTGGTACAGATCACTCACTGTGTTCATCCAATCACTTATGTGTTCAATCTTAACTAAAGAATAGTAAATAATATTTACTATGCTTCAGTCTGTATGAACGGGAAGCCGCTGAGCAAAGAGCACTTCCCATTTGTTCACTGTCCAGTGACTTGGGAAGCTCTGTCCTTAGTCCCTCTCTCTCTGATAAGACCCTTGATACATCACCAAAGCCCCCCAACGGGGCTCCTAAAAAAATTGTATTATATATTTATATTTAATTTCTGAAAAAAATAAAATAAAAAATTAAATAACTACTGACACTGTCCACTGCTCTGCTGATATACACACATGGGTCTGTGCTCTGGGGTGCAAACCTTAATGCAATAGGCTGTGCACACCAATGGACTAGGCAGTGACAGTATAGGGGCTCATTCACACCGATGCATGTTGTGTTCTGTAAACCTGTGCTGCGTTACGTCGTCACAGTGCGTGTTTTTTCCCAACTGCACGCCATTCTTAGGTGCTGTAGCACTTGGCAGGGTATTACAGTGCATTACAATGTGCTAGTCTGCACACAAAAAATGCAACATGTCCTACTTTTTATTATCAGCAAACACCAAACACAGAATGTGTCAGCGTGCACCGTAGCCATAAGACAGGGCAAATTGCCCAACGCAGGTATTGTGATTGGCTTGTAAAGATATTTTTTTTTCCTCCCTTTTAACAGCGTCCCTTAAAAGCACAGCTAATTTCTTGTCATCTTGTTAGGATTTGTCAGAATGAGTCACCCAAGAAGACGACGACCCAGTTCATCAGCAAATGGAATCAATAAACAGCAAAGCTTATATTGGGAATCGCTTTCTAATTGGAAGCAGCAGTCACTGTACACTGCCACACAAACAATGTAACCCGGCAGGCCAGCACCAGATGTTTGTCACTGTGACAGTTATTATTCTGCTGTCGTGTTTCTTTTAAAGTGAACTCATCCTCCATTTTACTTTCATCAGCCAAAAAACCCTCTTCTGTGTCCTTCTGATCCCCTAACCCATTTTGATGCTAAGGGCATCACCTTCCTGACTTTGAGGGTATCCACTTTAGTACAGATGGACTAAAATCGCCTTGAGCATTAATTTCAATGGCCAGAATTAAATAAATGACTTAACGCCCAATCGCTTGATGTTACTAAATGCGTTTACAAGCGGCAAGTGTTTTTTTGCCAAAATGCTGCTGCAAGAAGGAAAGGAGCCTAGGAGAGTTAGCAAAATGTCCCATGTGCATGAGGCCTTAAAGTGTTTGTTAACCCACAGGGTAACTACACATAATCCTCTTTGTCGATGAATCCAATATCCCCCTGTGACTGTGCTGTATTAAAAATGCAGAGTGACATGCCGCCTCTCTATTCTCTTGGCCCAACAGATGCAGCGGGCGGGGCAGAGAATCCCACGCTGACGTCATTCAGGAGGGGAGGAGAGAGGCGGGCCCCGCCCTCTACAGCTGTAATGCGAAAGAAGAGAGGCGGCATATCACGTGATCGCCGCTTTGCGCTCAGTAAACAAGGTATATAGCTGCATTTTTTAAAAGCACAGTCAAAGGGGGACATTAGATCAATCAACAAAAAGAATAAATGTAAGGTTAACCCCAATTTGAGCAGCAGAATGGGAGGGGGTGGCATGGACATGGAGCAGACAGTCAGAGAGGGGAGGGGGGAGAGGACACAGGAGACAGAGCAGGGCTGCGGCTGGTGGAGGCACTTACTCTGACCACGGTGTCGGGGCTCAGCAGCCCTGACACATCGTGGTCAGTGTACAGAGGGGGGGGGGGGCAGAAACTGGCAGGATCAGCCAGGTATTTCAGGTGATACGGGGGGGGACAAATTACACAGCACAAGCACTGTGCTGTATATAATGCTTTAAAAGGAACAGGATCTTTATTAAAAATTTTGGGGTTAACACACTTTATTGTGACGAAGACATTGAAAGATAACAGTCGAGACTGGGGATGAGCCCAAGCATGGTTTAGACACGAGTCTGAACCCGCCTGAGCTATCCCGTCAAGAAGCGGTCAACGCGGACTGCCAATCACAGGCGATGGAAGCATGCTTCACCCTGCAGCCGGATGCGTATAAGAGGTGGGGAATGTCTGCACTGCCCAAGATTGGCTGTCTGCTTTGACAGGTTCCTGGTGCGATAGCTCTGACGGCTTCACATTAGTGTCTGAACAAGCCTCAGCTCATCCCTGGGCGAGACCTCTCTTCAGACATTCAGCATCGCCCAGTGTTCTGTCCCCGCTACACGTTACCCTGTGTGTAGCTCATAGGTGTGCGCAGCCTATTGCATTAGGGTGTGCACCCCAAAGCCCAAACACACTACCGATCGCTCACGGTGTTCATTCAAAAAGGGAAGGGGTCGGTAAATTACATATTTACTGGCCCCTTCCCCACTCCTAAAACATCCCAGCAGCAACATCCGATAGGAGAGGAGGGATGCTGGCAGCGCTGCGGGGGGAAAGATGGGAGCCAGGGCAGTAGGGGGAATCTGTGCTGCACAGGGTGATTAGGGTGTGCCTGGGCACACCTGGCACACCCTGTGTGCACGCCTATGGTGTAGCTCAACATGCAGCTAAACCCTCCTATTCTGCATTAAGCCAGACAGTGTCATTTTGAAGCTATTAACAAAAAACAGGGTGGGATGAAACTATTGAAGAAAACACACATAGAGATGCATATAAATCTGTATATGAAATACAGTATACAGAAATACAATGAATAAGCTAGGCTGTAGATGGCAAGAAGTGATTCTCACCAGTGATGCTGCATTTAGGGGATGCAAGTTTTAGTCCAGCATGTGCTCTGATAACTGGTTCCTTCCTTCAATCTCTAAGACGGAGTCTGAGTTCCCAGGATGCACCCGTTTCTCTTCCTTAGACTGGAGAACGATGGGAACTTTTGTTAAAGGTTAGTGATGAGCCGAACACCCCCGGGTTCGGTTCGCACCAGAACCCGCGAACGGGCCGAAAGTTCGTACGAACATTAGAACCCTATTAAATACAATGGATGCGAACGTTCGAATTCTAAAGTGCTAATTATAACAACTATTATGCATGTTATTGTCCTAAAAAGGGTTTGGGAACCCGGGTTCTGCACCAGGGGACATGTATCAATGCAAAAAGAAGTTTTAAAAACGGTCGTTTTTCGGGAGCAGTCATTTTAATGATGCATAAAGTGAAAAAAAAAAGTCAAATATTCCTTTAAATATCGTACCTGGGGGGTGTCTAAAGTATGCCTGTGAAGTGCCACGTGTTTCCCGTGTTTAGAACTGTCCCTGCACAAAATGACACTTCTAAAGGAAAAAAAAGCCATTTAAAACTTCTTGCGGCTTTAATGTAATGTCTGGTCCCGGTAATATGGATGAAAATCTTTAAGAAAAATGGCATAGCTACCCCATGACCCCCCCCCCCCTACCCCAGCCCATTACCAGCCCCTTTGGGTCTTGTATGGATATTAAGGGGAACCCCGCACATAAAATAAAAAAGGCCCTATATACTCAGAACAGCCGTATACAGGCGGTGCATACAAGACAGGGACTGTAGGTTTGTTCTTATGTAGAATGTGTTTGTAATTTTGAACAGGTACATTGTTGAAGTGTAGCTCCAGCCCAAAAATCTATTTTTAAACTTTTTGGGAAACATAGGTAAGGGTTATCACCCCTGTAACATTTGTTTTGCTGTCTGTGCCCCTGTTCAGAACATTTCACCTCACTTTCCGTCCCAATGACAACTGTTTTTGAAATGTGGTGTTTTTCTTGAAACAAGGATTGCTGATAAAGCATCAGTACAGAGGAGACACCTTTCTCCCATATTTATTCTTACAGGAGAGAATTTTCCTTCCTAGGGGTAGATTTCCTCTCACTTCCTGTTGTCTTCTTGCGTTTGCAAGTAGGAGTCGTTTGTAAGTTGGATGTTTGAAAGTAGGGACCTGCCGTATATACTCTGCAGAAATAGGCCCCTTAGTTGTTGGTGTTGGCACAACACTGTAAGCACTCACAGTTACTCTTGGTTGGTGCTGGAACGCCCTGCTGTCAACTATTATATCAGGAATTTTAATTACATATAATTGTTGAACAGTGGTAGTAAAAATTGGGCCTTTGATGGTGGTGCTGGTGCCACAACACTGTAAGCCCTGACAGTTACTCTTGGTGGGTGCAGCAATGGGCCCTGCTGTGAATTATTAGATCAAGAATTGTAATTGCATGCCCCTGTTGAACAGGGGCTGAAAAATTGGGCCTTAGGCACTGGTGGCACAACACTACAACCCCTCACAGATACTGTACTTGGAGCACAGCAATGAGCCCTATGGCAAATTATTGCTAAAAAAATTGTAAGTACACGCCCCTGTAAAACAGGGGCTGAAAAATTGGGCCTTAGGCACTGGTGGCACAACACTACAACCCCTCACAGATACTGTACTTGGAGCACAGCAATGAGCCCTATGGCAAATTATTGCTAAAAAAATTGTAAGCACACGCCCCTGTAAAACAGGGGCTGAAAAATTGGGCCTTAGCCACTGGTGGCGGCACCCATAAACAAAAATGATCTTCCAAGCTATCATCATCAATCATATCATTGAGGACTCGGAGGAGGAGGATAGCCAGTCAACATAACAGCACAGGCACTCAGCATCAGCATCAGTCTTGAAGGGACGTGACATGTTAAAATCAATTAGTCTGTTATATCAGCATCAGGTGTGTGGTAGCTGGTGGTGATCCAAGACTGGTTCATCTTGATGAAAGTCAGTCGATCAACCGAGTCGGTGGACAGGCGCACCCTGTGATCCGTGACAAATCCTCCAGCAGCACTGAATGTGCGTTCCGAAAGAACGCTGGATGCAGGACAGGCCAGTAGCTCAATTGCATACTGTGCAAGCTCTGGCCAGTGATCCATCCTCAAGACCCAGTAAGCCAGAGGATTTTCGGTGGGGAAGGTGTCCAAGTCTGACCCCGCTTAGATATTCCTGCACCATGTTTATCAGACGCTGGCGATGGTTGCTGGAACCAATCATACTTTGGGGCTGCGGACTAAAGAATTGTCCGAACGCATCGGTCAGACGGCCACCTTCCCCACCGCTCCTTCTTTGACTGGCCGAAGCCTCAGCAACTCGTTGTCCTGGACCAGGAGTTTGTAACCTCCCAGTCTCTGGGAACGCGTTGCACAGACCTTTCTGCAAGGCCTCCCGGAGTTGTCTCATCCTCTGCTCCCTCTGCGACGGTAACATAAGGTCCGCAACCTTACCCTTGTACCGTGGATCAAGGAGAGTGGCCAGCCAGTAATGGTCCCTCTCCTTGATCCGAAGAATACGAGGATCCTTCCGCAGACTTTGCAGGATCAGGGAGGCCATGCAGCGTAGGTTTGCTGAGGCATTCGCTCCGGAGTCCTCTGGGTCACTAAGGACGACATGATCCGCAGTCACCTCCTCCCAGCCACGTACAAGTCCACTGGTTTCTTGGGACTGCAAATCATCCCTAAAAGACTGCTGCTGATGATGCTGAGTGCCAGCCTCCACCTCCATGCTGACACAATCCTCCTCCTCCTCCTCCTCCTCCTCTTCCTCTTCCTCTTCCTGTGCGATGGGTGGGACAGAAGGAACACTGTCTGGGTAAAGGGGGCCTTGAGAGGCAAGGAAGTCCTCCTCTTCCTGCCTCTGTTCTGCCTCAAGTGCCCTGTCCATTATTCCACGCAGCGTGTGCTCCAACAGGTGGACAAGAGGTACAGTGTCACTGATGCATGCACTGTCACTGCTCACCATCCTCGTGGCCTCCTCAAATGGTGCCAGGACAGTGCATGCATCCCTGATCACGCCCCACTGGCGTGGAGAAAAAAAACCAAGCTCCCCTGACCCTGTCCTGGTGCCGTAGTCGCACAGGTACTCATTGATGGCCCTCTGCTGCGTGTGCAGCCGCTGCAGCATGGCCAACGTTGAGTTCCACCTGGTGGGCATGTCACATATAAGGCGGTTCTTGGGCAGGTTCAACTCCTTTTGCAGCTCAGCCAGGCGAGCACTGGCATTATAAGATCTGCGGAAATGCACACAGACTTTCCTGGCCTGCCTCAGGACATCCTGTAAGCCCGGGTACCTGCCCAAGAACCGCTGCACCACCAGGTTAAGGACGTGAGCCACACAGGGCACATGGGTCAGTTGTCCCTGTCGGAGGGCAGAGAGGAGGTTGGTGCCATTGTCGCAAACCACCATTCCTGGCTTAAGCTGGCGTGGCGTCAACCACCTCTCGGCCTGGCCCTGCAGAGCAGACAGGACCTCTGCCCCAGTGTGGCTTCTGTCCCCCAAACACACCAGCGCAAGCACGGCATGGCATCTTTTTGCCTGCGTACTTGCGTAGCCCCGTGAACGGCTACGGAGCACCGCTGGTTCATAGGACAAACCACAGGAAGAGGCCATGGAGGAAGAAGAAGAGGAGGGGGTGGAGGAGAGAGGTGTGTCACAACCAGTAGTAGCATTTTGGAGGCGTGGCGGTGGGACAACCTCCAACACTACTGCACCTTGTCCTGCATCCTTCCCAGCTGCCAAAAGAGTGACCCAATGGGCCGTGAAAGAAAGGTAACGTCCCTGTCCATGCCTGCTGGACCATGAGTCAGCGGTAATATGCACCTTACCGCTGACCGCCCTGTCCAGCGAGGCCAAGACATTGCCTTCCACATGCCGGTAGAGAGCCGGAATAGCCTTCCGTGAGAAAAAGTGGCGTTTGGGAACCTGCCACTGAGGAACCGCACATTGCACAAACTCACGGAAGGGGGCCGAGTCTACCAACTGAAAAGGCAGCAGTTGAAGCGCTAGCAATTTAGCCAAGCTAGCATTCAACCGCTGGGCATGTGGATGGCTGGGAGTGAACTTCTTTCGACGGTCCAGCAGCTGGGGCAGGGAAATTTGCCTGCTAGAATCGGACGTCGGTGTACTGCTAGCAGAGTGGCCGCAAGTACTTGGCTGTGACACACCTAATTCTACACCTTCATTCCTCTCAGTGCATGTTTCAGAGAGGACTGAAGTTATAGTGGGGTTGGAGATCCCAGCTGATGCGGTGCAAGGAGAGGTCCGCTTTGTTCTTTGGTGTGGGTCTTTGAGGTAGGCTTGCCAACGAGCTGCATGGCAGGTCAACATATGTCTGGTCAGGCATGTGGTACCCAAGCGGCTGATGTTTTGGCCACGCGATATACGCTTGAGACATATGTTGCAAACAGCAGCTGTGCGATCTGATGCACTAGCCTCAAAAAAGGCCCACACCAAGGAACTTTTTGAATGACGGGCAGAGGCAGCGCCCTGCACAGGCGGAGCTCTGCGGTGTGATTCCGTCGGTGTACTGCCCTTACGCTGGCCACCAAAGGGCATCCTGTCTCGTTGGAGATGTGCCTCCTCCTCATCCTCCTCCTCCTCTCTCCTATTAGGCACCCACGTGGAGTCAGTGACCTCATCATCCCCTCCCTCCTCATCACTGGAGCCAATCTGGCAGTATGCTGCAGCTGCTGGAACATGACTGCCAGATTGGTGTCCTTCTTGAGCATCCCCTCTGTCTGCTCTCACCCTACTGCCTTCCTGTAGCTGGGTTTCATCATCAGACCCTTCGAAACGCTGGGCATCCTCCTGGAGCATGTACCCAACACTGTGCTCAAACAGTTCGGGGGACTCCTCAGGAGGAGGACATGGTGGGTCTAGGGAAGGAGTGACTGATGATGAGTCTGACATTGATACCAGGGAAGAGGACGCTTTGGCAGCTGCTTTGCCAGTACCCTGAGCCTGGGTGAGAGAGGATGAGGAGGAGGAGGAGGGCTTGGTCATCCACTCTACCAAGTCTTCGGCATGATGTGGCTCAACATGTCCAGCTGCGGAAAAGAAGGACAAGCGTGTCCCATGGCCATGTGCTGATGACAATGCACCGCGTCCACGACCAGCACTGTTGCCCCCAGACACAGAGCCTGCTTGCCCTCTTTTATTGCCTCCTGACTGTCTGCCTCTCCTTGTTTGCCTTCCAGACATTCTAATAGATGGCCTGCAGGGAGATGGGAAAAAAGCAATAAGGGCTACCTTCAGGTGTCCTTCTCTGTCCCTTGAAACAAGGACTTGCACAGTGAAAGAAACTGACACTCTCCCTACCTACAGTTTTCTGTCCCTAGAAAAAATGTTTTTTTTAAGCACAATATAGCACAAGGAGAATTCACTCACTGTCCTTCCAGGTCCCTAGAAACAAGGACTTGCACAGTGAAAGAAACTGACACTCTCCCTACCTACAGTTTTCTGTCCCTAGAAAAAATGTTTTTTTTAAGCACACTATAGCACAAGCACAAAACACACTGACACTCTCCCTACCTATCCTTCTCTTTCCCTAAACTAAAGGAATCCAGGTTAAGCAAGAAAGAAATAAAAGTCACTGTCCCTGCCTATGCTGCTCTTTCCCTGCTCCGGAACACACTACACTAGGCCGCCGTGCTGGCGGCCTTTTATAGTGTGGGGCGTGTACTAAACACCCTCAGCAATAATTGGCCACAGGCATCCTGCCTGTGGCCAATCATTGCTCTCCTCGCTGCCGGCGCTGTGATTGGCCAAGCATGCGGGGTCACAGTGCATGCTTGGCCAATCACAGCGCCTGGATGACACTGCGATGGCGTAGTGCATTGTGGGCCGTTCGCGTCACTCGAATTTGGCGCGAACGGCCCAAATCGTTTGATCTTCGTCGAACGATCGAACAGCCGATGTTCGAGTCGAACGTATGTTCGACTCGAACACGAAGCTCATCCCTATTAAAGGTGAACAGTTTCTAGTTTCTGCAAAAACAATAAAATTTAACACTGGCCCCATCTAATGGTTAAATCTGATATTGCAGGCAAACAACTAATGGATCTCCTGCTGCAGGCAGAACACCCAGCACTCCCTGTGAACCGAGCTGTAGTACAGCTGCAGCAAACATTGTTTTAGACCTGGCTGGGCTGTACAGGTTTCAACACCCTTATTTTACATTATTTGATGAAGATATGATCCGTATCATCTGATCCCGTCCCAGATAGGAAAGCGGTCTCTGGGCCCGGTGCTGGCAGTGAAAGTGCATAGGTGAAAATGTAATATTTGTACTCACCCTATAATCCTTTTCACTGCCTTCATTAACCACTTGCTGACCAGCTCACGCCGATTTACAGCAGCAGAATGGCACCTCTGGGCGAATCGCCGTACCCCTATGGCGGCTCCTTTAGGAGCCATAGCGTGCGTGCGCCCGCTGCACCGCGGGGGACCCGAAGCGTGTGGCCGGCGGGCGCGATTGCCGCCGACCACCCGCGATCGCAGGCACAAGAGCCAGAACGGGGGATTTGTGTGTGTAAACACACAAATCCCCGTTCTGACAGGGGAGGAGGGACAGATCAAGTGTTCCTGCTAAAATTGTCCCTCTTTTTGTTAATAGCACAAAAAAGATTAAACCGCAGGAGTGATCAAATACCACCAAAAGAAAGCGCTATTTGTGGGGAAAAATGTTGTTTGGGTACAACGTCGCACATCCGCGCAATTGTCAGATAAAGCGATGCAGTGCCGTAACGCAAAAAATGGCCTGGTCATTAAGGGGGCCAATCCTTCCGGAGCTCAAGTAGTTAAAGGACACAGCTGGATCTTTAGATCTTGACTGAAAGGGTATAGTGCCACCTGCAGGTGTAGGACGCTAGGTACAAAAAAAACCACACACACACACACACACAAAGACACACACACACACAAAGACACACACACACAAAGTAGCCCCTGCTGGTGGCCAAACCCCCTATCTGCAACAATCAGCTCAGTTGGTAGCAAGCTGTACACAACGTAAAGGCAAAACACTTCATAACCACATACATAAGGGCGGGCGCAATGTCTTTTAATCAATGCAGAGAAAAGGGTTTTAAAGGCGAATACAAAAATACCAATTTCTCTTCTGTTAATTGAGGAACACAATTGGATCTTTAGATCTTGAGTGATGGAACATCTCAAAACAAAGTCAAACAGAGGGTGGGCCCAATGTATAAAATTAACAGCAGTAAGACCGGCAAAACATATTTAGGTTCAAGCTCCTAAACGTGGGCAGAAACTTGAGCTGGCTGTTGCAGATAGGGGATTTGGCCAACAGTAGGGGTCACCCCTGGGTTGTTTTTTGTACCCAACATCCTACTCCTGCAGTTGGCACTATAACCTGTCAGAATATAAAAGATGTCCTTCACAATGAATGGCAGAGAAGCCAATATTTACAGTACAGTATAGTCTTCTGTAAAAGTATATTGCAGGTTCCATCTATAGGGCTTTATTAACAACTTGCTGCCCAGCCCTAGTACATTTACAGTACTGCGGCAGGGCTGCATGGGCAGACAGGACCGCATGCATGTACGTCATCCTGCCTCTTCTGGGTTAGAAGCGGGCAGCACACCGCTCCAGCAACCGCAGTGGATATCGGCTCTCAGTTCTCGGTTGCTTTGAGCGGCCAGGGAATTATTTGATTGCTATGCAATCACATGATCACAATGTCAACAAAGCTGTTATAAATTAAGTTACTTGATACCAGCTGTGTATCCTTTAGGGATGCTGTGATTGGCCCACAGCTATCGCATGGTACCTGGGCCAATAACAGCACCCTGTACCATGCAATAGCTGAGGGCCAATCACAGCACACAATAGTAAATCACAACTGTTATGAAAGTAACATGACAGTTAAAAACACTGCGGTTACAGTGTACACTGTAACAGCAATCAAAGTGTTAAAAAAAAACAACCTGATTCCCCCACAGAGTAGTACTAGTAGCACTGAACTCCTCCGATTAACCACTTCCCCCCCAGTCAATAGCATATTGACGTCCGGGAAGTGGTTGTGTTATCCACACTGGACGTCATATGACGTCCTGCAGGATAACAGCCGCCGCGCGCCCGGGGGGCGCGCATCGCGGCGATCGGTGGACCGGTGTGTCAGTCTGACCCACAGCTACACTGATCTCGGTAAAAAGCCTCCGGCGGAGGCTTTTTACCACGTGATCAGCCGTGTCCAATCACGGCTGATCAGGATGTAAACAGGAAGAGCCGTTGATCGGCTCTTCCTCACTCGCGTCTGACAGACGCGAGTAGAGGAGAGCCGATCATCGGCTCTCCTGACAGGGGGGGTTCGCGCTGATTGTTTATCAGCGCAACCCCCCCTCGGATACCCAAACTGGACCACCAGGGAAGCCCCCCAGGACCACCAGGGAACCCCAAAGCATGTGGATGGCCAGGTAAGTACCCCATGGCCATCCACATGTAAAATTTCTCACAAAACATATGCCAATCAGTGCCCACAAATGGGCACTGAGTGGCACACCACAATGTGCAATGCCCAGCAGTGCCACCTACAAGTGTCAACAGTGCAACCTACAAGTGTCCATAAGTGCCCACCTATCAGTGCCCCCCATAAGTGCTCATCAGTGCCGCCTAAGAGTGCCCATCAGTGCCACATATCAGTGCCGCCTATCAGTGCCACCTCATCGGTGCCCATCAGTGTCGCCTTATCAGTGCCCGTCATTGAAGTAGAAAAGGTACTTATTTACAAAAAAAATTGACAGAAACAAAGAAAAAAAAAAAAAACTTAGTTTTTTTCAAAATGTCCGCTCTTTTTTTATTTGTTGTGCAAAAAATAAAAAAAATCGCAGAGGCGATCAAATACCACCGAAAGAGAGCTCTATTTATTTCTGGGAACAAAATGATAAAAAAATTGTTTGGGTACAGTGTTGCATGACCGCGCAATTGTCATTCAAATTGCGACAGCGCTGAAAGCTCAAAATTGGCTTGGGCAGGAAAGTGTATAAGTGCATGGTATTGAAGTGGTTAAAGTATGTAAAAAAAAAAAAAAGAAAAAAGAGAAAAGTTTAAAAATATATATTCTATTATAATATATATATATATATATATATATATATATATATATATATATATATATATATATATATATAATTATTTTTTACATACCATCACTAGTCAGCATCCCTGATCACTGCCACACCAATCATGTGATGACGCTGTACTGCTCTTGTGACCGTATGTTGGGAAAGTAAATTTCTTAATTTTCCAAAAAATTTTGACAAAAACAAAAAAAAAAACTCACCATGCCTCTTACTAAATACTTCAGACAGTTTACTTTTCAAAAAGGGGTCACTTTGGGGGTATTTGTACTGTGGCATTTTAAGGGCGTCAAGAAATAAGTAGTCAGTCTAGGATTGATCAATTTTCAAATACAGTATACACCATAGTTTTTAGACACTAACTTTCACACAAAACAATTGTAGCGGCCTCACTCCCTCAGATACGACTTTATCGGTTACACTCCAGCTCATGTCTAGGGGTTCCTGGGTTGTGAGAGTGAGATGCGCCACGGCCCATGTCATCCCCATTGTAGTAGGGAGGTGAAGGCCACTTACTGATGTTTCCTCGGGCCGGTGTGTTCTGTGAATGCACTGAGTCTGTAATTGCAAGCTCACCAGCCTCCCCTTTGCTTCCAGTAACTGGAGTTCACACACCGGAGAAAGGTCCAACACTTGTTTATTTGACACTCCAATAAGCAAAGCACAATAAACAGTTCTTTTGCAGCAAACTGGTTGGGACCTATAACCTTGCCAACGGTGGGGCGAGCAGATCGAGGCACTTCCTAAAGTTTAAGTTCTATGCCACTGTACTATGACCAGCGGCGCCTAAGCCAATCCGGCTGTTACAGAACAGGAAGATGGGGTCTCTTCCAGCAACCCCTATGAACAGCAATGGAGCCCTCTTCGATACGCTGTGGCCCCTATCAGGGGGATGTGTCCTCCCAAGAGAGTTCCCAGAGGCCCACTGTCACCGGGTTGGTGCTGCTCCGGGTCTCCAGTGGGTAACCTCTCTGGCCTCCTCACCTCAGATACGAGTCCCTCCGCTCAGGGACCCTCGGACAGTCCACCCTAGCGGGACCCAGTCGAAGGTACTGGGCCCCAGGCCTCCTCGATAGTACCTCACCCCAGGCTAAAGGTGCCTGGGATGGACGCCAACATGACTCCGGACCAGGCCATGGGCACCTGGACCAGACTCCTGGATCTCCAACACCCAGGCCTAAGGGCCCTGGGTGCGGACCGCAACCCTCCTCCTCCGAGGACCTCCTTCTCCGCAAGACCTCGTGGTAAGGGCGTCTCCCCCTTTTATCTCCTCCCATCAACGGCCCGGCGGGTTCCCCGCCCCAGCCATACCATCTCCGGGAAGGGACAAAACAGGGAGCACTGCAGGAGATGATTCTACCTGAAGCCTGTGGGTACCCCGCCACCCACAGGCAAAGGAGAATACTACATCCTCCAATCCTCCACGAAACAAAAAAGGGGTCTGAACCCTAACACAATTATACACCTGGGTCACACTATTCCCCAGGTGTATCCCATCAATTTGAGGACCCCGCTACACAATATACACTTATTGGTATTTATTTTTTATTTTTTTTACCAGACATGTAGCAGAATACATTTTGGCCTAAATTTATGAAGGCATTTGATTTTACTGCATCTATTTTAGAACAAAGTAGAAAATATTTTTATTTTTTTTTGTTTTATATGTTCAAAATGTTTTTTTTTTATGCATATAGCAAAAAATAAAAAACCCAGTGTTGATCAAATACCACCAAAAGAAAGCTCTATTTGTGTAAAAAAAAAATTACATAAAACGTAATGCGTACAGTTTTGCATGACTGCACACATGCTGGTTAAAGCACAGTGCTGAATAGCAGAAAATGACCTGGTCATGAAGGGGGTAAAACGTTTTGGAGGTCAAGTGGTTAAAAGCAGGTGTAACCATGGCAACTCCAATCATATTCTGCATTTCATGCACAGAGCTCCTCTCAGACAGATCTCCTGCTCCTGATTGGCTCACTCCAGAAGTCCCCCTCCCCTTATTATAACACTAGGACTGATCATGTGACTATAGCAGCCACTCAGCACACAGGAAGTGGCTGAAATGTATGTTTCGGTTTTCTACCCAACAGCAGGAAGTAAGAGTCTACAATAAATATCCTGCAATATTTGAAATGTTCTTAACAGACAAGTGAGGTTTATGTTGATTCTCCTTAAAAATGTGAAAAGATCAATAACAGTGACAACATGCAAATGATACAAAGGAATGCTTTGTGGATTCATCAATGTGGCGGATCCCCTAGCAGCTGTTAGAGGTGATATTTTGGTTAGTAGCAGGTCCAGGCCTGCACACACACACCGCTAACAGACATTCAATGCCAGTACAAGGAAATGACTGGCAGAGACTAAAAGGAAAAAACTTCATTATTACTGATAAGACCACTCACAAGCTTACTTGCAAGAAAACAATCCTGGAAATCTGACAGGAGATATATGATCAACGTAAATGATACAGCTTCAATTTCACAATCTTTTTTCAGGTATGTATTCTGCTGGCAGGTATGTGTATACCTGTGTATAGTCAGTTACAGATCTGCTCCTGTCCGGGCCCGTGTACACCGATGTGACAAAGTAGTAGTGGAAATTGTCAGCAAAGGGACCCAGTGCAAGAACGTTTGGGCTCCTTCCCCCTACCCAGTGCAAGAACGTTTTGGCTCCTTCCCACTACCCAGTGCAAGAACATTTGGGCTCCTTCCCCCTAACCAGTGCAAGAACATTTGGGCTCCTTCCCCCTAACCAGTGCAAGAACATTTGGGCTCCTTCCCCCTAACCAGTGCAAGAACATTTGGGCTCCTTCCCCCTAACCAGTGCAAGAACGTTTGGGCTCCTTCCCCTTAACCAGTGCAAGAACATTTTGGCTCCTTCCCACTACAAGAACGTTTTGGCTCCTTCCCACTACCCAGTGCAAGAACATTTGGGCTCCTTCCCCCTAACCAGTGCAAGAACATTTAGGCTCCTTCCCCCTAACCAGTGCAAGAACATTTGGGCTCCTTCCCCCTAACCAGTGCAAGAACATTTGGGCTCCTTCCCCCTAACCAGTGCAAGAACATTTAGGCTCCTTCCCCCTAACCAGTGCAAGAACATTTGGGCTCCTTCCCCCTAACCAGTGCAAGAACATTTGGGCTCCTTCCCCCTAACCAGTGCAATAACATTTGGGTTCCTTCCCCCTAACCAGTGCAAGAACATTTGGGCTCCTTCCCCCTTACCAGTGCAAGAACATTTGGGTTCCTTCCCCCTAACCAGTGCAAGAACATTTGGGCTACTTCCCCCTAACCAGTGCAAGAACATTTGGGCTCCTTCCCCCTTACCAGTGCAAGAACATTTGGGCTCCTTCCCCCTAACCAGTGCAAGAACATTTGGGCCCCTTCCCCCTAACCAGTGCAAGAACATTTGGGCTCCTTCCCACTAGCCAGTGCAAATACGTTTGGGCTCCTTCCCCCTAACCAGTGCAAGAACATTTGGGCTCCTTCCCCCTAACCAGTGCAAGAATGTTTTGGCTCCTTCCCACTACCCAGTGCAAGAACATTTGGGCTCCTTCCCACTACCCAGTGCAAGAACATTTGGGCTCCTTCCCACTAGCCAGTACAAGACCATTTGGGCTCCTTCCCCGTACAAGACCATTTGGGCTCCTTCCCCGTACAAGACCATTTGGGCTCCTACCCCCCCACCCAGTGCAAGACCATTTGGGCTCCTTCCCCGTACAAGACCATTTGGGCTCCTTCCCCGTACAAGACCATTTGGGCTCCTACCCCCCCACCCAGTGCAAGACCATTTGGGCTCCTTCCCCGTACAAGACCATTTGGGCTCCTTCCCCCATTCATGTGCAAGAACGTTTGGGCTCATGTTCCCATGCAAGAACATTTGGGCTCCCCTCCATCACAATGTAAAAAGACTTGGGCCCCTCTTCCCCCATCCCTAGGCAAGAACATCTGCGCTCTTAGGTTCTCCTCCCCACCACCATGCAAGAATATTTGAGCACTCCCCCACCCCCCTGCAAAAACATTTGAGCTCCACCCCAATGCAAAAATATTTGGCTGTCAGAATACCCTTTTACAGTTCAGTTCACACCATACAGGTGTGATAAAGTGCAGGCGTGTTATAGATGTGTAGGGCAGCCCATATATTTCAATAGTCTGACCTATGCATGAGAAACGCTGAAAATAAATCCCTGGCTCTTTTCCAAAAACACACCACCATGCGGGGTATTTAATAGCATAACCGCACGTCTGCTAAAGGGCAGCGCGTTTCTGTGCAAGTTGGGAAATAGCGTGATTTTGCCAGTGTTCCCAACACGCATAGATATGAACGTAGCTCAGTGGCTACATCTGACTTAATGCAGCTGCTGCTCGGTCAACCATTTTCCACTCGGTTCCTTCAACTTTCAGAACAAAGGAAGGACCTATGGCTCGTGTTTTGATAGAGCGAATATTGGCTGGTTCCGGATGAACCTGTCTATAGCAAGCTTTAGGAATCTAAAGGGTTGTTATCTGGAATAATGCTCAGCTCCACATAGATCAATTATTAACAAATCTGAGGGTTACAGTTTGAAAACAAGAACACCAATATCCAATTGAGTTTTATTGCTTTGTACAGGAACTGAGACTTCCCCTTAGCTCACCATTCATGGAAGCAAATAATGCTGCAATACCTTTAATTACCAGTCCACATATTGTGACCCCTTTGTCATCTGTCTGGCATGCAACACTTCTACCCCTGGCCCAGGAAATTGCCATTTTTAAATCCCTTCCATAGCTGCATGTTACTTAAAGGAAGGCCGTTTTCCTGGCATCCTCTTATGAATAATCCCAGTCATTCTTCAGCCTAATATTAAAAGGAAACTGCTCACTATAACAATAGTCATACAGGATATCTGATTACATTTACAGAGAGCGCACACACTGCTCAACACTCAATGACTCGCTAATACAGAGATATCTAAAAAGGAAACCTTTCCTGCCAGAAACATGGAGCCTGCAATTGGAGTTGTCCAGAAAATGCTAGCTGCCTGGCTGTCGCATCAAACCCCTTGTGTCAATAATTTGAGTTGCTAACGCTGGTAAAGTATATAGACAAGGACTTGACTTCGCTGATCTTCATACTTGCTCTTGGTCAGGGGTCTCCAGGTTTTCTAAACAAAGAGCCAGTTTACTGGCCTTCAGATTTTAGGAGGGCCAGACTGTGGCCACTGGGAGTAGATATTGTCCCGGCATCAGTGGGAGTAAACAATGCATCTTTGGTATAAGTGGGACAAATGGTGCCCAGCGTTGGTGTCAGTGGGACAAATGGTGCCCTATTGCTATCGTTAATGAGAGAAATGGTGCCCCATGACGGATGTCAGTAGCAGGAATTATGCCCAATTGTTGGTGTCGTGGCTTGGGGGAAGTTTTCTGTATCAGTGGAAAGGGCCAAAAGACAAGCAAAGGGACGCATACAGCCACGGGAAGCAGTGACCACTGCATTTGATCACTGACACCGAATGGACTAAATCAGTGGTTCTCAACTCCTGTCCTCAGGACCCACTAACAGGCCAGATTTTTAAGTATTACCTTGGTGAGATGCAGACTAGAACACTGCAATCCCTGAGCAGCAAATTATATCACCTGTGATGCATTTCAGTTATCTTGCAAACCTGGCCTGTTGGTGGGCCCTGAGGACTGGAGTTGAGAACCACTGCACTAAATGATCCCCTGCAGTGGGGCTGCACCAGCACTGCAAGGGTTATTTGGCAGTTTAGATCCAGAAAAGATGACCCACTTACCTTGTAGTAGACCGATCCCTGTAGCATCTTCTCCCTCAGCGGCCTAAGGTCCTATCATCATTGGGATAGGTGACGTTGAAGGAGAGTCCACCCCTGGAGCACGGGGGAGAGCCATCAGCTGGGAGAGTGGAGGATTGGGTAAATTAAAGAGATTTTACTCTCCGCTAGAATAAACAAGCAGCCAACACTTGCAGTGTGAGCTCAGCCCCATATTATTGTAGCGCACCCCCAACTAAGAGAGACGCTGAATTTGGTCTCAGGCCCTGCACACAGCACCGCCAACCCCCGGCAATTTACTCGACCCACTCTGGCACAGTTAGTCTAGGGTAATATCTCTTATACTCTATGCTAAAATTCAGACACCAATGCAAAGCGATTAAAGAATAACGAGTTTACTCTCTCTTGGTATAATAGATCAACAGTTATAACAAATCACACGTGCCTCTTGCAGAGCCCTGCAGCGAATAGCATACTACACATTAGTGAAATACAGTAATGGCATACCACATGTAACGGCCGTTAACTAAGCGCCCTGTGACGCAGCATCTAAACTCTAACGCTTGGTCAGGCCTGACCCAGACTCTAAAACTCAGTCTCTAGGAGATGATTTCTTCGCATGCAAATCTTTAATGGTGGTGCACATTCAGGAACACATTTGTAATCCACAGGTCAAATAATAACACGGAACACTTCACTGGAGACCCTTTAACTCAGTTCTGCTATGGATCTCCAGTGGGGTCTCAAATACAAGCTGGTGGGCCACGGCAGTCTGTAGGCCTAGCAACAGTATAAAGTACTGTATATGGACTGAGCATGTGCTCGCTTACCCCTCCGGACACGATCCCAGTCCAGGACTTCCACCTGCTGTGTCTCCACACACAGCGTCTGCAGCGGTCGGGTCTCCGATCCAACAAAGGTTGAAGAATAACAAAGTCAGATGCCACCCAGGCTCGCAGTCGGGTGGAAGGCTCTTTGGTAGTTGCGCAAGGCCCCAGGCTTCAGGCCTTGCACACCCACAGATCCGCACAGGAGGACTTGTTCACCGAAGTGTCGTGTCCCAAAGAGGCCGAGCCTAGCCTCGCCCCTTCCTTATATAGCTCCACCCATGAGTCTCTGCTGCGGCAACATTGCACCCTGGGTGCCAAATGGGGTTCTGGGTAAGGTAGTCCTGAGAGCCTTTAAGGAGACCCTGCTACATTACCATTATGTTTTCCGAAGTTTGGCTTTAAGTTTGCCACACTCCAGATCCTGAGCTCCTTAAATCAATGGGCCGGCTGTCTCTTCTTGGTTCTTGCAGCTGGCCTCTGGATGATGCCCCATGGTCAGTATTATGGAGGCTGCCCGGCACAGGGTAGTGGAGATCGCCCTGAAGCCTCCTGGAATACGTGACAGGAGTATCTCAGGAGGCTTCAAGCGAAGCACGCATGAGGAGTAAAATTACTGACCCAAAATGCAGATTTTTCTATTTATTTCTTTTTACTGAAGAATACACAGCGCTCGTTTACGCACCTGTGTGCATAGGCCTATTACAATTAATGGGCTGTATTTTAGCTCAGTAAAAAAAAGCTGTACTGAGCTTTTTCAAGCTTCAGTGTGCAAGAGGCCTTAAAGTTCAGTGTCAAGATTTTCCCAGAGCCAGATCTAATACTAAGTTAGTGAATTCGATAACGTACAGTTGAAAAGAGGCACTGAGTGTATATTGTTAGTTATTCACTGAACTAAATGGTATATTTGATTATTCGAACCAAGAATCCCATTTTTGGTTGTATAAGTGCATAGTATTATGTAGAGTGGGGAATAAGCCCTCCAGCGGAGCGCTATCACTGCTGCAAAGGCTTCCATCTTCACCCGGTCTTACTTCCGGGTTTGTGGACTCCGTCCGTTTGACTGGCCGAGGCACGGTGATGTCACTCCTACGCATGAGTTTTGGCCATGCCACACATAGGGTTGCCACCTGTACAGGATCCACCTGGACAGTCCGGGTTTTGAATCATGTGTCCAGGTTTCAATCCACCTGAAACCCAGACATAATATTCAAAACAGGAATGTGGCTTGAGACAGGGCTCGACAGGAGGGTGAGGGGGGGCACTATGTGCGTTGCATTACTATTCTCTTTGGAGTTCCCAAAGATGTCCCAGGTCTGTTACAATCCTATAGTGTATGCTTAAAAAAAAAAAAAATTACTGTTCGCCGCTAAAGTGTTCGGGTTTGGCTTAAAAAGGCAACCCTAGCCACACAGCTCTGAATGAATAGCAGGGGTGTGCTGTTTCTTCAGAGCGCATGCGCCGGTGACATCACTGGTTGCTGCCCTCTAGAATATCTCCTAAATGGTGCATGTTTAGGAGATATTCATTTCACAGGTATAGGTATAAATAGAGAATTTATTACCACTTTAATATATGACTTTTTATTGTTATAGAAAGAGCAAAAAAGGATATGTAATTATATATCGCCCTCTAGTGAGAAAAAGTTAATATTGCAGATCAACAGGGAAACACAACACTAAAAAGGATAAGTGTACATAAAGGTAAGCTGTGATGAGACAGTATGGTGGATGCCATTGCTTACATCCTTTGAAAATACTAGTTCCTCATCAGTCATGCTTATTTATTGGCTTTAGTACTTTCAACATTACTAACGCAGAATAATTACTCAGATGAGGAGCTTTGAGTTGAGTTCACAGAGTGAAACCGGAGACAGCCTGGCAACTAGCATTTTCAAAAGCAGTCAGAAATGTTCTCAAATTTACCACAAAAACTGACCTGGCCATGCAGATGACCTTGACATCTTAATTTCTTTTAAGTGGATCCAAATCCAAAATTGATATATATATTGCAGCTTGCCAATCCCTTGATGAGACGGCTGCAGTAGTTCCTTATTTTAGGATCATCTTTTAAACTTCACACAAGAGACAGCTAAATATTGGGACTTTAAAGATTCTGAAACATCCTCCTTGAATAATAGATCTTACAACGGGATAATTTAACATTTTCATTTTATTAGGATTATAATTAGTTAAAATTATGTCTATACCAAATAGACATCAAGAACAAAATATTGTTTGGCAGCAAACTCTATATGACAAACTTCCCCTAATCCAAAGTACACTAGATCCTCTATGATCATATATGTTAGAAGTTATAGAGAACCATGGCAGACACCATTACACATATGTGAGGGCACAATCCGAACGCGTTTCACCCGTCGGCTTCATCAGGGATTCTCTTTGAGGGGGGGGGGGGAAGAATGTGAAAGAGTTTATTTGATAAATATTGACTTTGGAAGGCCCCCTAAGGGCATTACACATTCCTGCCAGTGCACTGTAAGGTGGACCAGGCTTCTGTCTATATCAGATGGGTCTTGAGTTAGATAGAGAGATTTATCCCAAGAGCGGGAAAAAGGATCCAATACACAGGGATTAACAAATGAACAAAAAGAGCTGCACTAACCTAAATAGATTGTTAAATAATAATAAATTATGCATAGACAAAATTGAAAATAGTCCATATAAAATCAAAGCCATCAAAACAGAAAAAGGTGAAAAAAAGAGTGTCCCTTTAAAAGTTCCTTGTGACAAAGTGAGCGTTGTCACATCACGACAAAAAAAAAAAAAAAAAAGGGGGGGTACACCTCCCCCACATAAAAGACACGCATCCCTTTGGGATGTGGTGCCGATTGTCAACTGAATTGCTTTATTATTTTGATATTCTTTTAGCTTTCACCTGGTGATTCTGCCAGAACATACCTCTTGTCCTAGGAGGACATCACTCGCTCCGTCTCCATCAGATCTCCAGAAACAAGATAAGGCTACAGGTCCTTTCCCCTCTCCTATTGTTCATAACAGAGAGGTCCGGTGGTTCTGTAGTCCTTGAAGAACAAGGTCATGGATAAGAGTCAGAAGCAGAGAGCACAGGAAGTAATCAACGCTCTAATTTTACAGCAAGATAAAAAAAAAAAAAAGTATTTTTTGGAACTTATCGAATGGATAAAACAAAAAACCCCATCAATGATATATTTACCAGACCGAAAGAAACCCAATAAGAGAAGAAGTAAATTGCAAGGGTTAAAGCGGCTCTTCGCTGCATGTGAGCACCATAAGCCCAAAACGTTGTTTAATTCATTTTGAATATTCAAAGCAAACACCCTCATCCACCCATGTCTTCATGCTTTGTTTTGTTGCAAATCACTTTGAAAAACACCCACAGAATTTATGGCTGTGGCCATCTTGAGTAGGGGCAGATGATTCATGTAGCATTTACTTCCTGGAATCCATCTGCCCTTAGCTCAGGTATGTAGACAGGAGGGTGTACTCAGCTGAGAGACCCCCTCCATCCTTTCCTGAAGAAGACTCCTGGGGATGTATGACATCATTTGCCTAGGCAAGAAACCAGGAATTGTAAAGAGAAAAGTTTAACACAAGTAAATATAATATACCTTCCTGTCTATTTACTAATGCTAGTAGTAGGAGGATTTAAAATTGTCAATCAACATTGACTGACTGACTAAGTGAAGTTCCACTTTAACAGGCACTTTAATGGCCATCAGTGTTGTGCAGTGGGTATGAAATACAACCTTAAAATCACATTCACACACCAAACCAAAAATGCAATCTATTACAACCTACCAGTTCTTGGTATGGTGGCTGTATTGGGTTTATTTTTCAAACTTCTTTTGCTTTATTCTCACCTGGTAATCCTGCAAATAACAGATTACCTTTCCCAGGGTGTCTACATCACACCTCCACTGTATCTATGGAGGGAGCCGGGGTTGTCACCCCAAGCTGATCCCCCGATATAGACCACAACCATGTCCATATTTCTTCATCTCCAGTACACAAGGGCAGGGAAATAGGTCGTTTACAGAGGATAGCTAGGAACAAGAATAACCTTTGATACAAAGTAAAAATAAATGACAAAAAAAAAAATCCCTGGGTGAACAGGCTTACAATGAAAAGGAGGTGAGGAAACACTAGATGCAATAATGAATCTTGGATATAAGGAGGTAGATAAAGAGGAGCGCCAGCCCCCCCCCCCACCTAAAAATAAAAAAAAGTCAGCAGCTACAAATTTGGCGCAGAGTAACCACGATCCTCCTCTTCTGGGGTCCCTCAGCGGAGCTCCTACCCTCGAGTGCCCCGTTTGAGATACACTTTCCCTCGTGCGGGCTCGCTCCCATGTCCTGTTTCTGCGTCTATTGACACAGGCAGCAGGACTCGGCCCCACCCCCCGCATCATTGGATTGACAGAGGCGGGAGCCAATGCAGGGTTCATACACATTTTTACCAATAAAAATCCATGACTTTTCCATGACTTCACGTAAATATTCATGACCTAATGTTTCATGAAATGTCTATGTATACATGTTAAATAAGAAGAAAATCCATGTCACACCCAGCATATCTTTACTAATAGAAATGACAAGCTTTGTAATGTACAGTGGAATATGAAATATTAATTTAAATAACGCTTGCACAGTAACAACGTTTCATAACAATACATCAAACCCTGAGAACCGCTTAGAAATGGATTAACGTAATCCACGGGAGATATAGCATAAAATCAAGGGGAAGCAACAAAAAAATAAATAAAATAAAAATAAAAGTGTCCAGCAACACTGTTCTGAACTTAAAGTTCCTTACTTCCAGCCATGCGTCTCGGGTCAAACCCCACACACATTAATATCCCCATCAGAGACCCCCACACACATCAATGTCCCCATCAGAAACCCCCACACACATCAATGTCCCCATCAGAAACCCCCACACACATCAATGTCCCCATCAGAAACCCCCCCACACACATTAATGTCCCCATCAGAAACCCCCCCACACACATTAATGTCCCCATCAGAAACCCCCCCACACACATTAATGTCCCCATCAGAAACCCCCACACACATTAATGTCCCCATCAGAAACCCCCCCACACATTAATGTCCCCATCAGAAACCCCCCCACACACATTGTCCCCATCAGAAACCCCCCCACACACATTGTCCCCATCAGAAACCCCCCCACACACATTGTCCCCATCAGAAACCCCCCCACACACATTGTCCCCATCAGAAACCCCCCCACACACATTAATGTCCCCATCAGAAACCCCCACACACATTAATGTCCCCATCAGAAACCCCCCCACACACATTAATGTCCCCATCAAAGACCCCACACGCATTGCTACACTGTGAACACACTAACTTTAGCTGAAACTGTTACCCCCACGCTGCAATTTAAAGTTCAATTCAAATAAGCGGATGACCTCTCCGCGGTCTTATTTTAATGAGTGGGTGCAGCTCACCTAGGCCGGGTGTTCCAAGATGGCCGCCGCTCCGGAGCTAGGCCGATACTGCGGCCTTTCCCAACGGCTGAGGCTCCGGGCCGTGTGCCGATCCGAACAAGATGACCCGTTCGGATCACGGATCGCTTACGATCCGTTGCACCACTACTCAATATTCCATGACTTTTCCAAAACTTAGTGGGGTTCAGTCATTTTCCAAAACTTTTCCAGGCCTGGAGAGTGCCATGTCAAAATCCCATGACTTTTCCAGGAATTTCATGACCGTGCGAACCCTGCCAATGGCTGCACTGCTAGCAATCTATCCAATCAGGACCTGAGACAGCGGCTGGAGCTGGTGTGCTTTTTCTCGGCGCTGGAAAAACCGGGTTCAGGTGAGTAAAAAGGGGGGGGGCTGCTGCACTAGAGAAGGTTTTTCACCTTAATGCATGAGGGTGAAAAACCACGAGGGTGTACAATCCCTTTAAATATCAAGACACTTGCCTGTCCTGAAATCCATGTCGACACCCCAGCAAATTTTTCAATCATCTCTCGAGTGCAGCCGCCGCCATTCCTTGGAACGCAAACCGGTAGTGAAGCCTTGTGCACGAAGCATGCTGCGCTTTGTGAATGGTCAAGCAGCAGGGGAAGGAGGGGGGTGAATTCCTGGGGTCCTTGCTGTGTTTGACAGGTACCTGCTACACCCCCCCCCCTCCCCAAAAAGGTGCCAAATGTGGCAGAGAAGGAAGCTCCACTTTAAGCTGGGAATACACTAGAAGAATTTTATTTGAAATATTTAGTTTAAAGCGATATTAAACCCAAAAGCAAAAAAGGTCCTACATTGCAGCTTACCAATCATTAGCTGTGATGGCTGCATTCGTTCTCTTTAGGTTTTTCTCCCCGTTTTCACCTGGTGATCTGGCCAGTAACACCCCTCCTGTATCACTGTTGTGGGGCCCTTTCACACCAAACACAGTTGGATTTTGAACTGCACTCCAACAGCATCGACAGCCCAAAATCAAGGTAATGCTATGGGCATCGTTTATATTGCAGGGCAGCACAGTAAAAAAAAAAAAAAATGCAAGGAATGCGCTACAAAAGTGCTTCAAATGCACTAGCCAAGCCAAGCCAAAAAAAAAACAAACAAACACACACACAGCAAACGCAGTGCAAAATACATTCAAGCGCACTTCAAATGCATATAAACATGCATTCAAAAAACGTGCAGCTTTTGGTGCGAATGGGCCCTTAGTGCCCCCACTCTGTCTGGATGAAGGAGCGCAGGGGGCACCTTTGGACATCAGCATTGCCAGTCTGGGGGTGTGGGAAGTGTTAGATGTACTAGCAGATTTTGATTCACCAACTGAAGCTAAACTCCAGTTCACACTTTATAAGTAGTTGCAGAAGTTCCCCCCCCCTCTTTTTGGATAAGGTATTTTACATTAAGAAATTGAAACTGATTATTGTAAGCACCCCTGTCAGCAGCAAATGGTTTGTCTCAACCCTGTAACTGGAGGGAGGGGCTATCTGATGAGGGTGTTCGTACGGAGCTGCTAGATCCCATGCCTGAAAACAGTGTTATTACCTGTTAACTACTTTTTCCAGGAATCTTCCAGGACGGCTTACAGAGAGATAGGCTCCTCCCACCTAGAACAGGAAACACATGATCCACATCATAAAAGTCTTACTCATGCATTACCCCCTCAGCATTTAACAAATAACCGAAGGCCTCAGAATCATTAAACCTGGATCAGCGTAGCTCTATCCTTATATATGCTTTACATTGCTACTCACCTCATAAAAAGGGAGGGAACTGACGCCGTCCTGGAAGATTCCTGGAAAAAGTAGTTAACAGGTAATAACACTGTTTTTCCAAGTCATCTTCCAGGACGGCTTACAGAGAGGACAATATAGTACTACCTGATCAGGGCGGGACCACAGCCTGCAGCACTTTCCTGCCGAAAGACTGGTCCTGGCTGGCAAGCAGGTCCAGTCTGTAATGCTTCACAAAAGTCTGGAAACTGGACCAGGTTGCGGCCTTGCAGATCTGGAGGGGAGATGCTCCTGCCCTTTCAGCCCAAGAAGTAGAAACCGCTCTTGTGGAGTGAGCATTTATACCTAATGGAGGTGTGCGGGAGACTGCCTTGTATGCCTCCGCAATGGCCGACTTCATCCACCTGGCGATGGTACCTTTGGATGCCTCTTTCCCCTTGTTAGGACCTGCGAATAAAACAAACAAGCTGGTGGAGCGTCGCCACTCCTTGGTGTGCTCTATGTAGGCAATCAGGCATCTCCTGACGTCTATTCTATTAAATCCTGCTTCCTTATTCTTTGGATTTCCGCAGAATGATGGTATCACGATTTCTTCTGACCTATGGAAGTTAGACGATACCTTGGAGAAAAGCTGGGTCCAGCGAGAGGATAATTTTGTCTTGTAAAATGGTGCAGAAAGGCTCGATCACTGAAAGTGCCTGGATCTCACTGACTCTCCTAGCCGAGACTAGGGCCACCAAAACTACTGTCTTCAGGGTTAACAGTTTTATGGGTAGTTCATCTATAGGTTCAAATGGTGCCCTACCGAGACCCTGTAATACTGTTGATAAGTCCCAGGGAGGGAACCTCCTTGCTTTGGGGACTCGTTTCCGGCTGATGGACACAAGAAATCTTTTTATCAGTGGTTCTTCTGACAGTCTTTGATTTAAAAAGTTGGACAGGGCGGCCACCTGAACCTTAAGAGTACTAACTGCAAGGTTTAGATCTGCTCCGGCTTGGAGGAAATCTAGAACCGCCGGGACCATGGCACCTGACACTCTGTTGTTGAGTCTGCGCCAGTCCCCAAATCTCTTCCAAATTTTATTATAAATTGTGTTAGTGGACGGCTTTCGGCTGCTAAGAATGGTATCGATTACCTTGGCCGATAACCCTCTCAGCTCTAACAGCTCCCTTTCAGAAGCCAAGCCGTCAGAGAAAGAGAGCTCAGTTCTGGATGATTCGCTTCTCCCTGGTATAAGAGGTCCGACCTGTAAGGTAGTCTCCAAGGTTCTGCAATGCTGAGTCTTAGAAGACCTGAGAACCAAGACCTCCTCGGCCAAAATGGCGCGATCAGGATGACCTTTGTGTTGGACCCTCTTATCTTCCGGATAATCCTCGGAATGAGGGCAAACGGTGGAAATGCGTATACCAGATCTGCCTTCCAAGACTGGGATAGGGCATCTAGGCCCCGACTGAGAAGATCTCTCTGTAGGGAATAGAACTGTTTCACCTGCCTGTTGTGTCTTGTAGCAAAAAGGTCTATCTGTGGGTCTCCCCACTTCTGCACTATTTCTTCGAACACTGTTCGATTCAAGCACCATTCTGTCGAAGACAGCGTCTCTCTGCTTAGGGCATCTGCCAGAGAATTTAATTCCCCTTTTAGGTGAATGGAAGATAGGGATAACAGGTTTTCTTCTGCCCATTGAAGGATCTCTCTTGCTATCCTCATCAGACCCGGGACTCTCGTACCCCCTTGCTTGTTGAGGTAACAAACCGTGGTAATGTTGTCCGAAAGGACCTGCACATGTCTTCCCCTTAGGGATGGGCAAAAGGCTACTAGGGCCTTTAGAACCGCCTTCATCTCCCTCGCATTGGAGGAGAGGCCGGCTTCCTGCCGGTTCCAGAGCCCCTGGGCTATCAGAGTGCCTGAATGGGCCCCCCAGCCCTGCCCGCTGGCGTCCGTGGTGACTGCCAGAGGACAGTGTTGGGACCAGAGTCGGCCAGCCGAGAGGTTTGCAGGGATCAACCACCATTCTATTGGGAGCTTTACTTCCTGCGGAATTTCCGTCTGTCTCTGAAGTGAATTTGTTTGTCCATCCCAGAGAGAAAGCATGAACGCCTGAAGCGCTCGAGTATGGAACTGAGCCCACTGGACTCCTGGGATGGCCGCTGTCATTAACCCAAGGACCCTCATTATACTCTGAATTGAGGTCCTTGAACAAGTGCAGAGGTTCCTCACCTCTGTCAAAATTGTCTCTACCTTTTCCTTTGTCAGGAATATCTTGGACTTCCTTGAGTCTATCAGGTATCCTAGGTATACAATGCTCTGAGTAGGTACTAATTGTGACTTCTCCTGATTTACCAGCCACCCTAGTTGCTGAAGGTGTCTGGTAGTTCTGCTCAGGTTCCGTCTGACTTCGTCTGCTGAGTCTGCAAAAATCAGTAGGTCGTCCAGATAGGGGATAATCTGAATTCCCTCTGATCTCAGAGTCCCTAGCGCTTCTGCCAGTATCTTCGTAAAAATGCGTGGAGCTGACGCTAGTCCGAAGGGCAGAGCATTGAATTGAAAATAGAGGGTTCTGAACCCTTTTCTTACTGCAAATCTGAGAAATTGTTGGGACTCCTCTCGAATAGGGACCTGAAGATAGGCGTCCCTTTAGGTCCAATGAGACCATGAAGACCCCAGGGGTTAACAGCTCTCTGGTGGAGTAGATTGATTCCATCTTGAAACGTCTGTACTTTACGTACATGTTTACTTGTCTGAGATGTAGAATCAGTCGAAATTTTCCTGATGGATTTCTTTATCAGAAAAACTTGAGAGTAGAATCCCTCTTTCCTTAGAGATGGGGGGATGAAGCTTATCACCTTCTCTTCCAGCATACTCTGCAGGAGGGAAGACATAGCTGTGGCTTTTTCCGCGTCTCTTGGGAGACTTGTTATGAAATTTTTTTGAGGGGGGCAGCCTAAAAGTTCTATCCTGTACCCTGATGCGATCAGATCTAGGATAAAACGGCTGCTGGAGATGGTCTGCCACTGTGGAAGGAATGACCCCAATCTCCCCCCCACAGGCCCGACTGAGTCACTGGGAAGTGTTCTTAGGCTGGGAGGGTCTAAAGAGGAAACCTCCTCTGCCCCTTCCCCTCCTGTATTGCCAACCCCCTTTCTGGTCTTGGGCTCTGTTATTCCGTCTCCTATCCCCCCGGTGAGAGTTCCTTTCACTTGACACCTGAAAGGGACGAAAACTCCTCTTTTGTTGTTGTTGTTGTTGTTGCCTCTTGGGAAAAGGGAACCCTTTTTTTATCGGCCGACCTCTCTAGGACGGATTCCAGCTCCTTTCCAAAGAGCAGATCTCCATCAAACGGGAGGGAACAGAGTCTTGTCTTTGAGACAGAGTCTCCTCCCCAGGTCTTCAGCCAGATAGCCCTCCTGGCTTCATTAACCAAGGCTGTGGATCTGGCCGAGAATGTGACCGACTCCGTGGATGCATCCGCTATATAGGCCACTGCCTTACTTAGCGTGGGTAAAGCATCCAGAATCTCTTCCCTAGGAGTGTCTGACTCCAGAAGAGTGCGGAGCTGTTTAAGCCATAAGTCAAGTGTACGCGCCACGCATGTGGTGGCTAGTGCGGGTCTAAAGTTGGCGGAGCAAGCTTCCCACGCCCTTTTTAAATAGCCCTCCGCCTTCCTGTCCATTGGGTCCTTCAGGATACCTGTATCCTCAAAAGGAAAGTTCTGAAGCTCTAGAGACCTTGGCTATGGAAGCGTCCAGTCTGGGACATCTATCCCACAGCTTTGTATCCTCTTCCTTAAAGGGGAACCTTCTCTTTAAATTTTTAGGGAAGAATACTGCTTTCTCCGGCTTCCTCCATTCATGAAGTATGGTCTCCCTTAGGGATCCATGCACCGGAAAGGTTCTGCCCTGTCTAGGCTGAAGGCTTTCATATAGGAGGTCATGCACTGACAACTCCTGGTTCTCTGGGGACTCCAGTTCCAGGGTGTCGTAGATTGCTTTCAGGAGCTCCTCTGTCTCCTCTGAAGGAAAAAGGAATTTTTGCATCTTTTCTGGCCCTTCCTCGCTCGGGTCTATCTCCTCAGGGTCTGAGGCTGAGCCTGAGTTGTCCTCCCCGTCCTCCAGGACTCGATGCTGGTGGACTGCCCGTACCTGGGCCCTAACTTCTGGCCTCACGGTAGTACTGGTGCCTGAAGTACCTGGGCTGGGTTCAGCAAGTGTCTCTTGCTGTGTGGGCTTAAAGGACTGAAACGTCTGTTTCATCCCTGACTTTAATGAGTCCATAAAGCCTTTGAGAACAGGGCCCGTTTCTCCCTTGATAAGTCTGTCTATGCAGTCCTGACAAGCATTCTTTTTCCACCCAATTTGCAACTTCCTGGTACATATTGGGCATCTTTTTCTAGGTGTTTGTTTTATCTCTGGGATCGTGGGTCCTGTCCTGTAATACAGTAAATGACAAGCGCCTGCATATTACTTACACTGAAGTAAACACCCAAACCAGAAACACCACGTGGACTCTTATTCTAGTCTAAGAATTATGAGAAGTACCCACCACCAGAGCCTATGCTAGAATATGTGACGTCTGCCACCATCAGCATAGGGGAAACAAACGGTCTCTGGAATAAACAGACTCCCCCTGTGCCGCCCCCACAGGAGGGTAAGAAAAGGAAAGAAACGGTCTGCCCCTTACTTTCTTACCTTAGGGCCCGATGCGACCGATGGCGCCTCCAGATCTGCGTCTCTGGGTCCTTCCATGTTGCGCGGCGCCATCTTTAGGTCTGGGTCCCTTAAATATGAGAGGAGTGGAGGTCCGGAGCGGCGCTGTGGATCCGACGCCGCCCCACAGCACGCCTGTTATTTTCAACTAGGCTTCCAAATGGGTGTACCAAGATGGCCGCCGCGGGACTTCCTGTCGTGTCACTTCCTGTTTTCTGCGCCGGAAGTGACACACTAGCTGTGCGCCCAGCTCCATGCTGTCCTGGAGCTAGAGACTCCCCTCTGTAGATCCATCTGTCCGGGAAGGATACCGGCTCTATGGCTGCCCGAGCCTCCGCCAGGAGGATACCCTGCTGTGCCGTGGCTGGACCCACTGGATCACCTCCTCCACCCTCACAGGTAACCTCGCTGAGGATACACCCGACTTGGGAGGTGGGGTCCCATACCATCACCCATGACCACTGTTTCGGGTCTCCTGGGTGGCCCCAAACTGACTCATACCCCAGGGGAACTACCCCTGTTGACTGGGTATGGACGTCGGGGGGGCCCCTGCCGCCTGGCACGAAGGCCCAAAAAAATAACAAACATCCCTTGGATAGTGCCTGTCTAGCCTGAGGAAACACAAATACTGAGGGGCTAATGCATGAGTAAGACTTTTATGATGTGGATCATGTGTTTCCTGTTCTAGGTGGGAGGAGCCTATCTCTCTGTAAGCCGTCCTGGAAGATGACTTGGAAAAACTCCCTCGGCAGAGGATAGCTGGTCGGCGTGCAGGCAACACGAAACAGGATGATCAGCAGGAGAAAACAGCGGAAATAAGCTGAAGCCGAGGATGAAGTAATGCTGCGGAAGCTATGCCCAGAAAACCTGTAGCCCTGCTGAAGCCTCGCTCCTCCCCGGACCTCGCCGCACTTCCTTGCACTTCCCAGTACCTCTGTAGAGCAGTCCTCTCGCTCCCGGATTCTGGAGACACTTAGGTCCCGCTGAAGCCCCGCTCCTCACCGTACCTCGCTGCACTTCCCTGCACCTCCCGGGCCCTGGAGATATTGGAGGACGGCAAATACTACACCAGATACTCGTGAGGCGCGGCGGCCCCCTCCCCCTCCCCAGGCTCCGACAGAGGAGTGCAGGACAGATACGGGGATTGAAGGAGGAGAAGAGCATACAAGCTTAAGGAGATCCCAGGACACCTGATAATCTACCTGACGCGATCCTGCTGTTCTGAGCTGACAGGAGAGTCAGGGGTAAGTCTCTTACATACATATACTGGACTGCATAAAATAGAGTGTATATTGGCAGGGGGGGGATCTCCAGGAAAACCACAAAGGATATTGCTCTGTTCTCTTACTGGGGCTCTTTCTCATGTGAAAAATGATAAACATAAAAATTATTTCATATAATGTCCGCGGGTTAAATGCCCCTATAAAAAGCGCAAATATAATTCGAGAAATTAGTTCCATGAAGGCTGAAGTGGTACTATTGCAGGAGACACACTTTTTTCAGGGCTCAAACCGGAGAATTATCTCAAAGGATTATCCCCTCTGGTACTATGGGGACTCACCGATAAGACGTGCTAAAGGAGTGGCCATAGGGTTTGCCAAGGGATCTCGATTTATATTGGAGGCGAGGAAAACAGACCCGGAAGGGCGTTATTTATAAGGGGTAAACTGAACGAAGAGGAGGTATCATTGGCAAACGTATATGGCCCAAATAAAAAGTCAAATAAATTCCTAATCAGGGTTATGGATGATTTCATGGATTTCAAGAAAGGGGGGGCTATCATGGCAGGAGATTTTAACCTATGCTTGGACCAAAAGATGGATAGCGCGTCGCTTGTACCGGGGACTGGAATAGCCCAGAGGAATAAACTAAAAAAGAGAATGCATCAACATCAATTAGTGGATGTGTGGAGATCTCAACATCTAAAACAGCGGGATTTTACATTCTATTCCTCGGTACATGGGACATACTCAAGATTGGATTTTTTCTTGGTAGAACACCAGTTATTAGAATCAGTGGAAGACACGGACATAGGTATAACAAAATTTTCAGACCATGCGCCAATAATACTTCAATTAAAGACAGGAGAGTCCCCAAAGAGAAATAATAACTGGAAACTAAATGAAGAGCTCTTACAGGATAAAAAAACTGTCCAAAGAATAAAACACGAACTGGTACTATTTTTCAGAGAGAATGCTATAGAAGATATGTCAGAGGCAGTGATATGGGGAGCCCATAAGGCCTATATAAAGGGGCATTCTGATTAAGGAGGGCGCGGAAAAAAAGAAAAAAACTAAGGAAAAAAAAAACTACATTAATAAAAGAAATCTCCAACTTAGAACAGCTACACAAGAGTACCAGAAAAAAAGAAATTTTATTGATGCTGACTGCGAAAAGAGAAGAGTTGAGAGAAGTAATAGAGCAAGATACTAGAACCGTCTTTAACCAAATAAAGAAAGAGAGATATCAACACAGTAATAAACCCAGGAAATATCTGGCAAAGTTACTAAAAAAGAAAAAAATCAGTCAACTTCATAGAGAAAATACAAACAAGTACGGGGGAATTAAGATATAAAACAGAAATAGCAAAAAAAAAATAAAAAATCAGGAATTTTATGAAAAACTTTACTCAATTAATGCAAAAGAGACAAAAGAAGAATTAAAACAAAAGAAGGAAAAAACAAAAGCTTTCTTAAATGAGATAAAATTAGAGAAAATCCAGGAAGATAAAATTAGTTTCCTAGAGGCCCCAATAACAGAGGAGGAAATAATAAAAATAATACAAGATCTACCCAATGGGAAAAGCCCAGGACCAGACGGCTTCACGATACTTTATTATAAGAAATTCTTAGAAATTTTGACCCCGAAACTGTGTTCCTACTTGAACGGGGTAGGTGGGAAATGGGAGTTGAGGAAATAAGCACTAGAAGCTACTATAACTATTATATTAAAAGAAGGTAAAGACAATACACTTTTTGTTCTAGTTATAGACCAATTTCACTCTTGAACATAGATACCAAGATATTCTCAAAGGTACTCGCTTCCAGGATGAAAACAATTATAAAGGAAATGGTCCATGCAGATCAAGTTGGTTTCATCCCAGGAAGAGAGAGTAGGGACAACGGTATCAGAACCCTTTTGGCTATACAGCAAATGAAATAGTGGGGCCCCAGGTCTACTCCTGTCAATAGACGCCGAAAAGGCTTTTAAAAGGGTAGACTGGGGCTTCATGCAGAGTACACTAAAGGCTATAGGCTTGGGACCCAGAATGACCTCTTGGATAAAATCATTATATAATACACCAACAGCAAGAATCAAAGTAAAACGGGTTTCTTTCAGCTCCTTTTGATATGAAGAATGGCACTCGACAGGGGTGCCCATTGTCACCGCTGCTGTTTGTCCTTACCTTAGAACCCTTGTTAAAAGGAATAAGGAGGAATGTAGATATAAGACGGATAAAAGTAGGGGAAGAAGAGCATAAACTCGCAGCGTACGCTGATGACATAATATTCTACGTAACACATCCTAGAATAACTCTGCCTAACATAATGAAAGCCTTAAAAGATTTTGGAAAAATATCCAACTTTAACCACTTAAGCCCCGGACCATTTGGTAGCTAAAGGACCAGAGGTGAATTCAGAATTTTGCACTGCGCTGCTTTAACTGTAAATTGTGCGGACATGCAATGTTGTACCCAAACGAAATTTGCGTCCTTTTCTTCCCACAAATAGAGCTTTCTTTTAATGGTATTTGATTGCCTCTGCGATTTTTATTTTTTGCGATATAAACGGAAAAAGACCGAAAATGTTGAAAAAAAATTATATTTTCTACTTTTTCTTATAAGAAAAATCGAATAAACTCAATTGTAGTCATACATTTAGGCCAAAATGTATTTCAGCCACGTTTTTAGTAAAAAAAATGTCAATAAGCGTATATTTATTGGTTTGCGCAAAAGTTATAGCGTTTACAAACTAGGGTACATTTTCTGAAATTTACACAGCTTTAAATTTATGACTGCCTATCTCATTTCTTGAGGTGCTAAAATGACAGGGCAGTACAAACCCCCCCCCAAATGACCCCATTTTGGAAAGTAGACACCCCAAGGAAATTGCTGAGAGGCATGTTGAGCCCATTGAATTTTTTATTTTTTTGTCCCAAGTGATTGAATAATGACAAAAAAAAAATTACAAAAAGTTGTCACTAAATGATATATTGCTCACACATGCCATGGTTATATGTGGAATTTCACCCCAAAATACATTTTGCTGCTTCTCCTGAGTACGGGACCCCGAAAACCAAGCACCGCCTTCAGGATTTCTAGGCACAAATTTTTGATTTCACTCCTCACTACCTATCACAGTTTCGAAGGCCATAAAATGCCAAAATCGCACAAAACCCCCCCAAATGACCCCATTTTGGAATATAGACACCCCAAGCTATTTGCTGAGAGGAATGGCGAGTATTTTACAGCTCTCATTTGTTTTTGAAAATGAAGAAAGAAAATATATATATATTTTTTTTTTTTCAATTTTCAAAACTTTGTGACAAAAAGCGAGATCTGCAAAATACTCACAATACCTCTCAGCAAATAGCTTGGGGTGTCTACTTTCCAAAATGGGGTCATTTGGGGGGGTTTTGTGCCATCTGGGCATTCCATGGCCTCCGAAACTGTGATAGGCAGTGAGAAGTGAAATCAAAAATTGACACCCTTAGAAAGCCTGAAGGCGGTGCTTGGTTTTTGGGGTCCCGTACGCGGCTAGGCTCCCAAAAAGTCTCACACATGTGGTATCCCCGTACTCAGGAGAAGCAACAGAATGTATTTTGGGGTGTAATTCCACATATGCCCATGGCATGTTTGAGCAATATATCATTTAGTGACAACTTTGTGCAAAAAAAAAAAAAAAAAATTGTCGTTTTTCCGCAACTTGTGTCAACATATAAAATATTCCATGGACTCGACATGCCTCTCAGTATATAGCTTGGGGTGTCTACTTTCCAAAATGGGGTCATTTGGGGGGTTTTGAACTGTTCTGGCATTTTATACACAACATTAGGAAGCTTACATCCACTCTTCTAACCACTTGAAGACAAAGCCCTTTTTGACACTTTGTTTACATGAAAAACATTTTTTTTTTTGCAAGAAAATTATGTTGAACCCCCAAACATTATATATATTTTTAAAGCAAAGGCCCTACAGATTAAAATGGTGGGTGTTGCATTTTTTTTTTCTACACAGTATTTGCGCAGCGATTTTTCAAACGCATTTTTTGGGTTAAAAAATACACTTTTTTTAATTTTAATGCACTAAAACACACTATATTGCCCAAATGTTTGATGAAATAAAAAAGATGATCTTAGGCCGAGTACATAGATACCAAACACGACATGCTTTAAAATTTCGCACAAACGCGCATTGGCGACAAACTACATACATTTTTAAAAGCCTTTACAGGTTACCCCAGTAGATTTACAGAGGAGGTCTACTGCTAAAATGATTGCCCTCGATCTGACCTTCGCGGTGATACCTCACATGCATGGTGCAATTGCTGTTTACATATGACGCCAGACCGACGCTTGCGTTTGCCATTGGGCAAGAGCAGGGCAGGACAGGGGTGTTTTTTTTTTTTTTTTTTTTTTTTATTATTAATTTTGCTTTTTTATTTTATTTTTAAATTGTTCCTTCCAAGTATTTTTTTTTTAATCATTTTTATTGTTATCTCAGGGAATGTAAATATCCCCTATGATAGCAATAGGTAGTGACAGGTACTCTTTTTTTGAAAAAACTGGGGTCTTCTAGACCCTAGATTTTTCCTCTGCCCTCAAAGCATCTGACCACACCAAGATCGGTGTGATAAAATGCTTTCCCAATGGCGCTTTTTAGATCCGGGGGGGGGGGCATTCCCTCCCACTGCTTGTAAAAGCAGTCCAGAGGCTAATTAGCCGCTAGGATTGCTTTTACATGAAAGCCGGCCGCAGGCTGAAAAGAATGATACCAAGATGATACCTAAACCCGCAGGCATCATTCTGGTATAAACATTCAAAGTCCAGCAACATACCAGTACGTTGCTGGTCCTTGTTGGACATGTATTGTAATCTTTTTTTTCATGCAGCCAGTTGGCTGAACGAAAAAAGAGATTGATCGGTGGGTATGCCCACCATTAGAATACCGCCCTTCATCCACCCACTTCCAATGATGGGCATACACGCACCATTTATATATGCCAAAGCATGGGGGCATCCTCCCGCAAAAAAGTAATGCCGCACACACATGGTCGGACTTTTCCACGGGCAAGCCTCCGTCGGAATTTCGACCGTATGTACGCGGCATTAGGAGCAAAATCGCTCCTCCGCCCCTGCTGCCCCAATGCTTCGGCATATTTGCTTTTTTTTTTTAACTGTGGTGGTGAAATCACCTCCTACAGCACTGGAGTCGCAGGGATCAGGCCTGTCTCTGTGAACGCTGCAGTTATGTGTGTTTTTGTTTTGTAAGTGACAGTGATCGATCGATACTGCACTTGGGTGGCCTGGGCTGGACGGAGGGGCAAAACGCAGGTGCCAGCAGGTATCTGGGCTGATCCCGCTAACACTGCGTTTTTGGGAACCCTAAACTGCTGGGGACGCTAGTATAGATCTGATCAGATCAGATATTGATCTGTTCAGATACTATACCACTAAGGGGGGTGTATGCTTCACGCGTGGGTGTTAGCGTTACTGGCACTAACCTGACGCTGCCTGGGGTGTGACTCAGACCCTCTCTGACGCTAAAACCTAATTGATATCACCCGCCGGGCGATCAGGGGGTTAAACCTTTATTGGGTTATATACACGGCGGGTGCCCTGACACTATAAAAAGCAAACTAACCAGCGTCACCCGTAACACTTATATGGTGATCACTGGTGAAAGGGTTAACTAGGGGCAATCAGGGGGTTAAAACCTTTATTAGATAATATATTGGGGTACCTGACGCTATAAAAACCTGCGGCGAACCTAAAAAAAATTACTGCCTGCCGATCGGCATCACTGACGCTAAGACAGCGATCAGAAAAATGATCGCTAAGCGACAGTGGTGATAGGCGGTGAAAGGGTTATCTGGGGGGTGATCAGGGGGTTAAACCTTTATTAGGGGGGGTTAGGGGGCTACACTGGACCTAAGACTAAACTTTGGTGACACTTTTACAGTCACAAATGTCACTGATTGCAGTGATCACTAAATAAATGGTCACTGCAATCAGTGACACTGTGACTGGGGGCTGGGGGGGTGATCTGGGGTGTCTGGGGGGCGATTTATGTCCCTATGTGCCCTGGTGTCAGTGTAGTGTTGTGTGCACTGACCTGAGGTCTTCTCTTGTACGGCGCTCGGTATATGTGAGCGCCGCACCAGAGATGACATCACTTCCTCCTGCTTCCTCTGCCTGACACAGACAGAGGGGGCATTTCCATTCGCCGGGAGCGATCGCGAGGGGGTGGCCAGAAACGAATGGCTGCCCCCTCATCCCGGAACGCTCCCGGACACTTAGCCACCGCTCACTGTATAGGAGGGGGGTCCGATTGGACCCCCCAACTATACAAAGGCAATCACGTATGCTCTACGTGATTGTGCCTGTCGGTGCCATTCTGCCGACGTATATATACAGTGAGCGGTCGTTAAGTGGTTAAAATAAACCCGGGAAAATACAAAATTTTGAGTCTTAATATCCCTAAAGCAGAAAGGATTATCAAAAAGGGTTTCCCATTTCGATGGGGTATAAAAGAACTAAAGTATCTCGGTGTCAAGATAACAACTACTAATGAGACAATATACAAAGCCAACTATATTCCATTATTAAATGACATCAAAGCTGAACTTAATAGAATAACACCGGGACAATTATCTTGGAGCGGCAGAATAAATATTTACAAAATGGTAATTCTGCCTAAAATAATGTATAAAAATGGCAAATGTTACCAATCCCAATACCACAAGCATTCTTTAATAAATTACAGTCAATGTTCCTAAAATTGATATGGTGTGGGAAAAAAATACGAATTAAACTTACACTTTTGACTAAGGAAAAGGCACAAGGGGGACTAGGGGCACCTGATTTGAGAAATTATTATTTTGCAATTGTTTTATCACGAATAATAGAATGGGCTAAAAATAACTTAGAAAAAAAATGGGTGAAGATGGAAGCTTCTATATGTAAAGCAACACTGGGAAAGGTAATCTGGATACCCGAACAATATCGGGAACTTAGCACTGATATACACAACATCACTAGAAATGCACTTAAAATATGGGACAAAATTCACAAAAAAAGAGAAATGGGAGTTCAACTCACCTTTAATACCATTAACCAACACAAAATATTTTACACCGGGAGTCGAAAAAATTATTTGGAAAATGGATTATGCAAGATAATTTACAACTGAAAGATGTAATGGAGAAAGATAAACTGCTAGGGTATCAAGAATTAAAAAACAAACGGGAACTGCTGTTGCTAGACGAATGGCGGTACGCTCAGTTAAAAAATTTATTTTAAAAACTACCTCGGCCTAATAGATCTATAGAAACTCTACGGCCTTTAGAGAGATTATGTGAGGAGAAGGTTAAGAAAGGAGTAATCTCTAAGATTTACAAAATATTAAGTAATACAAACAAACTGGGTATACCGCCATTTATCAAAAAGTGGGAGGAGGAGTTGGGGTCACAGGTCAACGACCTCGAGATTAGGCAAATTATAGAGAGAGTGCACTCCACAGCAGTAAACCATAACGAAATGGAACTAAATTATAAATGTCTAGTCCGCTGGTACTTAACCCCCGATAAGGTACACAAATGTTCAAACGAAATTGCAAAGTTTTGTTGGAGGGGGTGTAAGGAAATGGGGACTATAGCCCACATTTGGTGGACGTGCCCTAAAATTAAAATATTGGGGAGAGATCAGACAAACAATTAAAGACATAACCAAGATCGAAGTCCCTGATGAGCCTTGGGGCTGTATATTACATGGGATTCGAACCCCAACTAAACAGTATATGAGAACACTAACTCCACAACTTTTAAACGCTGCAAAGTACCAAATTGCTATACACTGGCAAGAACCGGAACGACCTAGCTTGAAGGGATGGTCTCATAAAATCGATGATATCTACAGACTGGAATATCTAAAGTTTAGGGAGGGGGAGGAAATGGAGCAGTTCGAAAAAAAAAATGGTGGGAATGGGTAGTTTATAAAACATACTATGAGATACGCAGAGTTGCTGGGAGCGTAATGGGTTTATATGTGTGTGTATGCGTATGCGCGTATTGTATGGGCATACATAGAGATACGTGCTATATAAATGTATATAGTGTATATAAATCATAACAAAAAACTTAACACAGAAATGATATAGATTTTATATGAGAGAGAGGCAAGAATAGGAGAAGAAAATGAAAAGGTTAAAGAGGGAGCAATAGAAGGGTGAGTAACCATTGAGGGGAGATCAGGGGAGGGGAGCAATGTTTTATTATCTCTCTGTGAAATTAGGCTTTTGTACATTTTGACATTATGTTATGAGATATGAAAATTAATAAAGACATTTAAAAAAAAAAAAAAACCCTGTAACTGCTACATTTGCAAGAGAGCTTGTTCTTTTGAAAAGACAACAGACTTGCTGGCTGAATCACCAGATGAAAAAAGAAAAAAACACAACAAAAAAAAATGCAGCCATCACATCCAAGAATTGGTAAGTTGCAATATAATAAACGTTTGCTTTTGGGTTTAATACTGCTTTAAGAACATTCAATTATCTGTTAGCGGGATAACAACATTTTCCACCAGAGTGATGGAAAAAAAATACATTTCAAAATTAAAAATCAGAGTTTTATTTAATTTTTTTGTTTGGGAAAATTCATTTGTTCCAAAAATCGAATGAACAGCCAACATGATTTTGAACAATATTTATCAAGCAGTCACATGTAGAGACTTTTTGTACAAATTTTTGTACAAATTTTTGTTTGAATATCGAATAGTGTATAGCCAGCTTTAGTAGGGAGTTTAGCTACAAAAAATACTCCTTGAATTATATACATAATTTCCCAAAAGGCAGCGTGTGCCACAGCAGTAGAACTTCATTTCAGATCTTTCCGTAACACTTTACAGATTTACCACTAGATGGCAGCAACAGCCAGTCTACATCCACATACTGCTTTCCACACTTTCTGGATGAATGATTTCCAGTGGATTTATTTATTTATTTTTTATTTATTTATTTATTTTTACACACTTTGTTCCAGAATTAAATCCATATATTACATTAAGCATTTCCCAGAGGCCACTTTCAGCAATGCTGATTCCTCTGATCCCAGAAATCTGCTAACTGTACATGTAAAAACACTTTGCACTGCACAAGATCGCACCTTGCAGCGCCAGGGGCCCCAGGATCAATTCCCACCAGGGACAATATCTGCAAGGCGTTTGTAGGTTGACTGACTGTGGTGATGCTTTACATTGTAAGCTTCTTCTAGGGAGGGGGTGACATGAATGCATCAATGATCTCTACAAAGCAGTGTAGAATACGATGCGGCTATTTAAATTACATTGATGTGCATTCTTCTGCACGTTAGCACGCGTTGCATTATTGCCCCCTTTCATTTGAATGGGCTGCCTACTGTGCCAAAAAAAGTGCATGTACAATTCTGTGCGCCAAATGTATGGTAATGTGGTATTGTGGTGTACTGCAGCGCATGTCCAATAGGAAGGTGCGTTGGGGTGCCGTTAAAAATAATAGTGCTGCAGCACACCAATGCGTTAAGCATATTTATTCATGCATTGTTGTACCACTCGTGTAGGTAGCACAGTGTGCACTTTTTTTCTTATTTTTTTTAGGCTCACCACACATGTTACAATCTGACCATACAATCTCTGCACACTCAACATTAGATCTATCAAAACCATATAATAGGAGGCCCTACTTAAAAAATCTGTCAGTGGGGCAGAGGACCGTGTCAGTGGGGCAGCGGAACGTCTCAGTATACCATGTCATTGGGGCAGAGGACCGTGTCAGTGGGGCAGCGGAACGTCTCAGTATACCATGTCAGTGGGGCAGCGAAACGTGTCAGTATACCATGTCAGTGGGGCCGCGGAACGTGTCAGTATACCATGTCATTGGGGCAGCGGAACGTGTCAGTATACCATGTCATTGGGGCAGAGGACCGTGTCAGTGGGGCAGCGGAACGTCTCAGTATACCATGTCAGTGGGGCAGCGAAACGTGTCAGTATACCATGTCAGTGGGGCCGCGGAACGTGTCAGTATACCATGTCAGTGGGGCCGCGGAACGTGTCAGTATACCATGTCAGTGGGGCAGCGGAACGTGTCAGTATACCATGTCAGTGGGGCAGCGGAACGTGTCAGTATACCATGTCATTGGGGCAGCGGAACGTGTCAGTATACCATGTCATTGGGGCAGCGGAACGTGTCAGTATACCATGTCATTGGGGCAGCGGAACGTGTCAGTATACCATGTCATTGGGGCAGCGGAACGTGTCAGTATACCATGTCATTGGGGCAGCGGAACGTGTCAGTGGGGCAGCGGAACGTGTCAGTGGGGCAGCGGAACGTGTCAGTGGGGCAGCGGAACGTGTCAGTGGGGCAGCGGAACGTGTCAGTGGGGCAGCGGAACGTGTCAGTATACCATGTCATTGGGGCAGCGGAACGTGTCAGTGGGGCAGCGAAACGTGTGAGTATACCGTGTCAGTGGAGCAGAGGACCGTTTCAGTAGGGCAGAGGACCAGGTTATTTTTTAAAATATTTTTTTATTATTTTTATGCATATGCTTTACACAAATGTTTTGGCTTTCATTTCTATTTTAAGCTGAATGGATTATTTTACAAGGTGAGGGTTCACATATACTTCCACACTGTGAATTTTTTATTGCTACACTTTTGCGGCGCCTCCTTCTCTTCACTTGTTTTCATTCAGAGGTGGCTATACTCTGAGGAAAGCTGCCGCTACTTGCTTCATGTATTGAGAAATGTATGGACTGAGACATTTATTACAGAGCTGTGTTCTCACACAGTCTATGGGTACTGACACGGCAGTCTGTATTGATTTTATGACAATGCTTCAGTGATTACCTGTGTATAAAGGAGTCATTCAGCTCAGTATATCTGCTATACCCATGTATAGGAGTATTGCATGCAGAGTGTCCCCTCTCCCCCCCCCCCCCGGGATCACACACACACCACTGATCTTGGAAATCGGACCTCTGCTGTGGATTTATCACCCCACACCGGCCGCTGTGCTGGCGCTCTCTAAACACTGTCATTACACGGGTGCCACGTATCAAGAGCCAGCCTTTGTGGTTGGGGCAGGAACAAAAATCTGTTTATAAAACCCTCGGCTCAGGAAACTTCTCAGGGTCACACAGGACAAAATAGTGCTGAGAACAGTTGGAATTCCCAGGATTGTTATCTGCGCTGTTTACATCCTCTGAAATCCAGCACCACGCTGACACAGACCGAGCATAGGGGATCAGAGATACGGCCCAAAATAAAGTGCAACTCCAGCCTAAAGGATTCCTTTTATTAGAGGAGTGAGTGAATAACTTGTATAGCGCTACAACTGCAAACTAAATCGCCTCAAAGCGCTTTGCTTCCAGTGACGTCCTGATCCATCAGAAGAGGTGGGTCTTAAGTTTTTTCCTGAAGACCCGATGTTTTCTTCCATGCGGATGTCCGTGGGTGGGTAGAGCGTTCCATAGCCGTCTGCAGTCTGTCTGGTGGGGAGATTTCTCCTCACTTCCTGTCATAGTGACAGATGGTCAGCATATTGGAATCTGGGAAATGTATGGGAGCAAAAAAGGGACTTCAGTGGTGGCACCCTTTAAAAGTACACAAAATCTCCAGGCACTCTGAAACGTCACTTATCAATGGGAAACCTGAGCCTGGGAAGATGCACACAACCACCTTGCCGTCTTCACATCCGAGGTGCCCCCCATTACCCAAGAGCTCCCCTTTTATGGAAGAAGCAGAAGGTAGGTCACCAGCACACCAAGGACCTCCAGAACGGGTCCAATGCTTTTTTTCAGCTATCACATCATAATAATCACAGAAGCAAAGTTTCAGAGCCTTGCAGGACCCCTTCATCAGGCACGTGTATGTAAGAGTCACCCCTTTATGTCAGAGCCCCTCTATACAAGATAGTGCCCCATCATTTCAGAGTCCCCCCTATACTAGGGTAAACAGACATCCCCAGTTTCCGGGGACAGTCCCCGGATTGAGGACACTGTTCCCGGATTGGATTTGAACAGGGGTCCGGGGAAATTCAAAGACAGTCCGTGCAGAATTAAAAATAAAAATTCTGAATTACACCCCCCCGCTCTGCCGCTCCTACTAGCTTAGGGGGATGCATTTTTTCCCCCATCATCTGTGCCCCTTTCTGATGATCATGTGCTGGTCGGAGCGGAGGGAATATTTATTTAGTTTGGGTTGCCTATTCAGCTCCGCTTGCATGTTCTTCTGCCTTGGCTCAAGTTCCAGCCAGCCGCCTGCCTGCTTATCTCCTTGCCTTCCCTGGTGGAGTGATCTTCCTCCGCTCCCCACCCAGTAGTAGCCGGGGCCCGGAGAGTAAGACTGGAGAGGCTGTGAGGCTGGCGGTGGTGGCAACGGGTAGAGTCGCTTATTGCAGCCATTACTAGTAAAAATAAAAAATTTCCCCCGGATTTAATTTTAAAAATCTTGTCACCTTACCCTATACATTAGAGATCCCCTATACAAGATAATGCCTCATCATATCAGAGTCCCACCTATACATTAGAGACCCCGAATACAAAATAGTGCCCCATCATATCAGAGTCCCCTCTAATGTATAGGGGTGCTCTGATTTGATGGGGCTCCATCTTGTATAGGGGGCCTCTGGATGTATAGAGGGGACTCCGATATAATGGGGCACTATCTTGTATAGGGGGTCTCTAATGTATAGGGGGACTTTAATATGATGGAGTACTTATGTATAGAGACCCCATATACAAGATAGTGCCCCATCATATCAGAGTCCCCCTATCTTGTATAGGGGGTCTATAATTATGTATTGGGCGGGGCTCTGACGTGATGGGGCATTGTATTAGGGGGACTCTGATATGATAGTGCCCTAATACATGAGTGCCCCATCACATCAGAGCCCCGCCCAATACAAAATTATAGACCCCCTATACAATATAGTGCCCCGTCATATCAGAGTCCCCCTATACATTAGTAGCCCCCTATACAAGAGAGCCCCTATCATATCAGAGTGCTGTCTGCTTGTGAATGGACAATAAGGAAGCAACAGCAGATGGCATCTGTCTGCTCCCTTCATTTCTCAGCATATGTGCAATCCATCTACCTGATTGGCCCCCAGTACTGCACCTCCCATCCCCAGCCTAAGTTCTGCTGCATAGGCGACTGATACAAAGACAAATTCAAAATGGAACTACAGTTCCAGCTCTCTCCCCTATTTCCCAAATCCCCTTTAAGAGGTTTAAAAAAATTAAATAAAAACTGATACTTTTTCCAGCAGTCTTCAGACCGTTACGGTGAAGTCCTTCATTGGTGGAGGACAGTCCTCCCTCTCCTGGACTGAGTGGTAATCACTTGATATGTGAATGGCGCTCAAATCAAGGAGTACGGTGAGGCCAGGCCAAGTGATGAAGATGGAAGAAGATGATGATGTGCCCCCCCCCCCCCGAATCCTTAATAGCATGGGCCCCCCAGAAAATGTGCTGGATGACACTGGTCATTATTCAACCTGGAAGATGGGTGGCAAGTTTTGCAGACACAGGGAAGGTGGGAAGGACAGTCTTGAAGCAAAAAACATTTTTTTTATTTTAAACACATGGACAGCAGCAAAATAAAAATACATAAATAAAAAATAAATTAAAGAAATTAGAAATACAATCATATTTTTTTTTTATTGAATACATAACTGCATTCGTTTTTTTTGTTTTTTTTATAAATCTGCCTGGAATTTAGCATTAGGACCAGACTTTGCTGCATGTGTGATGGCAAAACAGAGCGCCCCGTATCTAGAGCACATTACGTTATATTAAATCACAGAATATAGGCTCCAATTTATCTTTAATGAACACACATTACTTTTTTTAAGACCTTGACATAATGTTCACCGAAATTGCCAGTAACTCATTTATTTCCCAGGAAAGCAAATTATAGGCCTTTTTATTGCCCAGCTATGTGGAGGAATAGACCCTCCATTGTCTGCACGTTATTATTCATTTAGCGCGGTGGTTTCCACGCTCTCCCTGCTGGACGGCCGCCGGCCAGACCGGAGCTGCGTGGCAAGTGCCCAATAATCAAAAGACAACACAAGTTCAGTGTTGAGCAGGTACATGAGGTCTCCGTCTGGGCCAGGGTGGTCATCACAATTCTGGGGGGGACCCAGAACACCAGTAGTAAAGACACACCGACTTTTAAATACTGGACATTCTAAAGTACATTTCAAATCAGAACTGAAAGAGTGAAGTCCAGTCAATAAAACTAAAATAAAAAAAAAGGATATAAATCCACCAAAAAAGCCCTTGCAAACCTAGTTATTTCCCTGTAAAAGTAGCATCTCTGTGCTGTACATAGCCTGTGCTGAGGGCATAGCTGTGGGAGGGGCCCATCAGGCCCACCCACTGCAGGAAACTACAGGAGGGGGCGGAGACCAGACCAGTCACCCTGCACAAGGAGAGAGAGCAGCAGTGAGTGTTTTTTTTTTTTTTTTAAACACAAACCTTTACATATCTTTTAACCACTTGCCGACCAGGCTTTTTCTGGCACTTTTTGTTTACAGATTTGTTTAAATTAGTATTTTTTGATAGAAAATGACCTATAACCCCTAAATATTATAAATATTTTTTACAGAGACCCCAGGTAATAAGATGGTGATTGTTGCAATTTTTTGTGTCACAGTAGTTGCACAGCGGCTTTGCAAACGCAATTTTGTTTGGGGGGAAAAAACAAAAAAAACAAACATACTTTAATAAAAAAAAAAAAAAAAAAAAAAGTTATAATTTTTTTGTAGAATGTGAAAGATGTTATGCCGAGTAAATAGATACCCAACATGTCACGTGTTTAAATTGTGCACACTCGTGGGATGGCGAAAAACTACAGTACTTAAAAATCTCCATAGGAGACGTTTTAAATGCCTTTACATATTACCCATTTAGAGTAATGCCGCGTACAAATGCTCTGAATTTCCGATGGAAAAAGTCAGACAGAATTTTCTCATCGGATATTCCGACCGTGTGTATGCCCCATCTGACTTTTTCCGTTGGAAATTACAATGGAATTAGATAGAACATGTTCTCAATTTTTCAGATGAATCGGAATTTCCGTTCGTCTGGATGCAATTCCAATGGACTAAAAACCACACATGCTCGGAAACAATTTGACGCATGCTCGGAAGCATAGAACTTAATTTTCTCGGCTCGTCGTAGTGTTTTACATCACGCGTTTTTGACGGTCGGATTTGTGTGTGACCGTGTGTATGCAAGACAGCTTGAGAGGAATTCCATCGGAAAAATCCGTCAGAGTTTATTCGTGTGTACAAGGCATTACAAAGGAAGTCTAGCACTAGAATTATTGCGCTCGCTCTAAGGGATACCTCACGAGTGGTTGGAATACCGTTTACATATGCGTGCGCGACTTACATATGTGGGAGCATGGAGGGATTGGGGCGCTTTAAAAATAAAAATGCTTGTTATTTAATTTAACTTTTTACACTACCCCTTTTTTTTTTTTATCACTTATATTATTACTACAAGGAATGTAAACATACCTTGAAATAGAAATAAGGATGACAGGTCCTCTTTATAAAAGAGATCTGGGGTCAAGAAGACCCCACATCTTTTCTTTACCTTTAAAAGCAAAAGCTCTAAAAAATAAATAAATATGAGGGATATAGATAGAGAGAGAGATAGATATATATCTCTATCTCCATCTATCTCTATTTTTTCCGGCCCGGCCGTTAGGTCACGACGGCGCTCTGGTCCTCCAAGGCCATAGAGTCGATCAAAGTGATCTGGCCCTCCAGCTGTTGTGGAACTACAAGTCCCATGAGGCATTGCAAGTGGCTAACCGTTACAAGCAATGACTCTCAAAAGCAGAGACATGATGGCAACAGCTGGAGGGCCACCAGTTTGAGCACCCACGGCCTATGGGATCAGCCGGCTGCACCACTGGATCGTTTCTCGAGCGAACCAGTGGAAACGGTAAGCCTGAGAAACACCAGCGAGCGGCAGCTTTCTCAAAAGCCGCTCAGCCCTGGTTCATGAGAAAGCCAGGCGCCTGCAGAAAAATAAAATAAAAAACAGTACTAGGGTTATGGCCGATATCTTCTGCCATAATCCCGGTAAACCACAACGTATATATACGTATACGTATTGCAGTTGGCAAATGGTTAAAGTATAACTAAAGGCAAGACTTTTTTTAAAGTTTTGGATGGAGAGGAGAGGAATTAGAACACCTGCCAGGCTTTTATTGCCGTTTGCGCCCGCATTAGGGAGATTCACCCTCTCAATTTGTTCTGTTTACCATTATCATTGAAAAAGAAACGTATAAAAAAAAGAAAAAAACATTGCGCATTTTGAGTTGTCCCCAGAAAAGTAAGAGGGGAAATCTTCCAAATAGGGACACTAGTTCTGGTGACCTGGGAGGTCCACAAGAGATTCCCTTAATTTGCAGTGATTTTCTCTCACTTCCTGTTTAGCTATGAGACAGGAAGTGAAGGGAAAGCTCCGCAATGGGACACAGATGGTGAAAAAAAAAAAAAAAAAAATCAGACGGGGGTTATAACACTCCCTTGCTCTATCCAAAATGAAAACTTCTACTTTAAAGATTTGTTCAAGCAAGTGTCCAGGGTGTAGTAAAACCAGGCAGCTGAGCAGGGCTGCACATATGCCGTGCTAACAATTAAAGAGCCTGTAGCATTCGGCACGCCTTACATGCAAGTCTATGGAGCAGTTCAGCAACTGCGGCACAGTAGTGCAGCATTTACAGGGTTAAATATATTTTGAAAAAAAACACACAAGGAACCATCATAAAAGCCAAGCAAGCCATGAAGAAAGACTACTTTAGGGCTAAGTGGTGTGGTGGGCATTAGATTTATAAAGCCAGCCGCAAACAATAATTCAGACAGTTTTAAGCATATCCAATGGAAGAGCTTTACCTGGCACCAGAAACATCTACGCCAACCATCAGTTGTCCATTCATCGACAGGACCTCATCTCGCAGTTTTATCTTGCCGGACTTAGCAGCTGGACTCTGCTTCTTCAAATCCGTTATCCATATACATCCAACATCAAGCACAGGCACATTTTGTACCTTCCTCTTTTTACCCCCGCGGCGTTTTTCACCACAATGCCCAAAAATTGGAATATTTCCAAAATTCAGACCGAGAATCAGGTCATCGTCTCCGTCCCTGGTGAGGTACACTGTGCAGATTTCCATGTCTAGGACAACCTGGTGGCAGCTCGGTTCCATTTCTTCCAAAGAGAAATTTAGCTGGATGTACTCCTTGAGTTTCTGAACAGCAGATAGATACAAGGCCGCCTCGGGTTCGCCGGTGTCCACCCGTGGGTTGTCCTGAAGCCATTGGCGTAGAAGAGACAGGTGAAGCACAGCATTCTCCTGAGTGATGGGCATTCTGAAATGCCAAAAGCAATACCATCATGTGAAAGATTCGCTTTACATTGGCAAAGGCTCACTTTCCTTCAGTAAAAGCAAATGATAGCAGCATCAATCATAAAAGGCGACATCTAGATTAGGGCATAGATGAAGTCACATCTTGACACTTGATAATAGTGGACCAAGCCATCAACAATGCAGCAAGTGCAGAGCAGCAATCTGGGTTGAAGGAGGAAGTGGCGGTGAGTAATTCTTAGTTTCATTGTGTCACAAGGTCCCAAAATCTGAGTTTCCAAAATTAGAACATTACAGCATTCTCAGCATCAATTTGCCTGCAAAACAATAAAAACACAAATAAATCAGGTCACGCAATTTTAAAACATAAGCAAGCTTATTTAAAAGGTTAGTCCACCTTGAGCTAACATCTCTTGGTAGTTGCTCGAGAATTTCAACACCTAAACCTTGGCCTAATGCCGCGTACACACGATCGGAATTTCCGACAGCAAAACCGTGGATTTTTTTCCGACGGAATGTTGGCTCAAACTTGTGTTGCATACACACGGTCACACAAATCTTGTCGGAAATTCCGAACGTCAAGAACGCGGTGACGTACAACGAGCCGAGATCAATGAAGTTCAATAGGCAGTTCGGCTCTTCTGCTTCTGAGCATGCGTTTTTTTGTGCGTCGGAATTGCATACAGACGATCGGTATTTCCGACAAGAACTTTTGTCAGAAAATTTGAGAACCAGCTCTCAAATTTTTGTGATCGGAAAATCCGACAGCAAATGTCCGATGGAGCCTACACACGGTCGGAATTTCCGACAAAAAGCTCACATCGGACATTTGTTGTCTGAATTTCCGATCGTGTGTACATAAGAGTGGTCAGACGTCCTTACAGGATGTCGCCAATTTACAAGCCGACCTCAATGCTCTGTCTAATTGGGCGACTATGTGGCAGATGAGGTTTAATGTTGATAAATGTAAAGTTATGCACTTGGGGGCTAATAATATGAATGCATCATACATACTAAGGGGAGTACAACTGGGGGGATCCGTAGTGGAGAAGGATCTGGGGGTTTTGGTAGATCATAAGCTCAATAATGGTATGCAATGCCAAGCTGCGGTTTCCAAAGCGAGCAAAGTCCTTTCTTGTATTAAGAGAGGTATGGACTCCAGAGAGAGAGATATCATTTTGCCCCTGTACAAATCATTAGTAAGACCTCATCTGGAATATGCAGTTCAGTTTTGGGCCCCAGTTCTCAAAAAGGATATTGGGGAACTGGAGAAAGTGCAGAGAAGGTCAACCAGATAAGAGGCATGGAGGAGCTCAGCTATGAGGAGAGATTAGAGGAACTGAATTTATTCTCTCTTGAGAAGGAGATTAAGGGGGGATATGATCAACATGTACAAATATATAAGGGGTCCATATAGTGAACTTGGTGTTGAGTTATTCACTTTACGGTCAACACAAAGGACAAGGGGGCACTCTTTGCGTCTAGAGGAAAAGAGATTTCACCTCCAAATACGGAAAGGTTTTTTCACAGTAAGAGCTGTGAAAATGTGGAATAGACTCCCTGCAGAGGTGGTTCTGGCCAGCTCAGTAGATTGCTTTAAGAAGGGCCTGGATTATTTCTTAAATGTACATAATATAACTGGGTACTGACATTTATAGGTAAAGTTGATCCGGGGAATATCCGATTGCCTCTCGGGGGATCAGGAAGGAATTTTTTCCCCTGCTGTAGCAAATTGGATAATGCTCTTCTGGGTTTTTTTGCCTTCCTCTGGATCAACTGTGGGTATAGAATTGGGTATATGGGATTGTACGATATATGTTTATTTTTATTTTTTTATTTTTATTTTTTACGGTTGAACTGGATGGACTTGTGTCTTTTTTCAACCTGACTAACTATGTAACTATGTAACCTGTAGGCTTTATCCAAGTCACCAAGTAAAATTTTTTGAACAACTGGTTGGTTGCATTTGGGTGGTTGCAAGCAGGTCGGTAAGTTGAGCTGGGAATTTCCTTTGCTTTTGTTTGACATACGTTGCCCTTTGTGCAAAGGTTAGTAATAGGTGGGGGCAGTGGCCATTTATTTGTATGGTTAAAAATTGTTGCACTAAGCCTACGGAGGGCAGGAGACACACAAATGTCTTTGATTAAACAGGTTTTAAATTGTGCAATTACCTTTCCACCTAACAAGCCTTAGCTGGCGGTATCGGTTACTGACCAAATGGTCTTGGCAGAATAGGTTGAATACAGACAGATGGGGACACGATCATCTAATGTGTATGGGCTTCCTAAAGGCCCGTACACACAATACGAAAATCAGAAGTAAATTTTCATCCGAATGTTCTGCCGATTTTTGGATCGTTAGTATGGTGCTTTCAACAGCCAAATTAAAAAAATTCGTACGACAAAAGCTGGATGTGCAGACTATACATTTTTTTTGTCGGATGTGAACTCAACGTCCAATTTTTGTTTAATTAGTACTGTTTTAATCCAAAAATAATCCTAAGGCCCCCTTTCACACTGAGGCGCTTTGCAGGCGCTATTGCGCTAAAAATAGCGCCTGCAATGCGCCCCAAAAAAGCCGCTCAATAGTATCCAATGTGAAAGCCCGAGGGCTTTCACACTGGAGCGTTGCGCTTGCAGGAGGGTCCAAAAACTCCTGCAAGCCGCATCTTTGAGGCGCAATAGGAGTGCTAAAAATAGCGCTCCTATAGCGCCCCTGTCCATTGAAATCAATGGGGTAGCGCCTCCAAAACGATCGTAAAACGCCGCAAAGAGGCGTTTTTGCGAGCGGTTTTAACCCATTTTCGGCCGCTAGCGGGGGGGGGGGTAAAATCCCCCCGCTAGCGCCCACAAATCGTGGCAAAAACTACGGTATAGCGGTGCTAAAAATAGCGCCGCTATACCGCCAGCGCATCCAGCGCCTCAGTGTGAAAGTAGCCTAAGAGCAAGACTACGCATGCTCACAAACAAAATAATACATACAAAACTATTCAACACATTACAGTACATCACTTCTAAAGTTGAATTCTTTCATACGAGAATTTCCATATGGTGAGTAACCACTTTCAACATGAGACTAGCATGCAACAAGAGCCGGACAAAAGTTTGTCCGAAATTCTGATTGTGTGTACGAGGCTTAACATTTTAACCTTGTGTAAACTCTACTTCACGCCCTGCACTTTGCTTCCAAGTCTACAACTGTAATAGTCAGTCAATGCAAGGGGATCTGATGCTCCTGGTTTGATTTTAATTTATTTTTATTTTATTTTATTTTATTTTATATTTTATTTTATTCGATGAAGAACTGCAATTTGAAAAGCTAAGAACAAAATGGATGGAAACCCCAACTGACTCCAAGGGGGTGAAAACAGGGGTTTGGAATATCACCCAACTTTTTGAGAAAAGAGGGATATCCTCTAGCACAGGGATCTCTAAACTTCAGTATGGGAGCGGCACACCATATATTTTACAAAACATTTATGGGCTAAATAAAATAAAAAAAGTTTTATAAAAAAGGAATCAAAGTTTAAAATAAAAGAATACGCCTTTTTAGAAGATTATTATGATGAACATAATAGGATTCAGAACCACAGAGAAAAAAAAAAAAACAATGTAAAGAGATTCCAAATAAAATTGAGCTATCAATAAAAGATCAAACAAGAAATAAATTCAGTCTGCACTTCTCTCTCCCCTTTACATGAGTCTCAATTCTAATCTCCCCTTACTTCAGGGTCCCCATCAAAGTCCTCCCTTTTACATGAGTTCCCATCAGAATTTCCCCTATACAACATGGGTCTCCATCAGAGTCCTCCCTTTCATCAGGGTCCCCCATCAGAGTTCACCTTTACAACACGTTGGTAAACAGGTTATAAAAACAGCCAACGCATTTCAGGGGAAACACGACTCCCCCCTTCATCAGGGGTCAAGGCAGGATGAACCTTGGATAGTGAAAACCTCACAGATCCATATTCTAATACTCTCCTCACAGATCCATATTCTAATACTCTCCTTATGAAGTAACAATGTAACAGTTGCTGATCAGCAGTAGAGTTTAGTACCGACTCAAATATAGATCTACAAGGTCCCAGTTTTCTCTGAATCTATTCTAGATTTATCCTGTGTTGAGCTCTGGTGAAGGTGAAAATAAATTTCCCCTGAAACGCGTTATTTTTATGACCTATTTACCAAAAATTACAATCTTGGACACTTGCCAAAGCTATTGTAATTGTTCGATTTTTCCTATATTTGACAGCACATACAAGTTTGGCAGTTCCCACCACTTCTAAAAAACAAAAAAAAAAAAAAAAAAACTCAGTTTAGAGAAGTCAGTAGCAGTAAAGGTGTGTTAAACATTTTGAAAGAAGCACACACACTGAGTGCACGGTTTGATTTCTTTCCCAGAAGACTAGAGAAGTAAGCAAGTCTTGCAAAAGAACAGAAAGTTCTTCATTAATCTTTAAAATATGTCTAGAGCCTGGCAGGTGCAGGTAGGCTCACTGTTCTGGCCGAATGACTGTCCCACCTCCTCACTCTAATAATCACAAATTCACTGCCTATGACACTCACAGACAGGGCCGATCCTAGGGTCACAGACGCCTGGGTGCAGAAATATTTCTGGCGCCCCCACGTGGGCGTGGTCATCCTACAAACTCCTCCCCTTTACATGTTTCTATGGCAACGATTCAAACACAGAGATGCTCCCCTAAGAAGTCGTCGTTACTCTAGGATCCTCCCATGATCCTTTAACAATAAAGAAAATACAGGAAGAGCGTACACTAATGAGACTTGGAGGGGAGTCTCTCTGATGCGCACAGAGAGGGCTTCTGTTAGAGAGTCTGTTAGGAAGAGCCCCCAGACATATTACAAGAGATGGTCAGAGAGTGCAGACATATTACAGGTGACCGTCAGAGTGCAGACATGACACAAGAGACTGTCAGAGACTGCAGACATATTACAGGAGATGGTCAGAGAGTGCAGACATAGTACAGGAGATGGTCAGAGACTGCAGACATAATACAGGAGATGATCAGAGAGTGCAGACATAATACAGGAGACGGTCAGAGACTGCAGATACAATACAGGAGATGGTCAGAGACTGCAGACATAATACAGGAGATGGTCAGAGACTGCAGACATAATATAGGAGATAATGGCTCTCACCTGACCCAGCGATACAGCAACAATGGTTCCTCTGATCAGGAGTCAGCTCACTCTGAATTGCCCGTAGTGACTCCACCGAGTCCAGATCTGTATTAAGTATAGACTCCCTACTCCCCTATAGACTCCCTACTAAGTATAAACCCCTCCCTCAATACAGACCCCCCCCATTAGTACAGACCCCCCCACAAACCACCCCCCATTAGTAGAGACCACCCCCCCTCCATTAGTAGAGACCCCCCACAAACCACCCTCCCATTAGAAGAGACCCCCCACAAACCACCCTCCCATTAGTAGAAACCCCCCACAAACCACCCTCCCATTAGTAGAGACCCCCAACAAACCACTCCCCTCCATTAGTAACTATCACCCCACAAACCATCCTCCCTCCATTAGTAGAGACCCCCCTCCATTAGTACAGACCCTCCCACAAACCCCCCCATTAGGACAGACCACCCCCTCCATTAGTAGAGATCCCCCCACAAACCCTACCCCGTTAGTACAGAACACCCCGTTCTATTAGTAGAGACCCCCACAAACCACCCCCACCCTCAATTAGTACAGACCCCCCCTCGGGACAAAGCACCCCCCCATTAGTACAGACTCCCCCACAAACCACCCGCCATTAGTACAGACCCCCCCCACAAACCACCCCCCCATTAGGACAGACCACCCCCCTCCATTAGTAGAGACCCCTCCATTAGTAGAGACCCCCCACAAACCCCCCCATTAGTACAGAACACCCCCTCTATTAGTAGAGACCCCCACAAACCACCCCCCATTAGTACAGACTCCCCCACAAACCACCCACCATTAGTACAGACCCCCCCACAAACCACCCCCCCCCCATTAGGACAGACCACCCCCCTCCATTAGTAGAGACCCCTCCAATAGTAGAGACCCCCCCAACAAACCCCCCCCCATTAGTACAGACCACCCCCTCCATTAGTACAGACCCCCCTCAAACCATCCCCCCTCCATTAGTACAGACCCCCACAAATCAGCCCCCATTAGTACAGACCCCCCCCCACAAAACAACCCGCCCATTAGTACAGACCCCCCACAAACCAGCCCCCCGCATTAGTACAGACCCCCTGGCCCCCACACACACCAGACCCCCCTGGCCCCCACACACCACCCCCCCTCCATTAGTATGGACCCCCCTGGCGCCCACATACCATCCCCTTCCATTAGTACAGACCCCCCTCTGGACAAATGCAAACCCCACCCGGGCGGCAGCTGGAGAGGACAGTGTGCAGCCGTGCTGCCCAGGTGGAGAGGATCGTGACAGTTAGAACAAATGTCACGCTGATGCACTGCATTCATTGCACTGCACCACACGGACCGGACCGCCCCGCCCCCACTACGTCACCGCGGGTCTCTCTCCCAGCCGCTCCAATCTCCGATTTCCTCTGCCTGGAGGATGCAGGGGGGAGCAGGAAACAGCAGCGCCGATGATCGGCAGCAGTGAGAGGCGGAGACTGAGAGCGGCCTCGCTCTGTATACCAATAAGGAGGAGGAGGAGGAGGAGGAGGAGGAGGAGGAGGAGGAGGAGGAGGAGGAGGAGGGAGGGAAACACACTGGTGCTTGAGCGCCCCCACCTCTGTGGTGCCTGGGTGAACTGCACCCCTCGCACCCCGTCTAGGACCGTCCCTGCTCACAGACCTAGGATGGTGGTCAGAAGAGACTTCAACCGCACTGATTTTGTAGAACAGCTGCAGCATAATATACAATTACAGTGGTCAAGCAAGTATGTTTATACTCTGTAGACAATCCTTATATTGGCCTCACTTTAGAACAGGGTTTCTCAACCAGGGTTCAATGGAATCCTAGGGTTCCTCCAGGGGTTTCTACTGCCTCTCCAATAAGTTCTCACTGACATCAATGATATTTTTTAGCCATATTTAAGGGGGGGGGGAATTCTTCCCAATGACCACAAATGTAAAAGATAATTATCGTATTTATCGGCATATAACACGCACAGGTGTATAACACGCACCTTAACTTCAAGGGGGAAGTTTCAGGAAAAAAAATTCCACAGCCCCTGCGTATAACATGCAGGGACAGTTTACCCTCTATTTTCAGGGTAAAAAAGTGAGTGTTATACGCCAATACAGTATTCCAGCTGACCCTCACAGCAATGTATCATAAGTTGTATGTAGATAGTCATTTTTAAGCAGGGGTTCCCAGAAACTGGAAAGTTATTTACGGGGCCAATTGTGTTGAAAAGGTAGAGCTGAAAAATGGCCTATGGGCATTTGAACAAGTCTGGGGTGAGCCATAAACAATCTCAATACGATTTCAGCCAGATCAGAATCATTTTGTTTTATGGGTATCTTTACACAAAATCCTTAAATTGGCCTTCCTTTAGAACAGGGTTTCTCAACCAGGTTTCCATGGAATCCTAGGATTCCTCCAGAAGTTTCTACTGCCTCTCAAATAAGTTCCCACTGACATCAATGATGTTTTCAGCCATCTATAAGGGGGGTTGCTACCCAATGACCACAAATGTAAGGATAATTATTTCAGCTGACCCTCGTAGCAATGTATCGTGAGTTGTAGATGGAGTAATTTTTAACAGGGGTTCCCTGAAATTGGAAAGTTATTTCACGGGTTCCGCCGTGTTGAAAAAAAGGTAGAGAAAAATGGTCTACAGGGGTCTGGACAAGTCTAGGGTGGGCCATAAGCAATGGTTTCTCAAAACGATTTCACCAAGATCAGAATCATTTTGATCTACGGGTATCTTTACACAAGAGATGCATGGATATCCTTTACAAATCTCCACTAAATCTCGAAGGTCAGAACAGTGGTGGCTCTGCCTGGTCCAAGAGGAATACTTTTGATTAACTGCAGTAGAGCTGCACAATTAATCATTAAAAAAATTGTGATCTCGATTAAACCCCCCTGACGATCTCCAATGCAGCGTTTGCCGATTTTTATATAACAAGTGGAGAGACTTATCAGCTGTCAAAAGAAAATATCCAGGCAGTCTGCCAAGTTTTTAACAGGAAACATTGTAACTAATGCTTACTTCTCAGATCAAAGGGATAAACTTTTGTGTGTGTAAAGAAAACATCCAAGCAGTCTGCCAAGTTTTCAACAACATGAAACATTGTAACTAATGCTTTCTCCTTAGATCAAACTTGTGTGTGTAAATGCAGGAAGTTTAACCACTTAAAGGAGAAGTATGGGATGGGTTGAATAACTAGTACATATCACATTAGTCACATATCAGCTAATCTTTTTTTCCTACCTCTCTTAGTTTTTACAGCATGTGCACATTAACTTTCCTTCAGCTGACAAAAACGGTCCATTTTCAGTTTGAAAAGTTTCAGGGGGTGTGTACATCTTCACCAACACACCCCTTGCCTCTGTCCCCCCTCCCCTAAGAGACGTGGCTGTGCTGATAGAAATATATTGTGTAGATTCTCATACACAGCACAATCAGTGACTTCTCTCAAATTACACTCATTGAAGTGGCCAAATCTCTGCCGACTGACTATTGAAACATGCTGCAGAGGAGGAGGGAGGGAGGGGGGAGGAGGGAGAAGGGAGGGGGGAGCAGCTATGCTCTGTAAAGTTTGAGAAACGAGCAGAGGGAGAGAGCCGACATCAATCAAGCAAAATGACAGGAAAGGGGGTGGATCCAGACTTCATATCCAGACCATTGTCAGGATGATGCTGTATGAAAGACTGTAGAACCTCCCACAGGTATTTAGCTCGATTTAACAGAATGGGGGCACTTCTGAGAGGGCTGGAAGGGTTTATAGATATCAGCAGCTCACATAGAATAGATGTAAGCAAAAAAAAAAAAAGAAACCCATACTTCTCTTTTAAAGTAAATCTTTTTCTGACACTTGTTTAACCACTTAACGACCGCTCACTGTATATATACGTCGGCAGAATGGCACCGACAGGCACAATCACGTAGAGCATACGTGATTGCCTTTGTATAGTTGGGGGTCCAATCGGACCCCCCTCCTATACAGTGAGCGGTGGCTAAGTGTCCGGGAGCGTTCCGGGATGAGGGGGCAGCCATTCGTTTCTGGCCACCCCCTCGCGATCGCTCCCGGCGAATGGAAATGCCCCCTCTGTCTGTGTCAGACAGAGGGAGCAGGAGGAAGTGATGTCATCTCTGGTGCGGCGCTCACATATACCGAGCGCCGTACAAGAGAAGACATCAGGTCAGTGCACACAACACTACACTGACACCAGGACACATAGGGACATAAATCGCCCCCCCAGATCACCCCCCCAGCCCCCAGTCACAGTGTCACTGATTGCAGTGACCATTTATTTAGTGATCACTGCAATCAGTGACATTTGTGACTGTAAAAGTGTCACCAAAGTTTAGTCTTAGGTCCAGTGTAGCCCCCTAACAAAGGTTTAACCCCCTGATCACCCCCCAGATAACCCTTTCACCCCCTATCACCACTGTCGCTAAGCGATCATTTTTCTGATCGCTGTCTTAGCGTCAGTGATGTCGATCGGCAGCCAGTAATTTTTTTTAGGTTCGCCGCATGTTTTTATAGCGTCAGGTACCCCAATATATTATCTAATAAAGGTTTAACCCCCTTGATCGCCCCCCAGGTAACCCTTTCACCCCCTATCACCACTGTCACTAAGCGATCGTTTTTCTAAACGCTGTCTTAGTGTCTGTGATGCAGATCGGTAGCCGGTAATTTTTTTTAGGTTCGCCGCAGGTTTTTATAGCGTCAGGTACCCCAATATATTATCTAATAAAGGTTTAACCCCCTTGATCGCCCCCCAGGTAACCCTTTCACACCCATCACCACTGTCGCTAAGCGATCGTTTTTCTAAACGCTGTCTTAGTGTCGGTGATGCAGATCGGTAGCTGGTAATTTTTTTTAGGTTCGCCGCAGGTTTTTATAGCGTCAGGTACCCCCATATATTATCTAATAAAGGTTTTAACCCCCTGATTGCCCCTAGTTAACCCTTTCACCAGTGATTACCATATAAGTGTTACGGGTGACGCTGGTTAGTTAGTTTGCTTTTTATAGTGTCAGGGCACCCGCCGTGTATATAACCCAATAAAGGTTTAACCCCCTGATCGCCCGGCGGGTGATATCAATTAGGTTTTAGCGTCAGAGAGGGTCTGAGTCACACCCCAGGCAGCGTCAGGTTAGTGCCAGTAACGCTAACACCCACGCGTGAAGCATACACCCCCCTTAGTGGTATAGTATCTGAACAGATCAATATCTGATCTGATCAGATCTATACTAGCGTCCCCAGCAGTTTAGGGTTCCCAAAAACGCAGTGTTAGCGGGATCAGCCCAGATACCTGCTGGCACCTGCGTTTTGCCCCTCCATCCAGCCCAGGCCACCCAAGTGCAGTATCGATCGATCACTGTCACAAAACAAAAACACACATAACTGCAGCGTTCGCAGAGACAGGCCTGATCCCTGCGACTCCAGTTCTGTAGGAGGTGATTTCACCACCACAGTTAAAAAAAAAAGCAAATATGCCGAAGCATTGGGGCAGCAGGGGCGGAGGAGCGATTTTGCTCCTAATGCCGCGTACATACGGTCGAAATTCCAACGGAGGCTTGCCCGTGGAAAAGTCCGACCGTGTGTGTGCGGCATTACTTTTTTGCGGGAGGATGCCCCCATGCTTCGGCATATATAAATGGTGCGTGTATGCCCATCATTGGAAGTGGGTGGATGAAGGGCGGTATTCTAATGGTGGGCATACCCACCGATCAATCTTTTTTTTCGTTCAGCCAACTGGCTGCATGAAAAAAAAAAAGATTACAATACATGTCCAACAAGGACCAGCAACGTACTGGTATGTTGCTGGACTTTGAATGTTTATACCAGAATGATGCCTGCGGGTTTAGGTATCATCTTGGTATCATTCTTTTCAGCCAGCGGCCGGCTTTCATGTAAAAGCAATCCTAGCGGCTAATTAGCCTCTGGACTGTTTTTACAAACAGTGGGAGGGAATGCCCCCCCCCCCGATATAAAAAGTGCCATTGGGAAAAGCATTTTATCACACCGATCTTGGTGTGGTCAGATGCTTTGAGGGCAGAGGAAAAATCTAGGGTCTAGAAGACCCCAGTTTTTTCAAAAAAAAAAAAGGAGTACCTGTCACTACCTATTGCTATCATAGGGGATATTAACATTCCCTGAGATAACAATTAAAAAAAAAAATACTTGGAAGGAACAAATTTAAAAATAAAAAAGCAAAATTAATAATAAAAAAAAAAAAGAAAAAAAAAAAAAAAAAAGCACCCCTGTCCTGCCCTGCTCTTGCCCAATGGCAAACGCAAGCGTCGGTCTGGCGTCATATGTAAACAGCAATTGCACCATGCATGTGAGGTATCACCGCGAAGGTCAGATCGAGGGCAATCATTTTAGCAGTAGACCTCCTCTGTAAATCTACTGGGGTAACCTGTAAAGGCTTTTAAAAATGTATGTAGTTTGTCGCCAATGCGCGTTTGTGCGAAATTTTAAAGCATGTCGTGTTTGGTATCTATGTACTCGGCCCAAGATCATCTTTTTTATTTCATCAAACATTTGGGCAATATAGTGTGTTTTAGTGCATTAAAATTTTAAAAAGTGTATTTTTTAACCCAAAAAATGCGTTTGAAAAATCGCTGCGCAAATACTGTGTAGAAAAAAAAATGCAACACCCACCATTTTAATCTGTAGGGCCTTTGCTTTAAAAAAATATATATATATATATATATATATATTGTGACAGCAGGAAGGTAAAGTCACCTGGTTGCATCCAGGGGGGTAGATATATTTCGCCCAGATTCAGGCTTTACGCCGACTTATACAGCTAGGTGGAGAGTTGTATAAGCCCAGCTGAGACTAGTGGGCTCATGGATGACTCATACCTCTAGGGAGAGGGCTGGGCGTCGTGCAGACAGGGAGTTGATGAGACCAGCTGAACCTTGTCAGCTCATTTAGGCCTCTATAAGAAACTCCCAGATTCATTAGATGTTAGCTCATGCCTGGAAGCAGACCTGTGTGGACTGTCTAGGGAGAGTGAACCCCTGTGCGGTGAGAGAAAGCCTGTGTGGCTATATATTTGCTTGGACATTTAAAACCAGGGACTTAGGGACTAGGACAGCACTAGGCTGATCCCAGTTGTTAGTTAGGAAACCTGTATGTTTAGTCAGAGGTCAAGTTGACCAGGATTTATTTTGTTTATGTTTTTTTTTGCCTTGCTGTGTTTTTGTCACTGTAAATAGAAAATAAACCGCACCTTTTTGATTTTGAAAACCACAACCTCCGTCTGCTGGGCCTGTTTTTGGGTGGGGAGCCCATCCCGGGGGTCACACACACCCGCTGCCGAGCTAACCCCCTCACAGTTGGTGGAGAATGCGGGCAGTTTTTTTTAAGCCAGCATGGAGGAGATACTGAAACAGCTGGCTCTAGCAAATGCCAATCAACAGCAGACAAATGCAGGTTTGCAAAGGAGCCTTGCAGCCCAGCAGCAAGCTCATCAACAGAGCCTTGCAACTTTACAACAGAGTCTGGAGGCTCAGCAACAAGCCCAACAGCAATCTGAGGCCCGCTTCATAGACCTGTTGCAGAAGCAAGAGCAGAGACTACAACAACAGATGGAAGCAGTAATGCAGCAACGTCCGCAGACCAGTGAGGAAAGCCGTCCCACTAATACCGCGTCCTTTGGGGTGAGTCGTTTATTGACAAAAATGACTGGAGAGGATGATCCAGAGGTATTTTTGACCACATTTGAAAGGACCGCTGAAAGAGAAAAGTGGCCTGAGGAGCAGTGGGCTGGACTAGTGGCTCCTCTGTTAACTGGTGAATCGCAGAAAGCTTACTATGACCTAGAGCCTAACCAAGCAAAAGACTATGTGATGCTAAAAGCTGAAATATTGGCAAGGCTGGGTGTCACCCTGGCTGTCCGGGCTCAGCGTGTGCATAACTGGACTTTCCAGCTTGGAAAACCCCCCAGGTCTCAAATGTATGATCTCATTCACCTGAGCAGAAAGTGGCTACAGCCAGAGACTTTGTCCGCACCAAAGGTTGTGGAACGTGTTGTAATGGATCGGTTTTTGAGAGCTCTTCCTACTGCCATCCAAAAGTGGGTAAGCCATGGAGACCCAGAGACGGCCGATGGTCTTGTGGATCGTGTGGAGAAATACTTGGCTACAGAGAACCTGACGGCCTCTTCCAGAGACACTCGGACTTTCCACCCTAAGACCAGACCATCCCCAGGGGCGGATAAGAGGATTCCAAGGGGTGAGGGTGGAGAGAGTGAGAGGGTGGGAGCTCTACCCCAAGTTTGGCGAGAACAGCCTGGGAAATCAGCGGCTCAAGAGGCCGCAAGAAGGATCGTTTGCTACCGCTGCCGGCAAGCGGGACATATTGCAGCAAATTGCCCGGTTGTGGAGGAACCCATGCAGTGTGACTTTCTGACGGGCAGACGTCAGTCGCTGTGTGCGACAGTCGCATGCACTGCCATTCGGGGAACTGAGAAACATTTATGCAAAATGTGTATTAATGGTAGAAATGTTGTGGTATTGCTGGATTCAGGTAGCCTTGTGACCCTGATAAAGGCTGAGTTAGTTAAAACAGAGGTCTCTGGGAATAGCAAGGTAGCCGTTATTTGTGTGCATGGGGACACCCGAGAGTATCCAGTGACTACAGTGTGTTTCGAGACCCCCAGAGGTACCCTCTCTCATCCAGTGGGCTTAGTATCTCAGTTACCGCATGACGCCATTGTGGGAAGGGATTTTCCGAAGTTCTGGGAACTGTGGGATGATCCTGAGCCCCCCACTGGTGCCCCTATGTACCAGGAATGTGATAGCCAGAACTCCCCTGAGAGTGGTGAGGACTCTCCGGAATTTCCCTTGTCAGTATTGGCAGGGGAGACTCAAGAAACTGGAGAGGAGCCCACCTCCTCAGACGAAAACCTACCGTCTGTGGAGTTTTCTGATCTTGAGGTTCACAGGGAAAACTTTGCCACAGAACAGTTGAAAGACCCCGCCCTAATAAAGGCACGGGAAAACGTAGTGAAAATAGATGGCGAGTTAGTGAACCCAGATAATACCGGCACTTACCCATACTTCAGCGTAGAGAAGGACCTACTGTATCGGGTGGCAAAAAGGGCAGAAGAAACCGTTGAGCAGCTTGTGGTGCCCAAACCTTACAGGAAGTTGGTGTTGGAGTTGGCCCATGGGCACATTCTTGGAGGTCATCTGGGGACAGAGAAAACCCGAGAGAGGGTATTACAGAGATTCTATTGGCCTGGGGTGATGAAGGACATAGAAAATTATTGTTCCTCCTGCCCTGTGTGTCAGAGGTCGGCCCCGATGCCACATTTCCGTAGCCCGCTGGTCCCTCTACCCATCATTGAGGTCCCGTTTGAGAGAATCGCAATGGATTTGGTAGGTCCTATAATCAAGTCCGCTAGGGGGCACCAGTACATATTGGTTATAATGGACTATGCCACCCGTTATCCAGAAGCGATCCCTCTCAGAAATACCTCGGCCAAAACCATAGCCAAAGAGCTATCTCTTGTTTTTAGCCGGGTGGGTATTTGTAAAGAACTGCTTACGGACCAAGGTACACCCTTTATGTCCCGGGTTATGAAAGAGCTGTGTAAATTGTTCAAAGTGACGCAATTGCGTACATCTGTGTATCACCCCCAAACCGATGGGCTGGTTGAAAGATTCAACAAAACCCTAAAACAAATGTTGAAGAAAGTGGTGGATAGAGATGGAAGGGATTGGGACTGTCTACTTCCTTATTTGATGTTTGCTATTAGGGAGGTGCCCCAATCCTCTACGGGATTCTCCCCCTTTGAGTTACTGTATGGGAGACACCCAAGAGGGCTGTTGGATATTGCCAAGGAAACTTGGGAAAGTGAGAGTTCTCCCCACAGGAGTGTGATTGAGCATGTCGCCCTGATGCAAGATCGAATTGCACAGGTAATGCCCATCGTGAAGGAACATTTGGCCCAAGCGCAGTTGGCACAGCAGAGAGTGTACAACCGTGGAGCCAAGACCCGTACCTTTTCCCCGGGGGATAGGATATTGGTACTTGTCCCTACGGTTGAAAGTAAATTCCTTGCCAAATGGCAAGGCCCCTACGAGATAATGGAAAAAGTGAGCGAAGTGAATTACAAGGTCAGACAACCAGGAAGGCGAAAGCCCGAACAGATCTATCACGTTAATCTGTTGAAAGCCTGGAGGGATAGAGAGTCCCTAGTCGCAGACACTTGGTCACCAGCTCAAACTGGTTGCGTGATTCCTGAGGTTGGAATCGCAGCCACCTTGTCACAACCCCAACAACAGGAGGTTAAGGAGTTTGTGCTTCGCAACAAGGAGGTATTCTCTGAGCTGCCGGGACAAACATCTGGGGTAGAGCATGACATTATTACCCCGCCCGGTGAAAGGGTGAAGTTAAAACCCTATCGGATCCCAGAGGCCCGACGGGAGGCAATACGGGAGGAAGTACAGAAAATGCTGAACTTAGGGGTGATAGAGGAGTCCCAAAGTGATTGGTCTAGTCCCATTGTGTTGGTGCCTAAACCGGATGGGAGCTGGCGATTTTGTAACGATTTTCGTCAGTTGAACAAAGTTACAAAATTTGACACCTACCCCATGCCACGTATAGATGAGTTGATCGACCGGCTGGGAACAGCCCGATACATGACGACTCTTGACCTCACAAAAGGGTATTGGCAAATCCCCCTGGCCAAGTCGGCCAAAGAGAAAACCGCATTTGTAACCCCAGACGGGGCGTTCCAATATAAAAGAATGCCGTTCGGGTTACAGAATGCGCCGGCCACATTCCAGCGGAAAATGGACCAGATGCTGAGGCCCCATCGGAAGTATGCTGCGGCTTACCTGGATGACATAATTGTCCATAGCACAGATTGGGCCTCACATCTGCCAAAAGTGCAAGCAGTCCTGGACTCTGTTCGGGAAGCAGGGTTTACGGCTAACCCCAAGAAGTGTACCATTGGGCAGGAGGAGGCCAAATATCTTGGGTACACCATTGGGAGGGGAGTAATAAAACCCCAACTCAACAAAGTCGAGGCCATCCAGAGTTGGCCACGTCCCAACAGCAAGAAGCAGGTACGAGCCTTTCTGGGAATCGCTGGGTATTATCGGCGATTCATTCCCCACTTTGCTTCTAAGGCTGTGCCCCTAACCAACCTGACGAAGGGGAAAGGGTCGGTCATGATTAAATGGACCCCCGAGGCTGAGGCAGCATTCCAATTCTTGAAACAAGCCTTATGTAGCCAGCCAGTGTTGTACTCACCCGACTTCTCTAGAGACTTTGTCGTACAAAGTGATGCGTCAGATGTGGGGTTAGGAGCAGTATTGTCCCAGGTCTGGAACGGGGAAGAGCACCCAGTCATTTACCTCAGCAGGAAGTTGAAGTCCCATGAGGTAAATTACGCCACCGTTGAAAAGGAGTGTTTAGCGGTGAAGTGGGCTCTAGATTCCCTTCGGTACTACCTGCTAGGTAGGCACTTTGACATGGTTACGGATCACGCTCCGTTAAAGTGGATGGCTCAAAACAAGGAAACAAATAGAAGAGTGAATAGGTGGTTCCTGGCCCTCCAGGAATTCAACTTCACAGTAAAGCATCGCCCTGGCGTTCAAATGGGGAATGTGGATGCTTTGTCTCGAGTACATGAATGCCTGATTGCTGGTGTTCCAACCCCGAGGTTAAAACAAGAGGGGGGGGTATGTGACAGCAGGAAGGTAAAGTCACCTGGTTGCATCCAGGGGGGTAGATATATTTCGCCCAGATTCAGGCTTTACGCCGACTTATACAGCTAGGTGGAGAGTTGTATAAGCCCAGCTGAGACTAGTGGGCTCATGGATGACTCATACCTCTAGGGAGAGGGCTGGGCGTCGTGCAGACAGGGAGTTGATGAGACCAGCTGAACCTTGTCAGCTCATTTAGGCCTCTATAAGAAACTCCCAGATTCATTAGATGTTAGCTCATGCCTGGAAGCAGACCTGTGTGGACTGTCTAGGGAGAGTGAACCCCTGTGCGGTGAGAGAAAGCCTGTGTGGCTATATATTTGCTTGGACATTTAAAACCAGGGACTTAGGGACTAGGACAGCACTAGGCTGATCCCAGTTGTTAGTTAGGAAACCTGTATGTTTAGTCAGAGGTCAAGTTGACCAGGATTTATTTTGTTTATGTTTTTTTTTGCCTTGCTGTGTTTTTGTCACTGTAAATAGAAAATAAACCGCACCTTTTTGATTTTGAAAACCACAACCTCCGTCTGCTGGGCCTGTTTTTGGGTGGGGAGCCCATCCCGGGGGTCACACACACCCGCTGCCGAGCTAACCCCCTCACAATATATATATATATATATATATAATGTTTAGGGGTTCAACATAATTTTCTTGCAAAAAAAAATAATGTTTTCATGTAAACAAAAAGTGTCAAAAAGGGCTTTGTCTTCAAGTGGTTAGAAGAGTGGATGTAAGCTTCCTAATGTTGTGTATAAAATGTCAGAACAGTTCAAAACCCCCCCAAATGACCCCATTTTGGAACGTAGACACCCCAAGCTATATACTGAGAGGCATGTCGAGTCCATGGAACATTTTATATGTTGACACAAGTTGCGGAAAAAAGACAATTTTTTTTTTTTTTTTGCACAAAGTTGTCACTAAATGATATATTGCTCAAACATGCCATGGGCATATGTGGAATTACACCCCAAAATACATTCTGTTGCTTCTCCTGAGTACGGGGATATCACATGTGTGAGACTTTTTGGGAGCCTAGCCACGTACGGGACCCCAAAAACCAAGCACCGCCTTCAGGCTTTCTAAGGGTGTCAATTTTTGATTTCACTTCTCACTGCCTATCACAGTTTCGGAGGCCATGGAATGCCCAGATAGCACAAAACCCCCCCAAATGACCCCATTTTGGAAAGTAGACACCCCAAGCTATTTGCTGAGAGGCATGGTGAGTATTTTACAGCTCTCATTTGTTTTTGAAAATGAAGAAAGACTTTTTCTTCATTTTCAAAAACAAATGAGAGCTGTAAAATACTCACCATGCCTCTCAGCAAATAGCTTGGGGTGTCTACTTTCCAAAATGGGGTCATTTGGGGGGGTTTTGTGCTATTTTGGCATTTTATGGCCTTCGAAACTGTGATAGGTAGTGAGGAGTGAAATCAAAAATTTGCGCCCTTAGAAATCCTGAAGGCGGTGCTTGGTTTTCGGGGTCCCGTACGCGGCTAGGCTCCCAAAAAGTCCCACACATGTGGTATCCCCGTACTCAGGAGAAGCAGCAAAATGTATTTTGGGGTGCAATTCCACATATAACCATGGCATGTGTGAGCAATATATCATTTAGTGACAACTTTTTGTAATTTTTTTTTTTTTTATTTTTTTTTTTTTAGTCATTATTCAATCACTTGAGACAAAAAAAAAAAATATTCAATGGGCTCAACATGCCTCTCAGCAATTTCCTTGGGGTGTCTTCTTTCCAAAATGGGGTCATTTGGGGGGGGGGGGGGTTGTACTGCCCTGCCATTTTAGCACCTCAAGAAATGAGATAGGCAGTCATAAATTAAAAGCTGTGTAAATTTCAGAAAATGTACCCTAGTTTGTAGACGCTATAACTTTTGCGCAAACCAATAAATATACGCTTATTGACATTTTTTTTTACTAAAGACATGTGGCTGAATACATTTTGGCCTAAATGTATGACTAAAATTGAGTTTATTCGATTTTTCTTATAACAAAGTAGAAAATATCATTTTTTTAAAAAATTTTCGGTATTTTTCCGTTTATATCGCAAAAAATAAAAATAGCAGAGGCAATCAAATACCATTAAAAGAAAGCTCTATTTGTGGGAAGAAAAGGACGCAACTTTCGTTTGGGTACAACATTGCATGTCCGCACAATTTACAGTTAAAGCAGTGCAGTGCAAAATTCTGAAAACAGCTCTGGTCCTTTAGCTACAAAATGGTCCGGGGCTTAAGTGGTTAAGTTAAAAATCTATATTTTTTGCCAGAAAATTTACTTGGAACCCCTAAAAACATTACATATATTTTAGCAGAGACCCTAGGAAATAAAATGGCAATTCCTGCAATATTTTATGTCACACTGTATTTGCCCAGCGGTCTTTCAAATGCAATTTTTTGGCAAAAAATACACTTCAAAGAATAAAACAAACAAAATAGTAAAAGTTAGCCCAATTTTTTTTGTTTTAATGTGAAAAATGATGTTACGCCACGAGAATCGTGATCTATCTTCTAAGCAAAAAAATTGTGATTCTCATTTTAGCCAGAATGGTGCAGCTCTAAACTGCAGTATGAAAAAAGGAGCACTCTGGGAAGGTACATTTTTTGGAGGCCTGGTAACTGAACACAGGAACAAATCGTGGCATTCCATTTGAACCCTGCCATTAAAAGGACGTTAAGGAAGCAAGTGTGCAATATTGCAGGACTACATCTCTTTCTCATCTCTTGTTTTTTGCATCTCTTGATTTAGGAGAAACGGGAGAGAAGACGCTTGTATGCACGTCATTTAATTTAGCCACAATGAATGAGAGCGGTAAAGCATGCACTGCTGTAGATCCAAGGACACAGAACATATTGAGATCCCAGAAGCCTCTTCTGGAGTCCCCATAATGTAAAGTATACAATACTTGCAACAGTGGTACATCTGTTTCAGGGTCTTGGAAACAAACAATGAATCCTTTTCATTGGGGTCGGCACAGTGTTTTAGTCTGGGGGATGCCAAGTAATGTTTTTACCAAAATGTACACTTTCTATAACAAGGCATTATACTATATAAGCATTGCATAGACGTCCTGCTGTAAAAACCCTATTCAGTAGACATTAAGAGGGTTCAACTTTTTTTTTTTTAACTCCTAAAACATTAACCAGAATATATGATAGATTGTAGATTTTAGTGAACACATTTTGAATGATCAGTTCATTTTAATATTTTTATACATTTATCTTGTCCATATTTTTTTGCCACTGAAGGGAGCACTTTGTAATTCATTGCAATTTCTCTTCCCACCTCTTAACTACTATTATATGAGTGATTTGTTTTTAATCAGTCAGCTGACCCACCGACCTGTATAGTAGAAAGAAGCATTAAAAGTGGGTCTAAAGGAAGAAGTTTTTTTTATCTTAATGCATTAAAATAAAAAGCCTTCTGTGTCCAGCAGGCCCCCTTACCCCCCATATTTACCGGAGCCTCATCTCCATCCAGCAATAGTGCATGAGCGCCTTGGCTGTCCAGGGATTCTCCCTCATTGGCTGAGATAGCAGCAGGCGCCATTGGCTCCCGTTGCTGTCAAAGTCAGTGAGCCAATGAGGAGAGAGGGGGTGGGGCCGAGCTGTGGCTCTGTCTCTAAATGGAGCAAGCTGCTTTCTGTGGGGGCACTTAGCGAGGGGCTATGAGCGTTGGCGGAGGACCTGAGAAGAGGAGGATCTGGACTGCTCTGTACAAAATTACTGCACAGGGAAGGCAAGTATAACTTGTTTTTTTTATAACAAACATAACACACGAGACTTCAATATCACTTCAAGCGTTGGTTGACACTGGGGCGACTTAGTCACCTGACAAGTCACGCTCAATTCAGCACAATGGAACCGGTCTAATTGGAGCAACTCAGGTCGCTCCGACTTAGAAAAATGTTCCTTTCACTACTTGGGGGCTACTTTGGAGCGGCTTACATTGACTTTTATTAAAGAAGCCCATTCCAAGCCGCACTGTGCGGGGCGGCTTCAGAGCTCTAGTGCCTAAGGCCCCTTTCACATGGGGCGGAATCCGTCCACTCGCTGAGCAGGCGAATCAGCTTGATCTCCGATGATCCCCGCTGAGCAGGCAGTTGACAGGTCTGTGTCCGCTATGCAGTGATTGCAAAGGCTTAAGGTTTTTTTTATCTTAATGCATTAATATGGGGGTGGAGTCAGCAGCAGCTTTAATGTAGTGCAGACACCGTCCAATGTAAAATGCAAATACTAAAATAAACTGAGGAGCTGGACGGGGCCTGTCAGCAGGAGGCAGAGGAGGGCAGTACACTGATCTTTCCAGTGATTAGGTGTGCAGGGGGGCGTGTCAGCACAAGTCTGACCACTGCAGTACAGGCAGGCTGTGCTCTCAAGCAGAATGCAAAGAAGTAAACTGACCATGCTGAGATGGATATGCTTCTAGGGCTAGTGTGGTCAGTTTTTAATAGGAAAGCAGAGGGACTGGCAGGAACACCATGGATTTTCACATTTCAAAGGAAGCAATAAAGAGAGAACAGGATACTTTTTTTATAGTACAGCAGGCACATATCAGGAATATGAAAGATTTGGGAAGCATAAAAAAAACTTAAAGGGTAGGTTCACCTACTGTGCCCTCTCGTTTTCAGAACTGCTTAAGTTCAGTTAAATTTGACAGTGACTATTTGTGGACTGCAGTCATTCCACAGGTTTTCAATGGGGTTGAAGTCTGGGCTCTGACTAGACCATGCAAGGACATTCACCTTTTTCTCCCTCAACCACTGTGGTAATTTTTTGCTGTGTGCTTTGGGTCATTGTCAAGTTGGAAGGTAAACCTTTTCCCCCCCCATTGACAACTTTCTGGCAGATTTTCCTCAATAATTTGATGGCATTTTGCCCCATCCATTTTTCTTTCGATCCGGACAAATGCTCCAGTCCCTGCTGCAGAGAAACACCCAATAACAGGATATTACCACCTCCATGCTTTACTGTAGGAATGGTGTTATTTGGATGGTGACCTCGATTGCATTTCTGCCAGACATATCATTTGGTGTTGAGGCCAAAAAATTCAATTTTAGTCTCATCTGACAACACCTTTTTTCTCCCCCATGTGGCCTCAGAATTTTCAAGGTAAGTTTTGGCAAAGCCAAGTCATGACTGCATGTGGCATTTGAGGCGTGGCTTTTTTTGTCTTGCAACCCTCCCATACAAGCCGCATTTGTGGAGAATTTGTGATGTTGTTGTCACATGCACACAATGACCACTTTGTCATAAATTCCTGCAATGGCTTTAGAGTTGCGTAGGGTAATCCTTTCATATACACACTGTATATAGAGCCCTGACAACCTATGCAGTGCTTTACATCAGGGGTCAGCAACACTAGCAATTAAGGGCAGGATTCAATGTATGTGAATGCATGGAGGGCCGCATTCACCTGCAAATAAGTGAAGATAATAATCCTAACATAGTAATAATAACAGTGCAGGTTTACCTCACTTTAAGGTGCCTCACTAATACAAAGCCAGTTCACCCTGAGGGAGCATGTGGCTGGGGGGGGGGGGGATCTGGATTTTACTGCCCCCTCCCTCATCCTAGCACCCAAGGGTGGCTGATGTCAGCACTGCCAGCCAGCATGGTCTAGAGATGGGGTTACCATCTCCCAAGGGAGATGAGGGCCCCGTCCCCCACCAAGGGAGAAGGGGTCCCCTCCTTATTGCAGTGTCCTCTGTGCCCCATCGCATCACCCCCATAGTGTCCTCTGCCCCCCTCCCCCATAGCAATGTCCTCCATCTCCTGCACCCCCCCCCCCCACTGTAGTGTCCTCTGCCCCCTGCCACCCCAAACACACACACACACACACACACACACACACACACACACACACACACACACACACACACACAGTGTAGGTAGAACTCTCCTACCTTACACAGGTATACAGCGAGCAGAGCAAACAGGATCACAAAGCTGGATGAGGGCGGGAACTGCTGAAGTAAACTTTTCACATTAAACAGGTTGGCAATTGGTTGTACAATCGCCCAGCAACCAATCATCTGCTGTTTAATGTAAAAAGTTAACTCCAGTGGGTACCGCCCCCATCCAGCCCTGTGATACTGGCCACTCGCCACTGTTCAACGAAGAGGACAACGGCGAAAATGTCTGTGCGCCGGGTGCCTGTGAATTAACCACAGGCGCGGACGGGCCAGACATTTAGCAGAGGGGGGGGGGGGGTCAGGTGCGGCCCGCGGGTTGCCGACCACTGCTTTACATATTGTACAATCCCATCAGTCCCTGTCCTCAAGGTGCATACAATCTAAGGTCCCCACCCCACATACCAGGGTCAATTTAGATAGGAGTCATTTAACCTACCAGCATAAAACTTTAGTGTGGGAGGAAACTGGAGTACCTGGAGGACACACATGCGAGAACATGGAGAACATGCAAACTCCTTGCAGAAAGCATCCTGGCTGGGATTTGATCTGAGGACCCCAGTGCTGCAAGACAGAAGTGCTAACCACTAATCCACCGTTCTTCAGCAGGAAGGTGTAGACCCAGAGTACTGCAAGGCTATCTTACCATCAGAGTCCTGGGATAGAAGAAAAGCCAATGGGTAGTTTAGTAAACCCAAAAGCTGACATATCTTCAGTGGACTTGGCCTTTAATCCTTTAAGACTATTTTTTATTTTTTTTGATGCAAAGGCCTTTGGTTAACCCAAATGTTTTCATTTCCTTATTTTATTCTGTGTACGGAGTTGCTGGGATACATCTGGTTTCTTTGACAATCGGAAACCACAAAATGTATTACTAGTAGACGAGGATGGAGAATGAGACAAGGAAATTTCAGGACACAAACTGCCACGTGTTATTGAGTTATTGTTCTGCTTTAACCTAGAGACGGGCATGACCATAAATTACAGATAAGAGTAGAAAGGTTAATATAAAAGGGGTAGCATGTCACTGAAAAAAATTATATAGTGTATAATTTTCCTGTCAAAATCAATTGTTATGGAAAACAGTAGATTCAACCTGCCACTTTAATGCTTCATTCACATGGGCATACAACATGGTACACCCGTGTGAGGGTCAAGTTTGCCCGCATAGGAACGCAGACGCGTTATGTGCATCACGTTCAGGCAGTCCCATTCGTGTCAATTGGAACACAGTGGCTCTCCGACACATCCGTTCTTCTCTATTTGGCATCTGTGTGATTACATGGCCCCAAATGGACACTGTCCACGTTCAGAGACGTGCACCTGCACAGATATCAAATTGGAAGCAGAGGCTGTGCCTCTGCAGCTCCAACTGACATGAATAGGACTGCCTGCACGGAACTCCGGTGCTTCTCTATGTGGGCAAAAAACAGCCATCAGGTGTACGCTGTAGTTCACCCGTGTAAAACGAGGACTAAAGTCGATGTGACCCCCTAAGGCTGTCTGGTCGCGTGTTGCGTTTTTATTTCACTGACAGCTCATGCAAATGCATGTTACAATATTTTATGGGCTCTTTGATGCAGGAAGACGCACTTTAAAAAAGAAAGAAGTGTATGAAGAGCTTTTTCATGGCAGGATTAACAGGTAATATTTTAATAAAAGGAACAGATTTAAAAATATAAAAATTGCCAATGAGAAATTACTTTAACCCTGTCGTGATGAAGGACAAAAAAATCCAATGCCTTTTTTAGAAAAAAAAATAAAAAAAATAAAAAAAAGGGTATTTTTTTTTTTGGTTTCAAAAAAAAAAAAAAAAAAATGGCCAAAAATAGTAAAAAAAAAAACATTAAAAAAAATGTAATTGTATATTTCTTGCTGTTACCATATCCTACTACCAAACAACCACCCAAAATAATAATTTCTCCTGCTCCTGACGATCACAGCGATACCACATGTGTGTATTCTTTGTACCCGTAGTAGGACCCAGAAACAAGGTTTTTTTTTTTGTTTGTTTTATCCTACCTAAAATACACTGACCCCGACCTTGACCCCAACCTAGCCATTTTATTTTTATTTTGTTATTTTTTTTCTTACACACTTTTGTATCTTTCTCAATGCCAGAGGAGAAAAATATAAACAATGTAGGGGAGAAAGTATTTGATCCCCTGCTGATTTTGTTTGTTTTCCCACTGACAAAGAAAGGATCAGTCTATAGTTTTAATGGTGAAAGACAGAACAAAAATATCCAGAAAGACGCATTTCAAAAAAAGTTATAAATTGATTTGCATTTTAATGAGTAAAATAAGTATTTGATCCCCTATCAATCAGCAGGCTCTGTCTCCCATTTGTCTATCCAGGTAACGAGCTGAGATTAGGAGCACTCTCAATCCCAGCTTGGTAGCTGTATATCCAGAGAAGCAATCAATCATTCAGATTCCAATCTCTCCACCATGGCCAAGACCAAAGAGCTGTCCAAGGATGTCCGGGACAAGATTGTAGACCTACACAAGGCTGGAATGAGCTACAAGATCATCGCCAGGCACCTTGGTGAGAGGGTGACAACAGTTGGTGCGATTATTCGCAAATGGAAGAAACACAAAATAACTGTCGATCTCCCTCGGTCCGGGTCTCCAGGCAAGATCTCACCTTGTGGAGTTTCAATGATCATGAGAACGGTGAGGAATCAGCCCAGAACTACACGGGAGAATCTTGTCAATGATCTCAAGGCAGCTGGGACCATAGTCACCAAGAAAACTGTTGACAACAGTCTACGCCATGAAGCACTGAAATCCTGTAGCGCCCGCAAGTCTGCTCAGGAAAGCACATGTACAGACCCATCTGAAGTTTGCTAATGAACATCTGAATGATTCAGAGGAGAACTGGGGGAAAGTGGTCAGATGAGACCAAAATCAAGCTCTTTGGCATCAACTCAACTCGCCGTGTTTGGAGGAGGAGGAATGCTGCTTATGACCCCAAAAACATCCCCACCATCAAACATGGAGGAGGAAACATTATGCTTTGGGGGTGTTTTTCTGCTAAGGGGACAGGACAACTTCACCGAATGAAAGGTACAATGGACAGGGGCCAATGTGCCATCAAACCTTGGATGAGAACCTCCTTCCCTCAGCCAGGGCATTGAAAATGGGCCGTAGATGGGTATTCCAGCATGACAATGACCCAAAACACACGGCCAAGGCAACAAAAGGAGTGGCTCAAGAAGGAGCACATTAATAGGTCCTGGAGTGGCCTAGCCAGTCTCCAGACCTTAATCCCATAGAAAATATGTAGAGGGAGCTGAAGGTTCAAGTTACCAAACGTCAGCCTCGAAAGGAGAGGATCTGCAAAAAAAAGGAGTGGGACTAAAACCCTCCTGAGATGTGTGCAAACCTGGTGGCCAACTACAAGAAATGTCTCACCTATGCGATTGCCAACAAGGGTTTTGCCACCAAGTACTACCGTATATACTCGAGTATAAGCCGAGTTTTTCAGCACATTTGTGCTGAAAATGCCCCCCCTCGGCTTATACTCGAGTCACCTTTTTGCACCTGATCTCCCGGACTTTGGGGACCCGGTACCGGCCGGCCGTAGGTCCCCTGGATCCCAAGCTTGGCACACATGTAGCCCCATTTCTCCTCTACAAGTGTGCAAAGTTTGTTGTCCGGGGGACCTACGGCCGGGGAGCACCGATTTTTCAAAGCCGGGAACCCCTTCCATAGACTCCCATGTTAAACGTCAGTCTAGGCATGGGCACGGTGAGGCACGGGCACGGTGAAGCATGGGCACGGTGACGCACAGTGAGGCATGCAGATGGACACCCTAGGCTTATACTCGAGTCAATACGTTTTCCCAGTTTTTTGTGGTAAAATTAGGTGCCTCGGCTTATATTCGGGTCGGCTTATACTCCAGTATATACGGTAAGTAATATTCTGCGAAGGGGTCAAATACTTATTTCACGCATTAAAATGCAAATCAATTCATAACTTTTTTGAACTGTGTTTTTATGGATTCTTTTGTTATTCTGTCTCTCACTGTTAAAATAAACCTACCATTAAAATTAGACTGATCATTTTTGTCAAACGGCCAAAATCAGTAGGGGATCAAATGCTTTTTTTCCCCTCACTGTATCTTTCTCTCCATTCAGAGGAGAAACACACACAGGGGCGGGGTTTACAGTGGCTGATCTCTGTGATAGCCAATCAGAGGCCATCACAAAGATCAGGTGATGGAGAACCAAAACTCTCAGTTCCCGATTGTTAGTATGAGAACCGGGCTCTCAGAGATCGGTCTCTGTACTGGGGACACACTGCAGCACAAAGACCCACTTCTGTAAGGACACGTGTGTACAGGTGGTGACAAAGCGTGGACATATTTATATGAGATTTTATAGATTGGCTTTGCAGATATTTTATTATATGTTGGTAGGTAAAGAAAAATAAAAAAGTGTAGATTTATATATTTAAACCCCAAACGGAATTCAGTCAGTTATCTAGTTCAGTTATGGGTTGACATTAGTGGACTAAACTAAATCTGTCACTTAGTGGTGTATTTATGAACATTTTTAAGAGCTATTCGTCCTGTGAAACAGCATGTACATTTGTTCAGTTCGATTTGGAGCAAAAAAGCAAGTGGTAGGAGGTTTTTTCTCCTCCGGGTCAAATGTTTATTTATACAGAATAGAGTGAAACAGGAAAATAGTGAATAGATGGGAAGGATTATCCTATACTACCAAGGAGATTATGATTTTATTTTGTATGAGGAATAAAAAAGCTCAACCTAGGAGGAAAATAGCCGAACATTCGATTTTCCTCTAGTGGCCACAATGTGGTATTTTCCCGATTTACTCAGCTCTGTATGAAGAACATTTAGCCTGGAAAGAAATTGCCCATCATCTTTGCTCCATCCAGTGGTCATAATGTGGCATTTTCCTAATTCACTCTGCTCTGTATGAACAACAACATTTAACCTGGAAAGAAAGTTGCCTAATAATCTTTGCGCCATCTAGTGGTCACAATGTAGGTTTTTCCTGATTCATTCGTTTTTCCTAACTCACTCTGCTCTGTATGAAGACTGACATTCAACCGGGGGAGAAAAATGGCAAAAAAAAAAAAAAAGTGTTTTTTGCACAACAAAATGTTTATGCAGTTTCACAGAATGAATATCTGTGTATTAACCGCTAGCCGGCCAGCTCACGCAGATATACTGTGGCAGGCCGGCTCAACTGCGCGAATCGCCGTACCTGTTCGGCAGCAGCGCCCCGCTGTGCTCATGCTCCCGTTGCCTGCGGGTCGGGCGTACTCTAGGTTTGCTGGAGACCCGCGATCGCTTAGTAGAGAGGCAGAACAGGGATCTGCCAGTGTAAACAAGGCGGATCCCCGTTCTGACAGGGGACATGTCAGATCTACTGTTCCAATCCTCCCTAGTTAGAACACACTTAACCCCTTGATCGTCCCCTAGTGTTAACCCCTTCCCTGCCAGTGTCATTTTTACATTGATCAGTGCATTTTTATAGCACTTATCAATGTAATAATGTCACTGGTCCGCAATGTCGCAGCTCACCACCATTACTATTAAAAAATAAACGTCCTATATCCATCCCATAGTTTGTAGACACAATAACTTTTATGCAAACCAACCAATATACGCCTATTGTGATTTTTGTTACCTAAAATATGTAGAAGAGTCTCTCTCTCTCTCTCTCTGTTTTTTTTTTTCAAAAATGGTCTCTGTTTATAGAGCAAAAAATAAAAACCCCAGGCGGTGACCAAATACCACCAAAGGAAAGCTTGATTTGTGAAAAAAAAAAAATGGATGTCAATTTTGTTTGGGTACAGCGTTGCACGACCGCGCAATTGTCCGTTAAAGCGACGCAGTGCCGTATGGCAAAAAAAACATCCCAGTCATGTAAGGGGCAAATCCTTCCGGGGTTAAAGTGGTTTAACCACTTGTCCACCACCGGCCGTCATGACGGCCGGACGGTGCATCTCTCGTTCTGGGCAGGCGTCACTGGGAACCCGATGCACGTGCCCAGCGGCCACGATGTCAGCTGGGCACCAGCGATTGCCCAGTAATGGAGCAGGACCGTGGATCTGTGTATGTAAACACACAGATCCACGTCCTGTCAGGTGAGAGGGGACCGATGTGTGTTCCCAGTACAGAGGATCACCGTTGTGTCTCCTCCCCTTGTGAGTCCCCTACAGTTAGAATCACTCCCTAGGACACATGTTTAACCGCTTGATCGCCCCCTAGTGTTAACCCCCTTCCCTGCCAGTCACATTTATACAGTAATCAATGCATTTTTATAGCACTAATCGCTGTATAAATGTGAATGATCCCAAAACTGTGTCAAAAGTGTCCGATATGTCCGCCGCAATATCGCAGTCACGATAAAAAAAAAAATAACAGATCGCCGCCATTACTAGTAAAAAAAATAATTATAAAAATGCTATAAAATCTATCCCCTATTTTGTAGATGCTATAACTTTTGCGCAAACCAATCAATATACGCGTATTGTGATTTTTTTTTTACCAAACATATGTAGAAGAATACATAGCCTAAACTGAGGAAAAAATATGTTTAAAAAAAAAAATGGGATCTTTATTATATCAAAAAGTAAAAAATTGTGTTTTTTTCAAACTTGTCACTTTCTTTTGTTTATAGCGCAAGAAATAAAAACTGCAGAGGTGATCAAATATCGCCAAAAGAAAGCTCTATTTGTGGGGGAAAAACGATACAAAATGTATTTGGGTACAGCGTTGCATGACCGTCCAATTGTCATTCAAAACATGACAGAGCTGAAAGCTAAAAAATGGCTGGGGCAGGAAGGGGGTGAAAGTGCCCTGTATTGAGGTGGTTAAAAAAAAACAAAAAAAAAAAAAAAACACCACCACACCTACATCATTTGAATACAATTGATCTTTTTTTTTTTTTAAAAAAAGGAAAGGCATAGGACCATTAAATACATTTATATATAAAAAATATATTAAAATAAATTGCTAGTATTTGGCAGAAAAAAAACAAAAAACAAACTGCATTTGTGTGTGAGACCAATTGTCACAGGGTCAGCACACTGGGTTAGCACTTTTACCTTGCAGCAATAGGGTCCTTGGCCGGGACACTATCTGCATAGATTTTTGCATGTTCCTGTGTTTGCTTGTGCTTCTTCCAGGTTCTCAGGTTTCCTCCCACACTCCAAAGACATGCTGGTAGGTCAACTGGCTCCGCTCTACATTGGCTCTAGTATGTGTGGTTATGCACATGTGTCATCACATTCCAGATACCAGTCCTGAGCAGCTGGAAGACCTGGCAACCCACCTTGTAATGCCGCGTACACACGATCGGAAATTCCGACAAGAAAAGTCAGATGTGAGCTTTTGGACGGAAATTCCGACCGTGTGTAGGCTCCATCGGACTTTTGCTGTCTGAATTTCTGCCAACAAAAAGATTGAGAGCTGGTTCTCAAATTTTCCGAAGGGAAAAAATTCCTATGGGAAATTCCAACGCGCAAAATTCCGACATATGCTCGGAACAATTGAACTTAATTTTCTCGGCTCGCAATAGTGTTGTACGTCACTGCGTTCTTGACGGTCGAAAGTTCAGAGAACTTGTGTGACCGTGTGTATGCAAGCCAAGCTTGAGCGGAATTGAGTGAGTAACTTGTGTAGCGCTACAATTGCAAACTAAATCGCCTCAAGGCGCTTTGCATCCCGTGACGTCCTGATCCTTCAGAAGAGGTGGGTCTCAAGTTTTTTCCTGAAGACCCGATGGTTTTCTTGCATGCGGATATCCGTGGGTAGAGCGTTCCATAACCGTGGTCCTTGGACTGCAAATCTTCGTTCTCCCTTCGATTTGTAGTGGGACTTAGGGATGTGAAGGAGGATTTGGTTGGTTGATCGGAGAATGCGATTGGGCGAGTAGTGTTTCATCTCCTCGCATAAGTATTGAGGAGCGTTTCCTTGTGTGCACTTGCGGGTGAGACAGAGGGTCTTGAATGTGACTCGATCCTTTACGGTTAGCCAATGTAGGGCCCTCAGAGAAGGGGTGATGGATTCCCAAGGTTTTTTCCTTGTTGCCAGTCCGGCTGCCGTGTTCTGGATGACTTTTAGGCACGAAATCTGGTATTTAGGTAGTCCTATGTAGAGGGAGTTTGCTTAGTCGAGTCGGGAGTTGATTGTTCCAACTACTACTGCTGTGTCCTCTTCTGGGATGAAGGGGATGAGTCTTCGCAGCAGGCGGGGAAGATGGTGAGATCCGCTGACTACTGATCCTATTTGTGCATCCATCAACATCTCCGAGTCAAAAAAGACCCCGAGACTTGACTTTGGTGCTCGGGGTAATGGTCTGACCATCCAAGGTTTTTCCGACAGAAAATCCAATCGTGTGTACGCGGCATAAGAGAATTCTATGAAAAACAGGCTTTGGAGACATCATGGAGCCCATGGATCTGACCCAAAGAAGTTGGATACAACTAGGTGGCTATATACTGTATATCACATCCATCCAGAAGCCTTTCCAGAAGTCCATGCCCATACAGGTAACTATGAAGTTTATTCCAGTTGACGTAATAAAGAATGTTCTATAACTGGTGAGGGATATGCTTATTTTCCAACAGAGACCTCATTATGCTGTCAGAGGGTTAACCCACATAGAAGGAGCTTCTCGCTCACAAACCACTTATCTTGGCTAAAAGCCTCATTATGAATAATCCAAAAGCCTTAGTTACCATCATCAGCATTACAACAACAAGTGCCATTACCACTATTAGGCCACGGGGTTTTCAGGAATTACTGAGCTACTACTACATGAAAATGGATATTTACGATGGATTAGGTTTCCAAGATCTTGTCATAGGGAACTCCATATTGTCTCTCGCTCTATAAACTTCTCGCGCTTTTCCATCCGCTGGTAAAATATATAAAAAATCTCTAGAGGGGTTTGTTCACCATTGAGAAATGTGCACCTTCATTAAAGCTGAATTATAAAGGAAATATTGCGTTAATCTTGGTGTGCTTTGTGTATTGCTTCCAGATGTGTGCAGTAGTCTAGTGAGAACCTTTACCTCCTGTAATAAAGACCACTCACTTCTACTCTCTTTCTTAGCGCAGGGTGGCTGGTCTCGTCTCCTCCCCCTACTGTAGTTCTCTGCAGGAAGCCTGTAGATCAGGGGTGTCAAGCTCGATTTCATTGCGAGCCGCATCAGCATTATAGTTGCTCACAAAAGGGCCAGTTGTATCTGCAAGACTATATGTCCAGAGCACCCCACCCTTACGATCAGATGTTATTGGCCTCTCCACCATCATCACCAAGTCAAGAGTGCCCCACCCTCCCTTACATCACAGTGCACCCCCTTATCTTCTGCTGCTACTGGGAAGAAGCTGGGGGCAGAGCTGGGAAGCAGAAAGTGCAGGGTCTGGAGGAGGACCAGAGGAGGGCTGGAGCTTGCTGAATACTGAGAACATTGGAGGCGGAGATGAGGGGTTAGTGCAGTTGCACAAAATCTGTATGAGATGTTCTTTCCTTCTCTCTGCTGCCAACTGCTGAGGCAGGGAAGGGGGTAGGGCAGAGACCAGCCTCTCCGCAGCTGCACAAAGAAGTGCAGGATCTGGTGAAGGAGTTCTGTCCTCCTCTCTGCTACCCGCTGCTGAGACAGTGGGGGGGTGGAGACGAGGAGGTTGCCGCAGCTGCAGGAGAGGTGCGAGGGCCACACAAGTTGGCCTAGAGGGCCAGATTCGGCCTGCAGGCTTTGCGTTTGACACATGTGCCATAGTGGGCCAGCCTGCCGAGTCCCTCCCACAGCTCCACTCTAGTCACAGGCTATGTACAGCAGAATGATGGAATGTCTTCATTGATTAAATCACCTTCCTGCCTTGGAGATAACTGCAAGTTGAAGGAAACTTCAATGGGGTCACAGACAAATTCATTATTTAAAAATAAATAAAAAATTCCCTAAAACTGCAACAAAATATTTAAGCATTAGTCCTCATGAACATGGGTGCCTGGGGATATTGTAGTAAAATTTGGGCAATTTACCCCACCTGGGAGCCACGGTTACCGACTACAGCTGCCCATAGAAATCTGTATCTGTACGCAGGTAGTCACTGGTACTTGCATAAACATGCGCACCGCCATACGATCCTGGACAAAGATGGGTATACATCCAGCAGGATTCAGCCAATTTTGTGCTAAAGTTGGAAATAGGGGGATTTAATTCTGGCCGGTTCAGCAGGTACCGGCTGAACCTCGATCCACCTATGAGCAGGCTGGTTGTACTAAAGTCAATTGATCACCATCCTGTCGGCAGTGATCATTTTATTCTGATGGCAGGTTAACCCCTTCCTATCAGCATGCAATACCGCAGTGGTGGGAAAAAAGTCAAGCAATTTTCTTTCCTTCCACCCATGGCTGAAGGAAAGAAAATGTGTAAGGCCTGCTTAAAAAAAAAAAAAAAAAAAAAAAAAAAAAAGGTTATTCAGCCTGTAAACAAATCAGCCCTCAGCCCCACCCCCTCTCTCCTCATTGGCTCACTGGCTGTGATCGACAGCAGTGGAAACCAGTGGCTCCTGCTGCTGTCTCAGCCAATAAAGAGGGAGAGCTCAGACACACGTGCACATTGCTGGATTGCGATGGGGCTCAGACAAGTATTGTGGGGGCTGCTGCACACTGAAGGTTTTCTACCTTCATACATCAAATGCACCAAGGTAAAAAACCTTCTGCCTTGTTTTTGACAGGAAACGTCCCCACGTCCGAGAAATATCGCTGCGGCAAGATCACTCGGAAGTTCAGCCCCCCTCCTCCTTCCCCCGCCATTCAGAAAGCACAGCGTGCTTCGCACATGCGCAGTAGGGAACCGGTTGTGAAGCCGAACGGTTTCAGTGCTGGGTTCCCTTACTACGAATGGTGGCGGCAGCACCCGAGAGCCGATAGAAAGGCAAGTGTTCCAATATTAAAAGTCAGCTGCTACAGTATGAATAGCGGCTGACTTAGTTTTTCGGGGACTCCTCTTTAAGCAAAATAACCTGGTCTAGAACCCGCCCCAGCCTGTGATTGGACAAAGCAGCAGTGCAATAATAAAAGATTGTCTCCTCTTTTCCAGAAACCTTTAGTTTTACATGGACAGCACAATGCAATGCATAATCCGGCAAGCAGACTCTACCGCATTGTACAGTATTGCCCATGCAACACTGAAAGCTTCCTGACAGGAGGAGAGAGCATAGGGACAATATTATCATTGCACTGATGCTTTGTCCAATCACAGGCTGGGGCGGGTCCTAGACCAGGTCATATTGCTAAACAGCAGAGCAGTCAGCAGTGAGGTCCTGAGCACAAAACCTGGCTATGCTATCTGGAAGGGTTGCCTGCATCACAAAACTAGCTGGAAGGAATTACAAAACCTTTGACAGGCAAAACTGTACACATGATCATATATGTATGTGGACAGACTGAGTATTTTTGGGGTTGTCCTGTAATCCACAACCTTTTCAAAGTTACACCTATATTTCCAAAGCAGCATCAAGAACTCTTTTAGCCGTGTGTTTATCATTGGCAGTGACCCATCAATCCAAAATGTAAACTTTCCATCTTTCCTGCCATTTAAGGCACAGATTCCATAAAAAGAGTCTATTTTGCAGTGATGTCATGTATCCTCCCGTATATTTGTGGTCTGTGTGGGGCGCGGCATGGATGGAAAAACACCACTGGGTGCCTTAGTTACAAATCTGAGCTGGCGAGGTCCATACACTGTACACAGCATGCAATCAGCATAATGACATCCTGGATCTAGGAAATGACAAGGTGCCGACATTCCTTCTACAAAACTGCTCATTTGATGGCAATTTGGAACTCTGAGGACCAGCCTCTGAACACTTCGAAATCTGCAGCCAGAATCATTTGAAGTATGGAAGATCACTTGAACCAGCACTGGTCTGAATCATTTCTTCCATCTCAATCTACGATTTATACGTCTATAGCCAAGTCTCTTCTACTGAAAACTCTACCTGCTAACATTTTATTTTTAATGCTGATGTTTAACCTTTTGCCTTTCATGAATAAAACCTTCCCAGTTTCATATCATACTTTATTTTAGACCCAGTGATGTCATCACTGAGTCTCTGTGCTTCCCTATGCCATGCAGGCAGATCATAGCTAGTAGGAGGGACCGTGGAGATAATGAAAGAAGGGGATATGCTATACACACAAACTTATTTAAAAAAAAAAAAAACACTGATAGAAACGGGTACATACCCAACAGCAGCTGCCACCATCCAAAATGGAAAGCAAATATTCCAAAAGGGCAACTACTAAGAATCAGACAAAACTGCCATAAAGAAGAAGATTTTGATAGGCAAGCAGAGGTCATAATGAACAGATTTAAAGAAAAGGGGTACCAGGATCACCACCTGCAGAAACTCCAAGAAAAAGTAAAAAAGGTGGATAGAAAAACTCTAACAAAGAAAACCAAAACGCCAACCACCCATGAGAAAGTAGCATTTATTACTGGGTATAGCAACCAATATCCCCAAGTGCAGCATATTGTCAAAGAATACTGGCCCATCTTGATGGAAGACAGAACACTTTCAAAAGTAATTCCAAGTAAACCCACCTTGATTTACAGAAAAGATCCTACGCTGAGGAACAAGCTTGTACATAACATTATAGATGTTCCCTCCCAAGTCCAGCTATGTCCAGAGCTCAAGGGGTTTTATAAATGCCAACGGTGCTTAGCCTGCAGAAAAAGCAGACCCCAGCCCAGAAGGAAAATGTCGTTCAAATCACAGGCCTACAATAAAGAATATAAAATAAGAGAACTCATCACATGTAATAGTACACACGTCACATATGTGATAGAATGTCCTTGCCACCTGCAATACGTGGACCGAACCACAAGACCACTAAAAGTGAGGATCCGAGAACACATTGCCAACATAAAGAAAGGATTCCCCAAGCACAGCCTTTCCAGACACTTCGATGAAGCACACCAAAGAGACCCATCGGAATGGTCTTTTATGGAATAGACACCATAAAGGATCACTGGAGGGGTAGCAACAAGCCGATTCAAGTATCCCAAAATGAAACGAGGTGGACATAGGTTGGGGTCCGTTGCTCCCAGGGGCCTCAACCTAAATAATCGATCTTAACTGTTTTCTTTCTAACTTCTGATCACCTGCTCAAATCATATTTCAGCAATAGGGCATGGGACATAAAGAAACATAAGCTGTCCCAAATTAATCTATACAACTCCAATGTAAATGGGTAAGATAGCAACACACTAGATGAATCTCACTGGCACATATATGTTTTGGAATATGTGTGGGCAACCAATAACATGTATTGAAAAATAAAACCACAAAGAGATGAGATTCAAACAACTTATCCCTGGGGACCCCCATATGACAGGAGGGGGAGGGTTTAACCTATGTATAAAGGATGAAAGAGAAACACCAATGTAGTCCAAATAGAAGGACAGAATATAAACTCATGCATAATACGTATGGGGATAAGCACATATACAGGATATCCAAAACAATACACAATAAATAACAACAATATATGATAACAGGAGGGGACCCATTCCCAGCGAGTCAGCAATGGTACAAACACCCATAGAGGGAAAGTGGGTGGAAATGTATCACGGATTATAAAACAAAAAACCTCCTAGCGTCTGTTTAAGTATATAAGATAACTTAACTCATCTAAGTATAGAACTATATGAATGGAATAAGGGTATCATTATTTAATTTATACAATTTATTGAATTCTGTGAAACTAGCCTTAGAGGAGAAATAGATGTAAAAAGTATCTGGTAGACAACTAATATAAGCAACCATTGGCACAGTAATAACATACTGCAGAACCACCACAAGATGGAGCCAAACAGGATAGGTGTGAGTGATCACACACTCTACACATAGTAAATTGGAGCAGATGGACACGCCCTGAGGGGGCGGAGTTGAAGCGCCAGTGCCTGCTTATAGACGTTGGACACGAAGGGATGACATCACCTTTGAAAACGACCATACGTCGAAACGCGTCAGTTGACCATCCAGACACGTCCACGTCACGTACGGTTAGCGAGGCTCGAGCGGTGGAACGCACGCCGAAGCTGAAGCTGACCACACAGGCTGGCGTGACTTCCATGGGGCTTGTCTGAATTTGGTATACGGTTTGCGGTTAGACCAAACTTGTTACCTGGCGATATTACAACCTAAAGGGAGTTTATCTAGGAAGGTCTGAAGGCCTCAATTTTATTTTGTTGATTTTTAAATAATTTTTAATATATAAAGCGATTTACGCTATGGAAGCCCTGTACCGTGGTTCATTTTTGAGGATCTGATTGGTGGAGGAGGAAAGAGCAGAAGTGGACCACCACAAGGAGTGGAGGAGGAACTGCTGGGGATACCCGATGAGCGTGTGACCCCTGCAGGGGTACGTCAATCTGGTGAGTGGGGACCCATGTGAGGGAGGAGCACTAAAAGTCACCCCTTTCCTTACCTGCAAGCTGGAGGATTCCTACTGGCAATATAGAATCACTAAAGTCACCGAATAGATGCATGAAGGATATTTGAACTTTTGTTGTGTCAGCGCAAGAAATTTGAAAACTTTATGTCGGCGCAAGAATTTATTGCAGCCGTATGAACTTATCCCGGCTATGCCATATATTTACCCAACATTGTTGTTCTATTTATTTTGAGCTTTTTGTCTGGATCGAGGAACTATAAAAAGGGAAATAACCCTTACTATCAAAGTGGCTAACCATCACATGACTATTGTGAATCGATCTCATTGGTTTAGGGATTGGGCTAACCTACAAGGGAATCCACTGGTTGTCTGGCAGCTCCCACCTGGGGCAGTGACCAGGGACTGTAATTGGAATTTGCTGTGAATTATTTCATTTTTTGGCACAATATACACAGCACTACATAGGTGTATATTGTAGAAATGAAGACACAGGGACTCATAAGGAACGGAGGTTATATATTTTCCTTTTTTTTCTATTTTTATTTATATATTTTTTCTTTGTAACATTGTTTTCACTATTTGGTTTTATGGATTTTGTATCAAGTATGGCAATGTGAAGTGACACATACTCAAATAGGTGGCACACACACCTTTATTAGCACATTGTCACAACCCTCACAGGGCATTTAGAGTGTCAGGAGTGTTCATATATGTTTTTTATTACATACAAGTTGAGGATCACAATACACAGCCAATATAGAAATTGGGGTCACTAGCACTTAATATACACAGTTCTAAACCCTAATACAGAGCATCCCATAGGGGCATAGCAGTTGGAATACAATCCTACAGACAATTAAATCCATCTAATAGGAGACAGTCCCCAGTACTTAAAGCAGCGCCAACTACCCCACACCTTACATTATACTCACCCCAGTAATTTGTCCTGTGACTGATTACATAGAAGGGGGGGGGGGGGGGCAGCAGCTTAATTACAGTCCAATTTGCGCGGAATATTATCACAAATACATGATCTAAGATTTACACACAACCATCTCGAGTTTACAGAGAATGGTCCAAAATAGAAAATATCCAGTGAGCGGCAGCTGTGTGGATGAAAATGCCTTGTTGATGTCAGAGGTCAAAGGAGATCAGGCAGACTGGCTCAAGATAAAAGCAAGGCAACGGTAACCCAAATAACCACTTGTTACAACCAAGGTATAAAGAATACCGTCTCTGAACACACAACACATTGAACCTTGAAGCAGATGGGCTACAGCAGCAGAGGACCACACCGGGTGCCACTCCTGTCAGCCAAGAACAGGAAACTGGGGCTACAATTCGCACAGGATCACCAAAATTGGACAATAGAAGATTGGAAAAACACCTGCCTGGTCTGATGGATGGTTCAGGCTGGTGGTGTAATGGTATGGGGGGGGGGGGGAGGGGATATTTTCTTGGCACACTTTGGGCCCCTTAGTACCAATTGAGCATCGTTTAAACACCACGGCCTACCTGAGTATTGTTGCTGATCATGTCCATCCCTTTATGACTACAGTGTCCCCATCTTCTGATGGTTCCTTCCAGCAGGATAATGCACCATGTCACAAACCTCCAATCATCTCACCACCGGACAATGAGGTCACTGGACTCCAATGGCCTCCACAGTCACCACATCTCATCCAATAGAGCACCTTTGGGATGGTGGCTATAGGAGATTCACATCATGGATGTGCAGGTGACAAATCTGCAGCAACTGCGTGATGCTATCATGTCAATATGGACCAAAATCTATGAGGAATGTTTCCAACACCTTGTTGAATCTATGCCACGAAGTTCTCAGGGCACAAGGGGGTCCAACACGGTACTAGCAAGGTGTACCTAATAAAGTGGCCGGTGAATATATATATATAATAAAGTGCTGCGTAAATTGACAACGCTATACAAGTACCTGTAATGCATAAAAGTCTATGGAGCTGCAGGGTGGAAGCCTCTGACAAACTGACAATGAACGAGGATGCGGGGGCAAAGCCACACAAGATGCCCGTCCTTCTGTACTCCGTGTGTACAGAGCCCCCAGGATTAATACCCTGCTCAGCAAGCACTGAACGTCTTTATAAACTGTAGTGCTTGAGGTTTAGCCAAAACCTTCAGCTTGTCCGCAGGCAGACATTAGAGATCTGCTCAGTCCGCTGTCTCTGGGGGTAGTGCAAGGCAGAGGACACTAGATGGAGTTCTTCTTGCTCAAGTTTCTTAGAGCTAAACTACAGACACAAAAATGTATTTAAAGTGTTACTAAACTTACAAACCGCAGTGGCGGCTGGTGCTCAATTTTTGGGGGGCGCAAACAAACTGAAAAAAAAAAAAATCATCAAGCGCCGCCACTGTGCCCACCAAGCGCCGCCACTGTGCATTCCCCACCCGCCCGGCACTAACCTTGTCTCAGTGGGGCATCGGGTCACGGCGGTGTCATCCACGCTCCTCGATGTCTTCTCCTCACTTCCGCTCCTCTGCTATGATTGGACGCCTGATAGGCGTCCAATCACAGCGCCTGTCATTTCAGCCAATCAGGTAACAGACCCGAGCACCCGATTGGCTGTTCAGTGTTAGTAAAGCGAATATTCATTTGTTTTCCCAACACAACGCTGAGTGAAGTGCGAGCACCCAGCATGGCGCCCTCTGTTCACCTTTTTGGACGCCTATTAGAGCCTATGGCTCTAATCAGGTGCTTCCAAAAAATACCCCGCTGCTTTAATTCAGGCTCCCGGTGCCCGAAAAGGGGTCGGGCACCTGAATAGGGGGGTGGCAGCGGCGACCATAGATTCATGCATTGCATGAATCTATCTCTGGTGATAGAGAGGGGGCGGCACCCATGCGTCCCTTATGGACGCACCGCCACTGTACAACAGTAAAATCAGTCTGTATATGCAGCATAGCAGATCCTTCCTTCCTGCAATGTCTATCTGGGGAAGGCCAGCTAACACAGGCAGGGTAGCCAACCTGCACATGCTCAGTTGTGTCTTTCCATGCTGGAGAGAATAATTACTTGTTCTCAAGAGATAGCCAGGTCACATATTGACATCACACATGTGGGCGTGTATATAGGCTGAAGTGGAAATCTCCACCTTCCTGAACTCTCAGCACTTGAGAAACTGCAGTTCATCACTGACCGTGGTATACAGATCATCCAAAAAGGTATATAGTGGCAATATTTTAATGTGAAAAGAAGATTTATAAGCTGTGGGCACTGTGTGGGGGGCAGATGAACTATTTTCATATTACTGGGTTTAGTAACACTTTAAATAAATATTTTCCTCAAAAGTCAAAGAATACAAATCCACTTTGAGTGCACCAAATGCATTTACAAACCCAGTTATTACCTTGTAAAAATAGGAGTGGCATTATCATTGTGCTGTACAGAGAGCAGAGCTGTGGGAGAGTCCAGAAAAGTACAGGAAGGGGTGGAGACAAGACCAGTCACTCTGCACAAGGAAAGAGCAGCAGTGAGCGGTCTTTATTACAGGAAGGTCCTGCACAGAGGAAAAGTCTCACACATCTGGAAGAAATACACAAAGCACACCAAGATTCCAGGAAGAATAAACACAACCCTTAGTTACACAATATTTACTTATCCCGGAGTTCAGCTTTAACATTTTTACTGCCACCGACCTAAAAGCAGTGGGGGTTTTTATACAACCGTCGGATCGCTCTCTGTAAGCCCCAGAGCGTGCACCTCCCTCCCTAGGCGCTGCTGTCCCACCTGCGGGCCCCCCGGATCCACACGCAGGTGTGATGCTGGGAGGAGGGGAGGGGAGGGAGACCAGCAAACATGTGTTCACTGATCTCCCCTAACAAGAATGAATCCAGAAGCAACATATAATACATCACTCCTGGTGTCACCGTCGCTGGCCTTTGAGGCCAGGAAAGAAGCTAATGGAGCGCAATTAGTGCTTCATTAGCTTCTATGGAAGCCAGGTGAGACAGAGATCCACAAGACCCCTGATGTCTCATTAAAATATGTAAAGCCTCACCTTGTAAAAAAAACTAATTCAGTTTACAATAGAAATGAAAGGCAAACAATTTGTGTATAGATATAAAGGTTTATAAATGCCTTTCCTTTTTTTTAGAAGTGATCACATTTCCTCTGTTCTCAGGTGCATAAGAGCTAGGGAAGGAGAAACAGCGAAACACTGGTCTTCCCTGAGAATGACTGTGGGGGGGTTTGGTGTCAAGCACAAGTCTGATAATTGGAGAGCAGGCAGAGTTCCCAGCACAGCCAGAAACCTGACCATTCTATGCTCTCATGCCTAGTGTGGTCAGTTTTTAATAGGAAAGCAGAAGGACTGGCAGGAACACCAGGGATTTCACATAAAGGAAGCAATACAAAGAGAACAAGATCCTTTCTCATACCAGTTCATGGTACATCAGCTACATATCAGAAATAAGAAAATGTTGAGTTTGCATAGAGAGAGAACCTGCCTTAATATTTAATATTGTTTGGGAGTTTTATGTAATCTTCAGGCCTAAATGTATTTATTTTTTAACCACTTAAGGACCACCCCCCACTTGCCTATACTGCAACAGGGCGTCCCTTAAATGCATAATTATGTACCTGTATGTGATTTTTCATTGGTTCTTGGGCACGCCCCGCCGGAGACACGCTCCCGCTGTGATTGGACACAGTGGGAGCCCATCAGTGGACCTGCTGTCCGCCGGGACCCGCCAATCTTTTCTGAGGAAGACAGAACGGCAGTCTGCCCATGTAAACAAGGCAGATCGCCGTTCTGTCAGAGGGGAAGATGGAGATCTTGCGTTTTTGCCAAGCAGGTACATGGATCTCGGTCTTCCCCCCCAGTCAAAGCCCCTCCCCCACACAGTTAGAAAGCACTCCCAGGGAACACATTTGACCCCTTGATCGCCCCTAATGTTAACCCTGCCAGTGTCATTTATACAGTGACAGTGCATTTTTTTTTTTTAGCACGGATCATTGTATTGGTGTCACTGGTCCCCAAAAAAAGTGTCACTTTGTCTCAGATTTGTCCGCCGCAATGTCGCATTCCAAAAAAATATAAAAATTGCGCTGATCGCTGCCATTACTAGTAAAAAAAAAAAAAAAAAATCCATAAATCTATCCCATAGTTTGTAGGAACTATAAAAAAACTTTTGTGCAAACCAATCAATATACGCTTATTTGGATTTTTTACCAAAAAACATGTAGCAGAATACATATTGGCCTAAATTGATGGAGATTTGATTTTTTGACTTTTATTGAATGTGTTTTATAGCAGACTAAAACTTTTTTTTTTTCTGTCTTTTTGTTTATAGCGCAAAAAATAATAAGTAACAGAACTAATCAAATACCACCAAAACAAAGCTCTATTTGTGGGGGAGGACATACATTTTCTTTGGGCATTTTGTCACACGACCACGCAATTGTAGGTCAAAGCAACGCAGTGCTGCATCGCAAAAAATGGCCTGGTGGGGGGGCTTAAATCTTCCGGAGCTGAAGTGGTTAAACAGGTGTGCAAAGGGCGGCTCTAGCAGCGAAAAGGTTAAGGTCAAGTGTTACATGTGTGCCAGCTGCACAATTTTGGCTTTTGTGGTTTGTCCAAAAAAATACATAAATCATATAGAAGGGAAATCAGACATCCCACTGTCCTCATAAATGGCCCTCGATGGGCCGTCTACATAGCAGAGAAGCCTCTTACACAGAGGCGGCTCTAATTAGGCGGTTGCTTAAGGCCTCGCACTCACAGGGGCCTCGCGGCCGCCTAATTTGCCGGTGATCAATACCAATGTCGGCATCATCGGATCTCTCTATTACCCCTCTCTCTTTTTCACCTCCCCTCTCTCCCCCCTTTTGCATTGGCTAAATATGTCTGATGGGTGAGGAGGGTGCCCTGGAAGTGGTGCTGATCACCTGTGTGCTAGATCCGTGCATTTTCTGCAGCCATTTTGAATTCTTTTTCCCATTATGGGTGTGAGTGGGGCCTCATGTCTAAGTTTTGCCTAAGGCCTCACAAAGCCTAGAGCCGCCTCTGCTCTTACATCTATTTAGATCAGAAAATGCACGGATCTAGCCGGTGCTAGGTCAAGAGACGGTGTCACACTTTCCTATGAACAATCTATAACACAGAAAAACCCAACAGGAGTTGCTGTAGGATGGTGACACCTTCATCGGGACTTTGTGGTAGAGGGGTCAGACCCAAACTATGGCAGGGAACTCCATGCAGCGGACCCTCCAACACATGTAAGAAGCCGGGACATAATGCAATTTAATCAAATTACAGGCGGGGGTTGAACATTTCCTCAAAAAACAAAACAAAAAAAACCACCACAACAAAAAGGAAACCTTTTCTTTTATAAATCCATAGCCAAGTGAAAGCCCAATTAAGTGCTTTTACTGGGATTCCTGTGTTATCCTATTAGGCTGGTTATTAAGGCCCTCGGATTAGATGGGAGAAATGCGCTGGGAATGGCGGCTGAGGCCTTCGGGTATTATGGCGCACCATCCACATGAACGCAGAGGTTTCTGGGTACAAGCCAACTGCCAGCAAAGATTCATGAAAACCTCGCTGATGCTTGTCAGCAAAACAAAATGAAATAAAGAAATAAAAAAAGAAAAAAAAAAAAAAAAAAAGAAAAAAATCGCAGTGCCGTTGACAGGTGACGAAAAAGATTGCGTTTAGAGAAGTTTAATCCTTTAGCTGCTGGGAGCGCAACCTACAGACAACCAATACATCAATAATGTTTAATGTTAAAGCGGGTCTTCAGTAATTTTCTCATCTTTCCATCCATCTTCTGCCCTTGTTGTTTTAACTTTGGATAGTAAAACATTTTTTTTCTGCCAGTAAATCCCTTATACAGACCACTTCCTCTTTCTTGTCTGGTCATTAGCCTAGACTTATGACATCATGCACAGCTCTCTCTCTCACTCTCGTGTGAGTTTGCCAGGAAGGGAGGCGAGGGGAGTCATAAGAGGGCCAATGAGAGATGCAGAGCTGGAGGTGTGTGTGTAAATCCAGGAAGTGAACAGGCAGCAGCTTCAGCTGCCCACAGTTAAAATGGATGCAGCCAGACTCAGTGGAGGGAGATTTCTGCAGCATATTTGGCAAGTACAGAATCACAGTATATATAAAATAATATGCAAAGTGGTTGGAGGGAAGCTTCAGAATGGCAAAGATGTTTTTATTACAAATTATGTGAGCAGACTGCAGTTCCTCTTTAAATACACAAACCATATATTATGGAAAACACAGACCCAATAGTAAAAGGGTCCAAATTTATATGTAAAGGGTCCATTTTGTAATGCAGCCAGGGCTGACAGAACTCAAGATTTCAGTGCAGCACAGGCAGATTTCTGGCAGGATCACCATTTTTTTATACTGCAACATTTTTTTTCCCCCACAAAACACGTGGAAATGTGCATGTATTGCAGAGATGTACTGAACATCATATTAAAGTGGTTCTAAAGGCGAAGGTTTTTTACCTTAATGCATTGTACGCATTAAGGTAAAACCTTTCCGGGTGCAGCATCCCCCCTCAGCACCCACTTATACTTACCTGAGCCCCATCTCGATCCAGCAATGTGCTTGAGAGCAGCTGCTCTCCTGGGCTCAAATGGGTCCTGCTGCTGTCAATCACAGCCAATGAGTAGAGAGCAGAGGGCGGGGGCCGAGCTGAGCGCTTTGTGTGAATGGACACACAGAGCACAGCTAGGGGGCGAGAATGCTCGAGTGCCCAGATAGCAAGAGCCTTGATATTGGGGGCACTTGGCATGGGGGGACCAAAATATAATAAAACATTTCGGGGCTGCTCTGTACAAAACCATTACACAGAGCAGGTAAGTAGGTTTGTTATTTATAAAATAAAAACACCACAAGCCTTTAAGCTGAACTCTAGTCTTGCTTTCATACTTGCAGAGTTGTACTGGCTCCTATTCTTTACTGAGATTGCCTACTCTGATTTCACTGCACACTGTGAGCTTCTAACAATATGCATTTGAAGCTGCCCCCCTTATTTCCTGCCTGAAGGACATCCAGCATCATCTACACTTTTCCTTCCCATCCTGGCTGTCCCTGGCTCTCCCCTTTCATACATTAGGATTTCAGTCCTTTTACCCATGGAGTCTCACGATCAAGGTGATCTGCAAGCAATTGACAAGTGCCCAAGAAGGCATTTTGATATTTGAATTCCTCCTCCCAAGAGCCAGCCTATTGCTTACATCAAGGCTAGGGGCTCTTGGGAGGAGAACTGAGGATTGGTGCCGTGGTGCTTTCAGGAAGCTCCCACCAGCCACGATCTGCCTGAATTGCGTAGACAAAAACAGAGCCCCGGTAGAGGACATCACTGGATCCAATATTAGGGGTGTAATGAAAAACAGAAAACGTTTTAATAGAATGGGTCATTAGCATTGTAAATGGGGGGGGGGGGGGAAAGGGGCGAGGAACCAGGGGAAGAAAAATATAAGCAGATTAAACGTCATCTTCTATCTGTGCTTTGTTGATAAGAATTCCCTTTAGAGTCCAAAAAGGACACAGAAAAAAGGGAGAAGAAAAAACTTTTATGGCGTGAGGGCAAAAAAAGGGTTAATTCCCCCAACAGGTAAGCAGACAGCAATAAAAACCTGACATGGAGTCTAACACCTCACTGGTCCATCAAACCCTATACCACCACATTTCGGCTAGAGACGCACTTTAACATAAATACTTCCAAAATAAATTTACCGTTTCCATCTTGCATGTTCTACTGTAGGATGGCTCTGGAAGCCATTCCCACACCGTTACACTTTACTCGTAGAATGATGCATTCAATTAGGAGCCCCAATATTACACATCGGTAAGGAATTCGGTGCATCCAAAGGAGAGCAAATATAAGCCACATGTTACAAACAGCCACAACGAACCTGGCCCCATTCCAGCTGTATTAATGAATAGAGTTCCTCCTGGGTCAGAGGTGGTTAGCTGAATGGCAGTGATTTGGGGACACGGTTTCATCAAAGTTCTGGAAGAGGTCCAGGAAGGAAGTAGTGGTGGAAATCAGAAATTCAAGAATACAGCAAAGTGCCGGTGAGATTAATCACACGAGTTGAGTCTTAACAAGCAAAAAGCGAGAACCATGGACTTTTTAGGGACCAAAACAATAGGTTTGTATAAAAAAAACAAAAAACAAACACAACTTTTATTAAAAAGACAGTTACAAATATTATTTTTATTTTATATGGAATTTTAACTATAATTAAGCTACTGATGGGCTCAGTAGACCCAAACCGAACCTGGAATAGTATTATTGTATCAGCCAAGGTGGCGTAGGGTTGTCGACATCCAGAGAGGATTGGCTTAAAATGTATGTAGCTTGGTGGAGCACAACATGTTTCACGCCAAAGAGCTTCCTCGGGAGCGCTTATATATAAATCCGGTATAATAGGTAGTCATTGACATAGTGATTTCATGATTAGGAACCACTCCGATGGCTTACCAATTGTCACTGGGGATCTCAGCTGCCAGTGATAGATGGGATTAGGAGCCAGATACATAAAGTTGTGGCTGGTGGCTCTCAAAAGGGGACATTTACAATGGGTATAGAAAAGTATCACCCGCCGCCCCCTTTTAAAATAATCACGGTATGTTGCTTTGCAGCCTGAAAAGAAGACAGTTCATCGCGGCGATCCGGCGGAGGCTCTTTACCACGTGATCAGCCGTGTCCAATCACTGCTGATCACGATGTAAACAGGAAGAGCCGTTGATCGGCTCTTCCTCACTCGCGTCTGACAGACGAGAGCCGATCAGCGGCTCTCCTGACAGGGAGGTTCACGCTGATTGTTCATCAGCGCAGCCCCCCCCCCTCGGATGCCCACACTGGACCACCAGGATGCCGCCCAGGACCACCAGGAAAGTGGGCAACATGTGGATGGCCAGGTACATCCCCCATGGCCATCCACAAGTTTTAAAACTTGCCCAACATGTGCCAATCAGTGCCCACAAAATGGGCACTGACTGGCACCATAATAGCATAAGAAAGTGATGCCCAGCAATACCACCACCAGTAATAACCAGTGCCACTCTGTGTCCCTCAGTGCCACCCCGTGTCCATCAGTGCCACCTATCGGTGCCCGTCTGTGCAGCCATATCAGTGCCCATCATTGAAGAAAAAACGTATTAAAAAAATTAACAGAAACAAATAAACTTTTTTTTTTCAAAATTTTCGGTCTTTTTTTATTCGTTGCGCAAAAAAAAAATCAAAAAAAAAAAAAAATAAAAAAATCGCAGAGGTGATCAAATACCACCAAAAGAAAGCTCTATTTGTGGGAACAAAATGATAAAAAAAATAGTTTGAGTACAGTGTAGCATGACCGTGCAATTGTCAAATTGCGACAGCGCTGAAAGCTGAAAACTGGCCTGGGCAGGAAGGTGCGCAAGTGCCTGGTATTGAAGTGGTTAAAGAAGTGAAAGGTATTTGGTACAACACAGACTCTACCTGGATCAGGACGTCACTCTAAACTGGATGAAAGAGCCATGAGGAAACTGATCAGAGAGGCTACCAAGAGGCCTACAGCAACTCTGAAGCAGTTGCATTAATTTAATGAGAAAGAGTGGTCATCATGTGCATGTGACAATATTACAAGTTCTACACAAATGTGGCTTGCATGGGAGGATTGTTAGAAAAAAGCCACTGCTCAAGAAAGGCCACCAGAAAGTTGTCAATGGGAATGTGGTTTACCTTCCAACATGACAATGACCCAAAGCACACAGCAAAAATGACCACACAGTGGTTAAAGGAGAAAAAGTTGAATGTCCTTGCATGGCCTAGTCAGAGCTCAGACTTAAACCCCATTGAAAATCTGTGGAATGACTTAAAGACTGCAGTCCACAAACGGTCACCATCAAATTTAACTGAAGTTGAGCAGTTCTGCAAAGAAGAGTGGGCAAATACTGCAAAGTTAGAAGAGACATATCCCAAAAGAGGCTGTAATTAAAGCAAAAGGTAGTTCAACAAAACACTGACAAGGGGGTAATCCTTTTTCCAACTCAGTGATTCCGCTTTTGAATTATTTTTTCCTGACATGTTGGTGTTATAAGTTGCACAGAGTTAATACAGCTGGAAAAAACAAAAATTTAGGGCTGCGGAAATTAACGATTAATTCCTCGATTAATCGTTAATTTTTTTGATCGATCAAAATTCTTTTGATCGGTACTAGTGGTGCAACGGCGGAGCTCCACTGCTGCCTCGGCCATAGGAAAGCCCATCTTGGTCCACCCGGCGGCAGCCTAGAGCGGCGCACGGACATCATCACCCGGCCTCAACTGCTCGTGTTCGGCCGGCTTCTCTGGTAAGACTAAGCAAGCACTAATTTTGCTATACAGTGGGGGAGATGTGGACCATATTACAATGGGGGGGGGGGAGAGATGTGGACCATATTACAGTGGGGGGGGGAGAGATGTGGACCATATTACAGTGGGGGGGGAGAGATGTGGACCATATTACAGTGGGGGGGGGGGGAGAGATGTGGACCATATTACAGTGGGGGGGGGGGAGAGATGTGGACCATATTACAGTGGGGGGGGGAGATGTGGATCATATTACAGTGGGGGGGGAGAGATGTCTGTGGATCATATTACAGTGGGGGGGGGGAGAGATGTCTGTGGATATTACAGTGGGGGGGGATATTACAGTGGGGGGGAGATGTCTGGATATTACAGTGGGGGGGATATTACAGTGGGGGGGGAGATGTCTGTGGATATTACAGTGGGGGGGAGATGTCTGTGGATATTACAGTGGGGGGGGAGATGTCTGTGGATATTACAGTGGGGGGGGGAAGATGTCTGTGGATATTACAGTGGGGGGGGGGGAGATGTCTGTGGATATTACAGTGGGGGGGGGGGAGATGTCTGTGGATATTACAGGGGGGGGGAGATGTCTGTGGATATTACAGGGGGGGGGAGATGTCTGTGGATATTACGTGGGGGGGGAGATGTCTGTGGATATTACAGTGGGGGGGGAGATGTCTGTGGATATTACAGTGGGGGGGGAGATGTCTGTGGATATTACAGTGGGGGGGGAGATGTCTGTGGATATTACAGTGGGGGGGGGAGATGTCTGTGGATATTACAGTGGGGGGGGAGATGTCTGTGGATATTACAGTGGGGGGGGGGAGATGTCTGTGGATATTACAGTGGGGGGGGAGATGTCTGTGGATATTACAGTGGGGTAGATGTCTGTGGATATTACAGTGGGGGGGGGGAGATGTCTGTGGATATTACAGTGGGGGGGGGGAGATGTCTGTGGATATTACAGGGGGGGGGAGATGTCTGTGGATATTACAGGGGGGGGAGATGTCTGTGGATATTACAGGGGGGGGGAGATGTCTGTGGATATTACAGTGGGGGGGGGAGATGTCTGTGGATATTACAGTGGGGGGGAGATGTCTGTGGATATTACAGTGGGGGGGAGATGTCTGTGGATATTACAGTGGGGGGGGAGATGTCTGTGGATATTACAGTGGGGGGGGAGATGTCTGTGGATATTACAGTGGGGGGGGAGATGTCTGTGGATATTACAGTGGGGGGGGAGATGTCTGTGGATATTACAGTGGGGGGGAGATGTCTGTGGATATTACAGTGGGGGAGATGTCTGTGGATATTACAGTGGGGTAGATGTCTGTGGATATTACAGTGGGGGAGATGTCTGTGGATATTACAGTGGGGGAGATGTCTGTGGATATTACAGTGGGGGAGATGTCTGTGGATATTACAGTGGGGGAGATGTCTGTGGATATTACAGTGGGGGGGGGGAAGAGTTGTCTGTGGATATTACAGTGGGGGGGGGGGAAGAGTTGTCTGTGGATATTACAGTGGGGGGGGGGGAAGAGTTGTCTGTGGATATTACAGTGGGGTAGATGTCTGTGGATATTACAGTGGGGGAGATGTCTGTGGATATTACAGTGGGGGAGAGTTGCAATGCAAGGAGATCAGCTAAAAAGTAGTTGGATCTGTATGTGCATTATAATTAATCGAAATTAGTTGATTATTCGATTTAATAAATTTTAAAAAACGATGAATCGAACACGAAATTTTTCTTCAGTAACAGCTATGACCAAAACAACTAATCGATTATGAAATTAATCGATTACTATTTTCATAATTGATTAATCGGCCAGTAAACATAATGGGGTAAAAAAAAAAAAAAAAAAAAAAAAAAAAAAACTAAAATGAGCCCTTTACAGTACAAAAAGAGCAAATCGCTACTGTAAATATTACTTTCACTGTACCACAGTAAAAAATTAACCCCCTACAGCGATTTGCTCTTTTTGTACTAATTTTAGTTTTTTTAACCCCATTATGTTACTAAACATCTCAGGCCCGGGTCACACCTGTTTTTTTGGCGCTTTTTGCAGAAACACACTACAGGTCATTTACATGGTTTCCTATGGGACACGTTCACATCCATGATTTTTTCAGCTGCTGCGTATTTGGAAAGGACAAGTACTTTTTTTAACGCAAAACGGTGCTATTTTGGTTTTTTGGTTCAATATACTTCAATAGAGAAGCTGCAGAAAAGCATGTAATAATGTGGTTTTGCGGCAATTTTTGTTTTTTAGTCTGCCCAACAACAAATTGGGCAAAATTTTTTTTTTTTTAAATGCAGCAAACCTTTTTTTTTTTACGGTTATTAACCGATTAATCGAAACAATAAATCGGCCAACTAATCGATTATGAAGATAATCGTTAGTTGCAGCCCTAGTAACAGCCATACAAAAATTGTGTTTTTATTTCAGGATGCAATTTTTAAGGGGGCGATTCTTTTCTATACCTACTGTAGATACAGGTTGTAGGCCATATTTTATATATATATATATATATATATACATATATATATATATATATACATATACACACACACACACACACACACACACACACATATACACACACACACACAATTTACCGTATATACTCGAGTATAAGCCGAGTTTTCAGCACTTTTTTGCGCTGAAAATGCCCCCCCCCCCTCTGCTTATACTCGAGTCACCTTTTTGCGCCTGATCTCCCGGAATTTCGGGACCCTGTACCGGCCGCTTCCTCTACAAGTGTGCAAAGTTTTTTTTGTCTGGGGGACCTACAGCCGGGGAGCACCGATTTTTTTTCAAAGCTGGGCACCCCTTCCATAGGCTCCCATGTTAAACGTCAGTCTAGTCATGGACACAGTGAGGCATGGGCACAGTGAGGCATGCACATGGACACCCTAGGCTTATACTCGAGTCAATACGTTTTCCCAGTTTTTTGTGGTAAAATTAGGTGCCTTGGCTTATATTCGGGTCGGCTTATACGCGAGTATATACAGTAAGTTCTTTTTTTTTTTCCTCAATGTACACACAGCACCCCATATTGACAGAAAAACACAGCATTGTTGTCATTTTTGCAGATTTATTAAAAAAGAAAAAAACTTAAATATCACATGGTCCTAAGTATTCAGACCCTTTGCTCAGTATTTAGTAGAATCACCCTTTTGATCTAATACAGCCATGAGTTTTTTTGGGAAAAATGCAACAAGTTTTTCACACCTGGATTTGGGGATCCTCTGCCATTCCTCCTTGCAGATCCTCTCCAGTTCTGTCAGGTTGGATGGTAAACGTTGGTGGACGGCCATTTTTAGGTCTCTCCAGAGACGCTCAATTGGGTTTAAGTCAGGGCTCTGGCTGGGCCATTCAAGAACAGTCACGGAGTTGTTGTGAAGCCACTCCATTTTAGCTGTGTGCTTAGGGTCATTGTCTTGTTGGAAGGTAAACCTTTGGCCCAGTCTGAGGTCCTGAGCACTCTGGAGAAGGTTTTCTTCCAGGATATCCCTGTACTTGGCCGCATTCATCTTTCCCTCGATTGCAACCAGTCGTCCTGTCCAAGCAGCTGAAAAACACCGCCACAGCATTATGCTGCCACCATCATGCTTCACTGTTGGGACTGTATTGGACAGGTGATGAGCAGTGCCTGGTTTTCTCCACACATACCGCTTAGAATTAAGGCCAAAAAGTTCTATCTTGGTCTCATCAGACCAGAGAATCTTATTTCTCACCATCTTGGAGTCCTTCAGGTGTTTATTAGCAAACTCCATGCAGGCTTTCATGTGTCTTGCACTGAGGAATTGTTGAAATTTTTGCAGATTTATTAAAAAAGAAAAACTGAAATATCACATGGTCCTAAGTATTCAGACCCTTTGCTGTGACACTCATATTTAACTCAGGTGCGGTCCAATTCTTCTGATCATCCTTGAGATGGTTCTACACCTTCATTTGAGTCCAGCTGTGTTTGATTATACTGATTGGACTTGATTAGGAAAGCCACACACCTGTCTATATAAGACCTTACAGTTAACAGTGCATGTCAGAGCAAATGAGAATCATGAGGTCAAAGGAACTGCCTGAAGAGCTCAGAGAGACAGAATTGTGGCAAGGCAAGGATCTGGCCAAGGTTACAAATTTTTTTTTGCTGCACTTAAAGTTTCTAAGAGCACAGTGGCCTCCATAATCCTTAAATGGAAGACGTTTGGGACGACCAGAACCCTTCCTAGAGCTGGCCGCCCTGCCAAACTGAGCTATCGGGGGAGAAGAGCCTTGGTGAGAGGGGTAAAGAAGAACCCAAAGATCACTGTGGCTGATCTCCAGAGATGCAGTCGGGAGATGGGAGAAAGTTGTAGAAAGTCAACCATCACTACAGCCCTCCACCAGTCGGGGCTTTATGGCAGAGTGGCCCGATGAAAGCCTCTCAGTGCCAGACACATGAAAGCCTGCAGGGAGTTCGCTAAAAAACACCTGAAGGACTCCAAGTTAGCCGCCGCGACATTAGCGGTAAAGCGCCGCTTAAAATAGAGGCACTATACCGCTACCGCCCCAGTGTGAAAGGGGCCTTAAAGCTGTGGCTGTCAAAGGAGGGGTCATTTTTATAAAGGCTGTTGGCAGGAGGGGGTTATGTCATCATTGCCATAGTAATCACATGATTGGGAACCAATGACTTCCCAATAGTCAGTGGGGGTCACAGCTGTCAGTGACAGGTGAAATTGAGAGCCAGCAGCCACTAAAACTGGTGTCTCTCAAAGGGGGGACGTTTATATTCAGTGTGTGGGCAGAAAGGGGTTAAAAAGATTAAAAATTACTTTAAAAAAATGACCTTAACATATTAAAGCCTAAATGATATTTCAGCGTTCCTTTTACATATATTTAAAAATTTTCCTCTTTAAAAAGAAATAAACAAAAATTATATGTTATTTCCTTCATTACAATTCTACAAGCAGAGGAAACTCCTTGTATGTGAACGTTAGACCGCCATCCCTCCCACACATTGGAAGGAAGCAACCTTCTCTGAAACTTTAGTGACATCACCGCTCAAGGAGATTTTATAGTCAATTAAGTTAATTGCTTGCAGCCGTGATATCACAAGGGTAGGACAAACCATCCTGAATACATTACTCTTCATAGGAAATTGCTCTCAGTATATTTCTGCATTCTTTGCTGGGGAAATTCGCTAGGTAACTACAAAGTGACAACTATCATAACTGTATCAACCACTACAAAGGATGGCAATTATAGCATGCCAACTAAAATCTATCTTCCTGCTCTATAAACTGAGGTTCATCGTCAGCGTCTTCCTTTTACGTTAATTATTCCCCCCCCCCCCCCCACATCTGCATTCACATTTAGACCCGCACTGAAAAACATCATCTAGAGATTGAAAGTCTGAGACTAATTGGGTGCCGAGTACAGTACAGGCAGTTTTTATTACAAGTGATGCCCTCACATTGCCCAGTTAAGGCAAAATGACAACGTCTGCAAACAACTCACTTTATACTTACTAAGCCACACTTGTTCATCACCTTCCCACTAAAGTGTACCAAGCCTTTCCAAATTCTGGTAGCAGCTGCTGTGGGTGCATAGACTGGGGGAGTGTTGTCATGAGCCGCCCCAATTTACAGGCTTTGGGACTGTTGATTGTCTGAAAGTCACAGCCTGTCATATTGCCTGTGTGTGTAAGGGTCCCTACTCACCAGATGTAGTGGACCCTATTGTCATATGACAGATGCGGCAAAAATCGCTTTGGTGGTCTCACAGATCCGTGGTCACCTCAGATGTTTGCGACTTCTGAAGACGCTACGTGGTGACGAAATGCGTCAAGTTGGAACGCACGGTATGTAGACACATACACAGATGGAATGCACGCCGGAGCATAGCGCCCCATGGCTCCCGTTGTTCATTGGGATGTCCATATTTTCTATTGTTGCATTACTTTGTTGTATGTAACCAGCTACGGATTGTTTAATAAAAACTAGAACTTTTCATACTACAAGAGGCCAGTCCTTCCGTTTTCTTCATAATCGACTACACATGCCTCGAGATTCCATTGCGGGCAAAGGAAAATGGTGAACATCTGAGACCACCAAAGAGAATTTTGACTCCTCTCGGTCATATGACAAGAGGGTCAACTACATCTGGTGAATAGGGACCCTTATCACACCTGTGGTGAATTGGTGGCACTGGAGAAGGGATCAATATATGAAGAAAAGCACAAGGCACTTTATGTGGAAGATTGCACAAATTTACTGGGACTGAGCACTTCGTAATACATCATACGGTTCTGAAAAACAATTTGAGATCCATCTATACACAAACAAACACACACACACACACACACACACACACACACACACACTTTGTATGCGATCTGACATGCATTGATTGAGGCTAGTTGCACATAAGAATCCATTTTCGGGGTTCCTACACACAGGGGTTTATTAACTAAAGGCAAATCCACTTTGCACTACAAGTGCACTCGCTGTAAGACCCCTTTCACACTGGAGGCATTTTTCAGGCGCTTTAGCGCTAAAAATAGCGCCTGTAAAGCACCTGAAAAAAGCCTCAGCTGCAATCCCAGTGTGAAAGCCCGAGTGCTGCTGCGCTGGCAGGGCGTCAAAAAAAGTCCTGCAAGCAGCTTCTTTGCAGCTCTTTAGGAGTGGTGTATACACCACTCCTAAAGCACCCCTGCCCATTGAAATCAATGGGCAGCGTTGCCGAACCGCCGGCAAAGCGGCGCTTTTAACCATTTTTCGGCTGATAACGGGGGTTAAAAGCACCCCGCTTGCGGACGAAAAGCGCCACAAAAATGACGGTAAAGCGCTGCTATAAACAGCACCATTTTGCCGCTGACGCCCAGGCGCTTTCAGTGAGAAAGCACTCTAAATCTGAAGGGGACATGCAAGGAAAAAATAAAATAAAAAACACAAACACCGCATTTTTGCTTGCACATGATTGGATGATGGAAATCAGCAGAGCTTCCCCTCATTTTGCTCTTCCCCTCAGATCTACAGCGACTGCACTTCCAAGTGCACTTGTAGTGCAAAGTGGATTTGCCTTTAGTAAATCAACCCCTCCTCATAGTATTTGGTTAGTTGCACTGATCATAGGTTATATCCATTATATTGCAAGCGCTATTTGCACATAGGGTTTACCCTATGAGCCTGTATTTGTAAGTCAATACCCACCAACGGTTTGGAATAGCAGCTGTGTTGAGATATTATTGGGACAAGTACATTTATTAGTTTCTGATGACGTCAAAACACAACTTCCGAAACGCATAGGGCGGAGCTTCCGAGACACGTCACTTCCAGCATTTGAAGTGCAGGTGGAGTGCATGGTGTCAGTAGAAATTTCGATTTTCATTCTACTTCATTTATCTAGAGGTGCCTGTTTATCATTTAAATATTAGTGCATTAAATTAATACTTTGATATACTACACTATGGGAGGTACTTCCATCCTCATCCCCGGCTAGGGGGTTTGCTGCAGAAAGCTTTAAAAAGGTGCAGGAGCACCGTTATCCACATGTAGCCGCCTCCTCACTCCCCTCTCTGCATCAGCTCATCTTTCTCTTGTCTAGGGGTACCTTAGAGGGGCGGGAGCGGGGTCACCACGCCAAGCCTTCACCACAGGTGTCCGTGCGGCGTGAGCAAAGTTCTTTCTCTACCTTCCGGTCAGTGTTGTGCACCTGGAGTTACCTTGAACAATGTCCACCAGAAAAGAGCCCCACACCATTAAAGTGCAACACTCCTTTATGCTGTTCATCCAAGAAGAATAATCAGTTAGACTCCCTTAAAGAACAGAACAAACAAGGAGGTCACTGGCAATCTGCTGCACCCGGTCTTCAAGTGAGTTGTTCCCCCCAGTTCATTACGCCATCCGGATTTGGGTACCCAATCCCTGGGTTCCCTAGGACCTCCGTCTCTCGTGGAACTCAGTGTTGGGCACTGAGCTCCAGACCTCCATTCGAGTACCTCACCCCAGGCTAAAGGTGCCTGGGATGGAACACAACCTCCGGACGCCCTCTAGGCCTAGGCCGCCTAGAGGACCGACACGAACCACCGCCCTCAGGCTGAAGGTGCCTGGGACTCCGACCCCGTGGCAAAGATGGCCGGCCCCTTTATACCCTCTCCTAGCAAGCACGGCGGGTTCCCCGCCCCACCATACCGCTGCCGAAGGAGGACAAAAAGGAGGCACAGCAATGGTTCAACCCCAGCCCAGGGCGACAGCGCCACCCGCTGGGCCGCAGGGAACTACACATCACTGATGTCTCTGCCAGGTTTGAATTACACCCGGGAAAGTACATACCCGCTACAAACACAAAGCAATAAGGGGATTTAGATCACCTTTTGGATGGATGGATGGATTAGACACAGAGCACATTGTTAATGGACTTTAATTTTATTTGCATAATCCATTGGAGATATAGGTTTAGGAAGGTTGTTTGTATGCACACATCTAGACAGATTGCAGTCCTTTTTTTGGAACTTTAGCTCCATCTTGCCATAGGACTCAGACATACTACCCATTCCCTGAGCTGGACATGGCACCTGTCCCTCTGGGGCACACCAAGCATCGAGAGGGCCCAACTCTAAAATTACAATCTCTTTTTTCCACAACATTTATTATGTCAAACAAACAAAAAAAATATTCAGCTCCATTTTAAACCAGCTTCTGTTATCTATCATCAAACACGGCCTGAGCACAGCTGCGGCTGCTTTTTCATCACTCCATGAAATGTGATCGATGCCGAGGCGGTATTAGCCATTAGCAAACCCTTACAAGTGATGACACTTCAAAGAGGCTTCAGAGAAAGGCTCCGGCCTACAAGATGACAGAGCGATGTAGCACCCTCCTTATCCAAGCACGCCGGCCCAGCTTCAGCTGGAACTGTGGAATTTCACAGGAATCAGCACATTGCCCTTCAAGCTTTAAAACACCAAATTTTTATCAAGAAAGCCGGCTCTATGTAAAAATATGTTGTTTATTACAGATAAATAGGGATGTAAACACAAGGATTCCCTCAGAGAAACACTTCAAGGTTTCCCATTTGTTTAGAGTAAGACGCAGGATTTAGTATGCAGTCCTATCCAGTATCTGATGTGAGGGCGACACACGCTCCCTGGCCCATTGTTAGCAATTATACAGTAATCAAGGGAAACGTTTCCTTAGAATGCCTTCATTTCCACTTATTTCCCTTCATTTGTTTCCCAAACATTCCACATATGAACAATCGAGATGCCTGCAGCAGAAAGGCCTCTCTGACCCCGTCGTGACTTCAATAGCACTTTAATCGGCCCATATGTAAAATGAACCCTTTCACTGCCAGAGCCGTTTTTTGCATTTTTTTTTCTACATACGTTTTTTAGGCCTGAAAATTTCCGGTACATTAAACCCATAAAACATTGTATTTTCTTTTTAAAGCAGTCATCCTAGAAAAGAAAAAAAAAAGTGGTAGTTCCAACACAGTTAATTTTAGGCCACATTATTTGGTATAATATAAAAGATGGGGCTGTGCCGAGTAAAAAGATACCCAACATGTCAGGCCTTAAAAAAAAAAAAAAATGGGCCCGTGAAATGGCAACAAACATTGTCAAGTTTTCAACAGGCAACACTTTAAAAGCAACTACAAATCGTGCGTTTAGAGTTCCCTATGAATAATGGATCTAGAATTATTGCTCTCACTCCGGCGTGTATGGCGATACGTCACATCTGTAGCGCAATCAACATTTTCGTGCATGTGGGAGGTGGGGGAGTCACATTTGAAGTGCTTGGGTGTAATTTTACATTCAACTCCCCCCCCCCCTTCCCATCACTTAAGGGACAAAAAAGCACCCTATGTGAGGCATTTAAATGAGGCATCAGAGGCAGTGTTGCCAACTGTCAGTATTTTTACTGGCAGCCAGTAAAAAACAGGCAATTTTCTCCTGCCAGTAAAAAATAATATGGCTGTAATGCTCGGCTTGGTCCGGAGCCATCTGAGACCATCCAAGTGCCTGCTACAGTGTGATCGGGTGGCTCTGGCGGAGGCGGTACCAGAGCACGTGGGGTGATGTTATGGTGCAATGGAGCCAAGCAGAGCAGCCTGAGCCTTATGTGCGTGTCTGCGGTATGGGAGCAAGTCAGGCTGGGACAGGGACTGTCATTGCGGTTTAGACTGGAGGGACCACTTGGCTTGGAGAGAGACGGTCACTGGACACTGCTGTCAGTGTCACTGGGAGAGTCAATTTTGTGTGTGTGCCGCCCATTCTAATTTCTTGCCCTCTTGAGTCCTGTCCCTGAGCTACTTACTATATATCGATAATATAAGAAATGTTTTTTGCCTTATTTACCTTAAATCACATTGCTAATTGCATATTGTATTTGCTTGTAGCCAACATACTGTAATTTGCACTTAAAACTGTAACTTTGTAACTTTTGGAAATGCCAGTAAAAACTCTGATTAGAGGTCACCATGCCAGTCCCAGGTCCCGCCGATAGGTGCGCAGTGCGAATAGCCGGGAGGGGGGGTGTATTCCCAGCAGTTATGAGGCCAGGGTTGTTGTGGAAGTGCCCCGGAGTCTGCAGTCTGAAATTATTTCAGGACTGCCATCCAATAGTTTGGAGTATATAAAGACATACTGTATAAGCAGAGATGGATTTGAGACCCTGCCATCTGCTTTTTTTGGTTTACCGATGTCCAGACACACAGTAACGTGCATCGTGCCCTGCAGAAGCCCCCTATCATCTTAGAAATAAACAGTCTATGAAGAGCCTCTCATGATTGTCAATGTTGTTGGAGTGCTGATGTCAAGATCTCCGCCCTACACACCTAAACAAACATCAGTCCACGGACAGCCTCTTGTGACTGTCAATATTGGTGAAGAAGTAGTGATGCGAGGACCTCCGCTCTACACACCTACATATGCAACAGCACCAGATCAAAAATTAAGAAAAGAAAAACTAAAGTTATCCAAAAGTAACCAGAGGAATTAGAACACTTGGTAAATATGTTATCCTGCGCTACCTCGTTGTATGTATGTGAAGTATATATGGTTTGTAATGCCCCAACAGGGTGCGCTGATAATCTTCTGTTGGGTGGCCGCATACAATCTGATTGTGTTCCCACAATGTGAAAAAAAATTCAAGCTTATTATACAGAATTTATATAGCGCCGACAGTTTGCACAGCGCTTTACAACAGTAGGGCAGACAGTACAATTACAATACAATTCAATACAATACAGGGAGAATCGGAGGGCCCGGCTTGTTAGAGCCTACAATCTAGGAGGGAGAGTCAAGTGAAGCGAAAGGGTAATAACTGTGGGGGATGAGCTGATGAAGAAAATAAAATAACAGTTGTTCGGAGAAGCCTACCCTGCCTCCACCCAAGAGAAAAGTTTTCAGGTATCACCTAAAATTAGATTGGGGTAGGGTATTCCAGAGGATGGGAAAGGCTCGGAAGAAGTCCTGGAGCAGAGTATGGGAGGAGGTGATGAGGGAGCTAGAGAGCAGGAGGTCTTGGGAGGAATGAAGAGAATGATTGGGTTGGTGTTTGGAGACTAGGCTAGTGATGTAGCTGGGGGCAGAGTTGTGGATGGCTTTGTAAACTTGTTAGTATTTTGAATTAAATTTGTTGGATGAGAGGCAGCCAATGGAGGGATTGGCAGAGAGGTGTAGCAGACGCTGAGCGGTTTGTAAGGTGGATGAGTTGGGCAGCAGTATTCATGATGGACTGAAGGGGGGATAGCCTATTTAAAAGGTAAGACAATGAGGAGGGAGTTGCAGTAGTCGAGGCGAGAGATGACCAGGGAGTGAATCAGGAATTTTGTGGTTTTATTGGTTAGGAAGGGACGTAGTTTGGAGATGTTGGGGGTTGAGGCGGCAAGCTTTGGAAAGGGATTGGATGTGGGGCCGAAAAGGAGAGTTCAGAGTCCAGGATAACACCTAGCACCCTGGCATGTGGGAAGGGTGGATGAGGCACATGGGGAGGGGGGAATATTATGAGCTCAGTTTTGCACAAGTAAGTTTGAGGAAGTGGTGTGACATCCAGACATGTCGGTTAGTAACGTGCAAGGAGACTGATGGAGTGAGTTGAGGGGTGGAGAGATAGATTTGGGTGTCAGTGTAGAAATGATACTGAAAGCCGTGTAAGGCAATCAGCTGACCCAGAAGTAAAAGTACAGAATAGTGTGTTGGTTTTTGCAGTTAGCAAGTCATTTGTGACTTTTAGAAGAGCAGTTTCTATGGAGTTTTGGAGGGAGAAATCCAGACTAAAGGGGATCAAGAAGGTTATTCTTTATGGAGGTGGTCACTCGGTTGGTTGTAGACCAGGTTTACAAGGAGTTTAGAGGAAAAAGGGGAGCAAGAAGATAGGGCGTAGTTTATTAAGATTGGTAGGGTCCAAGGACGGCTTTAAGTATAGGAGTGACCAGTGCATGTTTTAGAGCATTGGGGAAGATGCCAGAAGAGAGGGAGAGAGTGAAGATGTGGGTTAGAGAGTGTAGGATAGAGTCAGAGGGTGACCATAGTATTTGAGAGGGAATAGGGTCCAGGAGACAGGTGGTTAGGTGAGTGTTAGAAAGGAGTTTAGCAACTTCGTCGATAGTAGCAGGTTTGAAAAAAGGGGAGTGTCAATTGTATCTGTTGACATGGGGAGATACAATTTGTGATGAAATCTCCACTCTACAGGTATCAGTCTTATTTTTAAAATGATTAGCAATCTCCTGGGCAGTGAGTGAGTTAGTGGAGGGAGGCAGTGGAGGACAAAGTAGAGAGTCAAAAAGGTAAAGAAGGAGTTGACAGGGACTGGATGAGAAGGTGGCAGTGTGGAAGTAAGAATTGTATTTTTGGAGGGCAGATTTGTATTGGTTGAAGTCTTTGACAAACTAAAGCCTCGTACACACGACCAGTTTTCTCGTCAAGAAACAAGAAAACTGCTGGGAGAGCTTTCATGCAGAGAAAACGTTCGTGTGTATGGTTTCTCGTCGAGAAAACTGCCGGGAATCTCAACGAGAAAAATAGAGAACCTGCTCTCTATTTTCTCTTCTGGATTATCGTTTTTCTCGTCGGCCTGTTTCCCGACGAGAAAACCGGTCGTGTGTATGCTTTTCCGAGTCTTAAAAAACCGCACATGCTCAGAGTCAAGTACAAGACGGGAGCGCTCCTTCAGGTAAAACTAGCATTCTTAATGGAGATAGCACATTCGTCACGCTAAAACGAACTGAAAGCACAAATCGTCTCTCCCCAAACTTTTACCAACACGCGGTAACACGAGATCAACAAAAGCAGCCCAAGGGGTGGCGCCATTGGAATCGAACTTCCCCTTTATACTGCCATCGTACATGACCGCACTTTACAACGACGAGATTTGGAATGGACAGTGCGTATGCAAGGAAAGCTTGACAAGAATCTCGTCAAGAAAAACTACGTTTTATTTTACGACAAGATTCTCGGTCGTGTGTACTAGGCTTTAGTCTTATGCCACAGACACGTAAGAGCACGGCTACGTTTGAGATTTCTGGCATCATCTGTTTGCTAGGGTTGTAGGGGTCGAGGCCCAAATCTGTGTGTAGTGAGGGGAGTGAGCATGTCCAGGGATTTATTGTAGACAGAAGTGGCTATTGTACACAAAAAGATACAAATTATTGTTGCGCCTATAATATCATCAAGTGTGCATGAAGCAAATCCCTATGTGATCTTCAAATTATAAAATTCCATGATATCCTATAGATACATAATCCTGTGCTATTATAACAATTAACAATAATCATTCCTTGAAGCTATCCTTTTTAAAGTCAACAAAATTGCAATAATCCATTCACACAGGGGCAACACGACTTTCAGAGCGACTTTGGCAGGCAACTTGGACACGACTTGAGAATGAATCACAGCGCGACATGAAGCTACTTACAAGGCAACTTCAAGTTGCCTGCAGGACAGGAGACATTCCAGTGGCCAATCAAACAAGAATCAGCTCTGTGGGAGGGAGGGGGGAGGGAGAGGTTTGCCTGAGAAATTTATGTTTTCTTCCTGGAAAGTTGCTTCTGTTAAGACAGGGGATCCGACTTCTGAGCGACTTCCATTGAAATCAATGGGTACAGATCGCCTAGCAGTTGCCTAGAAGTCGGATTGAAGTAGTACAGGAACCTTTTTTGACGTCGGAGCGACTGCATTAGTGTGCATTAAGACGGCGGCTCCATTCACTTACATTGATTTTCTCATGCAGCGCGACTTGAGGCGACTAGGGGCGACTTGAAGTCGGATCCAAAGTTGCCCCTGTGTGAATGGGCTCTTAGTCCATGAACAGACGTGTTCCTCTTTAAAAGTGCTTAAAACGCCAATTAATGTATTCCATGCAAAAAGTTTGAGTGCCTCAAAATCTTGTAAACACATTCCACCATAAAAGTGCTAGTGCTTCAGTCACTCCAATGTAAGTTATCCACAAAAAATGTGCCAAGTGCTTCTGTGCAAACCCACCACCTTCCACATTATACGCTCACCTCTATTATTGACCGCTCATAACTGGTAAATGGATGGGTTTACTTCCGCTTTAAATTGTCATTAACTGTATCAATGTCGATGTCATCTTTCTGTTGTTGTAGCCTCTGTGGACCAATTTCTCGGTCATAAATAAAAAGGTGTAGACACCCCAGCCACCCCCTCTAGTCTTGAGCTGGCCATAGATGGATTTAAATTTGGCCTGTTCAGCAGGACCCAGATGTACAGGTGCACCTTCAAAAAAAAAAAAAAGTGAAAAAAAAAGAGTGAAAAAAACACACGCCATTTATTTTTTTTGACGATTATGGCTTATAGCTAGTGAAAATCCAAAATTCAGTATCTCAGAAAATTAGGATATTACAGAAGACCAAAAAATAAATAAAATAAGGATTTTAAATACAGAAATGTTGGCTTACTGAAAAGTATGTCCATGTACAGTATAGTATGCACTCAATACTTGGTCGGGGCTCCTTTTGCATGAATTACTGCATCAATGCAGCGTGGCATAAAGGTGATCAGCCTGTGGCACTTCTACAGTGTTATGGAAGCCCAAGTTGCTACAATAGAGGCCTTCAGCTTGTCTGCATTGTTGGGTCTGGTGTCTCATCTTCCTCTTGACAATACCCCACAGATTCTCTATAGGGTTTAGGTCAGGCGAGTTTGCTGGCCAACAGGGCTGGTGCAAGGAGTTTTGACACCCTAGGCCATGGATATGCAATTAGCGGACCTCCAGCTGTTGCAAAACTACAAGTCCCATCATGCCTCTGAGTGTCATGCTTGCTGCTGTCAGAGTCTCGCTATGCCTCATGGGACTTGTAGTTTGGCAACAGCTGGAGGTCCGCTAATTGCATATCCCTGCCCTAGGCGAAGCCTCATTTTGCCGCCCCCCCCATTGGTTCCGCCCCTCACAGATTTTTGCGGCGCCTCTTCACCTATTTCTTCAGCCGTGGTCCACAGGCCTGTACCTGTGCCTCTGGACACGGCCCGAAGACAGCTAGAGGGTGGCACCGGCTCACTTCCTCATGCCAGCTGTGGTCCACAGGCTAGAGCAGTATACAGAGAGGCCAACTGTGTAACTGCCTGTCTGTACGAGCAGACAGATACACTGACAATGCTTTACAGGCTCCTAGTAAAAAATAATAAATGCACATTTTTTGACCTGCAAAAAAACCTGCATTTATTTACAAAAGTGGATTTGAACCTCCACACCTCAAATCACCCCAATTCCTGTATTTTCAGGTCTCAGATCACCACAATTATTCCACCTTCACACCCCAGATCACCCCATCACTGTATCATCTTGAACGCCTGTACCCTCCTGCACATCTGTTCATACACACATCAGTTCCTATATGCACCCCCCTGCACATCTGTACACACACACACACAAAGTTCCTCTTTGTAACCCCCCCCCTCCAACACACACACACACACACACACACACACACATCTGTTCCCCCTCCACATTACACACACACACACACACACACACACCCTCTGTACCTCCCCTGCACATGTGTCCCCCCACCACACCAGTAACCCCTCTGTACACCACTGCACACACACACACACACTCCCCCCTGCACATCAGTTCCCCCCTCTGTACCCCCCTGCACATCTGTCCACACACACACACACACACACACACACGTTCCCCCCTGTACACACACACACGTTCCCCCCCTCTGCACATCTGTCTCCCCCCCCCCCCCCCCCCCCACACACACACACACACACACACACATTCCCCCTCTGCACATATGTCCACACACCCACACCCACACCACACAAGCTGACTTTGGACTTGATAAAACACCGTGGACCAACATCAGCAGATGACATGGCTCCCCAAATCATCACTGACTGTGAAAAATGTTGCATTTCATTTGGAAATCAAGGTCCCAGAGTCTGGAGGAAGAGTGGAGAGGCACAGAAAAAGTAGCATGGAGGTCCAGTGGGAAGTTTCCACAGTCAGTGGCTGCAGCCGTAATCCCCAAAATTAAAAAAATTAAATAAATGCTTGAAATATATCACTCGGTGTGCAACACATTTAGAAAAAAAAATAGGATTTTTTACTCACCGTAAAATCCTTTTCTCTGAGTCCATGGACCGACACAGCTTCTCTATTGACAAAGTGGGTATTATCCGTTAATTAGGAGTGACTAGGCAGAAAAACTTGTAAAAAGTGTTGCATCACACCTTCTACAGTACCGCCCAGGGGGCGGACCCTCTGGGTATACCCTCTCAGTCTGCACATCGCAGATCAGTTCGTCAAAAAGCAGTACAAACTTAAAAGGAGGGGTGGGTGCTGTGTCGGTCCATGGACTCAGAGAAAAGGATTTTACGGTGAGTAAAAAATCCTATTTACTCTTTCGTCCATGGACCGACACAGCTTCTCTATTGACAAAGTGGGACGTCCCAAAGCAGTGTCAGAGAAAAAACGAGGGGTGGTAACAGCATAAAAACAAACTTCACCCCAAAACAGCACTCCTCCAACGGAGGAGTTGCAACTCTAAACAGCCGCCTGCAAAACCTTGCGGCCGAAAGAGGCATCCGAAGATGCACCTACATCAACTTTGTAGAATTTTGTGAAAGTGTGAGCGGACGACCAAGTCGCCGCTTTACATAGTTGGGAAACAGACGCTTGATGTCGGAAAGCCCAAGAGGCACCTATTGCCCTGGTCGAATGCGCCGTGACAGGAAAGGGGGGCGCCTGACCCTTTAAGGCGTAAGCCTGGATTACTATCTGTCGGATCCACCTAGAGATGGTGGCCGATGAGACTGCTTGGCCCTTCTTGGGACCAGCCACCGAAACAAACAGTGAGTCTGACTTCCGGAACAGGGAAGTAGCAGATATGTATACTCTCAAAGCTCGGACAACGTCCAAGGAATGCAACGCCGACTCCTTAGGATTCGACGGCTGAGGACACAAGGATGGAAGTACAATGTCTTCGTTGAGATGAAAAGCCGAAACGACCTTCGGAAGAAAGGAAGGCTGCGGCCGCAGCACCACCTTATCCTTGTGGAAAATCAAATAGGGAGCCTTGCAGGACAAGGCTGCCAGCTCAGAGACTCGTCTAACTGACGTAACAGCCACCAAAAAGACCACCTTCTGAGAAAGTGTCAACAGGGGAATATCTCTAATATTCTCAAACGGTGCCTTCTGAAGCACCGAGAGGACCAGGTTCAAGTCCCACGGAGGTAACGGGGGGCGGACCGGAGGGGCCACATGTCGAACCCCCTGCACAAATGTACTCACGAGAGAGTGAGTCGCCAGGGGTCGCTGAAAAAAGACAGCCAGGGCAGATATCTGTCCCTTAATCGTACTTAGGGCAAGCCTTTGGTCTACCCCATGCTGTAAAAACAGCAGGATTCTGGAAACCAAATAGGTACGCGGATGCCATTTCATTTCCTCACACATGGAGATGTAGGCCCTCCAAGTGCGGTGATAGACCTTCCTAGAGGACGGTTTCCGAGCACTTCTCATAGTAGAAATTACTGAGTCTGACAGGCCCCGGTCTCTCAGTACCTGGTTCTCAACAGCCATGCCGTTAAAGCCAATGACTGTAAAGCAGGATGGAATATGGGACCTTGCGACAGCAGGTCCTTCCGTAGTGGTAGGCGCCAGGGGACGTCTGCTACCAGACGTACTAGATCGGCGTACCAAGGACGCTGAGGCCAATCTGGAGCGATTAGGATCATTGGAATTCCCTCTGCCTCCACTCTGCGGAGCAGAAGAGGAAGAAGCCTTAAGGGAGGGAAGGCATAGATTAGCCGATACTGGCCCCACGATGCTACCAACGCGTCCGTTGCGTCTGCCCATGGGTCTCTTGACCGGGCCACAAACCTCAATACCTTCCGATTGAGTCGGGAAGCCAGAAGATCTACGTCTGGTGTGCCCCATCTTTGGCAGAGGAGTTGGAACACCTCCGGGTGTAAGGACCATTCTCCCTGGTCCAGCATCTGGCGGCTCAGGTAGTCCGCCTGCCAGTTTTCCACACCCGGAATGTACACGGCCGACAGTGCCGGTACGCTCCTCTCTGCCCACTTCAGGATGCGAGCGATCTCCGATGCTGCAGCTGAGCTTCTTGTTCCTCCTTGATGATTGACATATGCCACTGCTGTGGCGTTGTCTGACTGGATCCTGACTGGACGCCCTTGCAGTCTCTGAGACCATTTGAAGAGGCACAGCTTGATCGCCCGGATCTCCAGGACATTGATCGGCAGGAGGGCTTCCTCTGGGGTCCAGCGACCTTGCGCCGACTGGACACCCCAGACTCCCCCCCAACCTGTAAGGCTGGCGTCCGTCGTGATCACTATCCAGTAAACCGGAAGAAATGACTTCCCGGCCATTAGAGCCGGTGCTGTCAGCCACCATACCAGGGATCTCCTGACTAGGTGGCTCACTCGGATTTGATAATCCAGAGATGAAGGGCATCTGTTCCATCTGGACAGAACTTCCCTCTGTAACACTCGAGTGTGGTATTGAGCATATGGGACCGCCTCGAAGGAGGCTACCATGAGGCCCAACACTCGCATGCAAAAACGGAGTGACGACCAATTCCTGGAAGTCAGCTGCCGTACTGCAGCCCGGAGGGTCTGCAACTTCTCCACAGGGAGGAATACCTTTGCCTCTGAGGAATCCAGAATCAACCCCAGGTACACTAGGCGTTGAGTGGGCACCAATACTGACTTTTGCGTGTTTAGTATCCAACCACAGTCTCGAAGAGTCTGACAGGTAATGGACACGCTTACCTCTAATTCTGAGCTTGAAGGGCCCTTCAGCAGAAGGTCGTCCAAGTAACCTGTGATAGCGATACCCCGCTGTCTTAGAAGTGCCAGAATCGGAGCGAGCACCTTGGTGAACGTCCTGGGTGCTGAGGCAAGGCCAAACGGGAGGGCCACAAACTGGTAGTGGTTCTTCCCGATAGCAAATCGCAGAAACCTCTGGTGTCTGGAGTATATGGGGACATGCAGGTATGCGTCCTTGATGTCCAAGGAGGCCAGAAAGTCCCCCGGATGGAGAGCCGTGACTACGGATCGAACCGACTCCATCCGAAATCTTTGTACCTTCACAAAGCAATTGAGGGCTCTGAGATCCAAGATTGGACGAACCCCCTCCTTCTTTGGCACAATGAACAGATTTGAGTAAAAACTAGGGTTGTCCCGATACCACTTTTTTGAGACCGAGTACAAGTACCGATACTTTTTTCCAAGTACTCGCCGATACCGATTACCGATACTTTTTTTTCAATGTCATGTGACAGTTTGAAAGATGGGGACTGATAGGTGGCACTGACAGGTGGCACTTATGGGCACTGACTGGTGACTGGCGCTGATGGGCACTAATAGGTGGCTGGCAATGATAGATGGCACTGAGTGCACTGATAGGTGGCACTTATGGGCACTGATAGGTGGCACTGATAGGTGGCACTTGTGGGCACTGATAGATGGCACTTGTGGGCACTGATAGATGGCACTTGTGGGCACTGATAGATGGCACTTGTGGGCACTGATAGGTGGCACTGATAGGTGGCACTGATGGCACTTGTGGGCACTGATTGCACTGATAGATGGCACTGATTGCACTGAAAGGTGGCACTTGTGGGCACTTATAGATGGCACTTATGGGCAGTGATAGGTGGCACTTGTGGGCAGTGATAGGTGGCACTTGTGGGCAGTGATAGGTGGCACTTGTGGGCAGTGATAGCAGTGATAGGTGGCACTTGTGGGCACTGATAGATGGCACTGATTGCACAGATAGGTGGCACTTGTGGGCACTGATAGATGGCACTGATTGCACAGATAGTGCAATCAGTGCCCACAAGTGCCACCTATCTGTGCAATCAGTGCCATCTATCAGTGCCCACAAGTGTCACCAATCAGTGCCCATAAGTGACACCTATCAGTGCAGTCAGTGCCATCTACCAGTGCCACCTAATAGGTGGCACTGGTAGATGGCACTGATTGCACTGATAGGTAGCACTTGTGGGTACTGATAGGTGGCTGGCACTGAAATGCTGTGGGGAAAAAAATGACACAGGATTTAAAAAAAAAAAAAAACTGCTGCAACGCCCATCTTGGTACACCCTGCACTCGGTTGAAGTAAGCAGCAGCAGACATCTTGTTACACCCAGCCCATATAGCTCGGGCTGGGTGTAACAAGATGTCTGCTGCTGCTTACTGCAGCCAAGTGCAGGGTGTACCAAGATGGGCGTGGGGACGTTCAGCCGCTGACGGCGACCGAATGTGACAGCACCGGTCACCGATCCTGATGCGGCTGCGCCCTGCACCCCTGCCAGCTTACCAAGTTCAGCTGCAGGTGAGGGACTCGCTCTCCGCCCGCGGACTCCGTCCATCGACTGTGCCCGCCCTCTCCAGCCGGACTCCGCCCACACTTTCCTTCAGAGACTCAGCCCGCCCCCTCTCCAGCCAAACTCCGCCTGCACTAGCTCTGTCCACAGACTCTGTCCGCCCTCTCCAGCCAGACTCCGCCCGCACTCCCCCGCCCTCCCCAGCCACTGACTCCTCCCGCCCTCTCCGGCCACAAAAAAAAAGTATCGTGTGAAGCATCGGGAGCATTTGCGCGAGTACAAGTACTCGCGCAAATGCTTGGTATCGGTCCCGATACCGATACTAGTATCGGTATCGGGACAACCCTAGTAAAAACCCTGACCCCGTTCCTGTTCTGGAACTGGAATAACTACCCCGCGTTCCAGTAGACCCTGGACCGCCCCATACAGGGCCTCCCGACGGGTCGGTAGTAGCTGGAGATTGGAGGTGATGAATCTGTCTGGTGGACAAGAGAGAAATTCTATCTTGTAGCCTGAGGAGATTACTTCGCAAACCCACCTGTCGGAGACTAGAGCAGTCCACTGAGTCGCGAATTTGCGAAGACGTCCCCCCACCCGAGAGCTGGGTGGGGGCGGACCTTCATGTGGACGCAGATTTGTCCACAGGCTTGTTGGGTCTGCGGGACCAAGGACGCTTTTGTCCTTGGGCAGGCGCTTTATCAGCCTGGGGTCTTTTCCCTGTCGCCTTAAGAGGGCGAAAAAAACGCTTACGTGCAGTAAAGGAGGGCCCTTGCCCTTGGCGTGGTCCCCTACCCTTGCTAGTTTGGGGAAGCAAAGTGCTTTTACCTCCTGTAGCATCCTTGATGATGTCATCCAGAGAAGCCCCAAAAAGTCTGTCGCCCTTAAAAGGCAGATCCAATAGGGCTTTCTTGGAAGTCTGGTCCGCAGACCAGCCCTTTAGCCAGATCAGGCGGCGTATTGCTACTGCATAAACCGAAGCTCTTGACAGCAGGGGAATAGTATCCATGTCTGACTCGCAGACAAACTTAAGGCCCTGGACCAACTGGTCGGCCAAAGTTATCTCATTAGGAGGAGCATCTCGCTCCTTTAACCCCTGGAGTAGCAATTTTGCCCATTCAGTAAGTGTCTGAGACACTAGGGCCCCCGCCAATGCCGGGCGTACTGCTGAGCCTACCACTGAGTATAGGTAGCGAGCGAGTGCTTCAGCCTTCTTATCCACAGGGTCCTTGAAAACAGGAGCCCCTTCTACTGGAATAGTGGTGGCTCTATTAAGTCTGGACACCGAAGGGTCCACTATAGGGGGAGAGGTCCATATCTTCAGAAAACTCTCCTCAAAGGGGTACCGTACTGCAAACCTCTTTGGGGCTGTAAAGACCCTCAGTGGGTTCTCCCATTCCTTGTATAAGAGTTTGTCAAAATAAGACACACAAGGGAACACCTTAGCAGTGCGGGCAGGTTTACGAAACCCAAAGGGGACTGGAGTATCTGCTACTTCTTCAGTCCTTTCCAACTTTAGCGTATCCCGCACTGCAGTAATAAGGTCAGATACCAAAGCCGTCTCGCGTACTGACCTGGACTTGGAGTCCTCCTCACTGTCCGATCGGTCACGGTCTGCAGTCTCTGATGCATCAGAATCTGGGCCATGAGCCGTAGCTGGACCTGGTTCTGCATCAGAAATATCCCCAGAAGATTGCAGGGGACGGGGGCGTTTATTACCCCCTGTATTCCCGTGTGCTGCTTCCACCCTGGCAGCAAACGCCTCTAGGATTGCCGACATAGCGTCCATAGACACCTCAGGGACACCAGCTGCTAAATCTGGTGTTTCAGGGGAGAAGACATCTGGCTCAGATGCCATGCTGACCACACGCTGACACTCACAGGGCTCCAGGCAAGATATCAATAGGCCACCCTCCTGCGCTGCAGAGATGCTGGGTTACCCAGAGGACTCACCACCCTGGATAGGTACTGCTATGCTGCGCCTATGATGCTGTCCCCTTGCTGCTGTGTCAGTCTGCTTCTTTTATCAGCACTTCCTGTGTGAATTTTCGCGCCAGTGTAATGCACCCTAGAGGCCGGAGGCTCTCGCAAAATGGTTGCCAAAACCGTCTGTATGGAAGATAATGTGGGCTCTAAGAAAATGGCCGCCGACAGAAGATAGAGGTCAGGCAGCCATAGCCCACAAAAAAGATGGCCGCCGAACGGCAATATCTGCATACAGGGTGGACAAACATGGCCGCCGATCACCTGATAGGGGCCAGTGGGTGTGGCCGAACTACAGGAAGATGGCCGCCAGGCAGTTACAAGAGGCCAAACTTGGCATGGACCACCTCAAAATGGCCGCCGACAGCATGGAGACACAGAAACACAGGTAAGCAAAAATGACATTTCTTTTAAATGTTAGTTACAGCCAGCCCCGCTCCAGTGGGACCCCCTAGGTGACCCCCAGCACCCAGCAACCTTTAGCTAGAAGCCCAGGGAGGAGGGAAAGGCAGGGAGAGAGGGAAGAAAGGGGCCACAACCACTTACTTGATCTCTCCAGGAATGTCCAGCTAAATCACCCAGCCGAGGCAGGGGAGTTTTACTTACCTATCCTGCATGTATTCTGCTGGAAGACATTCCAAACAGATCATCGTCCGCGCACGGAAGGTGACTGTTGGCCAGGCATGCTGTGATTGGACCCAGAAGGGACGATCATATGTATGCCCTGGAGCATGACGCTCACCGGACAGGCTGCTGCGACTCGGCCGTAAGGTCAGCCGAAGCTGAGCGGTCCGATGCAAGCCTTGGAGCGTAAGCTCACCGGCCAGGCTGCTGCGACTCGGCCGTAAGGTCAGCCGAAGCTGAGCGGTCCGATGCAGGCCCTGGAGCGTAGGCTCACCGGCCACCCGTGGAGCGACGGGCATGTCGTGGAAAACCCAGCGCGTAGCTAGGGTCGGCACACGCTCGATGGCCGAAACTGGGGAGACTACAAGGATCGAGGATCCAGCCTGTCACCCAGTCGGCAGTTGATCGAAGATCGCAGGAAACAACAAATGTAGCAAAAAAATAAATATATATATCTTTTTTCCCCGGACCAATGAGCCCGAAGGGAGCCATGTCCTACTCCTTGCTAGACAGAAAAAAACTGATCTGCGATGTGCAGACTGAGAGGGTATACCCAGAGGGTCCGCCCCCTGGGCGGTACTGTAGAAGGTGTGATGCAACACTTTTTACAAGTTTTTCTGCCTAGTCACTCCTAATTAACGGATAATACCCACTTTGTCAATAGAGAAGCTGTGTCGGTCCATGGACGAAAGAGTAATATAAGTTTCACTTCTCGGATTGAATTACTGAAATAAATGAACTTGAAGATATAATTTTTCGAGATGCACCTGTATTTCGAGCCACGTGTGGCTGCTCCCACTCTACTAAAGTCAGTCTAACGATCGACTTTTGTCAAAATTGTTGGAATTTTTCCTGATCAGCAGCTGCAGCCAGACTCACACTCGCCTACCCCAAATATGGAAAGATATTGCCCACTAGATCGCATAGCCACTTGCCAAAATATTTCTGGCTGAGCATGCACTCTGCACTTTCATTCCTTCTTAGACATTTCAAGAGGTACACTTCTACTTTAACTGTTAGGATAAGGCAGCATTCACACCTGAGCGTTTTCAGCTCGTAAAACGCTCATTTCAAAAGTTCCAAAACACCCAATAAGCAAAATCCCATTCATTTAAATGGCCCCTGTTCACATCCGAGCGCTCTGTTGCCTGAAGCAAAACGCCTAAAGCTCAAAAAAATAAATAAAAAGTACACAAGCTTCTTTTTTGGGCAGATTACAGGCGTTTTTTTGCTTTTTACATTGGTGACCTTTTGACCTGTACAAAATCTAGGTAAAAATCACCTTTCTGCCTGAAAAGATACGCTCAGGTGTGAATGCAGCCTAAAAGTTGAGATCTCCTGATAGCTTTGACACACAGTTGGCATTGAAGTTGCTTGCATTTATTCAGCATATGCTCAGTTTAAAGAGGAACTTCATCATCCCCTCCTGTTCATTTTTTTGTACCCCCCCCCCCTCATACCTTGTATGCTGGGTTAGCTACAATATATTCACTTACCCGTTATCAGGAGCGGACTGTCTCTCCCTTGACCATGCAGCCAGCCACTGATGACGTAGCATTTCCCAATGCATCTACCAATACAGTGGGGAAGCTTGCAGCCTCCTTGAATATTAGATGTCCATATCCTGAGAGGCTGAGAAGAAATTGGTTGCACACCAGACCATCAAATGCTGGAAAAAAAAAAAAAGGCCTTTCTTGCCGCATGCCAGTCATATATGCAGGGTACAGATAGTTGACGCGTTCCACACGGATATACCACGCTAGTTCACACATCCTGAGAGGCTGCCAGGTATTCTCACCTAGGCAAAAATGCCTAGAAAATGTAAAAAAAAAAAAAAAGGACAGATTTGACATTGTGAAGCGGGAGGAATCCAATGGGGCAAATTAAGTTTACAGTGTAAGCCCAGATTCACACTGGGCTGCGGGAGTGAAGCCTGCGAGTTCAGCTGAACTCGCACGATTTCACTCTCGCTGGCAGTCCCGATTTCAGCCGCGATTACAAAGACATCTGACACAGATGTCAATGTAAATCGCGGCCGAAATCGCAAAAAAAGTAGTACAGAAACTACTTTTTGAAATCGGTGCAGCGCCGCAGATGCGGCGTCGCACCGATTAGGACGGTGCCATTGCTGGCAATTTGCGGCAAATATCGGCGTTTTGACATGCCAAATCGCATGTCAAAACACACCGGTGTGAACCAGGGCTTATACAACTTTGATTTTGCTCATCCTAGTGAAAGTGTGCAATAGAGTCAGTGGTCTGATCCGTATCATACTTGCAATCACAAAATAAGGGAATAACCCTGTGCAATCTACACAATTCTTATTCATGTCTACACACAGGAAATTTGTCCAACTGCCAAGAAACAGCCAGGAAGCCGATTGAAAATGATAAACTATTCAATGCTTGGATGGTTTTACTTGTAACATGAACACTTCCACTCTCAGCTCACAGCGGTCTCGGCAGGAAAGCTTTTTACCCGATTAATAATCCGCTCAAAAAAGAATGCAAATTATTCTTTAAAGCGAACCTGTCACAAAATAGGACGATTCATCACAATGAGACGATTCAGAGATCCGGGCAACCAAACTGAAATGACCTCTTCCCAAGTCTCCTTATTGGTTCTTTCAATTTGGTTAGTGTTCGGAGAAAAACCTTTCTTAAAAAACCTTCCCTCCCCCCTTCTAACTATCCTGCACATACGTGGTGTTAAAAAGATCTGTGTACTCTTTAATTGGCTCCGGTGAAGTGATCCTGCAGCTCCAACAGCTGGGCCATGGGTACCTTTGGGTGACATCAAAGCCCTGGGTATTTACAGCCGTTGTTTAAATGTTCCCTTACACAGGGAAGCTGGAGCTGCAGGATCACATGACTGGGTATGCAGGATAGGTAGGGGGGGGGGGGGGGGAGTTTAATAATAGTTCATGTAAGGCTTTTCTGCTCTAAAGCAGTAGTAAAGTTGGAAAAAAAAAAAAAATTGGCACAACTTCAGCCGCTGAGGAATGACCATAGCATCTTTTGCGATTCGGCACTGCGTCGCTTTAACTGACAATTTCGCGGTTGTGCAACGTTGTACCCAAACAAAATTTAATTTTTTTTCCCCACAAATAGAACTTTCTTTTGGTGGTATTTGATCATCTCTGCGGGTTTTATTTTTTCCGCTATAAACAAAAAAAATATGAGCGACAATTTTGAAAAAAAAAATAAATAAAAATACAATATTTGTTTTTTTTGCTGCAATAAATAGCCCGTTTTTTTATTTTTTAAAAAGCACATATTTTCCTCAGTTTAGGCCGATATGTATTCTTCTACATACTTTTGGTAATAAAAAAAAAAAAAAAAAAAAAAAAAAAAAACGTACATTGGTTTGCGCAAAAGTTATAGCATCTACAAAATAGGGAATAGATAACATTTTTATTAAATTTTATTTTTTTACTAGTAATGCCAGTGATTTTTATCGGGACTGCGACCTTAGGGCAGACATATCGGACACTTGACACATTTTTGGAACCATTGGCATTTAGGCTGGGTTCACACTAGTGCGACACGACATCCGTCCTACTTTGGATCCGACTTTGCCCTGCGACATGAAGCCGACATATGTCCGACTTTCAATGAACGGGGATCCGACTTGGATCCCCGCCAATATCAGGCACTGTGTTTGGTATGAATCCTGAGGGGGAACTCCAGGCCAAATTTTAAATAAAAAAAACGGCGTGGGTTCCCCCTCCAGAGGCATACCAGGCCCTTGGGTCTGGTCTGGATTTAAACGGGCGCCCCTACGCCGAAAAAACGGCGTGGGGGTCCCCCCAGAATCCAAACCAGACCCTTATCCGAGCACACAACCTGGCCGGCCGCAGGGGAAGAGGGGGGGGACGAGAGGGCGGCCCCCCTCCCTCCTGAACCGTACCAGGCCGCATGCCCTCAACATGGGGGGTTTGGTGCTCTGGGGCAGGGGGGGCGACCTGCGGCCCCCCCACCCCAGAGCACCCTGCCCCCATGTTGATGAGGACAGGGCCTCTTCCCGACAACCCTGGCCGTTGGTTGTCGGGGTCTGCGGGCGGGGGGCTTATCGGAATCCGGGAGCCCCCTTCAATAAGGGGGCCCCCGGACCCCGGCCCCCCCACCCTATGTGAATGAGTATGGGGTACATCGTACCCCTACCCATTCACCTGGTGGAAAAAATTGCAATAAAATAACACTACACAGGTTTTTAAAGTAATTTATTACACAGCTCCGGGGGTCTTCGGTGTCGTCTCCCGCTCTCCGGTTCTTTCTTCCGCCGGGCCTCCGCTAACTTCTTTTTAGCTCTTTTGCTAACGGAGGCGCGGTCTTCCCGTTGTCGCCGTCGGCTTCTTCTTCCCTCTTCTCCTCCTCGATGTTGACGCGTCGCTTCCTCTCGCTGTAATACTGGCTCTCCGCTCCGCATTAATATAGGCTTCTTATGACGTCACAGTCACATGTTCCGGGGCACATGGCCCCCGGAGCATGTGACTGTGACGTCATGAGAAGCCTATATTAATGCGGAGCGGAGAGCCAGTATTACAGCGGGAGGAAGCGATGCGTCAACATCGAGGAGGAGAAGAGGGAAGAAGAAGCCGACGGCGACGGGAAGCCCGGCCCCTCCACTAGCGAAAGAGCTAAAGAAGTTAGTGGAGGGGCCGGCAGAAGAAAGAACCGGAGAGCGGGAGAAGAAGAAGGCGACGGAGAAGACCGGGCCTCCGTTAGCAAAAGAGCTAAAAAGAAGTTAGCGGATGCCCGGCGGAAGAAAGAACCGGAGAGCGCGGAGACGACACCGGAGACTCCCGAAGTCGGAAAAGACCCCCGGAAGTCGGAAGAAGACCCCGGAGCTGTGTAATAAATTACTTTAAAAACCTGTGTAGTGTTTTTTTATTGCAATTTTTTTCCACCAGGTGAATGGGTAGGGGTACGATGTACCCAATACTCATTCACATAGGGTGGGGGGGCCGGGATCCGGGGGCTCCCTTATTGAAGGGGGCTCCCGGATTCCGATAAGCCCCCCGCCCGCAGACCCCGACAACCAACGACCAGGGTTGTCGGGAAGAGGCCCTGTCCTCATCAACATGGGGGCAGGGTGCTCTGGGGTGGGGGGGCCGCAGGTCGCCCCCCTGCCCCAGAGCACCAAACCCCCCATGTTGAGGGCATGCGCCTGGTACGGTTCAGGAGGGAGGGGGGGCCGCTCTCTCGTCCCCCCCTCTTCCCCTGTGGCCTGCCAGGTTGTGTGCTCGGATAAGGGTCTGGTTTGGATTTTGGGGGGACCCTCACGCCGTTTTTTCGGCGTAGGGGTGCCCGTTCAAATCCAGACCAGACCCAAGGGCCTGGTATGCCTCTGGAGGGGGAACCCATGCCGGTTTTTTATTTAAAATTTGGCCTGGAGTTCCCCCTCAAGATCAGCAGAGCACAAGTCGCATGCCAAAGTCGGACCATGCAAGACTGCGGTCCGACTTTGATCCGACTTCAATGATAGTCAATGGGCTGAAGTCGGATCAAAGTCGGACCAAAGTAGTACAGGGAGCATTTTCAAAGTCGGACCGACATGTGTCGGACCAGTTAAGACGGCTCCCATAGGGAAACATTGATTTTCACACGTCATGCGACATGAGCTCCCAATGTCGGAGCGTTTGTCGCCCAAGTGTGAACCAGGCCTCATACAGCGATTAGTGCTATAAAAATGCATTGATAACTGTGTAAATGTCACTGGCAGGGAAGAGGTTAACACTAGGGGGCGATCAAGAGGTTAACTATGTTCCCTAATGTGTGTTCCAACTGTAGGGGGAGGGGACTCACTTTAGGAGATGACAGATTGTGCTTCCGTGCTTGTAGGAACTCACGATCTGCATCTCCCCTCAGAATAGGGATGTGTGCGTGTTTACACACACACACCTGTTCTTCCTCTCGTTCCCACCATCGCTGGTCATGAGCCTCGGCACACCCGCTGTGCTGCGGACGCGGCACCCGCTTAAAAAGGGACCGACTTACAGCTACGACAGTCCGCAGGAACAAACTAACCTGCCGCAGTATAATGACGGCGGCTGGTCGGCAAGCCGTTAAATCAGACTATGCTAGTATGCATCGCGTAATAGCTCATTATGACAATCTTATCTTAAAACGAACCCCCCCAGCAACGCACCGTCACTGCTGTCTGCACTTCCATCTTCATCCGGTCTGCCTCCTAGGCTCGAGAGTTCCGGCCGTTTGAATGACCGAGCTGCGGCGACATCACCGACCTCTATAGGCAATGGTCCCAACACAGCACTCTCAATGGATGGCATACTCCAGTATCCTTTCCATTTTAGGAGATATTCACTGTACCAACAGGCAAGCCTTATTATAGGGTTACCTTTAAAGCGGACTTTACTACCGCTTTAAATATAGGCCTGAACACCTCTTCCAAAAATGTAGGAGCCAGCTCCAATGTTCTCCTCCCCTACATCCGCCATATACATACAGTTCTTCTCAGATGTGGCTGCAAACACTGCATTCATAAACCCGATATAGTTGTGTGAAAAAGTAATGGCACCCCAATAAACTTGTTATCAGTCATTTAAAGATTAAAACCAATATATACAGTCAGCTATAGCATTATGACCATTGACAAGTAAAGCGAATAGCACTGATGATCATTACAATGAGATCTGAAAGTGGGCATTGGGCAGCAAGAGTTGTCCGAGGTTTATGTGTTGAAAACTGAAAAGTGAAATAAAAAAAGAATGGGCAAGGATTTATGCGACTTTCACAAGGCCAACATGTAATGGCTAGACAATTGGGTCAGAGCAACTCCAAAACTGTAACTCTTGTAGGATGTTCCTGGTCTGCAGTGGTCAGGACCTACCAAAAGTGGTCCAAGGAATGAAAAAAATGGCAACAGGGTCATGGGTGGCCAAGGCTCATTGATGTACATGGGGAGTGAAGGCTGGCCGGTATAATCCGATCCAGCAGAAGAGCTACTGTAGCTCAAATTGCTGAAAGTTAATGCTGTATTTTGTTTTGTATAGGGCTGCATAGCTGCAGCCCGGTCAGGGTCCCGGGCTGGCCTGTGTTCACAGACAAAAGCACCTACCATAGGCATGTGAGCATTTAAAATGGACCAAGGAGCAATGGAAGGTGGTGGTTTGGTCTGATGAATTCTGGAGTGGTTTAACCACTTGAGATCCGCGCTATAGACAAAAGACGTCTACAGTGCGGCTCTCAACTGCCGGGTGGACGTCCCTGGACGTCTTCCGGTTACATTCCCCACGCGCACCGCCGAGGGCGCGTGGAGGGGAAAAGCTGTGCCCGCCGTGTCATGTGGTGCCGATGCGCGTGCCTGGCGGCTGCGATGTCCGCCAGGCACACGCGATCGTCGAGAGGCAGGACGTGGATCTCTGTGTATAAACAGAGATCCACGTGCTGTCGGGGAGAGAGGAGACCGATGCTGTGTCCCTTGTACATAGAGACACAGATCGGTCCCCTCCCCCAGTCAGTCGCCTCCCCCCACAGTAAAAATCACTCCCAGGGAACATTTAACCCCTTGATCGCCCCCTAGTGTTAACCCCTTCCCTGCCAGTCACATTTATACAGTAATCAGTGCATATTTATAGCACTGTTCGCTGTATAAATGTGAATGGTCCCAAAATAGCGTCAAAGGTGTCCGATATGTCCGCCGCAATATCACAGGCCTGACAAAAATCGCAGATCGCCGCCATTATTAGTAAAAAAAATAAATGTCATAAATCTATCCCCTAATTTGTAGGCGCTATAACTTTTGCGTAAACCAATCACTATACGCTTATTGCGATTTTTTTTTTACCAAAAATATGGAGAAGAATACGCATCGGCCTAAACTGAGAATTTTTTTTTTTCTTTTTTAAATTGGGATATTATAGCAAAAAGTAAAAGAATATTGTGTTTTTTTTTCAAAATTCTGTCTTTTTTTGTTTATAACGCAAAAAATAAAAACCGCAGAGATTATCAAATACCACCATATGAAAGCTCTATTTGTGGGGGAAAAAAAATGATAAAAATATAATTTAGGTACAGTGTTGTATGACCGCACAATTGTCATTCAAAGTGCGTCAGCGCTGAAAGCTGAAAATTGGTCTGGGCAGGAAGGGGGTTTAAGTGCCCAGTAAGCAAGTGGTTAAGGAACACAATGAGTTTGAGGCATTGACTTGGCCTTCAAATTCTCTGTGGGATACTGAAAAAAAAAAAAAGAAAAAAGGAAGAAGTTTGATTTATGGATGCCCCCACCTAACAACCTTTAGGACTTAAAGGATCTGCAACTGACAGCTTGGTGCCAGATATCACAGAATACCTTCAGAGGTCTAGTGGAGTCCATGCCTTGACGCGTTATGGTGGGTGGTCATAATGTTATGGCCGATTAGTGTACTTGAACAAGTGACACAGAAAATGACATGGTGTATCTCAAAATCTAAATGAATAAAATTCGAAAAAAGTAAGCATACCCCCTACATTTACCACCACTTTAAATCCATGAAAGCAAAATAAAGTGTTCCAGATTAGGTGAAAATGATAACCACCTTAGGGAGTAGGCCGGTGGAACCGGTCTTTATTCCAGATATCTAGGGTCTAGTGGTCTCTCTATTGAGATGTGTGGCGTCATCAAGCCAAGATCAAAAGTACCCTCGAAAAAAAAAAAGGGTTGTGAAATCTGCCTGTGGGTCTGGAAAGGGATTTAAAAAGATGGCCATCTTATTTGAGCTCAAATCAATCCAATGTAAGAAAAATTATCTACAAGTTGCATAGATTTAAAGTAACTGCTTAAAGATCTGGATCTTTGATGCTAAAAGAAGAGGTCCCAAAAAAACAAATAAAAAATAAATTAAGGGGATCTGCAAAAATTGTCAAAGTGAATGCTCTACAATCGAAAACAGACGGCACCAATTTAACCTGCATGGGAGGTTTGCTAGGAAAAGCTTTGCTGTCCAAAAACAACATTACAGCAAGATTACAATTTGCCAACAACAATAGAGGTATAGACTAAGCCTTCTGGAACAACGTGACCAATTAAACAAGGAAAAGTGTTTGGCAACAGTAACGTCATTTCAGGTAAAGAACCTTGTACTGACTGTGGGGCACGGTGGGTGGAAGGGTTACGGCTTTGGGTTCCTTTGTCGCTTCAGACATCTTGCAGCCGTCGCATCAACTATGTATTTGTATTCAGACCAAAGTGTAACTGATGAGAACGTGAGTCTGTCTGAAAGCTGAACCAAGAATGGATCTTTCAACACCATAAAATGATCTGACGCACACTAGTAAATCTAAGCAATGGTTCAAAAAAATAAGAAATGGAAAGTTCTGAACTGGCCTGGCCAAAGCACCGACTTGAATAAGATTGAAACGTTGCAAGTATACCCATAAACATCTTGCAACGAAAAGAATTTTGCATGGATTAGTCCGCAGGGGTAGGCAACCTTGGCACTCCAGCTGTGCTGAAACTACAAATCCCATCATGCCTCTGCCTCTAGGAGTATTGCCTGCGATTGTCGAGGTCTTGTAGTTTCAAAACAGCTGGAGGGCCGAGGTCGTCTATCCCTGGATTACTGGTTAAAAATTGTCAGAGACTGGTAGGCATTTATGCAAAACACCCACAAAAAAGTGCTCTACTAAAGGGGGCAATATCAGCTTCTAAAAACAAAAATGGGATTCCCTTGCTTTTTCCAGAGTACACCATTACATCAATTGATATTTGTTGATTAAAATGATTATCGTTTTTTTTTTTAAAAAGGTTTTTATACCTTTATCAGTAGGCAATATTTGAATTAATAAACTAAATGTTTGCCTGCTCAAATATGTTGAAAAAAGGAAGGGTTCATGGGGTGGGCCTACTTAATGTGACTGTTTATACAGCCCCCGAAACTTTAGCGATGTATGGTCTTTAAACACGTCCCTCCCCTTCTCCATATATACAGTTCTTTTAACAACCCCCCCCCCCCCCACCACCACCACAATAACCCCTATGGTCATCATACACGTATGGAATGCGAGATATAATGCTTACCATCTACCTCCATGCTTTACGGTGACCAGTTACAGAGAATATATTCCCCCCACATGTATCAGACGAGTATAGAGTTGCCCGCCATATTGTCAGAGGAAATCCTGACAGAGCATAGGAAGCCTGGTCCCTCATCCTGGCACTGGGCACAATTCAATCACAATATAACTTTCTACATTTCACTATGGTGATCTGTCAACTAGTACAGTCTGCCTTTACTCTACCCCACATAAAGATATTTCCCTCCATTTTCTGTTCAGATGAGAGATGTCAGACAGAACAGAAAGATATAGAGCAGGGATATGCAATTAGCGGACCTCCAGCTGTTGCAAAACTACAAGTCCCATCATGCCTCTGCCTCTGGGTTTCATGCTTTTGGCTGTCAGATTCTTGCTATTCCTCATGGGATTTGTAGTTCTGCAACAGCTGGAAGTCCGCTAATTGCATATCCCTGATATAGAGTAATCTCTTCTGTTTGGAAGACGACAGAAATGAAAATCTGACACAAGTTCTAACCCATTCTCCACTCTATTAAAAACAAAGACGTTTTGGCTGGAGTTGGGCTTTAATATCAACCAAACTGAAGGAAGAAAGAAGAATGAATAAGAAAGAAGCTTTTTCTTTTAATGATTTTGGAAAATTCCATCGCCCAGAAGTGTTTAAGAACTTTTCAGTTAATGAATAAAAGAAGAAAAAAAAAAATGCAACTATGCTTTTCACATTTTTAATTCATAAGCAAATTCATGTACTGGATTACTTATTAAAGTTTTGTTGTTCAAAAGAACATGAAAAAACGCAAAGGGTTCCTAAAACCTAGGTCTTTGGCTGCCCATAAATTAAAGAAAAAAAGTGATGCTTCCTATTTCAAACACTGCTTCTTATAATTTTAACAAAAAGAAAAAAAAAAAAAAAAAAAAAACACATAAAAAGTATTAGCAAACGGGAAACTGTCACTGCTCCGAATTGTCCTCCCGCTAGGTACCGTACAGGTGCATGCTTGGGAGCCCAACCTCATTTGCAGTTTGCTTCAGTTCAGTCAAGCAAAGAAGAACCACAACACATCACCGACCAGTAAAAGCTCTAATCAAACTCCAAAAAGGAAAAAGCATGCCGTCATGCCCACCTCCAGGCTGTCCATGCGACGCATTTCACTCTTACGGACAACCGTGAAGCCCATCAGGGTGAAACATGCTGGGGATTGGGTGGTCTGGGGGCAGGAATGGCAGCATGCTTCTTGCTTTTGAGAGTCTGATAAAAGTGTTTACTGGTCACTAGGGCTGGGAAAAAAAAAAAAAAAAAAATCGATTTTAATCTTGAATCGAGTTTTGAGTTCAAATCGATTTTTTTAACTTTTTTTTTTTCCTTCAAAGTTTCCATAGCAGGGCTGCAGGGGGCGTATCTGGAATGGCACTGGGCGGCGTTACCCCAATTACATCTACTCGCCACGAGTAGATGTAATGTAACACTAACTAACCACAAGCCGCCGTCTGTCTGCATGACACGCTGATCAGGTAGGCAGACGGCGGCCATTGCAGTGTTCAAAAGCCGCGCCTCCCGAGTCCTCGTCGTCTGTGATAGGCGGAACACTCAATTTCACAGCAGGCAGTGTTCAGCCTATCACGGACATCCTCTCATTCTCGTCTGTTTTATGAGGATGAGCGGATGTCCATGACAGACGGAACACTGAATGCTGGGAAATTGAGTGTTCCGCCTATCACAGACGAGGAGGCGGTGCGGCTTTTGAATACTGGAATGGCCGCCGGTGTAGCAGAAAAATCCGTATCCCATGAAAATCTGCATCAGGTACAGGCACCGTGATTGAAGCATGGGCACAGTGAAGCACGGGCACAGTGAGACACGGGTACAGTGAGGCATGGACACAGTTCAATTAAACTAAGAGTAACCTCAGGATTTTTTGTTTTATTAGCTAAATCCAAATACAGTATTAATAATTTGGATGTTTAACAATCTTTGTTGCACACTGACTTTGCAGTTAGAGAAAGGGTTTGCCTTTGCAATTTTGTTTATTGATGCACTTTAATATAATAAAAAAAAAAAAAAAAAGCAGATATTTTTGGGGGGGGGGGAAATCGCCTAGCCCTACTGGTCACTGACGTCAACAGTGTATGATTTCTAGGCTTCAGCTAAGACATTGCCAAATCATATTATTCCTTTCACTTAAAGTGCCTCTGAGATTTAGAAACATGCTGCCCCTAAACTTTCTTATGCAATCTAAAACCTAGGCAACCCAAATCACATGGTCTATGAGATGGCCGTGGATTTTCTAAGGTTCACTGGAATTTTCACTGGGCAAACTGGGGTTGAATTAATAAAAAAACGGGGAGAGCACAAAAAAAACTTAATTGGACAAGCTGAAGTTAGAAGCCGATTGGCTACCATGCCCAGCTTCACCATATTTTGCACTCTCCAGTTTTAGTAAATCAACCCCACTGGCTCTAGTTCAGCAGCACTCCACAAAACTCCTCAGAGATAGAAAAAGGACCAAGAGATGAGAATCCACATGCATTTAATCCAATGAGAGCACCGAATGTCCAAGATAATTTGATAATGTCATAATAAAACCTCAATGCATTTCAGGGGCCAAACACACTCCCCCTTCATTAGGGCCTAAGAATTTTGATTGTGCTTAAATGAACTCAGGTGAGCAAATACCAAATAAATCTGACTTAGCCATGGTTCACACTGGTGGGTTTTGACATGCGATTTGGCATGTCAAATCGCATGTCAAAATGGCGGTATTTGCCGCAAGTTTCCGGCAATGGCACTGTTCTAATTGTTGCGATGCCGCATCTGCAGCGCTGCACAGATTTCAAAAAGTAGTTTCTGTACTACTTTTTGCGATTTTGGCCCGCGATTGACATCTGTGCAGAAACCTGCACAGATATCCCTGTAATCGCGGCCGAGATCGGGACAGCCAGCGGGAGTGAAATCGTGAGAGTTCAGCTGAACTCGCACGGCTTCACTCTCGCAGCCCAGTGTGAACCTGGGCTAACTGCTTGGAAAGCAAAGGGCTCCTTTGCTGCAAATCACCAACAGTGGCATAACCTGTCCTCCCAAAACTTTCCAAGCAGTAAATCAGATTGTAAGCACCAACAAGCAGCGCCCTCCGATTCCTCCTGTATTGAATTGTATTGTAACTGTACTGTCTGCCCTCACATTGTAAAGCGCTACCCAAACTGTTGGTGCTATATAAATCCTGAATAATAATAATAATAATAATAATAAATAATCTGCTCACCTAAATCTAAACTAAATTCTTAAGCCCTGATGATGGGGGGGGGGGGGAGAATACTGTCAAAGGACACAAATATGGCGACTTCGGAGCAAGCCTGCATGAGTGCCCCCATGGGAAGCAGCATCCTATAGGGGCACTTGCAGAAGAGGAGGAGCTAGGAGCGTTGGCGGGGGGGGGGCTTCAAAGAGAAGGATCTGGGCTGTTCTGTAAGCGATTAGAAAACATTATTTTTTATTTTTTTTAAAGAAGACACCTAAAAGGTTTAATATCACTTCACTTTACCTAGTAAAAGTAGCTTTGAATAATTTATCCGTAAATTTTTTAAATTTCACCTGGAGGAAACCAGCAGCCAACAATAAAAAACTCCAGAAACTTCATTGTGTAAGTGGTATTTGAATATAGATCCTGAAACTGCAAGGCAAGAGTTATAATCTCAGCCATCATACATAAAATAAATCTATTCCGACTAACATTCAGAAGCACCAAAAAGGTCATAAAATTCGCAAACTCATGCAGCCTTCTCAGTTGCTCCATCTGATGTAATTCAGTTTAAAATTGTCACCTGCCATTATATTTAAACCGCTTGTAAACATAATTAGAGTTGGGCGGATGGGGTCAGCTTTCATGAAGGACTTCTATATTTTACTTCCTACCAGTACATACAGTAAAAGTGTGTGGATAGGAAGTGGCCAGCTTTACTTCATTATCAGATCTAAAAACAGAAAGAGGAGGGTCATGAAAGTTAATATAGCACAATGTGACCGATTCTCCCAACTGATCATTTGAGTTTACTGGTCAGTTCCAGGTGTCTTTTGTGAAATTGATACAGTTGATGGTAAACACTATGGTCAACGGTTAGCAGAAAAATAAAAATAAAGTATAAAATGGACTCTGTCAAGAGTCCAAGAGACTGAACAGTCAAAAGCTGATGGACGAAAGGGGCCAACACTATCACACCTATATAAGCTTGTTGGACATCCAATTCCCAAACCAATTGGGAGGTCAGGTACTGTTGCTGGATGAGAAGACCTGGCTTGCAATTGGTTTTCCAGTTCATCCTAAAAGTGGTCAATAGGGTTGTCAGGGTCACAGAGTTCCTCAAAATAAAACTCATCAAACCAGGTCTATGGCGCTGGCTTTGTAAACAAAGGTACGAAGTACAGTTAAAATTAAAAAGGGACCTTCCGCAAACACATGACACAATTTTGGAAGCACACAATTGACTAAAATGTGTTTTTAGAACCTAAAAAAACCCCTTCATTAGAAACACCTAAACTCAAATTACAGGCGTATCCATATTCTTTTCACCATACAGTGTATTTCTTTCCTGGGTTGATAACAGTCAAGTGAATTACTGGATTGCCTTCATATATATCTTTTAGGTTTTGCAACATCATCTTTGCACCAAGGCTCGGTGCAATTAAAATGGGTCTAAAGCAGGGGTAGGCAACCTTAAAGAGGTGGAGATCTACCTGAACAGCATGGGAGAAGTCAAATATCACTGGGCACAGTGTCGTATTTGCCATACTACCATGTCGCAAGTTCCTCACCACCTCCAGTTCCTCACACTCAGATTGCTTTTCAGAGGAGCAGCAGTGCCTGCTGCACTTGTGAATGAGCCCTTTGGCAGTGGCATCCTTGGGGTTCATTTACAGGTAAAGTTGGGGGGGGGGGGGTTGTAAAATTCCGTGGTTGAGACGTTTTACCACCCCCAATCTCTATCGCCTTTAGCTGCTGAGGCAGCAGCCAAAAAGGTGTGCACATGCCGCAGCAAGAATTAAACCCCCGTTTTGGTGTGTGCTACCACCTGCCAATAGGGACCCATGCGAGTAAATGGCGCCACTCTGCAACTGCATGCTTCTATGGGGTCCAAGGGTTTAAAGCAGGTGATGAGAAAGCAACTCAATATTGCCTGCTTTAACACCTTGTTTGCTGTAATGCACAAGGTTGCAGGGCGCTTGCAGAGTGGCCTCATTCATTTGAATGGGTCATGCTTGGCAGATGTTACACCCACCAACCATGACAGGACGTTTAACTCCTGCGATATGTGTTCAGCTCCGTGCATCTGTCACTTTCCTGGGTTAGCTGTGCTTTGCCATAAACTTCCATTATGTTCTGTAAGTGTGGTGCACTTTCTGGAAGCACACCAAAACTCCTGCATTCGGGAGTTTGGTGTGCTTTGAGAAAGTGCGCCAAACCCGCAAGATATAATAAGTCTATGGCCAAGCACAGCAAACCCACAACAAAGCTGCAGGTACACTGCCCTTGATGTGTGTGTAAACAGCAGTACATCAGTGTAAAAGCAGTACTATATTATGCCCAGTGTATTGCACCACTCTGGAGACCGCTAGCCAGGATAAAAAGGTAGAGTGCAGTTTCACCTGGCATTGGCTTATGTGGCTCTTGACACATAGGAGAGAGAGCACGAGCCGCAGCTTTGTGTGACTGGACACGCAGAGCAACGGCTTGGGCACAAACCTGCTTGGGTGCCCCCCTAGCAAGCTGCTTGCTCTGGGGCACTTGGCAGGCAGAAAGGGCCAGGCGTGCCGGTGGGGGACTCAGGAAGAGGATTGGGGCTGCTCTGCAAAACCAGGTATAGTTCAGTGTAGCATTTAATTACTTTCAAGGCCAGGCTGAGGGGTAGGCGGAGGAGGAAGCATTGAGTGCAAAAGGGTAGGACCGATGGCCTATAATTAATTTACAACTTATTGGGCACACTTTGGCCTTTTTTGCCATTGGTACTGTAGAACCTTGTCCTACTACTGCAGCCTCTCTCTCATCCAGGGTTCTTTGGAACCCTAAAGTTCCTCCAGAGGTTACTAGGGGGTTCCTTGAGCAATAAACAATTTCTGCCACAGACTATAGTGATCTCTTTAGCCATCTGCAAGGGATGATTCTTTTCAATAACCACAAGAATAGGGAGCATTCTTCCCAATGACCATCATGATAATGAACCCTGAGTTGTGAACATAGTAATTATTAGATGGGGTTCCCCAAGACTGTAAAGCCATTTCAAGGGTTGAGAAAGGCTGCACTACTGTATACTTCACATCAAAAAGAGGGATAACTGAGGAGGAATGAGGGACAGAGGTATTTGGCTACACATGAGGCCCAGTCCCACCAGATGAAGGACAAACTAGGAGGAGGCGAGATGCACCGAAATTTTGGCGGGCAAAACATAAAATCGGTCAAAAATTGTGTTATCGTCATTTGGCTGATAACAGCACCAAATATGCACAGGATTTTACCGCGACTTTACCATGTTCATGGTGTGTCATGTGACTCAAAAAAACGCATTAAAAGCGCAACACAGGTACGTTCTGGAGGTATTCTTGCTGCGTTTTCAATGCATTTCAACGGGGAGGTGCACTTTTGGTGCAGATTTTTTTAACTGACCAAAAATGCAGCAATCAGGATTTTTAATACCACAACGGAAGCGCAACAGACCAGTGTAAAGACATACATAGAATTTAAAGGGATACATTTTTCTTGAGCTTTTCTTGCACAAAAAAAAAGTGACAAATTTATATTAAAAAAAAAAAAAAGGTGAACAGAATACACATATATATATATATATATATATTAATTTTTTTAACTGTCAATTTCAGTTTTCAGCCAAGTGCATCCTGTATTTTTGGTTTTGGTACCGAATTTCCATTTGGTGCACCTCTAATTCCCCCCACCCCCGATTCGATTATTTTATTATCTATTCTGTATTCCAATTTATTCTGTTATATAAAAGCAGCCCAAGTAGAAACACTTATTTCATTTTTATAGATCTTACTGCATTTCTTGCAATCTGTTTCCATTTCAAAATGCATTTTCAAAATTTGAATAATTCATTTCGTCATAATTTCAGATTCGTTACCATTGTAATTCGGACACATCCGAATCACGGAAATTGTCAGAATTTTGATAACTAAATGAAAAAGAAGAAAAAAAAAATTGCATGTCTACATATATTGCGATTGTGCATTTTACCCACTGCATGCAAAGGCTGAAAGCAGCTTTTCAAAACAGGGATATGCAGCATGGAACGTATTAAGCAAAAAAAAGGAACAAAAAAAATAAGCTACACAAGCAGGACAGTAAAAGCTTTGCATAGTTTTGAACAAAAAAAAAAATAAAAAAATCGGCACATTCAGTTTTACGATGTGTTGTCATCAATTTGAAAAGCTGCTTTAAACCACTGGTAAAGCCCCCCCGTGTGTATCAGGCCGTACAGCCCGGGCTAACAATAGATACATTTGTCAGTTACCACGTATGCTTCCAATATTGTGTATATTCAGAAGGTTATATGGGGATTCAGCAGTGACTCAAGAGACTGTATTAAACTCGCGTTTAGAGGAGGAGAGGATTTCTCCCCCACAGTCTCAGCATCGTCTGAACTTCATTCACATCCTTTTATACGGTTAAAGTGAACAATCCTTTCTAAAGCTGGCTATACCAGCAGAATTGAACGAGATGCCGAGTACCCCATGTACATTTATTGCGGCAGGGCGGGCGGTTAGCGCAGAATCACATACCCATGTGTCATTCTGCTCTCCTGGGTCTAGGGCGTGCGTACGCTGCTGGCGACCCGCTCCCACTGCGATTGGACACAGCAGGAGCCAATCAGCATGTCCGGCTGAGTATGTCTGCCGGGACCCACTGATCGTTCACGAGAGAAGCAGAACAGTGGTCTGCCTATGTAAACAAGGCAAAAATCGGCGTTCTGCCAGTAGGGAAGGTAGTGATCCTGTGTTCCTGCAAAGCAGGAACATGAATCTCTGCAGCAAGCACTCCCTAGGAACACATGTAAACCTTTGATCGCCCGACGTTAACCCCTTCCCAGCCAGTGACATTTGTACAGTGACCGTGCATATTTTTTTAGCACTGATCACTTTTTTTTTTTTTTTTTTGAGGACCAGTAAAACCAATAAAGTATAAAATAAAAAGTGTCAGGGAATGCTTTCACACTGAAAGCACCGCTCGTTTTTGGAGTGCTTTAGTGCTGTTTAAGCCGGGCTTTTCACCCCCAAAGGGTAAAAAAAAAAAAAAAAAAACACAACACAATTTTGCTGCGCTTTCAAATCGCTTTGAAAGCGCTGCCTATTCATTCCAATTGTGGTTTTCAGGCACTTAGAGGCTATTTCCAGTGCTAAAGCGCCTGAAAACCGGGGAAGGAGGTAAGGAGAAGGAAGGAAAAGGAAGGAGAAGGAAGGAAAAGGAAGGAAAAGGAAGGAGAAGGAAGGAGAAGGAAGGAAGGAGAAGGAAGGAAAAGGAAGGAAAAGGAAGGAAAAGGAAGGAAAAGGAAGGAAAAGGAAGGAAAAGGAAGGAAGGAAAAGGAAGGAAAAGGAAGGAAGGAAAAGGAAGGAAAAGGAAGGAAAAGGAAGGAAGGAAAAGGAAGGAAAAGGAAGGAAAAGGAAGGAAAAGGAAGGAAAAGGAAGGAAAAGGAAGGAGAAGGAAGGAGAAGGAAGGAAGGAAAAGGAAGGAAGGAAAAGGAAGGAAGGAAAAGGAAGGAAGGAAAAGGAAGGAAGGAAAAGGAAGGAAAAGGAAGGAAAAGGAAGGAAAAGGAAGGAGAAGGAAAAAGGAGAAGGAAGGAAGGAAAAGGAAGGAAGAGGAAGGAAGAGGAAGGAAGGGGAAGGAAGAGGAAGGAAGAGGAAGGAAGAGGAAGGGGAAGGAAGGGGAAGGAAGGGGAAGGAAGGAGAAGGAAGAGGAAGGAAGGAGAAGGAAGGGGAAGGAAGGAGAAGGAAGGGGAAGGAAGGGGAAGGAAGGGGAAGGAGGAGGAGAAGGAAGGGGAAGGAGGAGGAGAAGGAAGAAGGAAGAAGGGTACAGCGTCGCACGACCGCAATTGTTAAAGTAATGCAGTGCCATATCGCAAAAAAATGGCCTTGTCACGAAGGAGGGAATGGGGAAGGAAAGGGAGTAGCCATATAGGCTCCCCTTTCCTCATGGGGTCACTGTAACTGCAAGGTTAATACATAAGTTTCTAAGAAGGTTTAGCTACAGGGCTAGAGAGTCAATAGTTTAAAAAAAAAAAAAAAACCCCAGTCAGTAGATTTGATTAAGCTCAGGTGTGTTAGAGAGTTCTGGAAATCTGAGAATCAGTAAGGGATTGGTTAGTGAAATCAGGTGTTAGATCAGGAAAATTCTAGAAGCTGGTTTCTGGTCCATTTAAGGAGCAGTTCCAGGCAGGTTAGTGGTGCGATACCAGAAGATTCCAGCAGGAGGAGCTCCCCACCCTACCCCCCCCCCCCCCCCCCCCATCTTTTTCCCGTTGCGGCCAATTCATGTGGTAGGCTCCCTCTGGTGAATTGCCAGAGGGGAGAATTAAGGAAAGTCAAGTTCAAGTAATAATCAGCTCGAGTCTCAGTGGCTGGGTTGAGTACGGGTATTGATAAACACTTGGTTGGAAAGTATGTTTTAAAAGTTAAAATTGGTGGATTATGGATTTATGTTTTGAAAACCAGTGAATCAGGCCGTGGCCAATAATTATCCAAAAAAAAAAAAAAAAATGTTACATGGAGATTAATAAAATTAGTTGTTTAAGTTGTAACTTGCTCTGGTGTTTTTTGTGCTCTATGCATGTTTGCGGGGGTGTGCATGATGCATGTGATCCCATAAACCTTCCGGAGCTGAAGTTGTTAATAAAAAAAGAGAGAAGAAGAAGAAGAAGTTCTTCATTTTGACATGGGGGGGGGGGGGGGAAGGGATGGATTTTGAGACCCTAGCAGGGAATAAAATCTATCACTTTCCTTGGTAAAAGCAGCACACAAAAAAACACTGGCTAGGCACACAGTTAACCCTTTGAACACCCTAGCTGTTTAACCTCTTTCCTGACAGTGTCTAGTACAGTGACAGTGCATATTTTTTAGCACTGATCACTATTAGTGTCACTGGTCCCCCCCAAAATTTTTTTTTAAATGTTTGCCACAATATTGCAGTCCCACTAGAAGTCATGGATTGCCATCATTACTAGTAAATAAATAAAATAAATAAAAATATTACATAGTTTGTAAACTAACTTTTGGGCAAACCAAAATCAATATACGCTTATTGGAAAAAAATTACAAAAAATATGTAGCAGAATACATATTGGCCTAAATGTATGAAGATTTTTTTTTTTTTTGGAGATGTTCTATAGCAGAAAGTAGTTTTATTTTTTTAATTAGCCATCTTTTTCTCTGTTTAGAAAGCAAAAACAAACAAACAAAAAAAAGGAGTGATCAAATACCAAAGACAGCTCTATTTGTGAGGGGAAAAAAAAAAAAAAAAAAAAAAAAAAAAATTATATATATATATATATATATATATATATATATATATATATATATATATATATATATATATATATATTTTTATGCACAGCGTTGCATGACCGCGCAGTTGTCAGTTGAAGTAACTCTGTGCCGAATCGCACAAAATGGCCTGGTCACAAAGGGGAAATAAATCTTCTTGAAGTCAAGTGGCTAAGTAAAAAACGTGGTCATCAGAGATTGGTGCCCTTTGACTGATTTTCTACCTTGTCCTCAGGGAATGAACGCACCAATTCAGGATGTTCTATAAAAACACTGGCTTGTCGCCACCAAAGTCAATGTCTGACATCACAGGAAAAGGGAGCCTCATACATCTGTCAGCAACAAAAAATATGCTGTACAGGAAGCCCCCATACCGAAAACAAGACCACCACCCATGTCTATCACAACCACTTTTAGATTTTCAACATCTTTTTACTCAAAGGAAATAAAAGTGGTGAAGGAAAGCTTGTGGATACACAACTGGTAACCTGGGATTCTTTTGCTTCTTTCCTACATGTAATAATTTTTTTGCTAGAAAATTACTCAGAACCCCCAAACATTATATATATTGTTTTAGCAGACACCCTTGGGAATAAAATGGTGGTTTTTGAAAAACGTTTATAAAAATAAAAACCTAACAACATGTCATATTGAAATGTCATATACACACACACACACACACACACACATACATATATACATATATACATATATATATATATATACATATATATATATATATATATATATATATATATATATACACACATATATACACATATATACACACACATACATACATACATACATACATACACACACACACACACACACACACACACACACACACACACTAAAACCTTGGTTTGAGAACGTTTTGCAAGACAAGCAAAATGTTTTAATAATTTTTTACTTGATATACAAGCGACGTCTTGATATACAAGTAGCGTCATGTCACAACTGAGTATAAAAGAGAAGACAGGCGCCTCTAATGCCGCATACACACAGTGGGCAGGATACAAGCTTTGTGCTGACGTCACCCTCCACTGCTCGGCTTCCACGGACGTATTTGTGTGCCAGCGCCTCTGACCGGTCGGCGCTGACACACTTTAAGGCTGTCTTTTTAACTGCTTTTGTGAGTATGATTCCAATATTATTTTAATAAATGTACACCAAGGATTTTACACTATTCGGTGTCCTTCCTTCTTTTCATGTTGATGTTGAACATTCGCATGATGCTGTATGAGCTGTCGGGCTACTAAACCATTGAAGTTCATCATTTGCTGAAATCCGGAGGTTCCACTGAGTATCATTTGAGGCTGTTTTAGGTCCTTTGTCATAGGGGACCATCGCTTTTTGGTAAGCAGGAATTCTTACTGGTGGTGGTGAAAGTCACGGATTATAAGAAGATTTTCTGTCGATGGCTTTTTTGGACACTTACTCACGGGTGTTTTGTTTATCATGGACTTTCAGACATGAACTTTGAGAGTCTCATATAGCAGTTGTGGACTATCATCTTATTAACTGTTTAATCATGGTTCACTCACCTTATTATTTATAATTTACTGATCTTTCATGGTTCATTGAGTATCTATATGATTTATCACTGTTGGTATTTGGATTTTTTCAACTATTCAGTGGTGGGCTTATGTTCAGTCATAAGTTAGCGCGACTATATATATTTTTTCTTATTTACATGCACTGATGATTGTTTTCAGAATAGTTGCTGCTTTCCTTTATTTCTTTTTTTCTAGGTAAACTTTAATTATTTACCAGGTTTTACACTATAGCGCAGTTTCTTTTTATTTTTTTCTAACGCATACACACTATCGGATTTAACGGCAGCAAAAATCCGATGAGTGCCTCCATCGGACTTTTGCTGGCGGAATTTCGGCCAGCAAAAAATAGAGAGCAGGTTCTCCATTTTCCCCATCGGAAAAAAATCTGATCGGAATTTACGATCGTGTGTACAAATTTCGAGGCGCAAAATTCCGACTCATGCTCGGAAGCATAGAACTTCATTTTCTCAGCTAGTCTTAGTATTTTATTTACCAAACTTGTGTGACCGTGTGTATGCAAGGCAGGCTTGAGCAGAATTCCATCGAAAAAAAAACATGCAAAGTTTTTTCCGACGAGAATTCCGCTCGTGTGTACAGGGCATCAGTGTAGCAATAGGGTTACATTCAATGAAGGTACAACATTTAGCAACATATTGGTACACTTAGAGGCTCCTCTCTTCTCTTTTATACTCTGGAGCTCCTGCTGGATTTTGCTTCTAATCCCCTTGGGGAGGCTTCCATTTGTGGATGGACATTTTATGGTTACACAACCTATCACATGGCTATAATCTTTTTATACGGACTATAAAACTGAAGGACCTATGAATAAATGGTTGTGGAACAAATTATTTGAGTTTCCATTATATCTTATGGGGAAATTTGCTTTGATATACAAGTGCTTTGGATTACAAGCATGTTTCTGGAACAAATTTTGCTTGCAATCCAAGGTTTTGCTATCTATCGAACACGTCAGGCTTTAAAATTGTGCACACTCATGGAATGGCGCCAAACTTCAGTACTTAAATCTCCATGGGTGGCGCTTTCATTTTTTTTTACAGATTACATGTTTAGATTTACAGAGGAGGTCTAGTGCTAGAATTATTGCTCTCGCTCCAACAATCGTGGCGTATGTAACCTGTGTGCATCTGGCTCCGATACCAGCCAGTGCCTCACCAGCCACTAACTTCACCGCATGTCCCTGCAATGTAGGTTATATACGTGGCAGCCAAATAGTTATAGTGTTAGTACTAAAGTCAAAAATGTAGTCAAACAGTTTACTAGTGCTTGGAGTGGTGGCTGGAGGAAGAAGTAGCACAAAGAGCCCATCAGTTTATATGCTGATAAGCAGATGCTGATTGGAGGAAAGAGCAGATTGACCAAGAGATCAGCTAATCACCCTGCTGCTCCCGATTCTCTGTCCAGTCTCCGGAAGTACACAGAAAGATATTTGCCATCATTCAACCTAGAATAGTGACCTCTAGTGGCTGAAAAGAAAGAAGCACCATGGGGGAAAAGTCTTGATTGAAAGTAAGTGTTGCAGCAGCTTTTATATTATTTTACAACAAGCTTTTATTATTTTTATTATTTGTATTTTGCCTGCAGTTGTGCTTTATGGGCAAGCTGGCAGCCTGTTTAATGTATCAAGATAAAATAGTAGTATGTCCGTCTTCTGAAAAAGAACAACTAGTTTATATGTGTTATTTGAATGGTACACCGTCCTTGGAAATGATTCTTAAATCTTGGCAATTATGTAACGGCTTGAATTTTTCTCTTTTTTTGGCCACAGTCCCTTTTGAAGTAGAAAAAAATAAGTGAAGTAAAAATTGCCTTAAATTATTCTGCAAATCACCTTCCGGACAGTTCCACCGCTGTGTATGTTTATGTCTATAGCTAGAGTCATGGTGGCTGACATTTCAGTCTGAGTAGTTACACGTGTTTATATTCCTAATTACGCTGTTTAACATCATTTAATAAGGCATTAAAAGGCGTGTGTGGTGGGTGCAAGGCCTGCAGATGGGTCACTTTTTTTTTTTATTGAACGATTCACAAGGAATCTTTTAAATAGCAACTTCTAACAAAAAAAGGTTTCCATAGTTTCTACGGAGCAGTCAAAGCCCAATTCTGGGAAATCTGAAACCTTTCCCTTCCAGTGGGGCTACACCGCACTGCAAGGGTCAGCCGCTTGTTTATTCTAGGAGAGCGTAAAAGCACTTTCACTTACCTGATCCTCCTCTCTCCTAGCAGGCTGTGCTCCCCCATGCCCTGGTGGTGGACTGTTCCTCTGCATCATCACATCCAATGAAGGGCTATGGATCTTGCATCAGTCTTAAAGCGGAGGTCCCACAAAAAAAAAAATTAAAGCCAGCAGCTACAAATACAGCAGCTGCTGACTTTTAATATATGGACAATTAACTTTCCAGGGCGCCTGCGATGTCGGCAGCCGAAGCTGATCTGTTGCTCGAGGATCGGCGGCTACCGCCGCCATACTCGGTGAGGGAATCAGGAAGTGAAGCATTGCAGCTTCGGTTCCCTACTGCGCGTGCGCGAGTCGCGCATCACGTCCTCAATGGTCCTCGCTGGGTTCCCCAGAATATAGCGGGGGGGACAGAATAGGCGCCGGAAGTGGCGTAGATCACTGAGGTGATCTATGCCAGGAAGTGGGAGCAAATACCTGTATTAGACAGGTATCTGCTCCCCCCTCCCCCTGAAAGGTGCCAAATGTGACACCGGAGGGGGGGGGGGGGAGGATTCCAAAAAGTGGAAGTTCCATTTTTGGGTGGAACTTTACTTTAAGGCCGCCAGGACCTTAGACGACTCAATTTAATTGCAGGCCTCATCAGCATTATGGTTGCCCTTAAAAGGGCCGGTTGTATCTATAGGACTTCAAGTGCAGGGCCCGGTAGTGCGCCACGTACAGAGTGCAGGGCCCGGTAGTGCGCCACGTACAGAGTGCAGGGCCCGGTAGTGCGCCACGTACAGAGTGCAGGGTTCAGCTCTTTCACAGGCTTCCACCCCTCTCCTCGGACTTCTGCATCATTCTCCTCCATCCCCTCACCTCTGCACACATCTCCCTCCATAGCCCTCATCTCTCCCTCCTATAAAATCTCTCGCAGTCGGGTCTGTGCTTGCTTCCACTATTGAAGCACCATGACGGACACAAAGCCGGGACAGAAGGGCTCCTATTGGTTCAGGAAAACAACTTCCTTTTGATCTCGATTTTGACCTGTTCAGCTATGACACAAGCAGTCACCATGAAGCTCTGAGGGGCCCATTGCCTCCAGATTTGAGTGGTGCTGCCTTGTCTTATCAGGGTCTGAAAAGGCAGAGGGCCCGCTGTGTTACCCTGGGAGTACCGGCGAAGTACTAAGGGCATGGGACCCCAACCGTGTGAACCTGCACTATGCCACGACCCCTTTTGGCCAGGATGGGGGCATTTTTTGTTACCAGGCCAAAAATTCATAACCAACGCACTTGCAGTTTTTTTATTTTTATTTTGCAGAGCATTTTTCTCTGTGTGTGTGTGTCACTCTGCACTTCTATATGTGTTGCCTTTTTCACTTGGATGGAGGGTATGGGTCTCAGCGCCCACCCTGATGTCTAGGGATAGGATGTTTGGTCATTAGGTTCCTTCCTCCCATGCCTTGAGAATGGGGTCTCTTCAGCAGAGCCTCTCACCTCCGCCAGTTCCTTTTGGCCCGAGTGTGCCTTTCCCCTGTTGGGAGCCTTGTGCACCCCAGGGTCCTTCCTCTTTGGAAGGGGGTCAATGACACACCCCAAGTGCACTTTTTTGTGTGTGCCCACACTTTTTTTCATTCACGTATTGGGGTCTTGTTTTTGTACACCACACCAGTCTCAAGACAAGAAGAAAGAAAAAAAAAAAAACACAACAAAACAGCAATACACCACGGTATTTCTTCTGCAGGGAAGTTTTCATGTATAATAAAAAAGTTTTGCAAAGTCTTACAGCTCATTTTCTTTAGAAAGATGCCCCAGCTTGGGTAGAAATGCCTGTCCAATGCCAGCATGCTGTAAAGGACCCTTCCCCTGCTCTGTGTAGAAGCAGTGGTCTCTTTGCAGAGGTCCAACACACCCCCTTGAAGAATTAGGCCTAGACCTCTCCAAATCAGCATGAGCTTTGCTAAATGAAGAGTTCTATGGCTTTATGCACAATTCTGCCTCAACTATAATTAGCCGTGAAAGATTCTATTCACCAGTCTACTCCACACACACACACACACACACATGGAACTAGTAGGTTTCACTCACCCTGTGCTGTTCCTAAGCAGTTCCCGTAGGCTACATTTACACTGGGGATTAAGGCTGGTGCAAATTGTAGTGGCAGTTCCTTCTGCGGCCCTCAGCGGCTAAGTGTGGCTAAGTGTGGCACGGCCGCTGGCCCTGTTCACTACAATGACAGGTTACCAGTGGCCGCAGCTCTTCGTGGCTCTCTGCACAGCCAGTGATTACCTGCGGTAAATCGCTGCTGGATGCACTTTTATTTTTTATTCTCCCCCCCCCCCCCCATCACATAGGCGACAAAGTCCCAATGTGATGATTTTTTTGTGACAGATTCTCTTTAATGAGACACTCTGGTCTCAGATTACACTTGGCTCCCTGCTCTATGTTGTGCATCACATCCCTGTCCCCTGCCTTCTGGAGTTTAGAAATGCTGTGTAAATTCTGCATTTTGAACATCTCTGGAGAAGAGAGAGCTGCAGACAAACAGGTACAACTTATGTAGGAGGATTTGTTTCATCTCAGTATTAGTTGAGCCGAGTCTCTTCTCTGCATATATGAAAGGGTTTACAAGCACTTTAAATATCAATTGAACGTGACCGAGCTTTAGCTTCGATGGTATGCGGCAAGCGGCTTATACGTGAATGCGAACATTCCAACTGTCCCTTTAAACCTTAAAGGAAGTTTATCAGTCAGGAAGTAAAGAAAAAAGGAAGGAATATGCTTGTAGAAGGAGGAAGCACTGCTATCACATCTATAGCAACTTTCACCCTGCGATAGGAACGATCACACTAGAACATTCTGCTAGTAAAGAAACAAATAGGCCTACCAATATGTGCTAGTAGAGCTATATTTATCAGCCAATGATGTACAAATAAATATTATTTGGACAGAGCTTTGTTTTCTATCAGACTTGTGGTGCTAAACAATGAATAATAGCACAAAGCACGATAGCCAGATTGGTTCCATTTCAATGCATGGATAGTGAAGAATAATAATAATAATAATAATAATATTATTATTAATAATAATAATCTGCCCCCACCCATAGGTGTATGCAGCCCATTACATTGAGGTGTGCACCCCAAAGCTCAAAACACATACCTTTCTCTGCAGCCTCAGCTGCACTGGACAGTGAATGAATGGAATAGTGCTTCCTGTTCATTCACAAACTGAAGTATAGTAAACACAGTTTACTACGCTTCAGTTATAAAGTAACGCAGGGAGTGTGTTCATGTAGAAAAGGAAGGAGACGGTAAATGACATTTACCAGCCCCTTCCCTCATTCTGAAACATTCCCCGCAGGCATAACTGGCACACCCCCTGCGCATGCCTATGCCCTCACCATATAGTGACTGAACTGTAGGCAAATTTAAAAAGACACATGTTAATACAATATATATATATATATATATATATATATATATATATTTTTTTTTGTTTGTTTTGACCTGTGCCAGCATCAAACAGCCCTGTATAGCAGTGCTTAGCATGGGATAGGAAGAAGCAGCAGAGGCTTGGGACAGGTCCCAGATGGCCTGGGCTCTGAGGAAGTGGGTTGGTTGCTTCCAGCCATCATTCAACCCAGAATGCTCCGACATCTAGTGGCAGGACATAAGTAATGCAGGAAAAAAACTGGAATAAAAGGAGAGTACAGCACCAAAAACACATTGTATCCATTAACAGGCTATTTATTTTTGGCTGGAGTTCAGCTTTAAACCAAGTCCCCACACCTGCCACATGCAGTCCCATGTTGGTGGTAGCTGCAGCCCCTACCTAGCACACAATTTCCTTAATTCTCTCAAAAAAGAGGACACTCAATTGAATGCAATGTTGCACGTTAACTTCATTTTCCTTTCATTTTTAATGAAACAAACTTTCTCCCCCCATCTGAAAAAATATATACCTGACCAGACTGTATGGGCAACAGCTCTAACTGTGCTCTAATTTTCATTAATCAGTGCATGCGTTTCCAGAACCCCGTGTATCCAATACTACTTAGATGCTAAAACTCCATAAATCAGCAACAAGATTGTTCTTACTGTCGTTTTAGATTAAAATCACGTTTCCTCTATATGTAATTAAATAAAAAACACATGGGTTTACATCGTGCTTCCTGCCCTGGGCTGCACTCCATCTAAGGAAGTCAGATGCGATATATATATAAAAAGGAAACACTGGGACGCACTGCTAACAAGGACCTTACACAGGGCTGGAAACAATATAATGGGATCTGTTCATAAATGCTATGAGTCTCATAGCAGGGGGGTGATAAATTGTGTGTACAACTATCAGAAGGAATATTACTGCCAAAAAAAGAATATCAATTCAAATTTTCCTCCAAAAATTGCTATATTATTTAATCTTGATATGACATTATAAACATTACAAAAAATAAAAACTTTACACAATAAAAATGTTTTTATGGTGTCTCTTAAAGTGATACTAAAAAGGTTCATTTTTAAAAAACAGGTCATACTTACCTCCACTGTGCAGCTCGTTTTGCACAGTGTGGCCCCGATCCTCCTCTTCTGGGGTCCCTCGGCGGCTCCTCCCCGCATTAAAGAACCCCCTAGGAGAAGCCTCTCCCAAGGGGGTTACCTTGCAGGCGAGCTCCCGAGTCCATCATTCGGCGTGCATAGCCACCGAATGCAGGACTCGGCCCCGCCCCCGGCAGCCGCGTCATTGGATTTGATTCACAGCAGCGGGAGCCAATGGCTGCGCTGCTATCAATCTATCCAATGAAGAGCCGAGAACCCCGGGCAGAGAGATAGCGCGTCCTCGGCATGAGACATTCCAAGGCCCTGACTGACAGAAGTTTTTTCACCCCAATACACACAAAAATGGAACCTTCGCTGTCCGGATTCCTCCCCCTCTCCGGTGTCATATTTGACAGGTATTTGCACCCACTTCCGGGCATAGACCCCAGCATTATCTGCGGGAGTCTACGCCACGTCCGGCGCCCCCCAGAAGACAGCAGGGACCAGTGGCATTGCGAGTCGCAGTAGGGAACCAGGAAGTGAAGCCACAAGGCTTCACTTCCTGTTTCCCTTACCGAAGATGGTGGCGGCAGCATCCGAGGACCGAGGGACGGGTCAGCCTCGGGTGCCGACATCGCAGGCAAGTGTCCTTATTTTAAAAAAGTCAGCAGCTGCAGTATTTGTAGCAGACTTTTAAAAAAAATAAAAGTAATAATATTTCGGCGGACCTCCGCTTTAAGGTGAAAAAACAGGAGGGTTTACGATCCCTTTAAGCAGATCGTAGACATTTAATCTGACTGCCCTCAGGCATCTCCGTTGGGTTGATGTTTAGGTGCATTTCTAAATACTTTATAAGATAATGCACTTAGGGAAAGAAAATCCCCTGACAAAGTAAAATATTGGTGATACGATGTTAGCCAGAACCAGATATTTGTGAATGGGATTACACAGTTGTCTACGGCGCATGCGCGCTGTAAATCCCATTCACAAATCCGGCCAATCACAGCGCTGGAGCGGCGATACACGGAAGTAACCTTCCGGAGAAGACTGCGGCTGGAGGAGACGTGGACGGCTTCGATCTAAGGTAAGTAATGCATAATGAGCTAGTATGCTAGTCATACTAGCTCAGTATGGCTCTCTTGCAGGTGGTTATTTTATTTAGAAATCGAAATTTGGGTTTACAACCACTTTAAGCCTGGTACACCCGATCAGATTATCAGATGAATTTGTATCGTTTTTTGCTGCATGCTAGTGTAGCGGGGTATTCCCCTTTAATAGAAAGAGACCAGACTTTCCGGGTGAGAGGTGAGTCGGGAGGGAGTAGAGAAAAGACTTTACTGGAAGTGAAAGAGGAGAGAGACTGTTACCCAGAACCCCTTTCGGCAAGGTTTCCACCCCAGAGACTCATGGGAGGGTTTATAAAAAGGAGGAGGCGAGGCTGGGCCTCTTTGGGACACGAGACTTCAAGCGAGAGATCTTCCTGTGCGGACCACCGTGGTGCAAGGCCTGAAGCCTGGGCCTTGCGCTGTTACCCAAAGAGCCTTCCACCCCATCTCGAGCCTGGGTGGCATCTGACTCAGTTTTCTTCAACCGCTGCTGAGCCGGAGACCAGACTGCTGCAGAGCTGTGTGAGGAGACACAGCAGGTGGAAGTTCCCGGACTGGGATCGCGTCCAGAGGGGTGAGCGAGCACTTGCTCAATCCACAAATACTTTATATCATTGTTAGGCCTACAGACTGCCATGGCCCACTAGTTCCTATTTGAGTTCTTTTCCCCATTTGAGATCCAAAGCAGAACTGAGTTGAACGGATCTTTAGTGGAGTGTACTGTGTTGGCATTTTTTACCCCCCCCCCCCCTTGGATTACAAATGTGTTCCTGAAATGTGCACCACCGTTTAAAGACTTGCATGCGAAGAATTTTACCCCTACTAGAGACTGGGTTACATGGTCAGGCCTGGCCATCTAGGTAGTTTATTTAGTTGCTGCGCCATAGGGTGCATAGTGAAGTACTGTTACACGTGACGCGTGTGCGCCATATCGCTATAGTTATAGTGTGACTACTGCTGCAGGGCTCTGCAGATAGATTCTTATGATCTGTTATCACTGTTGATTTCCATTGCCATAGAAAGTAAAATTTGTTATTCTTTTATCACTGTCTTGGTGTTTGAATTTAATCATAGAGCATAAGATATACACATATTACCCTAGACTAACTGTGCCAGTAGGGGGACGAGTAAATTGCCGGGGGTTGGCGGAGCTGTCTTCAGGGCCCAAACTAAATCTGCGGCCTTCTTAGTTGAGGGTATCGCTACACTAGTCTCATATCGAAAGTTAAGACTCACCATACAAATTCTCGTCCGACCAAATTCAACTTCAGAAGTGATGTAATGTGTTAAAATGTTATGTAGGCGTTGGTTTCTGAGCATGCGTAGTCTTTTCGGACAAAAAAAACTGTACTAATTAAACGAAAAGCAGACGTTGTGTTCACATACGACAAATTTTATAGCAAAAATCGGCAGATCGTTCATCGGACTAAAATTTTACTTCCGATTTTCTGATCGTGTGCAAGGGCCTTTAGTTATCTCTACACTTTAATTAAGGTGACAACATTTGGAGGGAAAATACGCTCTTATCAGTTTCCTATGAATACCACGGTCACCCAGTCCTCTTAACAGGCAAAGCTGATAATTGCAGACCAAATGCGACTGTGGTAGAGGCATGAGAACGTAAGCTCCACTGATAGACACGGGGCTTATGTGACTTGGCCAAGGTTGTCTGTAAAAGCATGGCCAGATAAAAGTACCAGCACTATATACGTAAAGGAGTCCAATAAATAAATCCAATGACATGCCTGCTTCATTGCACAAGCCTGGTGGTCATAACAAAAGATTGACTACACAAGTGAAGAGAACATGAGCCTTGTAAAGGGAAAAATAGCAGCAACAGATGACTACACGGGAGACGATGTTTGCCAAGCTCCATACCTAACCCAGAAGAACAAATGGTGCTTGTTTACTTTAGTGTCTCTTCAGTCATTATTTTGACCTATTTATAAAGTTCTTGGCTGATTTGTTTGTTCAGCCCTTCAGTCTGTGGGGAAAGGAGCTAGCAGCAGCCGGTGATATGCGACGGTCACTGGTGACATGGCAGTGCCAAGAACACAAAGGGCTGACTTAACTCAATGCTCCACGTTGCACTAGTATGTAATGTATGTTCATCTATCACCAAGGTTGTCCATACATGGCCAGTTTTCTGGTCTTCTTTCATTCACGTGGATGGAGGAATCTCCCCCGTCATGTATTCTATTCAGGAAAGTGGAAAGATAGTGCTGGACTAGTAGGTTTATTTTGTCGTTATTGGTATCTTAAAAAGGTATTAATGTTGTTGTAAATTATCTGGTTCCTGGGCAGGCAGCTTCTACACCCCAGAGGATCTCCAGTCTCCTTGCCTTGTGTACTGTAATGCCGCGTACACACGGTCGGAATTTCCGACAGAAAAAGTCAGATGGGAGCTTTTCATCGGAAATTCCGACCGTGTGTATGCCCCATCGGACTTTTTATGTCGGAATTTCCAACAGACTTGGAGAGCAGGTTCTCTATTTTTCCGTCGGAAATTCCGACGGAGGTTTTCCCGTAGGAAAGTCCAGCCGCGTGTACGCGGCATAAGAAGGGTTGAAATTTAAGTGCCACGCCACTAAGAGGTCCAGATACAACTTTATTTCATTAAAGGTCAGGGGTACAGATCAAGAAATAACTATCGTGTTTTGGGGGGGGGGGCGCTACATTCCCCCTTCATCAGGGCTTGAATGGTAACCAAGTGAACAAATCAGTAGTGAACTGGACCTACAAATGGTATTTATTCCAGTGTGAGTTGAAAGCACAGGACTAAAATCAGCAGCTTGTTTGTCAGTCACTTGGTTGCTAGTCAAGCTCTGATGAAGGGGGCATGTATACCCCTGAAACGTGCCGACTATTTTTGAACTGTAGCCCTGACCCTTAATAGAATAAAGTTGTATCAGGACCCCTTAGCTGTGGCGTGGCGCTTAAATTTCAACCCTTCTTACATTACAATACAGGTATTCTATCAAGGAAGCCACGGTGGTGCAGGGGCAGTGGTTTCTGCAACCAAACTCAATATCACCATTGTGTCTAGGTGTTGACACAGGGGTCATGAGAGGAACCATCGAGCACAATGGGGAACACAGAAGATAATCACTCCAGGAAGTGTAGTTTCTTACCAAAGTGAGGAAGATTGCTCTTTACATGGTCGGTGTGAGAAGTATTTACTCTTTTACATGGACTGTTTCGTGCCCATTCTTTACACGAAAGGGTCGCCTGAAAAGGAATGTTAAACCCTACATTTGTTTATCCATTTCTGCTGCTGGTGTCACCATACACATAGTTACATAGTAGGTGAGGTTGAAAAAAGACACAAGTCCAACCTATGTGTGTGCTTTTGTGTCAGTATTACATTGTATATCCCTGGGACTCCATGCAAGATCTCACCTTGTGGAGTTTCAATGATCATGACAACGGTGAGGAATCATCCCAGAACTACACAGGAGAATCTTGTCAATGATCTCAAGGCAGGTGGGACCATAGTCACCAAGAAAACAATTGGTAACACTCTACGCCGTGAATGACTTAAATCCTGCAGCACCAGCAAGATCCCCCTGCTCAAGAAAGCACATGTATGGGCCCGTCTGAAGTTTGCTAAAGAACATCTGAACGATTCAGAGAACTGGGTGAAAGTGTTCTGGTCAGATGGGACCAAAATCAAGCTCTTTGGCATCAACCCAACTCGCCGTGTTTGGAGGAGGAGGAATGCTGCCTAGTGCCTATGACCCCAAGAACACCATACCCACCATCAAACATGGAGGTGGAAACATTATGCTTTGGGGGTGTTTTTCTGCTAAGGGGACAGGACAACTTCACTGCATCAAAGGGACGATGGATGGGGCCATGTACTGTCAAAACTTGGGTGAGAACCTCCTTCCCTCAGCCAGGGCATTGAAAATGGGTTGTGGATGGGTATTCCAGCATGAAAATGACCCAAAACACACGGCCAAGGCAACAAAGGAGTGGCTCAAGAAAAAAGCACATTAAGGTCCTGGAGTGGCCTAGCCATTCTCCAGACCTTAATCCCATAGAAAATATGTGGAGGGAGCTGAAGTTTTGAGTTGCCAAACGTCAGCCTCGAAACCTTAATGACTTGGAGAGGATCTGCAAAGGAGGAAGAGTGGGACAAAATCCCTCCTGAGATGTGTACAAACCTGGTGGCCAACTACAAGAAACATCTGACCTCCGATTGCCAACAAGTGTTTTGCCACCAAGTACCAAGTCATGTTTTGCAAAGGGGTCAAAATACTTATTTCAATCATTAAAATGCAAATCAATTTATAAAAAACTTTGAGATGCGTTTTTCTGTCTCTCACTGTTAAAATAAACCTACCATTAAAAATATAGACTGATAATTTCTTTGTCAATAGCAAATGTACAAAATTAGCAGGGGATTAAATACTTTTTTCCCTCACTGTAGCTGATGGGTTCCCAAAACAGGGGAATGGTCTTTTCTTCCTGTTCTTACACCAGTCACCTGGACAGTAAAGAAGGAAGGTATCACACCATCCTTGTTACTAGGATATTTGTTTTTATTGCCATGCCCCCATTTGAGTTTCTGTTGTGGACAGGAAGTAAAGAGAAAATCTACCAAATGGGGACAGGGATAGCATTTTAAAGTTGCTAGAGATTTTCACCCTCCCATGCCATTAAGAAGAATAAAAAAAAAAAAAAAATTTAAAAAGTCAGGAATTATGGAATTCTGAACTTTTGAGCACCAAAACAGATGGGAGAGCCAGCCAAATAAGCCTCCACCTTGGCTCTGGGAAAATTTTAGTGCCTACCTCAAAAACGCAACAGACGTCATCCCAGAGAATGGCAGCCAAATAAACAGGGTCTTTGATGGAACATTTACAGCGCAACTTTATAATGTAGTTTCCATATGCCCTATGAACAGAAGCGAGCTGTTATATGAGCACATGGTACTGCCAAAGTACACAGCGCTGATGTGGAATACAGAACTGGAAGCATTGATGTCACTTCCAAGGCAGTATGGCTGGCCAACGGGCATCAATATAAGGGGGACTCAAGCTTTACCAATTTTTAAATACCAACTGGTTTATAAGGCCCACATCTTCAAAAAAAAAAAAAACAAACACGCACCACCACACAACAAACAACCCACACCATTGAGGCCACCAATGGTGAACTCTGCTCCAGAAAATGCCAGTTGCCTGGTTGTCATGATAATCCTTTTACTTCAATAACAGCCACTCTTCCAGCCTCAGTTCGGCCCAAGTATAACTGAGAATAATGTATAGGAGGATTTCCAAAAACAAGACCATTAAGACAGTTTCAAGTCAGAGAGTAAGATTTACATTGGGGACAGTATTATAAAAATTTTGTTCGAGTGTCATATGATATTCACTTATCACAAGCACCAACAGGCTTGTGTCACATCAACACTTCTGAATCTTGATAGTGATCAGTTTTCAGAGTTAAAATTCACAATCCTCCAAGTGTCTAGCAGCAAAACACCCCCTAATGCTTCATTGTAACCCCTTTTTGAGAGTTTGAACTAAATCAGGATACCCGGGGGCGTGGCCAAGCTATGGTGGAGTGAGGACGTGTATGCTCTCAGCTCCGCTCACGCCGCAGCATTCTTCAGCTTTCCCCGGGGGATATTCGACGGGAAACTTACCAGAGCATGTCCCAGCGAACAAGGGCGTCCTCCCAGCCTCCGAAGGCAGACCGGGCGGCACAGGGAACGATGGATTCGTTCTGCACGGAGCCGCGGCGGACCGGGAGAACAGACTCCAAGATGGCGACGGAGAGGAAAGGCACCAAACAGCATGAGGATGCAGCTTCTGGCTCGGCGGCCTCTCTTACTCCATCTGCTCAGCTGGTGAGTGACACAGCCCCCCCCGCATCCCCAGGCTCCCCTTCCCCGCTGGGATCAGGCCCGGATCCTATGGACTTGCTGGGTGATGAAAACCTGAAGAGACACATATGGTCTCTCCCTACCAGGGAGGACCTGGAGCGTTTCACTGCCAGGATTGAGAAGGCTTTCACCCAGGACATAGCCCAGCTTAAGACTGACACTGCACACTTGGGAGACAGGCTGGAGACTTTAGAGCAGCGCTTTGAGGACTCTCTCCCTAGCATAGCCTTACTGCAAGAAACCAGTAATGCACAGAGCCACAAGATGGAGACCTTAATATCCCAATTGGATGATTTTGAGAACCGCAGCAGGCGAGCTAACATACGCATCAGAGGTATGCCGGAAGCCACTGGGCCGCGGGATATAATCCCTTCTTTGGAGGGGGTGTTCAGGGAAATACTGGGACTTCCAGCCACCACTCCGATAGAGATTGATCGGGCTCACAGAGCTCTGAAGCCACCTTCCCAGGACCCTGAATCCCCACGGGACATTATTTGTAAACTTCATAAGTACACTTTAAAGGATCGCATAATGCAGAAAATGAGGAACAAGCCTTATTTTGACTTTGACAGAGCTAAACTTTTCTTCTACCAAGATCTCTCCCGGCGCACTCTTATGCAACCCAGGGCTCTGCGACCCCTGTTGTCAGCTCTTCAGACTGCAGGCCTCTCCTACTGTTGGGGTTTTCCCTTTAGTCTCCAAGTAATGCATGAGGGGCGTCAGGAGACGCTGCGTACTAAAGATGATCTGCCACACTTCCTCAGGGCCCTGCACCTCGGGGATGTGGACTTTCCGGATTGGAGAGGAGCTCCAGTCTCAACGGCTATCCCTCCCTCGCAGCCCTGGCAAACTGCACCAGGTCGGGGACGCAGGAGGAATAACAGGCGCCGCAATGTCAGCACATCTTCTGGCCCTGCATCCCCCAGAGACTGAGGTGTCTTTGCCCCTTGCTCTTCTATATTTGATGATCCATCTGCACCTTCTTCCTTAATTGGGGTCGACGGACCCTGGGATAGTTTTGTTTCCATTACAGGAACTTTTTGTCTCGTTTGGTTTTGGGTGGTCCTGGCCTCCATAGACTGCATCGCGGGCTGTCGGACTCCCATTTTTTTTTTTTCTAAGGGGGGTTGGGGGGGGGGGGGTTTGTTTGGTGCTTTGTAGCCCCCTGTCATCTGCAGTATCACCTCTTCCTGTCTAGGAGATTTGGCTTGGGACATGCCCCGAGAGTGCCCCCGGATAGTAATTTGCTGCTTCATATGAGGCGGCGTGGGGGGAGTGAGGTTCTCATCTCCCTCATGTTGGTTTATGTTCCCCCAGTAGGCCTACCCACAGTGGGCGTTTTCCCTTTAAGGGTTGGTGGGCTGCGGCCAGGGGCCTTCCTTGTGGTGGGAGGGCACACCTGGTCGGGTTCGCTTCGAGTGTCTTTCTCGGATGGGTTGGCTAGACATGGCTCGCTTCGGCGGGCTATGTCTCCTGACCCGCTTAACAATGTTCTTTTTTTTGCTCTCAAGTTGTTGCTTATTGTGTGTCTTTGTGTTGTCTCCCCTACCTGCCCTAATCTTTTCCTCTCTTCTTCCCACTTCCTCCTTTCTTTTCGTCTAAAGTTCTCTCAGGTACTCCTTCCACGGATCTGCTCCTGTTGGGTTCAACGGCTATTCCTTGGCTCTAGCGGACATCCTCGGTCCCCATGGCTTCTGTTAAGGTAGTGTCTTATAATGTTCGGGGTCTTTGCTCTCCACACAAAAGGGGCAGGCTGTGGCTGGAATTGAAACGCTTAGGGGCGCAGATAGTATTTCTGCAGGAGACCCACTTTACAGTCCAATCCACCCCGAAACTCCGACTCATTTATTCAACCAATGGTTCCTTAGCGCGTCCACGGTTCCTAGGGCCAAGGGAACGGCCATAGCCGTCCACAAGTCCTGTCCCTTCCGCCTTAAAGCACATTTCTCTGATCCTATGGGTAGGTTCGTGCTTTTGAAAGGGGAGATAGCTGGGACTCTTTACACCTTTGCTAACGTATATGCCCCTAACGCCAACCAGTTGGCCTTTGTGGAGGCCGTACTGGATCGCCTTGCTGATTTCCGGGAGGGCCGTCTGATCTTGGGGGGGGGGGAACTTTAATATCAGCCCAGATCCTTTATTCGACACTTCTCATAGTCGCTCAGCTCATTCTCATGCGTTCCTAAAAAGGTTTAAGAAAACTATACAATCCCATTTCCTGTTCGATAGCTGGCGGGTGCTCCACCCTTCAGCGAGAGATTATAGCTATTATTCTAGTGTGCATGACGTGTACACTCGTATAGACCTCATTTTTGTGGATCAGCACACCCTCGAGCTACTGCAGGCGGCATCCATAGAGAACATAACTATTTCTGACCATGCTGCGATCACAATCACCTTTGAGGGGTCTCAGGGCGCGCAGCGCCCATGGTCATGGCGCCTGAATGAGAATCTATTGGATGACACTGTAGTAGTGGCGGAGGTCTCGGAAGTCATGTCACACTATTTTCAGGAAAACACTACGGATGGTGTACGTGAGGGGATGGTCTGGGAGGGCCACAAAGCTGTCATGAGGGGGGAGCTGATTTCACAAGGGGCTAGATGCAAGAGGGCGCGACAAGCAGATTTTCAGAGGATTTTGACCAATCTCCAACAGGCAGAGCTTCGTCATAAGCGTTATGGGGACCCGGAGGCTTTGGAGAGACTGCTGGAGCTTCGGGGACTTTTTTCTCAATACTTGGACCGTAGGGCTTGCAGACAGCTCCGTTACCTTTCTCATAAGTATTATGAGCATGGTAACAAATGCAGTAGGATGCTTGCTAGGGCCCTCAGAAATTGCAGGGCCCAGACTTATATCCACAGACTTCAATCCGCTTCAGGTGGAGTTTGTCAATCCTCCAAGATTGCCTCTCTGTTCCGGGACTACTATGCGAAGCTCTACTCTTTGGATTGGGATGCTACACCGGAGTCCGCGGCCTCTAGATACAGTGCTGTTAAGGAATATTTGGTAACTTCGGGGCTCCCCTCCTTGTCGGAGGTGCAGCAGGCGGAATTGGAGTCCCCTGTGCAGCCCTCCGACATCGAGGCGATTGTTAAATCCTTGCCGAATGGGAAAAGCCCGAGGCCAGATGGATACTCCAAGGCGTACTACAGTACATTTCTCCCGATTTTAGTCGGCCCCATGTGTAGATATTTTAACTCGATTGCAGGGGGAGACCCCATCCCTTCTGAGGCCTTGCTGGCTCATATATCGGTTCTCCCCAAAGAGGGCAAGGACCCTTCTCTGGCACAGAGTTATAGACCAATATCGCTACTGAACCTGGATGTTAAAATCCTTGATAAAATATTGGCTAATCGCCTTAAACATCTAGTTCCAGATTTAGTACACCCAGACCAAACAGGGTTTGTCACGGGGCGCGAGGCCAGAGACAACTCGCTGCGAGCTATACACCTGATTCATTGGACGCGCTCTAATCCAAAACAGTCCCCATACCTGGTCCTCTCAACGGATGCGGAGAAGGCTTTTGACCGGGTTGACTGGTCCTTTCTGCGTGCGGTCCTGGAGTCTGTGGGTCTGGGCCCATTCATGTTGACTTGGATCATGGCCTTTTACGCTACCCCAAGCGCCCAAGTCAGGGTGAATGGCATCCTCTCCTCGCGGTTTCCGATTAAAAATGGTACGAGACAGGGCTGCCCCCTTTCGCCCCTCCTGTTTGCCCTTACCCTGGAGCCTCTGTTGCGCAGGGTGCGGGCCAACCAGGACATTAAGGGAGTGACAGTAGGGAGCATGGAGCATAAGCTATCGGCTTATGCAGATGACGTCCTGCATCATCTCACTGAACCCCTTATCTCGTTGCCGAACCTTATGAAAGAACTCCCTGAGTTTGGAGCATTGTCCAATTTTAAAATCAACTACTCAAAGTCTGAGATTCTGCCGATAGTGCTTCCCCTGTCACTCAAAGAAAGCTTGAAAGCGGCGTTCCCTTTCAAGTGGGCTAGGTCCTCCATAAAGGTACCTGGGTATCCAGCTGACCGACCGGTTTGAGACCCTGTATCAGGCCAATTATCCCTCCCTATTGACGACCATCAAAACCGACCTATCTCATTGGACTAAAACAGCCTTTACGTGGCTAGGGCGGGTTAACATTGTTAAGATGAATGTGCTCCCCAGGGTCCTTTTCTACTTGCAGATGTTGCCGGTCCCTCTGCCGAGCACCTTCTTCACTTCAATTAATAGCGTGCTCATAGATTTTGTGTGGAGTGCAAAGAAGCCTAGAATAGCCATGAGGGTGCTTAAGCGCTCTAAGAGAGCTGGGGGTCTGGGGATCCCAGACATTCGACGGTATTACAGGGCCATTGTCCTTCAAAGGATTCTGAACTGGAGGTTCCACACCCGTACTAGACTTTGGGTTCCCCTGGAGAAGAGCATGGCGGGAAGAGATTTGGCCTATGCCCCATGGCTAGCGAAGGAGCATAGGGGGCTGTCTGATTTGTCATCTCCCCTAACGAGACAGGCCCTTAGGGTTTGGGACAGGATTAACACGCTATATTCTTTAGCTCCTCCTGGGTCCCCATTGGCCCCACTAGGGGGCTTTTGTTGGTTCCCCCCGGGGGAGCAGAGAGCCTTTTTTGGGAACTGGTTGGATGACCCTAATGCTCCCTGTGGCAAACTTTGAGGGTGGGAGACTCCCCCTGTTGGATTCGTTTAGGGCACGCCATGGGACTTTTCCAATGGATTTCTGGCGATACGCGCAGCTTAGCCATTTCTTTGCAACGCAGGCCACCCCTATTCGTACCCCATCTCAACTCTCGCCCTTTGAGCTTCTCTTTGTTGCGGAGGAGCCCATCTCCCACATGATATCTGAGCTCTATCAGCTACTCGGTTCATCCGTGACGGAGACTAAGCCGGCCTACATCAGGGAATGGGAGCGTGATCTGGGGACAGAGTTCACAGAGGCGCAGCTGGCTCCCCTGTACCGACTAACCCACTCTAGCTCCATAGAGTCTAGAACGCAAGAAACGAATTACAAGTTACTGACAAGGTGGTGCAGGGTGCCTGCTGTGCTCTCACGCATATACCCCACTGTATCTGATCAACGCTGGAGAGGCTGTGGCCTCCGTGGCACTTTGATTCATATATGGTGGGAATGCCCGAAAATTCAGCCCTTTTGGGAAACAATTCAGCAACAAATCAAGGCCATACTGGATATAGATGTCCCACTTTTGCCCATACATTTCCTTCTCCATGTGCCGTCTGTGTCGACCAGTAGTTACAGGGGATGCGTACTGCCACATCTCCTGAACGCCGCTAGGCGTTTGATCCCTATTTACTGGAAGCGGGCTCATGTTCCGGGGCTCGAGGATTGGTCCAAGAGGGTACGGGAAATTAAGGAAGCTGAAGAATGGGTGGCGAACTGTAGTAGCAAGAGTGAGCGCTTTCAGGTCATCTGGGCTGCCTGGTTGCAGCACACTTCAGGTGAGGAGTGGGTTCCATCTAATCTGGATACTGCCCTGTTGGAACTTGCAGAGCCCTCCCTTCGGGGACGTAGGGTTGTGGTGGCACAGGCCCCGGAGATGGAGTCTGAGGATGTGGGAGCCCGGCTAGTGGGATAAGCACTGCCAGCCTTTTCTGGGCTGGCGGAGTCGCATGACACAGGGGGAGCATGTCTGATGGAAGAGGTCCTATGTCCCTATACTTTTCTCTTCTATTCCCCCTTTCTGGCTTTCTTACCCTGCTGTTTCCCGTTTATGTTTGTTTGTCTTGTCTGTGCTTTTATTTTTATTTTTATTATTAACTCAATATGTGGATCCTCACTTATTTGTTCAGCTCAGGTTGTTTACTGGCTGCAGGGGTCGGCCCCATGCTCGGGTCAACTCTTATTAAGCAGGGGGAGTCTCCTCTCCTTCTGCTTGGGAGGGGAGGCTCCTAGACGAGCAGGGTTCTCCCACCTCTTTGTGTCCGAGGGCCGGTTTTGGCCCGGGGAGGGTTTGATGGAGGCTACTTGGGCCCCCTCTCCCCATATGGGGCACGGGGATGTGGGATCCCCTTGATAAGCTCAGTCCATGACCCCGGTAGTTGTTAGCGGACTGGTAAGCAAGTTACGGGGGTGAGGTTCCCCCCCAATGGTTTCATTTCATTGTCTGGAAAATGGTACCTGTCTCTTTTGATGCCGAGTTATACCTTTTGCACCGTACAGGATTGTATGCTTGATGTGGACCATGTATGCCATAAGTTGCACTTTTGTTTATGTGTATATGTTTTTGCTCAATAAATACAGATTATACAAAAAAAAAAAATCAGGATACCCAAAAAATGTCAGTGGTCACTGTAAGAGGAAAAGCCCCCGCGCCAGTGGTTGGTGGGGGTAAAACATATCCCAAACATTGACAGTCAGTAGGAATAAAATGCTCCTGCGTCAATGGAAATAATAAATACCAGGGTCAAGGAGTAAGAAATGCCCTGAAATCAGTGCTAGCTTCATTACCAGTGGGAGTAAAATTAAAATGAAATGACCTTGCATTATTGTAAGTAAAAAAAATGCCTCAGAGTCAGTGTCCAATAACAAAAAAAAAAAAAAAAAAAAAAAAAAAAGTGCGACGGTGATCAATAAAATTTGAACAGAGGCATGGTCATTCTAGAACAGAAACAGTGCTCACCAAACTCTAGCTACAGGCTTGGAAGCCCACAATGGTCTAAAACAGGCATGTCCAAAGTCCGGCCTGCGGGCCAATCGCGGCCCGGTTTCGGACGGCCCGCCTGGTCATTTTGACATGTATATCTTTTGTGGCCCCCAACGAATGCCTGAGGAGTATTTCCTGTTTGCACAGCGACCTCTGTAAAAGAAAGTCCCGTCTCCTGCGCTGCCACTGGACAAGTGTTCTGTCCATCACAGGAGGCAGGACTTTCTATTACAGAGGCAGACGATAAAACAGGATTTTCACCTGTATGTCTGTCGGCGCACGTCCCGCCCTCCTCCAATGCTGCAGATAGGCATGAATCAGGCTGCAAAGGCTGCATTCAGGGCACTTGTGAGGCTGCATTGATGGGCAGTGACCCTTATTTTGCTTCACAGTTCCTTATTTAAAATGTAAGATTTTTTAAAGTGAAGGTGCGTGTTATATGCCGATAAATACGGTATATCCAAATAACACGCCCAAGCTCATCTCTTCACCACACACAGACACAAAGGCAAGAGAATGCTTGTTGGGCAGTGTATTAGTGCTCGAACGAACACACTTAGACCGAATTTTAACGGTTCACAGAATCTCAGGCAAAATGGTTGGCCCTCACGCATGTTCACTTCATCAAATCTGGCCCTCTTTGAAAAAAGTTTGGACACCCCCTGGTCTAAAATGTCTTTGCATTTTGTAGCATTTTCAGTACTCTTCAACAAGAACACCTGAACTTAATCATGTGAAGGGGGTCGCCACAAAAATCTAGCCATATGGTGTACCTTTGCAGCTAACAACTTATTAAAAAACGCAGTAACACATAGCATACATGACTGTTCATACTTGGCATATCCTCCATTCAGGATCCGGCCAAGTCCTACAAAGCAACTGTGGAATCATGACCCTCATGAACCCAAGTTTTGAGACTCTGGTTAGCAAAATCTTATAAAAATTGCTCAGAGAGTCATCCAAGACCTTTAATAATGCTAATACAACTAATCCATTTACTCTGGAGTGCTAGGCAAGGGACAGACCAGGATACACAATGAGAAAAGCAGAAACTGAACATTTAGCACCTACAAGATCTAACTGAATAAGAACGCAGTACGGCCCTTTACCATCACACCAGGTTAGAATACTACTGTGAAGTGTGTTAGCGACTTGCTAAAATCTTATTCAGCTGCAGATCCATAAGGAATTTCACTTCCCAGGCTCATAATGGTAGAAATGATAATAGCTACAACAGAAGCACGGGTTTACGGCGCTGTATCCATCGTCGTATCAACAGGAGCCAACAACCACTAGTAGATTACCGGAAACCATAGAAAGTGGGGAGCTTTAAAATTGTGTTTGTGTCCGTTTACTCCTTGGAGAGCTCATCTATCACTTCTTGTCCTGATTGCAGGAGATCCAAAAATCTTCCCAATAAGGTCACAGACGGCAATAAATATCTGACAAAAGATCTAACCCTTCCCCACTTTATCCAAAACAAGTTTAAGCCAAAGCATTGCAATGTGAGGAAATCGTGGTAGAACTTTTAAGAAAGAAAAAATGCACTTAGAAAGGTAACCAGCAGTTTTTGCTATGCGAACATGTAATAAATAGGTGTTCCCCAATTTGGTTGCAATAGTTGAAAAACACTTACCGTATATACTCGAGTATAAGCTGAGTTTTCCAGCACTTTTTTTGTGCTGAAAATGCCCCCCTCGGCTTATACTCGAGTCTGTGTCCATCTTAAAATTTGTGTGCCCGATCCTGGCCAGCCGCAAGTTCCCTGGACCCCAATCCTGGCACACGTTGCTCCACTCTTCATCTACAAGTATGCAAAGTTTGTTGTCTGGGGGACCTACGGCCAGGGAGCACCGATTTTTCAAAGCCGGGCTCCCCTTCCATAGACTCCCATGTTAAACGTCAGTCTAGTCACACAGCACCGGAGATTAGGTAGGGAAATTGGGCACAGTGAGGCATGCAGATGGACACCCTAGGCGTATACTCGAGTCAATAAGTTTGCCCAGTTTTTTGTGGTAAAAAAATTAGGTGCCTCGGCTTATATTCAGGTCGGTTTATACTTGAGTGTATACGGTAATTGCAAGCTAGCTACAGATCAAAATTCAGCCACTCTGCCATGGACTGGCTGAATTTCTATCATTGTGTGGGTTAATCCACTTGACAGAAGTCAACTGTTTAAATCAACATTTGTCGAAAGGGCGGGTTGGTCAACTGTAGCCGCTGATCAGTGTATTTTGACAGCGGCATGTTTCAAGGTTAGAATACAATGTCCTGGCATGTGTATTTCTCTCCCCCCCCCACCCCACCCCACGTTGATGGCTGAAGAAAAACTAGCAGTTTAAGGCAAACTTAAAGTTTAAATACAATCTAATTCCATCTAATCTTAAACCTCCTCCAACCCCATTCTAAGCCCTATACTAATTACCCTGTAGAAGAAAATTTGCCTGGTCTTGTGTTCTAACTGCTCTGTTGATCCTGACGCACCTGGCATGCACGGACCCTTAATATATTTATAAAATATTAACTTGAAAAGACTACATCGTACCTTTAAATTTATGACCTGCCCTGCCGCTGACTCACATCTAGGCCGCAGCTCCTGGCACATTTGCAATTTTGCTGACCTGCCAAACGTGGCAGAAGAAATCCAGGCATTTAATGAACATACTTGGATTTTATTGTATTAATCAACATCGTTCTCTTTGGGCAATGACCAGAATCAAAACCTTCCTCCAAGCGTACGTTATCTTCCTTTTGCAGTGTAGCGATACCCCCCAGTTAAGAGGGCTGCCTGTATGATTTTTGGGCCCTGTAGTGCACCGCTGTCAACCCCTGGCAATCGGCTCTAACCTCCCTTGGCACAGTTAGTAAGGGATGATAGGATTGTGAGACCTGCAACTCACAGCGGCACAATCCTATGACAAGAAAACAGCAAAATTTTAAAACTTCCTTTACCCATCTCTTCCGTAAAGTAAAGAACACAGACACCAATATACTTAACCCTGGTATGTTTACTTAGATTAGTGGGTAAGCAATAAAACAGGAGGGTACATGTCATGTGCAGAGCCCTGCAATAAACAATGTCAAACAGGCAGACAAGTATACAATGCTATGCAACTCTAATAGTCCCCTTTGCAGCCATTTCCCCTCGTGGACAATATGGCGCCCAGGAATGTCTACGCTACACAGTCAGGCCTGACTGAACTAAGTGGAAGTTCTGTAGAGAAATCTTTGCTAGCAACGATGGTGCACTTGAAGAATAGAATTTGTAATCCACCAAGGTAACAGAGATACTGTGTGTCTATGAGCAGGTGCTCTCTCACCCAACCGGACCAGTCCGTGTCCGTTTCTTCCACTGCGGTGTCCAAGTACACAAATCCCTCGACATCCGAGTCTTCGATCCTCCTGGCAAAGGTCCAGTATCAAAGGAGAGACATCCCTCAGGTTCCTCGGTGCGAGCGGAAGGCTCTTTGGAGAAAAGGCCCAGGCTTCTGGCCTAAAGTCACAGGAGCTCAAGCAGCAGTTCAACTTGCTGGGCAGGCGGTGTCCAAAGAGAAAGAACTAGGCTCCGCCTCCCCCTTATAAAGTCCACCCCAGCAGTCCTTGCGCGGGGCAATGCACCCTGGGTGCCTTAAAGTGCACTGGGTAATGTAGTCTGAGGGATTGGAAGGCAATACCCCGCTACAGCAGCTTACATAAAAATAAGTTGTGTGGAGCTGGAAGCTGCTGCAAAAATAAACATTAACGGAAAGGCCATTTTGTAAATATTTTCACTCATCCCTGATGAGAAGAACTTTCCATTTCTGGCGGCAAATTTGACTTGGAGGCCCTCCTGGGTATCCTGCTAGACCAGGTATGTCCAAAGGGCAGCCCGCATTCTGGTTCATTGTGGCCCCCCTAGTAATGTGGAGATTTATACCATATTTATCTGTGCTGCCTCGGAGGGGACAGGGAGGGGGCAGGACCAGCGCCGTCAGATTATATACAGGAGAATCTCCTGTTTACTCTGCGTCTAATAGGAAGTCCCGTCTCCTGGGCTGCCATTTGGATGACTGTTCCATCCATCATAGGATGGCGGGACTTTGTATTAAAGAGGCCACCGAGTAAACAGGAGATTCTCCTGTATGTAATCTGTTGGTGCTCGTCCCGCCCCTTCCCTGTCCAATCCGAGGCTGCACTCATGGCAACGGATCAGGCTGCACTCATGGCAACGGATCAGGCTGCAGATGGGCACTGACCCCTATTTTGCATCACAGCTATTTAAAAAAAAAATCAAATTTTTTCCTGAAACCTCCCTCTTAAAGTGAAGGTGCGTGTTATACGCCAATAAATACGGCACATCCAAATAACACGCCCAAGCTCATCCTTCATCGAGAGCAGCGCTCGGGGATTCGTTGGGGCCACAAAAGATATAGAATATATCTCCCCAAATAGCACGCCCAAGCTCATCTCTTCACCACACACAGCCACAAAGGCAAGAGAATTCTTGTTGGGCATTGTGTATTAGTGCTCGGGCGAACACACTTATGCTGGCCATACACTATACGAAAAATCGTCCGAACGAACTTTCGAAAAACGAACTTTCGGTCGTGGGCACAAACGATAGTGCCATCATGTAATGCCCGATAAATCGTTCAGTGGACATAAATAAAAAAAAAAACATTTTTTTTTTTTTACATATACCTAGTGCAGAAAGTTCGGATGGGAAAGACATTAACCTTCCGATTTATCGTTCGTTCGGCAGAAAATTTCCAAACTTGTCCTTCGTTTTTTCGGCTCAAAATATTGCCCATCAATACACTTAAAAAAGTTTTTGATTAGAGTTCCTCTTTAGAATACAGACTATGACAGCTACATAAACAGGAATTTATTAATGAGATTTTAGCTTTTTCATCCCCCCCATAATCCCTCAGATTATTATTACCTCATCTGGCCCCATTTAAGGCCTGGCCCATTCTATGCTCAGCTGTATATGGCCTGACAGCGCTGTTTAGAGACAGAAATAACAAGCTATAAATGCACACATACCACACCAATAAAACTATACAATGAGAAAGCTCGGGATCCCACCCACTACAAAAACAAACCGCGCATATTGTGGAGAGTGAAATTAATTATAAATTCCTACACCACAAAAGCTGAAAAAGGAAAAATCAGATGTGAGCAATATTACAATACATATATTTAGAGACCAAACTCCTGCTAAAAAGGTTTTATTTTAACTATAGATCAGGTTAGAGTCTCGGCCTGGTCTGTGTCCCTTATGGAGAGATTCTCCCTCACTTCCTGTCAGGACAACACAAAGCACATTTTATTAGAATGAGGAAGACTAAAGCCTCGTACACACGATCGGATTTTCCACAGACAAAAGCGCCTGACTTTTGTCTTTAGGGCGTGTGCATGTACTTTGTCTTGCATACAAACAGCACACAATTGTCGGCCAACAAACACAAATGAAGTGACGTACTACGTGGTTTTTCAATTCTTGAGCGCCACCCTTTGGGCACCTTCTGCTAATGTTGTGCTTGGTAAGCATTTATTCCGAGCATGCGTGTTTGTACTTTGGACTTTTGTCTGACGGACTTGTGTACACAAGCTCGGAAAAATCTGACAAAGGACCGTTGTCCACGGAAAAGTTTAAAGCCTGCCATCCAACATCTGTCCGTAGAAAATCCGACAATTGTTCAATGGAGCGTACAAATGATCGGATTTTAGGCCAACAGTCTGTCAACATACAATTCCCGTCGGAAAATCCGATCGTGTGTACGAGGCTTTAGAACGTCTGACAATATTGCCATCTCATTTTCTTGTATGGGTGTCAGGACAGGAAGTGATGGAATATCTCCACAGATCGAGATAGAAAGCGGAACGAAAAATTTAAGCAGTCTCTCAGGTCTTAAAAAAGAAATAAAAAAATTACTGGAGTTAGATTTTAAATTAAAGCAGCCATACATTTTAAAGTTTTAAAAGTCAAAGTCCTGTCTAAGAACCTATTACACTTTATAGCCCCATCCATGTGCCACCAATGTTGGTTTCATTAAAAGCTTGATTTCCCAGACTTTACGCCTTAAATAGTTCGCTCCCCTTTAACAAAAACTGCCCATGAAGATAAAGGGGTAGATGAGAAACAAGCTGTACAGCTCTGATCAAAGTTGAATACTACCCTTGCTATGGGTGTAGGCCATTTGCATACCTCCTGAAGCCTCGCTGAAAAACTCCTAGGACGTTGTGACGAGATGCCTAGCTGTTACTGCTCACCATTAAACGAGTGATCTCTCAAAACACTGAGCTCAGAGTTACCGCATCGGGTGAGAGAAAGAGCAGGTGAGGGGCGTTTGAACCTGAGAAAGCTCACTTCTGTGATGGTGGAGGTGAGCAGTAACAGCCAGGCATCAGCAACATTTTAGGAGTTTTCCAGTCAGGCTTCATGGGAGGTACAGTACGTAGGGCCTGCACCTGTATTAAAAGTAGAACTATAGGCAAAATGATTTTCATTTTGGCTAGAGCAAGGGAGGGTTATAAACCGTCAGATTTTTTTAATTTTATTTTTTGCCATTAGTGTCCCATTGCGAAGATTTCCCTTCACTTCCTGCCCCATAGCCAAACAGAAAGTGAGAGGAAACTCTGCAAAGATAATTCCTTGGGGACCACAAAGGGTCACCAGGACTAGTGTCTCCATTGGAAGATTTCCCCTTTACTTTTCTGGGCACAACCCAAGATTTGGGATTTTCTTTTAATAATGGTAAAACAGGACCTATAGAGAGGGTGAACCTCCTTAACAAGAGGACAGACCGCAATAAAAAAAACTGACAGGAGGTTCTAATCCAGATTCACTTCATACAAAAAAAAAAAAAAAAAAAGGAAGAAGTTTTAGTTATACTTTAAGGACATGATTTAAACTTTAATCAAAGCTGTATGACTTGTTTTTATCTACAGATGTCCCTTATCTGCATAGGCATTTTAATTTCTCCTGAAGCTAAACCCCACCCACCAAGGGCTCAACTTCCCTGACTTTGTGCAAAAGCTCCCACCCCTGAGGGTAAACCACGCCCATCTAATATACATGCCTTATTAGTAACGGACGTTTACTAGACAGGGATTAGCTCAACTCGAGGGGGCAAGATTTAGGCTTGGGGGAAATAGGAAAATGTATGACTTATTTCAGCCTCTCAACCTTTTTATCCCAGGAGGAACCTTTGAAATAGTTTTCAGGTCTCAGGGAACCCCTGCTAAAACCAATTATTTGGGGTCAGTGGGGAAATGCCCCTTACAATGGTAGTCAATAGAAAGAATGCCCCCGTTAGAGGGGGGGGGGGCAGAATGCTACTATTAGACTAGTTTCATACCCTGCAATCTTTAGATCTACCAACCAGGGTTGCCAACCTCCCGCAGCATTTTTTACTGACAAAACATGGAAAATTTACTGGCGGAGCACATTTTTTACCCTACCAACCTTACAAATTACAGAACTCCTATTGAAAACTAACAGTTAATATTTGAACAGTATAACCATGATATGGTAACACTGTCAATACCTATAAAAAAGTAATTTGCTTGATTTACACTTAAAAAGTCAACTTGAAATTATCAGCCCTTGATATTTACTGGTAGTTGTAAAAAAAAAAAAAATGACTGATTATTACAAACTGTCAGTAAATTTACTGGCGGTTGGCAACCCTGCTACCAACATGTATGTAATGCAGGGGTCTCCTAGGTGGGATATATAGATTAGGTAGGTCCTCAAAATTTCATAGTTTTGGTAAATCTAAAGTTGACTGTAGGTTCAGATTATAACCAGTGAGCTAAAAAGATAGTCAGTGACATGCTGCTGGCTCTGCCAAGGGGCATTAAGTGGGAAGTCTGGAGGAAACCTAGTTTTGAAAATGGCTGACCTATTTAGATACTTTTCATGGCACTTGGCAAAGGAGCATTAATTATCAGATAGGAGCACCCCTCAGCTTGGGTGGTCAAAGCTGAATTTAGGAAGTGTAGGCGCACAGAAGATATCCTCAAAAAGGTGATCTGCAGCAATACCCATGCATGGGCTCCAAAATTCTTCCTCTCTGATTTTTCATTAAACTAAATGGAAGCCGCAGTGCGCATGAGGGATTATGCATAATTTATTCCTGATCATATATTCAGGAGGCGAAATTATACTTTAACACCACTACTACTTGTAATGTACCCATAATGCCCCATGGTTTACTAGGAGAACCCCCAGGAGAACATCAGCATCTCACAGGCTTCCAGTTATCAGAACATAAAGAGTTTTCATTGCCTTTAGCCAATTCACCAGAAAGGAGCCAAAGCCACAGAATTAACCAACCATCATCCACTTACCTGGGATCACTTAGCTTAGCCCAGAAGAAAATCTTTAGCGATTACACTCTAAGAAGCACTTAAAAGCCATCTAGGAGGAAAGGCGCGCACATATAATATTTGCTGATTACACACAACCGTTGTAGATGGACTCCTAAAGTTAAATCTGTTTTTTATTTGGCCTTCTCTTGGTCACCCCCTCATCCCTCAAAACTAATGACATTTTTAAATAAAACCTTTGTTATTACATGATTTTAGACTCCGTGATGTCATTACTGGGTCTCTGTACTGCCCAATGCAATGCATTGCTGGTGGGAGGAGCCAGCAGGGTGCTGTACTATACCTTCCCAAAACATTACCACACCCTGCCTCAGTACTCCTCTCAAGAGCCCCCAGCCTTGATGCAAGCAGCAGGCTGGCTCTTGGATTAAGTTATCCCAGAACTAAATTTCAATGAATGAAAGGAGCAGGCCAGCAACAGGCCTAGATGAGGCAGGTTCTGACTTGCTGCAGCTTCTAATACACACTGTGGGATGCCAAGAGCATGCAGGGAAATCAGACTAGACGACATTTTCAGTACAGGAGAGAAGCCTCTACAACTGTGCAAAACAGAAAGTAAGGCTGGAGTTCAGCTTTAAGCAGCAATCCCAGGCAGCAAGCAACAGGACTTTATTAGCTGCAAATGCTATCCAGCAAACACTGCAACTGTGCTGCAGTCAAAGAGTTAATTCCATTTACCGGTACCTTACTCTCACATTTTGCTCAATCAGAAAAGCTCCCTTGGTGTTGATTTTAGGTGACAGTGCTATTGAAATATCCTGTTCAGTATCTTAGAATCCGGTGAGAATATCATATGCTGAAGTGCAATCTGTGTGAAGTCAATATTTTTCTCCACTCCTGAAACATAACTATTAATAGAAACAAAATTTTCGGGCGACGAAACGCATAGGCCGGGGTTTGGACACGACGTCACCAATCATACTGCGATCGCGCTCATGGCTTGAATCTTTCAACCGGAGACAATACAGCTTTTTTCTGAAGTTTGTATACTTGTGTCAGTGGAAACACGAAAACGTGAGTTTGAAACTTGCTTTTAATAAAGTATTTAAGACGTTTTTTACGCTACGAGAGACTCCTCTTGACTTTCTTTGCCTACGAGTCAGAAAGCGATAAGGAAAAACTTTTCTTGAACAACCTCTGGATGGAAGCTGTGGATTGTCATTCCTATATTGGGTGTGCGCTATTTTGCTGGTTTATAATCTTACCAGCATTGGGCTCTGGTGAGTGTACCAAGTACCTATTGGTGGTGGAGAGCGCTTAGTTGGATGAATATTAGAAGAACTTAAAATGGTTGTCAAGCTTCGTGTTTTTTCACCTTAATGCAGGGTTTGACAAAATATGTTTGAATCTAGGAGCCAGCTAAAAAAGTTAGGAGCCAGTTTTATTTTTTTTGCCATTAGGGTACTTTCACACTGGGGCGTCGCGGGCGTTGGCGGTAAAGTGCCGCTATTTTTAGCTGCGCTTTACAGTCGTTTTTGCCGCGATTTTCGGCCGCTAGCGGGGCGCTTTTAACCCCGATAGTGGCCGAAAAAGGGTTAAAACCGCCCGCAAAGCGCCACGGCCGCGCTGCCCCATTGATTTCAATGGGCAGGGGCGCTTTAGGAGCAGTGTATTCACCGCTCCTACAGTGCATCAAAGACTCCTGCCAGCGCACCGCACAGCAGGGGCTGTTTCAGGGCGCTTTGCAATAGCGCCTGCAAACCACCCCAGTGTGAAAGCAGCCTTACTCTGCAATGAGCCCGCTCGGGGGAACTGTCAGATTCAACGTCTGCATCATATATTGTCCTTGTTAAGAAGGCTGCACATAGGGGTGTCACCTTTTTTCTCAAGTATTGGACAATTTATGCAGAGGGCTGTGCGCCATGCTCTCATACACAAGGCTCATATTACATTGACAGTATCCACTTTAATGCTGCACAAGGAAAATGAAATATGCAATAAAACGTTTTAAGGACTACTAGGCTCAGCAAGCCTCCTATAGGAAAATATAGAATATGATAAAGAAGTTTAAAAAAAAAAAAAAAAAAAAAAAAAAGAAGAAGATTTTTAATTCTGCATCCAATTGATATAAAAAAAAAAAAAAAAAAAAAAAAAAAAACTTTTGCTGTGTGCCCAACATGCCGGCAGGCAGGGGATTACCTCCTCGCACTGCTCCCAGCCGCTGGCCCGGCTCTCCTGCATTTCAATTTACTGCTCCCGGCTCAGCACCTCTTCTCCCTGGCTCAGCTTCTCTTCCACCCAGAGGAGCAGGGCGCTTTTGTGCCGGGAAACCATTGACTCCGGAGCCCCCATGTCCCTTAGCCCGGTCGCCGCCTCCCTCAGCCGGGCCTGCTCCAGTAATACCCTGGGTGAGAGCGACAGCAGCAGGGATGACGAGCTGCCAGGGATCCCCAGCTGGACTGCACTCTGATGGCCTGCTTGCTCCTCCAGCCATGTCAGTGGCTGCCGCGCTGCTCTCTTACTGCTCCATCCCCGCTGCCGCCGCTAATCGCATTCCCTGATAACAGTGCCTGGCAGTACTCTGTCTGGAAGGCCTACGAGGCCCAGGCCATCTCCACCTTCCCAGCCAAGACCCCACAGCCCACATGCCAGGACACAATTTCTAGTAGCCATGGCGACCTGGCGCCCGGGATTTGTCGAGCCCTGCCTTAATGCATCCTATGCATTAGGGTGAAAAAACACCTTGCAGTCACCGGCCCCCCCTTTACTTACCTGAGCCCCAAATCTCCATGGGCGCGATCCCGCGTTGCTTTCCCCCAGCTCTTGTTGGCTCATTGGCTAGATTGACAGCAGCGGGAGCTGCCCTGCTATCAATCAAATCCAATGACGCGGCCGAGTCATACAATTGGCGGCTATGGACGCCGATTGTATGGCACGGGAGCGTGCCCGCAAGCTAACCCCCTCTGGAGAGAGCTTCCCAGAGGGGGTTAGCTCTTGCGGGGGAGGAGCCGCGAGAGCCGCCGTGGGATCCCAGAACAGGAGGATCGGGGCCACTCTGTGCAAAACGAACTGCACAGTGGCGGGAAATATGACATGTTTGTTTTTTTAAAACAATTTGAACCTTTACAACCCCTTTAAGAAGAACACATTTAGGTTTCATGTTTGATATTGTGGGACACCTATGATGTTGCATGAACCTTTTCATATAGACCTTATTCTTTTTTTTTTTTTTTTTGCAAAACGAAGTATAGCGCCCTGCTCCTGTTGGGTAGGCGCTATGTGTTAAATTTAAGTATCTGAGCCGTAGTTTAGCTCAGAAGGATTAAGCTAAATTGTTGGCTCTGTTTCAGTCCAGTTGGGTTGCATGGTTTTCCCCTTGACAGTAGGTGTCACTGTCACCACGGGTGAAGGTTGGAAATGCAGCAGGCTGGGTGTATTGGGTATTCCATTCCCAGAAGTGGCTCAGGGGGCGTGGTCAACCCGCTGTGCATTCTGGGAAGGGGTACTTAAGGGACAGAGACCGCGCTTTCGGGGTTCGTTTGCCGGATCCTGACCTGAGGGCCCTCCTGGCCTCAGTAATGTGCGAGCCATTCTCGGCCTCTGGGCCTGCTGGCCCAAGGCTCTGCAACTGAGAGTAGGCCCAGGAGTTTCTGGGTCCTACGCGGCCTTGCCTGCGAGAAGAAGAGGAACAATTGGGGACTCAGTTGAAGGACACATCCTGGCTAATTTAGCCAGTGAGCCGTGTACTTTCTGAAGAAACTTTTGCAAAGTGTCAGTGTGGTTGCACGATCTTGTGGCGGAAGATTGTGAAACGACTCGACGGCACTAAAGTCTGTGGCAGAGACTTTGAACGAGCTTCGCACTGGTTGCTAGGCCTGCGAGAGTAGGCCTATCTGGTGGTTGCTGAATCCAGTGTGGAACCGATTTGTCCTCTGGATCCAAGATTGTGCCCATGATCCGCAAAATGGATTAAAATTAATTATTTTCCTTAAAATTCTGCAAACAATACCCTATAACAAGGGTAGGCAACCTTTGAGAGATGGAGATCTACCTGGACAACGTTGAAGAGATCAAAGAATCTAGCAAGCCCCCAATAAAAAAAAAAAAAAAAAAAAAAAAAAAAAAAAAAGGAAAAGGACAGCAATGAAAACCTAGAAAAATCTACTAAAATTAATGTCACTGTAAAAATAAAAAATATATAAAACTAAAAAAAAAAAAAAAAATTTAAAAAAAAAAAAGTTAGCTTTAGTGAAAGACTCAGAATTCACTTTCATTCGCATATTTTCCCCCCATGCTTGGGGAGTAATTGGTCACCCCCCACAAGTCTGATGCCAGAGTTCATCATGGAAGCAGAACATCTAGTATTGCAGGCTAATTTTCTTGACTAATTTCAGGCCCGGCTATCTGCTCTAAATATCTAACCAGTGAAAGTAGGATGTAGGGCAGCGTACAGAGGTCAGTAGGATGTATGGTCGGGAAGGCACGGTACTGGGAAATATGGAGGGCACAGTACAGGGGAATCAGGAGGACTAAGGTTTCAAGAGGACATGGTACTGGGTTGTCAGGAGGGTATGGTATTGAAGGGGGGGGGGGGAATCTGAGGGCTGGGATGTCAGAAGGGTATGGTATTGGGGGTGTCAGGAGGGTTTGGAGAGCAGAGAAGAAGTTCTTAAAGTGGTTGTAAACCCACTCTGACAACTTGCACCTACAGGTAAGCCTAGTGCAAGAAATATCTCCTTAACCTACACGGTTAAGGAGATATTTGCAGAAAACACTGCACCAACGGCACAGGCGCACTGAGCATGACGGTTTTCTGAATGGGATAATGCCGGGATGGCCTGGGCCACGCATGCGCAGGATTGAGGTCATCGCCGCTCCGGCCAGTCACAGCGCCGGAGCAGAGATACACGGAAGACGCACGGAGGGGACATGGGGGCGGAGGGGAACGAGGAGTGCTTTGATCTCAGGTAAGTGCCACATAATGAGCTAGTATGCTATGCATACTAGCTCATTATGCCTTTCTCTTGCAGGGTTTTTTTTTCCCCCCAGAGAAAAAAAAAAAAAAAAGGGGTTTACCGTACTTCTTTAATGCAGAGTGGTGCAGGAAACGTGCAGCGATGCAGATTCCTCCCGGCAATCCTCACCATCCCACATGGTATCCAATCCGTGCATCGGGGAGGAGGGCAGGTGGCGAGGGACGTGCAAGAGCATTACGAACTGCTCGGGTGTGTTCGGAGAAGAGCCCGAACCCGCCCAAGCTATTGGAGGCTTTCCCTGCCCCACAGCTGCACGTATGCAAGGGGTGGGGACCTGCCTATATATTGTGAAGGACTAGCATCAAGTGTAGATCTTGAAGGACACCGCCACTCGCTGGTTCTTCTTTTTAAGGGTTGTTTGCCCATTTTTATTTAAAGAAGTTCAAAACAAAATCAAAAGGTTTTCCCTCACAGGGGTTTCAGTACTCCTTTTCAACAACAAAATGACATTCAGCCTCCTGGCTTATACATACAGCAGTGCTGCTCAGGCCTTCCACTTCAGGCTCTTGTCTGTCTCCTATAGACTATTCCATCTGCAACACCATCCATTTGGATAGCAGCCCCTTGCTGCTCTGACCCTCAGACCTGGGTCTCTGGCTTCCACTGTGCACACAAGCACTCTCTGACTTCTCCAGTGCACACTTGCACTCTATGGCTTCCACTGTGCACACTTGCACTCTATGGCTTCCCCAGTGCACACCTGCACTCTATGGCTTCCCCAGTGCACACCTGCACTCGTCGGGAGGGTGGGGCCCAGAATGCTGGTCCTGATTCTACTATCAGGCCCACACACACCTGAACAATCAGTGCGCAGTTGAGTCTCAAAACCCGGATCCAGGACTGGGGATTTCATCCCACCCGGATCTCTAAGAAATCCCCAAGCTCCGGGTCCCAAAGTGGACTTTAGTAAATCATGAGGAAACTGAAAAGCCAGTTTCTTCCCAAACAAGCAAATACCCTGGAGCCCCTCAACCTGCCTGGTTGAGAATCCTGTATTTATACACTGGTGGGGTACCACAATATATATATATATATATATATATATATATATATATATATATATATATATATATATATATATATATATATATATATATATATATGGTCCCACAGTTAATTGTGCATGTCAGAGCACAAACCAAGCCATGAAGTCCAAGGAATTGTCTGCAGACATCAGACAGGATTGCATCAAGGCACAGATCTGGGGAAGGGTGCAGAAAAATTTCTGCAGCACTAAATGTCCCAATGAGCACAGTAGCTGCCATCATCCATAAATGGGCAGTCTCAGTTTCAAGATGGGATAAGGATGTTGAAAAACAATCGTCCTCTGGTTTTCTAATATTTTTTTACTAGGCTTTACCTGTATGAAAAAAAAAAAACAAAAAAAAACACACAAAACAGACAAACAAACACACACACACACACAAAAAAAAACCCCACACACCACAAACTGTGTACTTGCCTATTTTCAATCCACTCTGGGCAGGTCACATGATCCCGCAGCTCTGTGTAAGAGCGTGCTTGGCAACAGTTGGGAATTCCGGGAGTTGTGACATTACCATAGGCTCCCTTAGCACAGCTGTTCATGTCCCCTCTTCCCTGCAGCCACCGCTCACTGGCACAGGAGAGCCGGCGCTGCAGGATTACACGACCAGAGCGGATTAAAATAAGTACCGGTAAGTGGGGATCTTACCCAGAAGTGGGAGCCCATCAAAACCAGGTACCCCATCCCCCCTAAAAAGCACCAAAATGTGGCAGTGGAGGGAAGGAGGGTGCAAACAAGCGGAGCTTCCACTTTTGGGTGGAGCTCCTCTTTAAAGCTGAACTCCAGCTATGATTTTTATTACAGTTAAATTGGTCCAGCTTGGCACAATGTATGCATAGATCTCATACTGGAGTGATCACTGTGGAAGCTGTAAATCACTGCGATCATAACAGTGCATGCACCATGGTGGTGGGGGGGGGGGGGGGGGGTCACTACCACACCTTGCATTTGTTTTGTTGTTTTTTAAACAAGAGGTTTTCTGATTGGGAGGATGTGGAAAGGCAAGGTGGTGACATCACAATCTTGTCTATTCAGAGAAGACCTTGTGTTAAGTGAATAAAAAATAAATAAAAAATAAAAATTGAAACAAGGTGTTCTGTGAATGGTGGTGGTGTGTGACCCACTGTAGTTACCATGCAGCAGAGCTGCCGCTTGGCGAAGGATCTGGAACATGGAAGATATCACTGTGGTAGCAGTGACTACTACAGATATTTGATGCGTTTTTTCAGCAACCGCACAAATATGGCACTTTCATACTTACATTGATCCAAGCTGGATTAATGTAACTATGCAATAAAAATGTAAATGACGGCTCGAAGACATGACGGCTCGAAGACATGACGGCTCGAAGACATGACGGCTCGAAGACATGACGGCTCGAAGACATGACGGCTCGAAGACATGACGGCTCGAAGACAGAGAACATCTGACATTTCTAGGTTCTCCCCATATTAGTGTGGGTACCTCCCACGTTCTAACGCTTTAAAGCCCAACCCTGGGAAATTTTTAAATCCTCCCTTGTATTGGGGCTGCAACCGTACTGCAATTGTTAACTGATCCTTTAGTCTAGGGCAGTGGTCCCTAAACTGTGGCCCTTTGCTTGCCTTTATATGGCCCTCGGGGCACTATTTTTCCACTGATGCCAAGGATGGGGCACTATTTCTCTCCCTAATGCCAAAGATGCACGGTTTACTCCCACTGACACAGGACAATTTCTACTCCCAATGGCCAATATCAAAAGAACAGTAAACTGTCCCTTTGTTTACAAGGCCCCTGGTCTAGAAGAAAAAAAAAAAAAAAAAGTAATAGCTCCCCAGTAGACGACACTCCCCCACGCTCTGGAGGTGGACTGTTCCTCTGTGCGGACCCTGCAGTGGTCTTGGTGACCTCAGGACTTGAGGCCACTGGAGCATGGTGAAGAAGACACTGCAGTGACCCCTTCTAGCAGCGCGGAGGATCTGGTAAGTAGAACTTTTTTATTTCTCCTAGGCTTAAAGGTGTGAAGGTGCAAGTAACCCTTGCAGTTTGGGTGCAGTCCCACTGCAAGGAATGTGTTTTTTTTTTTTTTACGTTTCCTTAAGTTGGGCCTTAGGTACAACTCCAGCCCAAAAAATTCTCTAGTTGTGGGTACAGTGTGAAAGCGTTAGAACCCCCTATAACCCTATAAAAAGGGTTATTGCCATATGTTGCCATATGTTTACCCATTTTGAAGATTTATTTTCCTTTTATGTCCTGGTAACCACAGTCACACAGTAAAAGGAATGCCAAAATTCCAAAGTCATCACCAAAACAACAGGTGAGGTGAAGACTTGCAGTGGACACACCCGTACTGGTGACAGCTGTCAAGGCAGGACTTGGCTTTTGCAGAGATTTCCATTTACAGCCTGTGTCTCTAGGACAGGGGGTGAAGGGAAATGTCTACAAAAGGGGACACAGACAAAACCTGGCAGAGATGCCAACACAGTCTGTCCAAAACTAGGAAAAAAAATTTTTAATAAAATCTCTGGTGTTCCACTTTAGTTCATAAAGAGTGCCCTTAAAAAAAAAAAAAAAGTGTGCATTTATGCACCCATATGACTGAGATGGAAACATGAAACTGCAAGTTTTTAGGGTCAGTGCCTGATAGAAATGGTTTGATTTTATAAAGGCATGCGGGTGCTACACTATATGGGCCAGGGTTTGTCACCCCCTAGAAACCTCCATTGTCCAATACACAGCAAGCAGCATTTAAAAAAAGTCAAGTCAACAGCCTCTCCAAATGATCGAGTTCTGGCGTTTCCAGTAAATGGTGCCGTTACTACTACAGCATACATTTTAGACAATTATGCACTTCCAACCTTGTAACATGGAAAGGATAGGGAACGAAAGACCCTTTACTTTTTCAAAATGACAATGCCTGTGTACAAAGCCATACAATGCTCCCCACATTCTGGCGGTGGATCATAAAGAGATTGTTTGACAAGTCTACTAAGGAGGAACTCAACTGGCCTTCAAAACCCCCAACTTCAACTCCACTGAATATCAAAGGAATGGACTGGAACCTGGGTCTTTAACATCAGTACCAGACCTCGTAAATGCTCTTTTGGCAAAGTGGGTACAATTTGCTATGAAAAAAAAAAACTAAAAAAAAAAAAAAAAAAAACTAAAAAATAAATAAAATCTAAATCTTGTAAAAAGCCTTCCCAGAACAATGGAAGCTGTTCTAGTCACAAAGTGGAGCCAAAGTCATTAATGGCCATCGTTTTGGATGAGACATCCAACAACCTCATATAGGTAGGTGGTCAGGTGTCCAAAAACTGGCCATGGCAATATCTCCCTGGGAATTACAGGCAAGGAAGTATCTCTGCTCTCGCTAGAGCATAGGGGCAGAGTGTGACTCTCACCCTGCACTGGCACCCTCCATTACTGTTCTACAGAGAAACCAGATTGGCCCCATTCACTGGAATAACAGAAGGTGCTAAATCAGGACCATGCTTTGTCATAATCAAGCTGGTCAGTTAAAAGTCTTTTAGCCTAAAGCCCCATACACATGGTCGGATTTCCATCTGACTTTTCCGTGGTTTTTTGTCCGAACGGAGTTGGTCGGGAACACCCATAGCATACACACGCTCGGACTTTTCTGCAAACTTTCTCAAAACTTTTTGCAACATCACGCAGTTTTTCTGCTCTTTACCGCAACCCTTTGGTCAACTTCTGCCATTGTTGGTTGATTTTAACATTAATTTGTTTTGTCCATCGGACAAAAGTCTGATGGTTTTCTGTACACACGGTCGGACCTTGCTCCATCAGACTTTTGTTGGCCAAAAGTCCGACCATGTGTACGGGGTTTAAAGCGGCAAAACAAACAACCTGTACTGCAAAGTTTAATGTGGTGTCCAATGCCTCGTTTTCTAGGTCGGTGTCAGAAATTCCATATGCATACTTATGGTGGCTATTTTAAGCTCTTTTATGGAAAGTGACTTGTATTTAAGGTTTCGAGATCCTCTGTGGAGAACCATTCCAACGCCTGCCAAGGTGCAGAACGTGCGTACAAGCGGTGTCACTTTTACAACGTCTTATCTTGGCAACAGCGAGCCGTAGATACGAATAGCGTTCTTATAAAACAAAACTGCAACTTTGACTTATGGAAATTTCAGCTGCTGGTTAAGGTTGTTGGAATTTGTGAGCAAACCCCTTCCCTCATTCACTAAGCGACATTACTCAGACTTGGGTGGCAGGCTGCTGGCACTGATGGAGGCAGTAATTTCAGGACGCCATTACATTATTTTTTTCTTACTTAAAAACAGTTTCATAATCCAAATACAGCAGCTGCAATGGCATGGTAGAATGAAAAGGCCACTGCAAATAGTGACCTCTAGGGAGAGAAGTTTTCTTTTGCATAAGGTTTTCCTTTTATTCATTTATTAATTTGAGATAAACATTAAAGTACAATTACAGGATCCAATATAACAGTCTAAACCATTTAAAAATCCAGTTACTATGCGACAGGCACGTGCATGACACACACACACACACACACACACTTTTCTCCCCCGATTGAGCCAAATCCCCCAATTTGTGTCTCACACGCTACCCTTCCCGGTCACTGCAGCTCACAGTGGGAGGGTTTCAGCAGCAGTTCTGTCAATCATGAAAACAAAGGGCGGGACTAGGTGTGACTAGCTGCCGATTGATAATCTACAGTTTTGGCATTCAGCACTGACAATGCCGATAGCCACACCCCCTGCCGCATCTTTGCATCCCAGCGCATTCAAGCACAGCTTGCATCGATTCAGGAGCAGTGCAGGATTGTCCCATTACAGAAAGCGGCATTAAGTGGACTTCAATGACAGGAACAACAGATATTTGTGTGAATTTGCAGGGACAATAAGAAAAAAAGTGCAGATGCAAATATACATTTTGCAAGTTATCACCAGCAGGAGGAAAGGGGTCCCTGATTCCCCTATACAGTGGAACCTTGGATTAGGAGCATAATCCGTTCCAGAGAATGCTCGTAATCCAAAGCACTCGCATATCAAAGCGAGTTTCCCCGTAGAAGTCAGTCAATGGAAACAAAAATAATTAGTTCCACATTGACTTCAATGGCATGCAATACTGCATGTGGCCAGAGGTGGGGGGGCGCTAGAGAACCTCGGAAACACTTGGAAAGGCCCCAGGACAGCTCAGCTGAACTCGGAAAACCTTGGAAAGGCTCGGGAACTGAGTATTTCCGAACGGCTCTGGCGCCGCCACCAACACGGATTTTTTTATTTTTTTTTAAACAGTGCTTGTATTGCGAAACGCTCGTTAACCACGTTACTCGCAATCCAAGGTTTCACTGTATAGATCTTTAGTTATCACCAAAGGGCAGGGTGAATAAATAATACATTTTATCAAATTTTCATAAAATGCTTTAGGAGTCAAAATCCATCTAAAAGATAGTTTTCTATTAAGATACATTAAGAATTTAGTTTATTCAGCGTAAAATGGAGCTTAGTTATGTAGCATGAGGCTGTATATTCTGCGATATTGAAATTTTTGGTCAACTTATTCAATGAATCCAAGCTCTGCAAGCTGAGATTACATGTACTGCATTCAGAAAATTTTACAGTAACCATGAGATAAAACAAAGTTCAGGAATACTCCTTTAGCCCATTGTTTTGCAAATCTATGTACACTATAAAACTGTATGATTGAATCGGTTCTGATATCACCGTTTGCCTAACCTGGCAGCTCATTATTCTAAATAGGAAACCTTAATTTTGTTTGGAAATATTAAAGATTCTAACTACCAGCAAGAATGAATCCTTACATTTAAAGAGCACCTGTCATTTCAGATCCATCATGGCAGCACCTGTTAGCGGGCATCCACTCACCTGCTGCCGCCACGTCCCCCACCTTGTTGTGTCACTGCCACATCACCAGCCGTCCCATTAAAGTGAATAGGACCATCGGTGAGTCAACAGCGGGTCAGAGGAGGAGCCAATGCGGGACAGAGATGACATTTACTCTTTAAAAGTTATGATCTAAATCAAATCCACCCTGCTAGAGTGATCACGAGTAAGAGGAACGAGGTCCTGATTTCCCTATACAAGCGTCTCCAAATTGTGGCCCTTGGGGCACTTTTCCTTCCACTGATCAAAAAAACACCATTCCTCCCACTGACACCAATGTTGGGACTATTCCACTGACACCAACGATGGGGCACTATGCCTCCCAGCGACACCAACGATGGGGCACTATGCCTCCCAGCGACACCAACAATGGGGCACTATGCCTCCCAGCGACACCAACAATGGGGCACTATGCCTCCCAGCGACACCAACAATGGGGCACTATGCCTCCCAGCGACACCAACAATGGGGCACTATGCCTCCCAGCGACACCAACAATGGGGCACTATGCCTCCCAGCGACACCAACAATGGGGCACTATGCCTCCCAGCGACACCAACAATGGGGCACTATGCCTCCCAGCGACACCAACAATGGGGCACTATGCCTCCCAGCGACACCAACAATGGGGCACTATGCCTCCCAGCGACACCAACAATGGGGCACTATGCCTCCCAGCGACACCAACAATGGGGCACTATGCCTCCCAGCGACACCAACAATGGGGCACTATGCCTCCCAGCGACACCAACAATGGGGCACTATGCCTCCCAGCGACACCAACAATGGGGCACTATGCCTCCCAGCGACACCAACAATGGGGCACTATGCCTCCCAGCGACACCAACAATGGGGCACTATGCCTCCCAGCGACACCAACAATGGGGCACTATGCCTCCCAGCGACACCAACAATGGGGCACTATGCCTCCCAGCGACACCAACAATGGGGCACTATGCCTCCCAGCGACACCAACAATGGGGCACTATGCCTCCCAGCGACACCAACAATGGGGCACTATGCCTCCCAGCGACACCAACAATGGGGCACTATGCCTCCCAGCGACACCAACAATGGGGCACTATGCCTCCCAGCGACACCAACAATGGGGCACTATGCCTCCCAGCGACACCAACAATGGGGCACTATGCCTCCCAGCGACACCAACAATGGGGCACTATGCCTCCCAGCGACACCAACAATGGGGCACTATGCCTCCCAGCGACACCAACAATGGGGCACTATGCCTCCCAGCGACACCAACAATGGGGCACTATGCCTCCCAGCGACACCAACAATGGGGCACTATGCCTCCCAGCGACACCAACAATGGGGCACTATGCCTCCCAGCGACACCAACAATGGGGCACTATGCCTCCCAGCGACACCAACAATGGGGCACTATGCCTCCCAGCGACACCAACAATGGGGCACTATGCCTCCCAGCGACACCAACAATGGGGCACTATGCCTCCCAGCGACACCAACAATGGGGCACTATGCCTCCCAGCGACACCAACAATGGGGCACTATGCCTCCCAGCGACACCAACAATGGGGCACTATGCCTCCCAGCGACACCAACAATGGGGCACTATGCCTCCCAGCGACACCAACAATGGGGCACTATGCCTCCCAGCGACACCAACAATGGGGCACTATGCCTCCCAGCGACACCAACAATGGGGCACTATGCCTCCCAGCGACACCAACAATGGGGCACTATGCCTCCCAGCGACACCAACAATGGGGCACTATGCCTCCCAGCGACACCAACAATGGGGCACCATTCCTCCACCCAATACCAAAGATGCATGGTTTACTCCCACTGATTCCAGGACAATTTCTACTTACAATGGCCACAACCTGGCCCTCCTAAAGTCTGGAGGACAGTAAACTGTCCCTTAGTTTAGAAAGTTTGGAGACCCCTGCCCCATACAGATCTTTAGTTAAAACTCATTTCATTTATGGAGACCTCGCTTATAGAAACATGTGGTTAATATAGAAGTAGTCCAACAAAAATGGTGAAAGGTCTGGGGGGATAAGATATCAGGAGAGACTTCTGGAACATTATGTACAGTCTGGAGGAAAGAAGGGAAAGGGGGAGAAATGACAGAAACCAAGACACAAAGGGTGTGAAGAAGAATCAGAAGGGCAGCATTTCCATTATGAATCTAAGACCAAGAACACAAGGGCAGGACCTCAGACTAGCAGAAGGAAAGTTCAAAACGAACTCTATAAAGTATTTTTTAAGAAGAAGAAAGAAGAAAGAAGAAGAAGAAAGAAGAAGAAAGAAGAAAGAAGAAGAAGAAAGAAGAAGAAGAAGAAGAAGAAGAAAGAAGAAGAAAGAAGAAGAAAGAAGAAGAAAGAAGAAGAAAGAAGAAGAAAGAAGAAGAAAGAAGGAAGAAGAAGGAAGAAGAAGAAGAAGAAGAAGAAAGAAGAAGAAGAAAGAAGAAGAAGAAGAAAGAAGAAGAAGAAGAAGAAGAAGAAGAAGAAGAAGAAGAAAGAAGAAGAAGAAAGAAGGAAGAAGAAAGAAGAAGAAAGAAGAAAGAAGAAGAAAGAAGAAGAAGAAGAAAGAAGAAGAAGAAGAAAGAAGAAGAAGAAGAAAGAAGAAGAAGAAGAAGAAAGAAGAAGAAGAAGAGAAGAAGAAGAAAGAAGAAGAAGAAGAAAGAAGAAGAAGAAGAAGAAGAAGAAGAAGAAAGAAGAAAGAAGAAAGAAGGAAGAAGAAAGAAGGAAGAAGAAAGAAGGAAGAAGAAAGAAGAAAGAAGAAAGAAGGAAGAAGAAAGAAGAAAGAAGGAAGAAGAAAGAAGAAAGAAGAAAGAAGAAAGAAGGAAGAAGAAAGAAGAAAGAAGGAAGAAGAAAGAAGGAAGAAGAAAGAAGAAAGAAGGAAGAAGAAAGAAGAAAGAAGAAAGAAGGAAGAAGAAGGAAGAAGAAGGAAGAAGAAAGAAGAAGTAGTTGATGCTTGGGATAGGCTTCCAGCAGAGATAGTGACACAGTCAACAGTATGAGAATTCAAAAATGCCTGGGACAAACAAAGGCTAAAAAAGGGCTTGATGGAGTACTTGGTCTTTTTCTGCCACCATTCGCTTAGGTTTCTAGGATTTAAATGAGTGCCTGGAAAGTCATATGATTAAATAATCTGCCCTAGGAGGAATGTGAAGTTCCAGCTACACGGGGTCCCTCTCACCCCCACCGTTATCTGTGTCCTTGTGTTGATCACAGGATGAGATGGTGGGGGGGGGGGGGGGGGGGTGTCACAGGATAGTCAGAGATCCCCATTCAAAGACTACAAGCCGGCAGAGAACATGTGTCTCCCATTTTAACAAAAGCATCCCTCTGCAGTCAGATCCGGCAGACACAACAGTTCTAATTACTAGAAAGGTCCATCAAATTCAACTCCAGATCAATTCAAGCTGCAATAATTCAGAGAAAGGAAAAACAGAACTGCTACAGAACGTGCCAAAGTCACCCTGCGGGTCGATTTTTACCTTATTCTACTATGAAGCTGAACTCTGGCAAATTCTCCCCCCCCCCCATGCAGTGGGGCTGTACCTGCTCATTTTTGGCTAGGGGTTCAGAGAGCCGAGATGTACTCATGTAATCCTCCAATACGCCCAGCTCCTGTCCCCCCCCCCCCTCTCCGTGGTCCAGCAGTCTTGTGCGGTGGACTGTTCCTGACCTCATCACTCCCATAGATCGGCTCTGTCAGGAAGGAAAAGTCCACTATTGGACATGGGGGGGGGGGCGGAGTACCGATTTCCGGGAGGATAGAAGGATCAGGTGAGTATAGTCTGCGTTAACCCCTAGACAAAATGAGCAGCTAACCATGCAGAACGCGCACAGCCCCACTGCATGGATAAAAACCTTTTTTGCCCGGAGTTGGACTTTAAGTAAACCAGAGTCATCAATGGAACTCACAGAAAAGTGGAGGCAGGTTACAAGGTAACACCACTTGAAGCACACCTGTCATGAGACAAGTTACCATTGTTGAACTCCCTCTGCCTGGTTTTCAATCTGACTCCAGCATTATAAAGCTGGCCATAGAATGATTGAAATTTGGCGGGTTCAGTAGGGACTGGCCAAATGTTGATTCGTTTATGGCCGATCCCTTTCGAAAGAACTAAAGTGATCAACTTCTCTCGAACGGGACTGTTGGAAAAAAAAATATCTTCGATCAGCACCTTCAATTGGCTGAAGCGCTAATCAGTGTATTGTGACAGAGGGAGATTCCAGCTGACAGAATACAATAGCGCAGCGGGGAAGAATCCTCCATCCAAGTTTCTTGTGGGGAAATCTGTGCATTATATAAAAAAATATCCATCTTTGGCCAGCTGAAGTCACTAATTTATAAAATATGTTTGTTGCAGGTTTGCGCCTTAAAAAAAAGGGCATAGTCGAGTGTTGCAAAAATTTTATAAATATGGACCCACATTATTTTACATTTTTTCTTTCAAGTCTGCAATGCTCAGGCTCCTGCATCCTTTACATCTCAGGCCCATACAGGAGATACAGACCTGGAGATCGAGGTAAAGAACTTCAGATATGGGGCTGTTGGAACTAAACAATGGACTACACTGTCACAGTGTAGGGACGTCACTAAACCAGAGCCAGTGAAATCTGTGAGTCTACCATGGTAGCAGATGGGACTTGTAGTCTTCCCATTAAGAGATCCTTGTGAATGGATGACGGGACAATGCAGGCAGAGCCATGCTGAACCCAAATATCAACAGATTCCAGCAGGTTCACCCAAGTAGCCAGGGGGTGGTTTGAGGGTAGGGGATGAGGAATGCAACCATGTTGTCTTACGCCCTAGAAATTATGGGTGGAACATGGCCCCAAAAAGGTGGGCTGTGCCTTTGTATTTGAGCAAGAGAGTCAGCAAGGCAGCCAGGCAACTAGTTTTCTTCAAAAGACCTACTCAACAAACAGCCTTTGCGTTTCTCATGACGGGAGTAAACCCTCCTATCTTTTTCAGTCAAGGAAGCTGCCATCTTTGCCTCTGTTTAGTCTACAACTGCCATGATGCTGCACATGTGATCAGTTATGACACCAGCCATTGGATGGTTTGACAGTTTGGTTGAGAGCACAACCAATGGGAGTGTTACATTTCCGGCACGTGCCAGAATAGAAACTGTTTTATGGATGGGTTTACTTCCACTTTAATAACCCAGACATGAGGTACAATGGTGAAACCAGGTAAGACTACATATCTATGGTCAACTGTAGCTTCACCATTCTGCTGGACAGTCTTAGCAAGATCTTGTGACCACCATCTCATGGCTAATACTAGACTGCCCATAAACAACCCAATGTGAGCAAGCATCCAATCAATGTGAGCAAGAGTCACCAAGGCAGCTAGACAATTGGGTATTTTCAAAAGAAGTCAAATCACAGGTTCCATGTCTATGACAGTTTCCTTAAGGCTACTCAGGCATGAGATACAATGGGGAGACTAAGAAAGACCACATATCTATGGCCAACTGTAGCTTCATACTGTCATTCTGTTCGACAATCATGGCAATAGCTTCTGTCCATCTCATGCTCAATACCAGACTTCCCATAAACATGACGAGCACCCACCCAATCATTAACGTAAGCGAGAGAGTCAGCAAGGCAGCTGGGCAACTAGTTATTTTCAAAAGAAGTCAACAATGGCAGCGTCCATGTTTTCTATGACAGGTTCCTTAAAAAAGGTCCACCGACCGTTTTTGTTTCTCAACCATGCACACAATCAAATAATCGCAATGTTACACTCACTGTTCTGGCGATTTATCTCCCCCAATGTCGGGTTTCCATTAAAAAAAACAAGTTATAAAAAAAGGGTACGGCCGGTTTCATCTTGCTTGTGGGCATGTGAAGCCCACAAGCATTAACTTCCTGGTTCCAGTGAATGCTGAGCTACCATCATTCACTGCTCGTTCCCGCGCATGCTCAGCTGCAACGGCGCAGAGCACGGTAAACTGAGCAGGTTGCCATCACAATGGGCGTCGTCATCGGAAGTTCCTGCCCCGTTGTGATGGCAACCAAAAATATACAGACGAAGCGAAGGTCAGTACGGGGAGAGAGAGCAGACGATCTTGCGAGATTTTGCAGCGGCGATCCGCACTGACTCCTGGGAATGCTGACACTTAGCTCCCAGGACACAGTGCGCCGATGGGGAAAAGGAATGTACATGCCTACTCCCATGGGAGTAACAGACAGGAAGTGCCACAATAAAGTCAAATTATAAAGGTAAAATACAGCACCTAAAAAATATGTAATTTGCACATCTATGCAATGCATGGAAGGGTATAGCATGAAGTCAGTAATTTGTATGGACCTCCGCTTTAAATGCTACCCAGACTTGGCGAGACCAAGAAAGACCACATATCTATGGCCAACTGTAGCTTCATACTGTCATTCTGTTGGACAATTATGTCAAGATCTTCTGACCACCATCTCATGGTCAATACCAGACTTCCCATAAACAACCCGACGAGTACCCACCAAAATCATAATGGGAGCAAGAGTCATCAAGGCAGCCAAGCAACTAGGTACTTTCAAAAAGGTGAAGTCAACAATGGGCGCGTCCTTTTCTCAGGACAGGATGCCTTAAGGGCTACCTAGACACGAGGTACAATGGTGGGACCAGGAAAGACTACATATTTATGGCCAACTGTAGCTTTGTATGGTCATTCTGTTGGGCAATCATGTCAAGGTCTTCTGTCCATCTCATGGTCAATATCAGATGTCCCATAAACAACCCGACGAGCACCCAACTAATCATTAATGTGAGCAAGAGAGTCATCAAGACAGCAAAGCAGCTAGGTATTTTCAAAAGAAGAAGTCAACAATGGCAGCATCCATGTTTTCTCAGGACAGGATTCCTTAAGGACTACCCAGATATGAGGTACAATGGTGGGACCAGGAAAGACCACATAGCTATGGCTAACTGTAGCTTCATACTGCCATCGTTCTGTTGGACAATAATGGCAAGATCTTCCGACCACTATCTCATAGTCAATACTAGACTCCCCATAAAACAATCCGAGAGGAGCAAGTATCCAAACCAACACACTGTTTCACTAAAGCCCTGTACACACGATCAGTTTTACCGATGAAAACAGTCTGATGGACTGTTTTCATCGGACAAACCGATCGTGTGTGGACCCCATCTATCTTTTTTCCATCGGTGTTAAAAAATAGAACGTGTTTTAAATTTATCCGATGGAAAAAAAACAATAGCAAATTACTATCATCTGTGGGTAACTCCATCGGATAAAAAACCCACGCATGCGCAGAATCAAGTCGACGCATGCTCAGAAGCATAGAACTTCATTTTTCTTGGCTCGTCGGAGTGTTTCACGTCACGGCGTTTGGGACAATCGGTTTTTTGACTGATGGTGTGTAGACAAGACTGATGGAAGTCAGCTTCATCGGATTTCCGATGGAAAAATCCATCGGTTTAAAATCCATAGGAAATCCGATTGTGTGTACAGGGCTTTAGACATCTGTTCTCCAACTTGAAGATCTCACCGTCCCTAGGAAGCTTACCCTGTAACTGAATATATCTCAGCATGTGTTCAACAAGGGTGAAAACTGGTCATACAGATCTTTTCTACAACCAGAATCTCCACATGGGTGACATAAAAGACTCAATAAAATGATACAATTCTCAGTACTCACCAAAAATACTATCCAGCCGTCCTTTATAAGACCGCACGCTATGACATTTGGCAAATGGGGACACATCAGCTTCCAGGTATGACGTGAATTTTACACAGCTCCAAAAAATGAACTGCCACCAAAATGTTGTCATGGTACAAGCCCAGCTAATGTTCCAAACTTTGACTTCTGTCCCCCAGATTTTCCTTTGTGGGGGTAGAAGAGGAACAGAAACAAATAAATTCATTTGCAGCAGGGAAAGCTTAGGAAGATTTCACTTGGAATAAGTCAAACTGCGCCAATTAACCATTTCACAGCCACTGCCAATTTACTGAGCCCTTAAAGTGTAAGTCCAAAAAAAATTCTTCCATTTTTCTCTTTTTCATTTCGGATCCAATGGGGAATGAAGGATTAGACCCCGGTCAGACCTGCAATGTGATGGTTGATGGTGTCTTCTGTTAGAGAAATTCCCCTTACTTCCCATCACAGTGACAACGGTGTCACCAAACAGGAAGTGCGGGAAAGATTTTATTTAAATAGTGTTAAGGATTAGAATTTTTTTCTCACTACCTGTCTGGTTAATGCATTAATATGGTGACAGTGTGTGTGTGTGTGTGTGTGGGGGGGGGGGGGGGTCTCCATAATGAAGCCCTGGATAGCAGTAAAAACCTGGCAGGGGTTCTAACCCTTTCCCACTCCATCCAAAAGTAAAATATAAAAAAGTTTGGCAAATACAAACTATATGAGAAATCTTCAGACTTCATAATAAACATGTAAAGAGAAAAAGCTAAAATTTCCAAGGTCTGATTTTTTAGTTCTAATATTCATGGTTCGGAAGAAACAAATTGTTCTAATAAAGTGGATCGAATTCCAAGAAGAAAAATGTAAAACTGAAGTTTAATCTGTTTACATGTTGCCTTCCCTAGTTTCTCTATTAACCCCTCATCGACATGCTAATGAAAATTATTGAATAAAACTGAATAAATCGCCCAGCCAAGAAATGAGGTGGGCTGTATCTGATGTGGTGCAGCTTCTAATGTACACTGTGAGAAGTACAGTGTGCAGGGAAATCAGTCAATTTTAATACAGGAGAGGAGCCTGTACAACTGTGCATGACTCAAGCCTCATTTACACTTGGTGATTTGTAATCCTGGGAAGAATTGCTGCAATTCCAAATTGCATGGCAATGGCGTTTGGATGTCATTCATTCTAAAACGGCACCCCAAACACGGTGAGATTTTGCACGACAGAACTGGGATACAATCATAGCAAAAACGCAACTTTTAGAAATCATGTGAAGCTTGTCGCCCAAAAAAGGAGCAGGAGCTTTTTCGGGGCAAGAAAAATGCATTGGGCAGGCCACTGAAGTGAATGAGCTGCCCTATCCTGACATGCGGAATCATGTGAAAAAAAAAAAAAAAAAAGTTATAAAAAATAAGAAGAATAAGAAAAAAAGTAATTAATAATAAAATAGTAATAAATAATAAAAAAGTAATAAATAATAATAAAAAAAAAAATTGCGAGTGGGAATGTGAGTTCCTGCTACGCTACGTTTCTGACGGCCGAGAATCCCGTCAAAAAAAAAAACATCGGTTTTCCTGATGAGATTCTTGGCAAGCTTTTCTTGCCAAGCCGTGCATACAGATGGCCATTCAAAAGAACCGCCGTGACGGCATCGACGAGCATGCGCTCGCCACATTCGATGCCATCTTTCTTCCTGATGTTAACCTCTTCCATGTCAGTGTCATTAGTACAGTGACAGTGCATATTTTTAGCACCGATCACTGAATTGAGGTCACTGGTCACCAAATAAATAAAAAAAAGGTCTCAAAAAAGTGTCAGTTAGGTGTCCGATTTGACCACTGCAATGTTGCAGTCCCACTAAAAATCACTAAATTGCTGCCATTACTAGTAAAAATAAATTAAATAAAATAAAAAATCCCATAGTTTGTAGATGCTAAAATATGCAGAATAATACATATTGGTGAATTGATGAAGAAATTTGATTTTTAAAAAGTTTTTATTGGATAGATTTTATAGCAGAAAGTAAAAAATATTGTTTTTCTTTTTATTCAGAACTGTTGATCTTTTTTGGTTTATAGCGCAAAGAAAAAAAAAAAACGCAGAGGGGATCAAATATCACCAAAAGAAAGCTCGATCTGTGGGAAAAAAAAGAAAAAAAAAAAAAAAAAGAAAAAAAAATATGTTTCATTTGTATACAGTGCTGCACGACCGTGCAATTGTCAGTTAAAATAACGCAGTGCCCCAAATCGCAAAAAATAAATATAAATCACCTGGTCACGAAGGGGGGGGGGGTGTAAACCCGATTTTTTTTTTTTTTGCGGTCACAATGTAGAGTATAAGATTTCCTATCATTTGTGCCAGGTCTTGCCACAAAGAGTTAATCCAGCTCTGAGCAATCCTCTTATTGTTCATTGAGATAAAAGCAGAGAAAAATCTTTGTCCGTTCCGCCCCCTTGCTTTGAGTGACAGGTTATTTACATATCTCCTACACTAGCTTTAGACAGGCATTATTTTTTAATTCCCACCCCCACTCCTTTTCTGAAGTCATGTGGTTACTTTTCTGGATTTTGACTGGATGTTAGTGATCAAAGCAGAAGGAATACACAGGAGAAAATGCATGTTGACAAGGGGAGAGTAGAGGTGGGCCGGGAGTTTACTGACATCACGACTCCACCCACAGAGCTCCGACCAACAGATCCACCCACAGAATCTGCAGTTTTTCAGGTCTTATAACAGGCAGATTCTTCCCACTGAGCACATGACTTGTAGATGGTCATTTTTAGTTGGGGTTCCCCGAGACCAGAAAATTTCAAGGGTTTCTCTGTGCTTGAGAAAGGCTGATCTGGACAAGCTAGCCATAACACACAATGTAATTCTAACACCTAATTCCAGCCAAAACTTTGCAAATCTGCAAAAGATTTCACAAAAATCACATCAAATCTCTGGGGTTAATACTGGATGGGGAGGGGGGGTAACTAAATTTTTGGGGTTCAATGATATCTGATGAACACAGACGACTCAATGAAGGGCCGCCCTTTAGTCCACTTATATATTCATTCAGCAAAGCAGAACTCCAGCCAAGATGTGGATTGGGGATATTGCATTAAGTTGGGAAGGGGCAAACTTTAAGACCAGTGTCCCCATTGAGGCGAATTCTAATGTTGTGACACTTGTCACCTGATCGAGAAGTGGGAAGGGAGTCAACCCAACTGGGAAAAAATTGTTTTTGCTAGCCGTATCGAAATTCCACCATGCCGATACCCATCAAGGACAGGAATAAAAATAGAAAATCGCAAAGAGGCTCTAACCTGAAGGAAAAAAAATAAAGCTTTTGCTTTATGTAATGCTCTGCTGCCTCATTCATCGGACTATAGACTAAAATCTGATGAATGCGGCTGCAGAAGATTACATAAAGCAAAAGCTCCAAAACTCCCCCCGCCCCGCCCCCCCCCCCCCCCCTTCAGGTTAGAGCCTCTGAGATTTTTTTTTATCCCTGTCCATTTGATAGGTATCAGCATGGTGGAATTTTGGTACGGCTAGCAAAAAACATTCTGACCAGTATATATATATATATATATATATATATATATATATATATATATATATACATACATACATACATACACACACAATATCTCTCTCTCTCTCTGACCAGTGTATATATATTTATTATACATACACACACACACCAGTATACACACACACACACACACACACACACACTCTGACTTATTTTCAGGGCCTTCTGCTGGCCAAGATTAACTTTTTTTAGCTGTCACCTGGAAATGTCCCATTGCAGGTCTACAAAACTTAAAAGAGCAACATTGTATGATTTGTGTCTATAAGTCCTCAGTGATCAGAGGCAGGGGCTGATCTTGTATTTTAGGTTTCCATTCTCTGAATAAATTAAGTACTGACCGTGATACTTTTTTTATTTGCACTAACATAGAATTTTTCAGGACAAGCTTTCGGGGTATGTCCCCTTCTTCAAGGTCCAAGCAGTACTCATTCATTCTCTGAATGAAATGTGTCTACAGCCACCGTTTAGATCTGAGAAAAATAATAAAATAAAATAAAAAGTCGTCATAAATCCACAGCTGGCTTCAGGGGGGGGGGGGGGGGTTCACTAAAAATGAATGGTCATTTTCCAAATCAAGACACATGACATGGGAGATTTGGGACACCTGATTAGTGCAGCTGCTGCAGAACCTCTTGTCAGTGCGGTGCCCGGTGTAGAGTGACAGCCAATCACTATAGGAGGTGATGGCACACCGCGATCTCTGCTGCTGCAGGAGCTCTTTACCAACCTGTGTCCGGTACAGAGATCGGGGTGTCTGGAGGAGGGATGGAGATCAGAGGAGATCCGAATCAACCCCCCCCCCCCCCCCTGTGCTGGTCGGACACTCAGCCCAAAAATGTCCCTTCTGATCCCTATAGGAGAAAAGCGGAGACCTACCTGCCTAGTGTCCTCCGACATGAGACCGACCGCCCAGACCTCCGACAATACTGACCGTCCTCCCCGATCTACTCCGACACCGAGCCCGGCCTCCTCCAACACCGACCCAGCCCGACTATATACAGGCCACACCCTCCAGCCAACCACAACCTTGTGTGTGCTGAGAGCTCCGCCCACACCCACCTCAAATCCATGTGTATACCTAGAGTCCATCCCTCATCCATCCATCCATAAATCACCCTCATCCACCTACATCGTATACAGAGATCCCAACACTCATCCATCCATCCCTCCTACATCCCAGATCTCCTTGTATACAGAGATCCCAACACTCATCCATCCATCCCTCCTACATCCCAGATCTCCTTGTATACAGAGATCCCAACACTCATCCATCCATCCCTCCTACATCCCAGATCTCCTTGTATACAGAGATCCCAACACTCATCCATCCAACCCTCCTACATCCCAGATCTCCTTGTATACAGAGATCCCAACACTCATCCATCCATCCCTCCTACATCCCAGATCTCCTTGTATACAGAGATCCCAACACTCATCCATCCATCCCTCTTACATCCCAGGTCTCCATGTATACAGAGATCCCAACACTCATCCATCCATCCCTCCTACATCCCAGATCTCCATGTATACAGAGATCCCAACACTCATCCATCCATCCCTCCTACATGCCAGATTCCCATGTATACAGAGATCCCATCATCCATCCATCCCTCCTACATCCCAGATCTCCATGTATACAGAGATCCCAACACTCATCCATCCATCCCTCTTACATCCCAGGTCTCCATGTATACAGAGATCCCAACACTCATCCATCCATCCCTCCTACATCCCAGATCTCCTTGTATACAGAGATCCCAACACTCATCCATCCATCCCTCCTACATGCCAGATCCCCATGTATACAGAGATCCCAACACTCATCCATCCATCCCTCCTACATGCCAGATTCCCATGTATACAGAGATCCCATCATCCATCCATCCCTCCTACATCCCAGATCTCCATGTATACAGAGATCCCAACACTCATCCATCCATCCCTCCTACATCCCAGATCTCCTTGTATACAGAGATCCCAACACTCATCCATCCATCCCTCCTACATCCCAGATCTCCATGTATACAGAGATCCCAAAACTCATCCATCCATCCCTCCTACATCCCAGATCCCCATGTATACAGAGATCCCAACACTCATCCATCCATCCCTCCTACATCCCAGATCCCCATGTATACAGAGATCCCAACACTCATCCATCCATCCCTCCTAAATCCCAGATCTCCATGTATACAGAGATCCCAACACTCATCCATCGATCCCTCCTACATCCCAGATCTCCATGTATACAGAGATCCCAACACTCATCCATCCATCCCTCCTACATCCCAGATCCCCATGTATACAGAGATCCCAACACTCATCCATCCATCCCTCCTACATCCCAGATCCCCATGTATACAGAGATCCCAACACTCATCCATCCATCCCTCCTACATCCCAGATCTCCATGTATACAGAGATCAACACTCATCCATCCATCCCTCCTACATCCCAGATCCCCATGTATACAGAGATCCCAACACTCATCCATTGATCCCTCCTACATCCCAGATCTCCATGTATACAGAGATCCCAACACTCATCCATCCATCCATCCTACATCCCAGATCCCCATGTATACAGAGATCCCAACACTCATCCATCCATCCCTCCTACATCCCAGATCCCCATGTATACAGAGATCCCAACACTCATCCATCCATCCCTCCTACATCCCAGATCCCCATGTGTACAGAGATCCCAACACTCATCCATCCATCCCTCCTACATGCCAGATCCCCATGTATACAGAGATCCCAACACTCATCCATCCATCCCTCCTACATCCCAGATCCCCATGTATACAGAGATCCCAACACTCATCCCTCCATCCCTCCTACATCCAAGATCTCCATGTATACAGAGATCCCAACACTCATCCATCCAACCCTCCTACATCCCAGATCCCCATGTATACAGAGATCCCAACACTCATCCATCCATCCCTCCTACATCCCAGATCCCCATGTATACAGAGATCCCAACACTCATCCATCCATCCCTCCTACATCCCAGATCTCCATGTATACAGAGATCCCAACACTCATCCATCCATCCCTCCTACATCCCAGATCCCCATGTAAACAGAGATCCCAACACTCATCCATCCATCCCTCCTACATCCCAGATCTCCATGTATACAGAGATCCCAACACTCATCCATCCATCCCTCCTACATCTCAGATCCCCATGTATACAGAGATCCCTCCATTCATCCATCCATCCCTCCTACATCCCAGATCCCCATGTATACAGAGATCCCAACACTCATCCAACCATCCCTCCTACATCCCAGATCCCCATGTATACAGAGATCCCAACACTCATCCACCCATCCCTCCTACATCCCAGATCCCCATGTATACAGAGATCCCAACACTCATCCATCCATCCCTCCTACATCCCAGATCCCCATGTATACAGAGATCCCAACACTTATCCAACCCCAATCCATCCCTCCTACATCTTAGATCCTCCTTGTATACAGAGATCCCTACACTCATCCATCCATCTCTCCTACATCTCAGATCCCCATGTATACAGAGATCCCAACACTCATCCATCCATCCCTCCTACATCCCAGATCCCCATGTATACAGAGATCCCAACACTCATCCAATCCCAATCCATCCCTCATACATCTCAGATCCCCATGTATACAGAGATCCCAACACTCATCCAATCCCAATCCATCCCTCATACATCTCAGATCCCCATGTATACAGAGATCCCAACACTAATCCAACCACAAGCCACCCCTCCTACATCTCAGATTCCCATATACTGTATACAGAGATCTCAACATTCTTCCAACCCAAATCTATCCCTCATACATCTCAGATTCCTATATACTGTATACAGAGATCCCAACACTCATCCAACCCCAATACATCCCTCCTACATCTCAGATCCCCATGTATATAGAGATCCCAACATTCATCCAATCCATCCCCCATGTATACAGAGATCCCAACACTCATCCAACCACAATCCATTCCTTATACATCTCAGATTCTCATATACTGTATACAGAGATCCCAACATTCACCCAACCCAAATCTATCCCTCATACATCTCAGATCCTCATGTATACAGAGATCCCAACATTCATCCAATCCCAATCCATCCCTCCTACATATCAGATTTCTATTAATCCAGAAATCTCAGCTCATACACTGGACCTTCATCTAGCCCTCCTACAGCTTATATCCCCCAAGACCTCATTCACATGGGCTTTTTTCCCCATTAGTCTGTGAATGATCCCTGTAAAGCCAGTCCTTTACCACCCCGGTACCCTGTATACCTAGCCCCTTACCTTACCAAATCCCTCTGTATAACCAGTCTTTTACCACTCAGGATCTCCTGTATATGGAGCCCTCATATCACCTCAAATCCCTGTATACCCAGCCCAAAACTTAAAGCGGAGCTCCACCCTAAAGTGGAACTTCCGCTCATTGGAACCCTCCCCCCCTCCGGTGTCACAATTGACACCTTTCAGGGGGGAGGGGGGTGCAGATACCTGTCTAAGACAGGTATTTGCACTCACTTTTGGGAGTCCTCTCTGCGGGAAATCTGCGGGAAGCACGTCACTTCCCGCAGAATACCCGTTGTGTTCTGGGAGACACTCGTCTCCCAGAACACACGGGGACCAGTCAGAACGGCGCAGCGCGACTCGCGCATGCGCCGTAGGGAACCGGGCAGTGAAGCCGCAAGGCTTCACTTCCTGGTTCCCTCACCGAGGATGGCGGTGGGGGCAGCAGAGTGACGAGCAATTGCTCGTTCTCTGCTGCGGACGTCGCTGGACTCTAGGACAGGTAAGTGTCCATATATTAAAAGTCAGCAGCTGCTGTAGCTGTAGCTTCTGGCTTTTAATATTGTTTTTTTGGCGGAGCTCCGCTTTAATTGAACCCAGCCCTCTACCAACCCAGATCTCTGTATACCCAGCCTTCCACTAAAACAGATCCCTGTATACCCATACCTCTAGCATACCTCTAGCTCTCTCAATTCCTGTATGTAGCCTCCTACCACTCCATATCCCTGTATACTCAGCCCTGTCCCACGAAGTGCTACCAGAGGTAGATAATGGTTATGTGCAGAATTTGTCTAGCTACTTGTTATCCTAATCCTGGAGTCTGGACATTACATATACAGTACATACCATCAGGGCTGCCATCAGGGGGGTACAGCCGATACAACTGTAAGGGGCTTTGGGGACCGAGGGGCCTGCCCGGGCCAGAAGAAGGCAGGACGGGTGAAGGGGAGCCCTGTTGTACACTATAGAAACGATCTCGCAGCTTCTGCTGCTCTCTGTGTCATTGAGCTCAGACATCAAGCTCTTTACTGCCACCTCTGGCTACTATGCGCATGTGCACCCCTCGTGTGAGCTGCCTGTACTGTGCTCCTCTGTGTCAGCAACATGTCAGATTTGTGAATACGAACTAGGACCAGGTAGGAAGATTTCCTTTACAAGTAGGGGCTGTGAAGGAAAGGGAGGGGGCTGTTTGTGTACAGGGAGGGGCCAGAGGCTTGTGTGTTTACAGATTTGTGTATGTGTGGGGCTGACATATATGTATATATACAGTATATATACAGGTGTGGGGGTTCTGGCATATATACAGGTGTGGGGGGGCTGACATATATACAGGTGTGAGGGGGGCTGACATATATACAGGTGTGGGGGGGCTGACATATATACAGGTGTGGGGGGGCTGACATATATACAGGTGTGAGGGGGGCTGACATATATACAGGTGTGAGGGGGGCTGACATATATACAGGTGTGGGGGGGCTGACATATATACAGGTGTGAGGGGGGCTGACATATATACAGGTGTGGGGGGGCTGACATATATACAGGTGTGAGGGGGGCTGACATATATACAGGTGTGAGGGGGGCTGACATATATACAGGTGTGAGGGGGGCTGGCATATATACAGGATTGAGAAGGGGGCTGACATATATACAGGATTGGGGGGTCTGGGTGCGTACAGGTGAGGTGGCTGGTGTGTGGATTCGGTGGCATGGCCCATGGGCAAGCCCTGGGGAATGTTGGTGGTCAGGCTCAGGGGGGCCCAGGCCTAAAGCTGTGTAAGGGGCCAAAAAATTTCTGATCGCTGCCCTGCATACCATGGACTGCCACAGGTGACCCCTCTGAAAACAACCAAAGATCTCCAATACACAGCTGACATCCAGATTCCCATATGAAGATATATACAAATCTTATCATTAAGCTTTTGAAAGGCAACAAATTGTTTGGCACATTAATCATTATAAAAGTGTCAATGTCCATCATCTTGACACTTTTAAATGACAAATAACATTTCAAATCACAACATATGATGAGGAACGCCTCATCTGTATCTGCACTTATTACCCCTAAGGGATTTAAAAAGTCATTAGGACTAGATAAATATTGGTAAGATGTTAGGAGACTGTTAGGCCCCTTTCACACTGAGACGCTTTGCAGGTGCTATTGCGCTAAAAAATAGCGCCTGCAAAGCGCCCTGAAAAAGCCGCTACTTTGTATCCAGTGTGAAAGCCCACAATACGCAGCAAAGAGGCGTTATTGCAGGCGTTTTTAACCCTTTTTCGGCAGCTAGCGGGGGTTAAAATCACCCCACTAGCGCCCGCAAATAGCGGCAAAAACAACAGTATAGCGGTGCTAAAAATAGTGCCGCTATACCGCCAGCGCATCCAGCGCTTCAGTGTGAAAGTAGCCCTATGCCGCGTACACACGATCATTTTTCACGTTGTGAAAAATGACATTTTTTTTTTTCAACAAGAAAAACAACCGTGTGTGGTCTTTTTGTCATTTTTCCCGACGTGAAAAACGGCATTAAAAACGACGAGAAAAATTAGAACATGCTCTAATTTTTCTCGTCGTTTTTCCCGTCATTTTTTTCCGCGGCAGTTTTCCCATAGGGAAACACTGCCACGGAGCCTACACACGGTCATTTTTCTCGACAAGAGAAAAAATGATGTTAAAAACGACCGTGTGTGGGGGAACAAGCCGTTCCCTCGTTTTTCATGTCATGATTCACAGCGGTTTTTTAACCGCCGTGAATCACGATCGTGTGTACGCGGCATAAGGACCATAAACCACCCAGGAGGAACATCTGCCACATACTGTGGGGTTTTCTTTTTTTACTTAAAGTGGAAGTAAACCCTCCTATCGTTTTCAGCTAAGGAAGCTGACATCTTGGCCTCTGTTTAAACTTCAACTGCCACGGTGCTGCACATGTGATCTGTTATGACACCAGCCATTGGATGGTTTGGCAGTTTGCTTGAGAGCACAACCAATGGGACAGTTGGCATTTCCGGCATGCCGGGAATGTAAGAGTTTTTTTAAACTGTTACTACATTGATGGGTTTACTTCCGCTTTAAAGCGGAGTTCCACCCAAAAATGGAACTTCTGCTTTTCCGGTTCCTCCCCTCCTCCGGTGTCACATTTGCCACCTTTCAGGGGGAGGGGGGAGCAGATACCTGTCTTATACAGGTATTTTGCTCCCACTTCTGGGCATAGATACCCAAGCCACGCCTCCCCCCCCCCACTGTTTTCTGGGAGACACACGGGTCCCAAAAGATAGCAGGGACCAGTGGGAACGTGCATCACGAGTTGCGCATGCGCAGTAGGGAACGAGGAAGTGAAGCCACAAGGCTTCTCTTCCTGATTCCCTTACCGAAGATGGCGGGGGCAGCAACCAAGAGCCGAGGGACAGATCGGCTTTGGGTGCCGACATTGCGGGCGCCCTGGACAGGTAAGTGTCCTTATTTTAAAAGTCAGCAGCTGCAGTATTTGTGGACCTCGGCGGACCTCCGCTTTAATTTTAAATTTAAAATACAATGTAAGTTGTACAATGTAAGCAGATATATTTAAAGAGTATCTAAAGCCAAAAAAGCTTTTTACTTTGACTAGAGCAGAGTAGGGTTAGAACCACTGTCATGTTTTAATTGCTGTCTGTGGGCTGCTGGAGAGATTTGTCCTAGCATCTATTGCCGCCAGACGCAGTGCTTCTTTGTATATATACGGAGACAGGAGGGTTCTATTATTATCTGCATCCCCCCGCTTATTCCTTCTCATCTCTTTATGACACAGCTATAATAATATATCTCCAGCCAGACACTTCTGTGGACACACACTAGCGCTATGTATAGAAGGGCTGCCAGAAAGGATGTAAACAGAAGTCAACACTCGCCAAATATAACCAAGACCTCTTTCAAAAGTAGCCCAAAGGATTAAAATTATTTGCGAAGAACCAAAAAGCATCATCTGGGTTTTTTTATATTCTGTATATTAATGCAGACAGGGCTTTTCCAAAAAAAACGTAGGTAAGGGTATGTATGCTCTTTTTATGCTCTTTTTATGCCATTTTCCGTCAAGGACTACATGAGTTAGCCTAGAGAACATTATCCCTAAATGAATACTGGGGGTGCAATTCTCTGATATAATGAATGCAGAGAACCCTGTGTAGGCAGAAGGCTCTATCAGTCAATAGTATGAAATGTTTTTTTTTGGGGGGGGGGCAGCAAACAATCCCCCCGGCCACCGGTGGAGCAGGACTAGCACAACTACCAGCTACCCCCCCTTCCTGCAGCGCGGCACTAAGACACCCCCTCTACCACCCGCTGTCCTTACCATGGATGCGAGCAGTGAGAGCAGCGGTCGGAGCTGCTGTGGCCATCTCCCAGTGTGGCAGGCTCCAGGGTTCTCTCCTGGAGTCCTATTCTCTCTACTTTTCCCGGCGCTAGGTGTCCAATAGGATCGCCTGACGTTTTGGCCAATCGGGAAACGGGTTTCATACCTGCTTCACGATTGGCCCGGGAGGAGGATCAGTGTTGCAACAGCGAATGTTCATTCGCTGTTGCAACACACCTGGGTGGGCTCAGGACGCATGCTCTGCGACCCGAGCCCACCCTATTTTGAAGCCTATAAGAGCCTATGGCTCTAATCAGGTGCTTAAAAAAAAACCTGGCCGCTGAAATTCATGTACCCGGTGACCCGAAAGGGGCCGGACATAGGAATAGGGGGCGGTCGTGGATAGATTCATGCTATGCTATGCATGAATTTATCTACTGTGTATAGGGGGTGGAGAGGAGAGAGGGGGCGATGCCCGGGCGCCCCTAATGAACGGGCTGCCACTGCTGCCGCATAGGGTTTGCTGTGTGTAGACTTCTCTGGGCCTCCCCCGTATTATCTTGCTGCCAGTTACTAGGTGTTTTCACATGACTACCCGTACTCTCATCTGATCATCCAATAATCAATCCAGGGGTTTTGTTTTGTTTTTGTATTTATTGTTGGAACTTGGATGGGAGAAGGGAATAGTGGGATACTAGAGCTGGATAAATAAAGAGCTGTGATTGCAAATCTTTGGATCATGTTTTTACTGTTTGTGAATAAAGTTCGCTGATTTTACTGCTCATGGTGCTCAGATGCTGGGTGACTGCATATATGCCAAGGGCACATGTGCTCGGGGTCTTCGGCTGGTGAGCGGGGCCCCGGAGGGAGGGGGCAGACTTATACAACACTAGGTTAGCATTTCACTAAACTTAAAGAGACCATTGATTTCAATACAATCTTCCCATAAGATGGTATATGCATTTTATGTATTTTAGGCATGTTCTTTACCTGCTACAGCCTCCTTTGTGTAGACATCCAAAAGCCCTGAGAATGCTGCAGCCCACCTCCATTTTGGATCTGATTTCAGCTGCAAGTTACGCTCTATATCGCATTCTAAATGAATCCTCTCCCATCAGACCGTAATAAGTAATCAGTAACTCCCAGAGGAAGAGAAGGCTATGACATACAAAGAGGGAGAGGGCTATCCTGGGGAACTGACTCTCCAGGAGTAGTACAATTTTCCAGCTTTTCTGTACTTTTACCTGCATTTTTTTTAAAGGCATTGTACACTTTTAAATGTTTTTATTGTTTGAACTAGGTATTAGTGTAGTTCTATTCTCTGGGTCATTTGTTTGCTTTACCTTGTAATAATGGGCTCATATGTTGTGGCTGCAGTTTGTAGCGTCACTGCTGATGGATTTTCCACCAATAATTCACCTAGCTTGCTCCTATTTGCTTTGTGTTGCATCACAAATGTGAGCACTAATGTGATAAAAACACATCTATTCACTTTATTGCTCTGCCTGCTTGTGTCTGTGTCAGATCTAATTACTGTGTACCTCTCACCCACAAAGCACAAGACAGAGAGTCAGGAATTGCAGGATATGTAGTTTCTTTACGGGATGTGTCAGTTCTTAGACTACAGGCATTGGTCATGCAACAACCAGTGCAGTGTCATGGCGCATGCTTCATGTTTGACAATGGAATGTGCAAATTTACACTTCTATAGGCTGTGCATAAAGGGCAACAAAGGAAACCATAAACCTACATGATCAATGCACATCTTATGCAGGTGAAACACACACGGTGCAAGTAGGACGGTTTATAATGTCTTTATGTTGGTGACAGGGCCTCTTTATCTTGCTTGGCTATATTTAAGGACCTGTAATGCATTACTAGTGCATGAAACCTTTAGTATATATCAAAGGTGACACATACCAAAATCAAAGCTGACAAAGCCATAACTACTTATTTTGGATAAAGCCTCTGTTTGCTTTTCATTGCTTACAAAAGAGTAATGGATCTAGGGAATCCCACTGATCAACAAGTGTAGTAGTGCTTTCCACTCAGCAAGTTGATAGGTGTCACTAAAACCATTTGAATAAAAATATAATTTATTGAAAACAGTAAATCAATAAATTATATTTTGGACAGTAGCTGGTGTGGTGTCTACTGTATGTCTTTTTCGTTCTTTTTTAGTTTTTTATTGCTACCTGTGGCCCAACTGGGGAGATTTCAGGACAGCAACTGATGGGGGATCTATCCAGTGAGGACACAGTGACAGGACAGGTACTGATGAGAAATATATCCAGTGAGGACACAGTGGCAGGACAGGAATTGATGGGAATCTATCCATGGAGGACACAGTGGCGGGACAGGAACTGATGAGAAATCTATCCACAGAGGACACAGTGGCAGGACAGTAACTGATGGGAAATCTATCCACAGAGGACACAGTGGCAGGACAGGAACTGATGAGAAATCTATCCACAAGGACACAGTTGCAGGACAGTAACTGATGGGAAATCTATCCACAGAGGACACAGTGGCAGGACAGGAACTGATGAGAAATCTATCCACAGAGGACACAGTGGCAGGACAGTAACTGATGAGAAATCTATCCACAGAGGATACAGTGGCAGGACAATAACTGATGAGAAATCTATCCACAGAGGACACAGTGGCAGGACAGTAACTGATGAGAAATCTATCCACAGAGGATACAGTGGCAGGACAATAACTGATGAGAAATCTATCCACAGAGGACACAGTGGCAGGACAGGAATTGATGGGAATCTATCCATGGAGGACACAGTGGCAGGACAGGAACTGATGAGAAATCTATCCACAGAGGACACAGTGGCAGGACAGTAACTGATGGGAAATCTATCCACAGAGGACACAGTGGCAGGACAGGAACTGATGAGAAATCTATCCACAAGGACACAGTTGCAGGACAGTAACTGATGGGAAATCTATCCACAGAGGACACAGTGGCAGGACAGGAACTGATGAGAAATCTATCCACAGAGGATACAGTGGCAGGACAATAACTGATGAGAAATCTATCCCCAGAGGACACAGTGACAGGACAGGAACTGATGAGAAATCTATCCACAGAGGACACAGTGGCAGGACAGTAACTGATGGGAAATCTATCCACAGAGGACACAGTGGCAGGACAGGAACTGATGAGAAATCTATCCACAGAGGATACAGTGGCAGGACAATAACTGATGAGAAATCTATCCACAGAGGACACAGTGGCAGGACAGTAACTGATGAGAAATCTATCCACAGAGGATACAGTGGCAGGACAGGAACTGATAGGAAATCTATCCACAGAGGACACAGTGGCAGGACAGGAACTGATGAGAAATCTATCCACAGAGGATACAGTGGCAGGACAATAACTGATGAGAAATCTATCCACAGAGGACACAGTGGCAGGACAGGAACTGATGAGAAATCTATCCACAGAGGTTACAGTGGCAGGACAGGAACTGATGGGAAATCTGTCCACAGAGGCCACAGTGGCAGGACAGTAACTGATGAGAAATCTATCCACAGAGAACACAGTGGCAGGACAGAAACTGATGGGAAATCTATTTGCAGAGGATACAGTGGCAGGATAATAACTGATGAGAAATCTATCCACAGAGGATACAGTGGCAGGACAATAACTGATGGGAAATCTATACGCAGAGGATACAGTGGCAGGGCAGTAACTGATGAGACATCTATCCACAGAGGATACAGTGACAGGGCAGTAACTGATGAGAAATCTATCTGTAGCGCCCTGCTCCTGTTGGGTAGGAACTATGTGTTAAATTTTGTTATCTGAGCTGTAGTTCAGCTCAGAAAGAATTATGCTAAATTGTTGGCTCTGTTTCAGTCTAGCTGGGCTGCGCGTTTTCCACCTGACAGTAGGTGTCACTGTCACCACGGGTCAGGGTTGGAAATGCAACAGGCTAGGTGTATTGAGTATTCATTTCTCAGAAGTGCCTCATGGGGCGTGGTCAACCCGCTGTGCATTCTGGGAGGGGGTACTTAAGAGGCAGAGACCGCTCTATCAGGGTTTGGTCGTCGCCGGAACCTGACCTGAGGGCCCTCCTGGCCTCAGGGATGCGTGAGCCAGTTTCGGCCTCGGGCCTGCTGGCCTGAGGCTCTGCAACTGAGAAGTAGGCCCAGGAGTTGCTGGGGCCTACTAGTCCAGGGATGGTCCTACGCGGTCTTGCCTGCGGGAAGAAGCAGTACAATTGGGGACTCAATTGAAGGACGCATCCTGGCCAGTTTGTCTCACGGTGCTGCCGGATGGCTGAAAGATTCTGGCACCGTCAGCCGTGTACTTCTGAAGGAACTTTTTGCAAAGTGTCAGTGTGGTTACACGATCTTGTGGAGGAAGGTTGTGGAACGATGCTACTGCACTCATCAAGTCAGTGGCAGAGACTTTGACAAGCTTCGCAGCGGTTGCTAGGCCAGTGAGAGTAGGCCTATCCGGTGGTTGCTGAATCCAGCGTGGAACTGTTTTATCCTCTGGATCTGAGATTGTGCCCGTGATCCGCAAAGTAAAGTACCTGAGACTCCCCTATCCCTCTACCCCTCTGTTGGAACTGGTAAAATAAAGCTCTTGAAGAAAAGTAACCAAGTGTTGGTATGAACATTCATAAAGGCTCTTCAAGAGGGATCCCTGACACGAGTGCGGTGAACAGAAAAAGGTAACCGTAGGCCCGAACTTTAAACCAGCAGCTCCTACGGGGGTAGTACTACACGTGAGGGCTCGTCCGGGATATCTGCCGTTACCTATAGCAACTAAAGTGAACTGTTCATCTGGGACTTATGCTACAGAGGGCTCTGGACTTTGTAATTTTTTTTTCCGTCAAAGAGAAGAGTGAGAACTTTGCGATCACTTCTAGGCCGCGTGGGCTGTGGGCGGAGCCAAAAAGTAAGAAAGCCTGCGAGCTACGTGCCAAAAAGAACAAGTGGGAGGAGTTCCCGCCTGCTTGCCGCGTGAGACTCTGCGTGTGTGTCCAGTGTCCAGAAAGAGACGGAGCACCGCCATGTCTTCAACCCTGTCAACGCAGTCTGCTATGGGGCCCAGGATGTTCCCTGTGGGTACCTCTACCAGTGTCATACTGCCGGGGACTGTACTGATGGACTCTGGTGATGTAGAGGCTTTGGGGATGCTGTGCAACAGGTGCGAATGATTGTCTATGTACCCCCGTCCATTTGTTCGATGTCCAAGATGCGGGGAGTACCTGTTTGCTGTGGAGCAACCCACCGTGCCGCCTCGTGCCTACAGAGTGGACTGGACCACGGGTAATGTAACAGAAGAAGTTGCTGCCTTTGATCCAGTGGTTAGGCCTACATCTGCCGCATCTGCTGTCATGAGAAATCCTGAGGGGGATGGTGCTGTTACTGCTATAAGAAAGTCGTCAGTGGACAGTGCCGCCATCGTTACCTCGACTGTATCTACCTCCGCTGCACCTGTTCTCGCTGCCCCTGCACAAAGGAAGGTGGGATACGTGAAGGCCTCCCACAGCCGTGGTCAAGGCATACCCCAGAGACTACCCAAGCTGGAACCAGAGAAAAGTGTGTGCCTCCTGGATATGGAAGTACCAGATCCCTGCCAAGACTTGCCCGGTCACAAAGGTTACTTAATAAATGGGTGGAAAGAGAATATGGACTGGAATTCCCTTATTTTCCCAGGGAAATTATACAGGAAGTTGAGTCTCACAGGGAACAGTGGTACCACAAGGCTGTTTGGGACTATCTTTCAGTGCCAAAGCTGTTCCGGAAGAGGGGCTATTCTATTCCCTTGCCATGGATGAACGTTTCAAGGGGTGTCTGCAGCACTGGAGTTATGGCAGACATATTCACGGAGACAAAGTGGTCATTTGCCGACCAGGGAAGGATGATGTGGTCTATTTTATCACCACCATTGACAAGCAGGGAAAATCCCTAACTTTACCTGATCCACAATTTTACTGGTGAAAAGTTACGGTGACTGTACTGAGTTTTTTTGTTTTGCACCTTGCCAAAGGAAAGGACGTTTTCCTTTCAAAAAGGACTGTGGGTATGTAGCTAGGTAGTGCTAGGGTATCGGAAGATGTTGGAGTCAAAATTTAGTCTATGGATCCAGTACTTAAAACTGAGGACTGTGTTATGTTGTATTTCTGCCACTAGGTGGTAGGAGTTTACTCAGAAAACCTGGACTCTCATTTTTTTCCTTAGCTGCCTACACCCAATGTATATGTGTATATATGTGGAGAAAGAAAGGCTCATTTCTCCAGGAAGTGAGGCTTTGCTTCTCAGGAGATATTTTATATTATTGTATATGTCTGCTTGCTTTGTTCTTTTTCAGGCATTGAAATCTTCTATCAAGAACCACCGGAGAATGGGTGGGTTAGATAGAGAGAGAGATAGGAATACTGTATAATACTGTATATTTATATTGATGTGATTTCATTGCGTGTGTATGTTAAACACATATTTTCTTATACTGTTTTATCCCCCTCCCTTCCCATCCAAGTATTTTTGGGTTTCAGGTACTGACTCTCAGTCAGTTTTTTTTCCTCGACATGAGGACATCGTCTTTTTTGCGGTGGGGGAAGTGTGTAGCTCCCTGCTCCTGTTGGTTAGGCGCTATGTGTTACATTTAGATATCTGAGCTGTAGTTCAGCTCAGAAAGAATTATGCTAAATTGTTGGCTCTGTTTCAGTCTAGCTGGGCTGCGCGTTTTCCACCTGACAGTAGGTGTCACTGTCACCACGGGTCAGGGTTGGAAATGCAACAGGCTAGGTGTATTGAGTATTCCTTTCTCAGAAGTGCCTCATGGGGCGTGGTCAACCCGCTGTGCATTCTGGGAGGGGGTACTTAAGAGACAGAGACCGCTCTATCAGGGTTCGTTCGTTGCCGGGGTCGTTGCCGGATCCTGACCTGAGGGCCCTCCTGGCCTCAGGGATGCGCGAGCCATTTTCAGCCTCGGGGTCTGCTGGCCCGAGGCTCTGCAACTGAGAAGTAGGCCCAGGAATTGCTGGGGCCTACTAGTCCAGGGATGGTCCTACGCGGTTTTGCCTGCGGGAAGAAGCAGTACAATTGGGGACTCAATTGAAGGACGCATCCTGCCCAGTTTGTCTCACGGTGCTGCCGGATGGCTGAAAGATTCTGGCACCCATGAGCCGTGTACTTCTGAAGGAACTTTTTGCAAAGTGTCAGTGTGGTTACACGATCTTGTGGTGGAAGGTTGTGGAACGACGCGACGGCACTCATCAAGTCTGTGGCAGAGACTTTGACGAGCTTTGCACCGGTTGCTAGGCCAGTGAGAGTAGGCCTATTGTTGCCTATGGTTGCTGAATCCAGCGTGGAACTGTTTTGTCCTCTGGATATGAGATTATGCCCGTGATCCGCAAAGTAAAGTACCTGAGACTCCCCTAACCCTCTACCCCTCTGTTGGAACTGGTAAAATAAAGCTCTTGAAGAAAAGTAACCAAGTGTTGGTGTGAACATTCATAAAGGCTCTTCAAGAGGGATCCCTGACACGAGTGCGGTGAACAGAAAAAGGTAACGGTAGGCCCAAACTTTAAACCAGCAGCTCCTACGGGGGTAGTGCTACATATCCACAGAGGATACAGTGGCAGGACAGTAACTGATGGGAAATCTATCCACAGAGGGCACAGTGGCAGGACCGGAAGTTATGGGAAATTTATCCACGGAGGACACAGTGGCAGGACCGGAAATTATGAGAAATCTATCCACAGAGGACACAGTGGCAGAACAGGAACTGTTGGGAAATCTATTCAGCGAGGCCACAGTGGCAGGACACCAACCTAACTACCTACCTCTCATGGCTCCCTACCTTTTCCTATCCCAAAGTCACTAAAAATGGTTTCAGGATAGAGAGTGAGGAGAGATCAGAGAACATCCTCTTTCCCATCTCTTCTGTATCCAATGAAACTGGAAGTCTGCTAATTTAGTGTCTTCCATTATCTGGTATAACCATTACATTAAAGACCTAAGTAATATGAAATACAATGATCCCTCAGCACTATATCACCCAAAAGAAGCCTAATGGAAACATGTTTATATATCTCAATAAGAGTTCTCAGTTGCATAGATCTGTAATCCTATTGAAAATTCACATTGGTACACATCTGGCAATGAACTGATCCCTCCTGGAGTTTACCCAATCCATCATTGAAAGAAAAGTGTAGTGGTTTTGCCTATACCATTTGCATTTATTTATTATGGAAAGTGCTAAAGAAAACAAAGTTTACATTTTATATCTCAGCTACTATTCCTATGTTTCAAAGTGCTCCCACTGGGCACTGTGGATCCTTCATTCAGCTGCTGCATCACTACGGTGTCCTTTAGTGACATACAGTCAGGTCCATAAAGATTGGGACATCGACACAATTCTAATCTTTTTGGCTCTATACACCACCACAATGGATTTGAAATTAAAGCGGAGCTCCACCCTAAAGTGGAACTTCCGCTCATCGGAACCCTCCCCCCCCTCCGGTGACACAATTGACACCTTTCAGGGGGGAGGGGGGTGAAGATACCTGTCTAAGACAGGTATTTTCACCCACATCCGGGAGTCCTCTCTTCGGGAATCTGCGGGAGTGACGTCACTTCCCGCAGACTTCCCGTAGTGTTCTGGGAGACACTCGGCTCCCAGAACACAGGAGCACCAATCAGAACGGCGCAGCGCAACTTGCGCATGCGCCGTAGAGAACCGGGCAGTGAAGCCGCAAGGCTTCGCTTCCTGGTTCCCTCAGCGAGGATAGTGGAGGGGGCAGCAGAGTGACGAGCGATCGCTCGTCCTCTGCTGCGGACGTCGCTGGACTCCAGGACAGGTAAGTGTCCAAATATTAAAAGTCAGCAGCTGCTGTAGCTGTAGCTGCTGGCTTTTAATATTTATTTTTTCAGGCGGAGCTCCGCTTTAAACAAACAAGATGTGCTTTAACTGCAGACTTGCAGCTTTAATTTGAGGGTATTTACATCCGAATCGGGTGAACGGTTTGGGAATTACAACAGTTTGTGTATGTGCCTCCCACTTTTTAAGGGACCAAAAGTAATGGGACAGATTAACAATCATAAATCAAACTTTCACTTTTTAATACTTGGTTGCAAATCCTTTGCAGTCAATTACAGCCTGAAGTGTGGAACGCGATGACATCACCAGATGCTGGGTTTCATCCCTGGTGATGCTCTGCCAGGCCTCTACTGCAACTGTCTTCAGTTCCTTCTTGTTCTTGGGGCATTTTCCCTTCAGTTTTGTCTTCAGCAAGTGAAATGCATGCTCAATCGGATTCAGGTCAGGTGACTGACTTGGCCATTGCATAACATTCCACTTCTTTCCCTTAAAAAACTCTTTTGTTGCTTTCGCAGTATGCTTCGGGTCATTGTCCATCTGCACTGTGAAGCGCCATCCAATGAGTTCTGAAGCATTTGGCTGAATATGAGCAATTAATATTGCCCGAAACACTTCAGAATTCATCCTGCTGCTTTTGTCAGCAGTAACATCATCAATAAATACAAGAGAACCAGTTCCATTGGCAGCCATACATGCCCACGCCATGACACTACCACCACCATGCTTCACTGATGAGGTGGTATGCTTTGGATCATGAGCAGTTCCTTTCCTTCTCCATACTCTTCTCTTCCCATCACTCTGGTACAAGTTGATCTTGGTCTCATCTGTCCATAGAATGTTGTTCCAGAACTGTGAAGGCTTTTTTAGATGTTGTTTGGCAAACTCTAATCTGGCCTTCCTGTTTTTGAGGCTCACCAATGGTTTTCATCTTGTGGTGAACCCTCTGTATTCACTCTGGTGAAGCCTTCTCTTGATTGTTGACTTTGACACACATACACCTACCTCCTGGAGAGTGTTCTTGATCTGGCCAACTGGGGCAGCTTCCCCTCCTCCCCCCCCCCTGTCCTGGCCCTGTATAATATATAAATATATATATATCCAGCTTGTGACATCTGTGGCCCAAGCTTAGTATATGTGCCAGGTATCTCAGCCAGTAGTAAAAAATTTAGAAAATAGCAGTCATTCAACTGTAGTTTTATACAAATTTTGTGTCAATACGGGCGATGATTTGTTTTTTGTCCCGGGACTCCAGATTTCTACGTTCACTTGTGAGAAAATGACATGACAATGAGCCAAGATCCAAACTAGTGTGGGGAAATTTCATGACTGGTATCTCCCAGACCTGACGCCCATCCACAACTGAAATTTTCATTTTGGCTGCAGTTCACCTTAAATCCCTAACAGAAATAAAGATGTGACTGGATAGTTTGGAATCAGTACAACATAGAAGGCAGTTTGGCTCTGAATGTGATTTATTTGTAGTAGATCAAAGATTTTAGTCTACCAGACAGAATGTATCTTCCCACAGACCTCTCCGGATGGATACAAAGCATTTCCCTTTGTGGCAAAACACTGTTAATAATTAGATTACATGCCTTGCTGGATCAATGATTTGCAGTTAAAAAAGAAAAAAAAAAACCACGATACTGTACTATCATTGTATCCCAATGCAAACTGTTATTGAAACTTTTGTGAAACTTTATTTTTCAGACCATGAAATGTTGAAGCCTCGCAACCAAATATTTATAGAACTTTTTTTTCACTCTCGGTTTTGTCCTGTTTACCATTATCATCAAAAGTGAAAGTAAAAGAACAACCCAACTTTTGGGTTGGCTAGTTCTGGTGACATGCCAGGATCCCCTCACTTTGGAGGGATTTCCTCTCCCTTCCTGTTTTGGCTGGGGGTCAGGAAGTGAAAGGGTAAAACTCACCAATTAGACACAGGTGGCAAAAAAACTGATGAGGGTTATAACTCTCCCTTATGCTATCCAACATGTTTTTTGTTTTTTTCGTTTTTTAAAACAGATTGTTTTTAAAGGAGCAGTGATTTTATTGATGCTTAAAGTGAAACAATAAAAATCAAAAATTCCTTTAAATATAGTGCCTGGGAGGGGGGGTGTCCCCTTAGTCTGCCTGTAAACTAGAGCATCTGTACCATGTATAGAAACTGCTGCAGCAAAACTGAAATTTCTAAAGGAAAAATTATATTTACATTTCCAGCAATACAATAGCCAGAAATACAAAAATTGGTCCCCCCCAATCCACACCAGGCCCTTTGGGTCTGATATGGATTTTAAGGGGAAACCATGCCAAAGTAAAAAAAAAAAAACGGCGTGGGGTCCCCCCAAAATCCATACCAGACTCTTATTCGAGCATGCAGCCTGGTAGGTCAGGAAAGGGGGGATGAGCAAGTGCCTCCCCCCTGAACCATACCAGGCCACACGCCCTCAACATTTGTCCAAGCACCTTGTCCCTATGTTGATGGAGACAAGGGCCTCTTCCCAACAACCCTGGCTGGTGGTTGTGGGGGTCTGTGGTCAGGGGGCTTATCAGAATCTGGAAGCCCACTTTAACAAGGTGGCCTCCAGATCCCGCCTCCCTCTATGTGAATGAGTATGGGTACATTGTATCATTCACCAAAATAAAAGTGTCAAAAATAAATAAAGACCGAAGGCAATTTTTGAAAATTCCTTTATGAGAATGAAAAAAACAATGTCCCCGATGTAGATCCATCATCAATCACGATGCCCCCCGCACTGCCGGACACGAGAAAAACGCTCCGCCTGCAACTAAGTCTTACCGCCAAATTGCTGCTCCACCGTTTAACAGTTCTTAAATATGTAAGGGGCAGGGCCACGTGGTGATGTCACCTGGTGGCACCGCCCCCCTTGTGACATCACCATCCAGTGCATTCGGTGGTGAAAATTCATTGCTGGCGGAGCGTTTTTTTTCTTCTCTTTTCGGGTCCAGGGGTGCGGTGGGCATCATGATTGATGATGGAACTACATCGGGAGAAATTGTCTTTTAATTTTTTTAAAGGAATTGTCAAAAACTGCCCCCTGTCTTTAATTTATTTTTGACACTTTTTTGGGTGAATGAGTAGGGGTACCCCCTACTCATTCACATGGGGGGGCGGGATCTGGGGGCCCCTTTGTTAAAGATTCCAGATTCCGATAGGTCCCCTGCTCTTAGACCCCCACAACCACCACCCAGGGTTGTCGGGAAGAGGCCCTTGTCCCCATCAACATGGGAACAAGATGCTTTGGGGTGGGGGGACAGAGCCCCCCTGCCCCCCCACCCCAAAGAACTTCACCCATGTTGAGGGCATGTGGCCTGATATGGTTCAGGAGGGGGGACACTCGCTCATCCCCCCTTTTCTGACCTGGGCTGAATGCCTGCGTTGTGTGAAAATGTGGGTTATGCTTGCTCATGTGCTGCATTTGTAATGGCACACCAACATATATAGTTCACTACCGTTGCATCTTTGTGGCATGTTTCAGTGTATTAGAAAGGGAATTTTAAAATAATAGGTTGCCTTTATCCATAATGCGTTAACAAAACGTGTCGACCGAGATTAACCCAGCGTTATTATTTTCTTTTACCTTGTTCCTGTAGCAAGAAACAGCTTTTAGTACTCCTGATGACATAAAGCTGCAGGGGGCCCAGCAAAAAAAATTAACAAGTTTGCTGCTGTTTTAAATTGTAAGAATTCAGAGCACTAAGGCCCCTTGGTTAGGCGTATCAACAGATGAAAGTGGAACTGGCACAACGCACACCGGACATATCATTCACAAATAGCTGATGATTAGATCCAGAGATACTCAGGGCCAAACTCCCGAAATACAGACTACAAACAGCAGAGTGCCAATTGTGATTACTTATGAGATAACCCAAAGCTAGACATCCTGAGAAAATAGCCAAGGCAACCCATGTTCCAATGATTAGAGACAATTTAATGTATTGCTCCTCTTCCTAACAAATTCTCCCAAAAATTTATATTAAAAAAATGTTCCATCCAAAACGTATCTGAACAGATCTCGGAAGTGCGCACACACACCTTATGTAAGCACTAAACCTCAGAGGGCCACTGTCACAGCCCATGCAGTTCTTCATGATATGCAGTTTACATAAAATTCTGCATTCGTAACGCACCCCCTAAGGAGTCGCAAGTAGAAAGGGATCCTACACCCTGCACAGCCAGGCACACCGCATCTTCACGGCACCCTTGAGTCAGAAGAACAGTCCAGTGCTTTGTTTTTAAGTTTTATTGAGGGGAATAAACTTGGATAGGGATATTATGGGATGCCTACTTGACTTTTAGCAGAATAACTCCTCAGGGACACAACTATATACAGTCCTCATACATAGCTCCCAACTGTCCCTGATTTAGAGGGACTGTCCCTCTTTCCTCCTCATTTGTCCCTCATTTTGGTCTGATCTATATAATTGTATATAAAATGTACCATTTATCTTTCTTTAGTTTTTCCCAGCGCTAAACCTTTCATAAATTTTTTGTATAATTCACCTTTAAGGGGGCGTGACAGTGGGTGTCTCCTATGCCTCATACTTTTCCCTATAGGTGTCCCTCATTCCCATTTCAAAAAGTTGTAAGGCACTCCTGTTTTGCCTCCTGCACAAAATTTTGCTTGCAGAACTACAACTCCCAGGACCAGCTGGCACACTATTGGATGATCTGACAAAAAGGCTCAGTCAGATAGGTAGAAAAAGCCCTTTACAGGCAGGAACCGTGGGAATCTTGTTTGTGCAGCAAGGTCCTAGTGCCCTGCTGTCCTTCTGTGGCTACTGATCCCAGAACCACCTCTTAAGCATGCGTTCTATTTTCTAGTAGAATTTAACTGGGCAGTGGTGATGTCACAGTTTTGGTGCAGTATTTTTAGCTCACTACGGGAAGTTAGAAGCTTATTGAATTTCTAGTAGGATCAACAGGTATATCTGAATCATAATGTGTGAGGCTGGACTGTACGATTTTCATTTAGTCAGTATAGTTGTCGTCCGAAAATACAATACAAATACATTACAACACATGACATCACTTCTGATTTTTTTTTCTGTCGTACGAGAAGTTTCGGGACTTTAGTAACTTGTTCAATTATTTATTTTATTAAGCGAAAAAAGTCAGACGATCTGCCGTCCGATTTTCGGATCGTGTGTGCGGGCCATTACACTCCAGCTATCTTAGCTGTTCACACCCCTGGAGAGGCCAATTGGCAGACTTCCGAAGCCTCCAACAACTAGACCACTAGACCAACTGTATATTTTCTTTTTGCCCAGACATACACTCTAAAATATATGTTTGTAGTGGGATGAAGGGCACTTTCTTTGGCCCAGTAGTTGATTTGGTATAGTTCCCTAGGAAGCCAATGTAGTTCCCCACACCCATGGTGGTATTATTAGTCCCCCCATTGTATGGTCTCTTTTAAGGCTATACAGCAGCCTTTCTCAACCTTTTTACCCCAGGAGAACCCTTAAAATAATTTTCAGATCTCGGGGAACCCCTGATAAAACGTATTTATTGGGGTTCAGTGGGAACAATGTCCCTTACTTTGGTGGTCAGTGAGAAGAATGCCCTTTTTTACAGTGGTGGCAAGAATAGCCCCCTTTACAGAGAGCTATAAAGATCATTAGTGTCATATCACTGGCTCCTCCAAGTGGAATTGGCTCAGAACTATGTAGGCACCATCAAACAGGAGGTAAATCAGCCACAGCTCAAGGAACCCCTAGCCACTAGACTTGTGCACAACGGAAAAATTCGTTCCGTTTCGGTTCGTTTCTTTCCGGTCCTGTTGATTCGTAATCATTCGTAATTTTGCTAGACGGGATTTTTCGTGTTCGGACTCATTCGTATTTTTGCAAGCGACATTTTTCGTTGAATTTTTTGTTGCTTTATAATTCGTACTTTCGGTAGAGTACGTTGTTTTTCGTTGATTCTGGACACAACTCCTACTTTCGTAACTTTTTTTGGGTTCGTTGATTCGTAATTTTCCGTGTCTCTCTCACAACGACGCTGCCTATTATGCCTAATGTGCTTTGAATGGATTTGTACTTTTCTAAATACATAGCGGTTATTTGTAACGATTCGAAATCTCGTATTTTACTTTCGTTTTTTACATGCGGCTATAGGCTCCGCCCCTGTACACCATTTTGAGAGGGTTCAGCACGGTGAGGGAGAAGCAGAGAGCAGAGCAGAGTGAGTGTTATTGTGCTTCGAATGGATTCGAAATCTCGTATTTTACTTTCGTTTTTTCATGCGGCTATAGCCTCCGCCCCCTGTACACCATTTTGAGAGGGAGTTCAGCATGGTGAGGGAGAAGCAGAGAGCAGAGCAGAGTGTTATTGTGCTTCGAATGGATTCGTACATTCGTAACTTTTTTCATAACGAATTATGCCGAAGACCTTAGGGCATTCGCTATTTTGCGGTATAATTTATTTCGGATTCGGTTTTATTCGTAATTGCTCTGTTCGGAAATTCGAATGCTTCCGAATGTCCGAAAGTTGCTAAATTCGGACGAATTTCGATTCGTTACGAAACAAATTGCACAAGCCTACTAGCCACCACTGGAGGAACCCTGGTTGAGAATGGCTGTATAGGATAGGGCTTTGGGTAGTGAGGGTCCTTTTGCCAGGAATCCTAAAGTGTCGTGGAGGGTATTGAGAACTCCTTTTCTTGTGAGCCTAGCACTAGCACTGGACTTCCATGTAGCCCCAGATAGCTTGAAGCTGGTATTCTCGCTCGAGGGGACACAAGGACTGCTCCCTACTGGGAGGATAGATCATCTCCATTCTACACCATTTTTGGAAGAGCACTGGGACACTTTTCATTATGTGGTGCCGGCACAGGTGTCTCTCCCCATAAAGACTGTTTGCAAGCAACTGTTCCATAAGGCATATGCCACCATTAATCGGGATGACAGTTGTTTTGTTAATCGTTACTACATAAAGTTTGCACCATTTTGGAAAAATCAGTTGTCTCCATTGGAGGATTTCCCCACACCTCTTGTTCTGGAGACAACTCCAAAGTTCTGGATCTCCCTTCACTTTCTTTCTCAGTGACAATGATCACCAGTACAAATATACTGGTGAATCTCTCCACTGGGGACACCGGCAGCAATAAAAACTTAACAGATGGTCTAAGCTTTCCCCACTCTATAGAAAATAAAAAAAGGTTTTGCCTAGAAATACACATTAAGTATTGCTCTTCCAATGCTTTACTCATCAAAAAGAAAAAAGTTTTGATATGTTTTTTGAATTAGACCCCCCCTCCCCCACACTTTTGGCCTGCCAATCATTGAAGGGGGACAGAAGCCCCTCTCCCCTCCCTAACTAAATCTTCCAGGTCCAATATCACCTCTCAGGACATTTCAGTACCACTCAATTTTCACCAGAATATTGCTTTGGACTGTTGGTTCAGGACAAGGGGGTAGAACTGTTTGTGGTTAGCAGTAATCTAATTCTTAAAAGTAAAAGATAAGTCAAACTTCTGCTAAACATTTGTATTGACTGATCCCCTCACATGCTCTCTTATCACCGTTAATGATGCTGTTATGGAAACAGTCGTCAAGCATTTACTGCCTGATAGTGATATATTATTTGCTCAACAGATAAAGCACGAGATACAAATGGTATAATTATCGTTAATATGTTTGATAAAGCAAAAAGTCTAATTCACTGTTTACTCACAAGATAGAGATAAGTAAACTATATGATTAAAAGTATCATTTTTTTAGGCTTTACCTTGAAATTTAGATTTCATAGTGATAAAATTAAGCTTTTAAAATACAAAACCTCATTTAGGTCAGGAGCGTCACTTCTCTGGGACACCCGAAGACGGACCCCGCCATCTGTACACAGAAAAAGAATTAGAAATAGGTGAGTAAAGTGAACATTATTTTTTGCAATTATTTAAGATATAATAAAACACTTTCGATTGTAATATAGCTTAAACTTTTTTTTCAGTGTTGAATAGAGTAGAAAAGAAATAAAACCCCTCTCAAATTTGTATTGGATCCCTGGCTGGGGATTTCCTCTTTTCCTTTGTCCTGGTGACTAGGGATGAGCCGAACACCCCCGGGTTCGGTTCGCACCAGAACCTTCGAACGGACCGAAAGTTCGCGCGAATTTTCGAACCCTATTCGTTATAATGGACGCGAACGTTCGAAATCAAAATTGCTAATTACAACGGCCAATATGCATGTTAATGTCATAAAACAGGTTTGGGGACCCGGGTCCTGCCCCAGGGGACATATATCAATGCAAAAAGAAATTTTAAAAACTAAAGTTTTTTCGGGAGCAGTCATTTTAATGATGCATAAAGTGAAAAAAAAAAAGTGAAATTTTCCTTTAAATATGGTACCTGGGGGGTGTCTAAAGTATGCCTGTGAAGTGGCATGTGTTTCCCGTGTTTAGAACTGTCCTTGCACAAAATGACATTTGTAAAGGAAAAAAAGAAGCCATTTAAAACCACTTGCGGCTTTAATGTCATGTCTTGTCCTGGCCGCCATATGGCTGAAAATCCTTGAGAAAAATGGCATGGCTACCCCATCACCCCCCCCCCCCACCCCAGCCCCTTTGGGTCTTGTATGGATACTAAGGGGGACCCCGCACCCAAAATAAAACCCTATACCTACAACCCTATATACTCTGAACAGCAGTATATAGGTGGTGCAAACAAGACATGGACTGTAGGTTTGTTCTTAAGTAGAATCTGAACAGGTACATTATGAAGTGTAGCTACATCCCAAAAAAATCAATTTTTAAGCTTTTTGGAGAACATAGGGAGGGGTTATCACCCCTGTAACATTTGCTGTCTTTGCACATCTGTTCAGAACATGTCACCTCACTTTCCGTCCCAATGACAAATGTTTTTGGAAAAGTGGGGTTTTAATTGAAACAAGGATTGGTGATAAAGCATCAGTAGAGAGGAGATACCTTTTTCCCAAATTAAATCTAACAGGATAGAATTTTCCTTCCTAGGGGTAGATTTCCTCTCACTTCCTGTTTTCTCTTGCCGTTTGCAAGTAGGAGTCGTTTGTAAGTTGGATGTTTGAAAGTAGGGGCCTGCCGTATATACTCTGCATAAATTTGCCCTATTAGATGTTGGTGTAGCCACAAGACTGGTGGGCACAGGAATGGGCCCTGCTGTGAGTTAATAGATCAAGATTTGTACTTGCATGCACCTGTTGAACCGGGCAGAAAAATTGGGCCTTTGGTGGTGGTGGTGGTGGTGGTGGACGGTGTTGCCACAAGACTGTAAGCCCTCACAGTTACTCTTGGTGGGTGCAGGAATGGGCCCTGCTGTGAGTTATTAGATCAAGATTTGTAATTGCATGCACCTGTTGAACAGGGCAGAAAAATTGGGCCTTTGGTGGTGGTGGTGGTGGTGGACGGTGTTGCCACAAGACTGTAGGCCCTCATAGTTACTCTTGGTGGGCGCAGGAATGGGCCCTGCTGTGAACTATTAGATCAAGATTTGTAATTACACGCCCCTGTTAAACAGGGGCTGAAAAATTGTGCCTTAGGCATTGGTGCTGGTGCCACAACACTGCAACCCCTCACAGATACTGTACTTGGAGCACAGCAGTCACACCTGTTGCGAAGCATCTTTTTAAAAAATTGTAATTACACGCCCCTGTTATACAGGGGCTGAAAAATTGTGCCTTAGGCACTGGTGCTGGTGCCACAACACTGCAACCCCTCACAGATACTGTACTCTGAGCACAGCAATGAGACCTGTTGCAAAGCATTGCCTAAAAATTGTAATTACACGCCCCAACAGGGGCTGAAAAATTGTGCCTTAGGCACTGGTGCTGGTGCCACAACACTGCAACCCCTCACAGATACTGTACTCTGAGCACAGCAGTCACACCTGTTGCGAAGCATCTTTTTAAAAAATTGTAATTACACGCCCCTGTTATACAGGGGCTGAAAAATTGTGCCTTAGGCACTGGTGTGGTGGCATGGATCATTGAGGAGGAGGAAGAGGATAGACAGTGAACATAACAGGACAGTCACTCAGCATCAGCATAGGCAGTCTTGAAGGGATGTGACATTATAAATTATTCCGTTATATCCGCTTCAGGTGTCTGGTAGCTGGTGGTGATCCAAGACTGATTCATTTTTATGAAGGTCAGTCGATCAACCGAGTCGGTGGACAGGCGCACCCTATGATCGGTGACAAATCCTCCAGCAGCACTGAATGTGCGTTCGGAAAGAACGCTGGATGCAGGACAGGCCAGTAGCTCAATTGCATACTGTGCAAGCTCTGGCCAGTGATCCATCCTCAGGACCCAGTAAGCCAGAGGATTTTTGGTGGGAAAGGTGTCCAAGTCTGACCTTGCCCCTAGGTATTCCTGCACCATGTATATCAGACGCTGGCGATGGTTGCTGGAACCGATCATACCTTGGGGCTGCGGACTAAAAAATTGTCTGAACGCATCGGTCAGACGTCCACCTTCCCCACCGCTCCTTCTGCTACTGACCGAAGCCTCAGCAACTCGTCGTCCAGGACCAGGAGTTTGTAACCTCCCAGTTTCTGGGAACGCGTTGCACAGACCTTTCTGCAAGGCCTCCCTGAGATGTCTCATCCTCTGCTCCCTCTGCGACGGCAAGATAAGGTCCGCAACCTTACCCTTGTACCGTGGATCAAGGAGAGTGGCCAGCCAGTAATGGTCACTCTCCTTGATCCGAAGAACACGAGGATCCTTCCGCAGGCTTTGCAGGATCAGGGAGGCCATGCAGCGTAGGTTAGCTGAGGCATTCGGTCCGGAGTCTTCTGGGTCACTGAGGATGACATGATCGCCAGCCACCTCCTCCCAGCCACGTACAAGTCCACTGGTTTGTTGGGACTGTACATCATCCCTAAAAGACTGCTGCTGCTGATGCTGAGTGCCAGGCTCCACCTCCATGCTCACACAATCCTCCTCCTCCTCCTCCTCCTCCTCCTCCTCTTCCTGTGTGATGGGTGGGACAGAAGGAACATTGTCTGGATAAAGGGGGCCTTGAGAGACAAGGAAGTCCTCCTCTTCCTGCCTCTGTTCTGCCTCAAGTGCCCTGTCCATTATCCCACGCAGCGTATGCTCCAACAGGTGGACAAGAGGTACAGTGTCACTGATGCATGCACTGTCACTGCTCACCATCCTCGTGGCCTCCTCAAATGGTGAGAGGACAGTGCATGCATCCCTGATCATGCTCCACTGGCGTGGGGAAAAAAAGCCAAGCTCCCCTGACCCTGTCCTGGTGCCGTAGTCGCAAAGGTACTCATTGATGGCCCTCTGCTGCGTGTGCAGTCGCTGCAGCATGGCCAACGTTGAGTTCCACCTGGTGGGCATGTCACATATTAGGCGGTTCTTGGGCAGGTTCAGCTCCTTTTGCAGCTCAGTCAGCCGAGCACTGGCATTATAAGATCGGCGGAAATGCACACAGACTTTCCTGGCCTGCCTCAGGACATCCTGTAAGCCTGGGAACCTGCCCAAGAACCGCTGCACCACCAGGTTGAGGACGTGAGCCATACAGGGCACATGGGTGAGCTGCCCCTGTCGCAGGGCGGAGAGGAGGTTGGTGCCATTATCAGAAACGACCATTCCTGGCTTAAGCTGGCGTGGCGTCAACCACCTCTCGGCCTGCCCCTGCAGAGCTGCCAGAACCTCTGGCCCAGTGTGGCTCCTGTCCCCCAAACACACCAGCGCAAGCACGGCATGGCATCTTTTTGCCTGCGTACTCGCGTAGCCCCTTGTACGCCTACGGAGCACCGCTGGTTCCGAGGACAGAGCACTCGAAGAGGACATGGAGGAAGAAGAAGAGGAGGGGGTGGAGGAGAGAGGTGTGTCACAACCAGTAGTAGCATTTTGGAGGCGTGGTGGCGGAACAACCTCCAACACTACTGCACCTTGTCCTGCATCCCTCCCAGCTGCCAATAGAGTGACCCAATGGGCCGTGAAAGAAAGATAACGTCCCTGTCCATGCCTGCTGGACCATGAGTCAGCGGTAATATGCACCTTACCGCTGACCGCCCTGTCCAGCGAGGCATGGACATTGCCTTCCACATGCCAGTAGAGAGACGGAATCGCCTTCCGTGAGAAAAAGTGGCGTTTGGGAACCTGCCACTGAGGAACCGCACATTGAACAAACTCACGGAAGGGGGCCGAGTCTATCAACTGAAAAGGCAGCAGTTGAAGTGCTAGCAATTTAGCCAAGCTAGCATTCAACCGCTGGGCATGTGGATGGCTGGGAGTATACTTCTTTCGACGGTCCAGCAGCTGGGGCAGGGAAATTTGCCTGCTACAATCGGACGTCGGTGTACTGCAAGTACTTGGTTGTGACACACCTAATTCTACACCTTCAGTCCTCTCAGAGCAGCTTTCAGAGAGGACTGAAGATATAGTGGGGATGGAGATCCCAGCTGATGAGGAGCAAGGAGAGGTCCGCTTTGTTCTTTGGTGTGGGTCTTTTATGTGTGCTTGCCAACGAGCTGCATGGCAGGTCGACATATGTCTGCTCATGCTTGTGGTGCCCAAGCGGCTGATGTTTTGGCCACGCGAGATACGCTTGAGACAAATATTGCAAATAGCAGTGGTGCGATCTGATGCACTCGTCTCAAAAAAGGCCCACACCAAAGAACTTTTGTGATAACGTGCAGAGGCAGCGCCCTGCACAGGCGGAGCTCTGCGGTGTGGTACAGTTGCTGTGCTGGCCTCTAGCTGGCCTCCAGGGGGCATTCTGCCTCTTTGGACATGTGACGCTGCATCCTCCTCCTCCTCCTCCTCTCTCCCTTCAGGCACCCACGTGGAGTCAGTGACCTCATCATCCCCTCCCTCTTCACCACTAGAGCAAACCTGGCAGTAAGCTGCAGCTGGTGGAACACTACTGCCAGATTGCTGTCCTTCAGCATCCCCTCTCTCTGCGCGCACACTACTGACTTCCTCAAGCTGGGTGTCAGGGTCACCTGTGGCCAGGTGACAGATGCACACCGTAGGGGGACAGGAGTGCACCGCGAGGTAGTGAACCCTATGGCTGGCTTCTGTGGGTAGGAAACTGGGTGGTTGTGGAAAGCGGGACCAGAGGAGCACAACCGGGATCCCAACGGAAGCGAGAGCCAAGATTCCCCAGGGCGCGGAGTCTAAGACCCAGCTGGTCTTCTCCAGGGCCTCTAGTGGTGAGGATGTTACGCTGCAGGCTGGGACCAGGTCGCGGCCCCTGGAGTTTCCTAGCTCACGCCCCGTAGGATAAGGGGAAGCAGCGGCACACGATAGAGAGAACCGAATAACAAGCCGAAGGTCAGGGGCCACAAGCAGACAAGGATAACGAAGAACGAGCCGAAGGTCAAGGGTCACGAGCAGACAGGGATGGTCGGGGACAAGCCAATAACGTAACAGAGAGACAGACGTAGCACACGGCAGGCAGGAACCCAAACACACAATGCCTAACAAACACGTTGATCAGCAAAGCAGGCTTGCAGTGCACAGGTTAATATAGTGTTCTGTGATAGGGCCTGGGGTGGAGTCTGGCTGGGAGGGGATTATAAAGGAAGCCAGGTGAAAGGGCTCAGGCCTCTAAGATGAACACATGGGAAGGAAGGTAAGCTGACAGACAAACACTACTGCATATCCATGACAGTACCCTCCCTCTTATGGGCCCTCCCCCGCCTGGACCCAGGCTTAAAGGGAAATCTCTGATGAAACCTTCTCAACAGATGAGGTGCAGCGACATCAGATGCAGCGATCCAAGACGCCTCCTCAGGACCAAAACCTCTTCAATGCACAAGGTACTGAAGAATGCCTCTGCAGAGCCGAGAATCCAGAACTTGTCTAACCTCGTACTTAAGATTATCCTCAGAGACCGAAAACGAGGTAGGGAGATGACAAGAAGATCTATTGAGGACCAAAGGCTCTCTAGGAATAAGCAAGGGCATGAGGGGATCAACAGGAATCTGAGGAGGGTCCCCTAGACCCTTAAAGGGGAACTGGTCATCTTGCACAGGACCATCAGACTGGGCAGATGTCAGTGGAATCCTGAAGTCAGGTTGGTTAGAAGGTGACATGTCGCCGGAGTCAAGCTGAATAGCTGAAGGACAAGCAGAATGTCCCAAACAAGAAAAAGTAGGAGGCTCACTGGGCATGGGCTGGACTGGCATAACTAGTACAGAGGCAGAGTGAATAGCTGAGTCAGGTGTAGCGACTACCTGAATCGCATCGCAAGACATAGCGACTGCAGGACTTGTAGACAAGCTAGCCTGGCTGTGCGTCCAAGGGTGGTTAGGGACAGAGAAATGTAAATGGTTGTGCAACCTGGAATGAATGACCGGCTCAGATTCACAGGGGGCAACCTTGGGTAGGCAGGACGAGGAACAGGAGGGACCCCAAGCCAGGATCTGTCCAGTAGTCCAGTCCACATGAGGAGAATGGAGCTGTAACCATGGGAGACCCAAAATTATAGGCGTTGAGGCCTTGGGTAAGATAAGGAAGGATATCCACTCCTGGTGGAGTGTCCCTACCGACATCTTAACAGGGAGGGTCTGGAAGCGGATAGGTCCCCCTGGGAGAACAGTACCATCAATCGCCAAGACCACCAATGGTGTGGTGAGGGGCAAAAGAGTAAGTCTCATGGACGATGCGATTTCCCAGTCCATAAAATTACCAGCGGCTCCGGAATCCAGATATACTGAGACCGAATGAGTAGAAGCACCAACATGAAGGAACACAGAAAGCAGAAGACGAGAAGGGGAAGGTGATATTTCTGGGTCCAATACTCCACTTTCCAGATGAAGTGGACCCGAACGTTTTTCTGGACAAAGAGAGCAAGTGTCACGAAAATGACCTTTGCCCCCACAGTAAAGACACAGACCAAGAGTTCTGCGCCTAGCACGTTCCTCGGGGGATAGCCTGGTCCGACCCAGCTGCATGGGTTCCTCAGCTGGTAGGAGATGCTCTACGGGTCGAAGAGAGGGGAGCTCAGGCTGACTAAGAACCAAGGAGTGCTGGCGTTGCTTTTCTAAGGTCCTCTCCTGAAAGCGAATATCGATCTGGTTACACAAGGAGATAACGCCGGCCAGATCAGTGGGGATGGTTCTTCCTGCTAATTCGTCCTTCACTCTATCAGACAGGCCATGCAAAAAGGTTGCGACTAAGGCCTCATTGTTCCAGCTCAACTCAGCCGACAGTATGCGGAAATGAAGGGCATACTGTCCCACAGAAGCAGACTCTTGGCGGAGACGTAAAAGGGCGCTGGCCGCTGAAGAGACACGAGCCGGTTCTTCGAAGATATTCCGAAAAAGTTTCAAGAAGCCAGACAGGCTAGAAACCACTGGATCATTCAGTTCCCACAGAGGGGCTGCCCAGGCTAAAGCTTCACCAGAGAGGAGGGAAATGATATAGGCTACCTTAGCCCGATCAGACAGGAAGTTTTGGGGCTGGAGCTCAAAATGAATTGTGCATTGGCTAAGGAACCCCCTGCAAGCCTTGGAGTCCCCAGAGAAACGGGACGGAGCTGGCAGTTGTAGTGAGTGTGTGGCTGCGACTGGTGCAATAGGTGCAGCCGCTGGTTGTATTTGAGGTTGCGGATTTAGGGTTCCCAAGGAGGCCTGAAGCTGCTCGAAGCGAGAAGCCAGATCCTGGAGGAATCGCATCACCTGAGTCTGATTCGATTCCTGGGTTTCAAGTCTGCAAACTATGCCCTGCAACGGATCATCCACGGGTAACGGGATGTCAGCCGGGTTCATGGCTGATCAAACTGTCAGGGTCACCTGTGGCCAGGTGACAGATGCACACCGTAGGGGGACAGGAGTGCACCGCGAGGTAGTGAACCCTATGGCTGGCTTCTGTGGGTAGGAAACTGGGTGGTTGTGGAAAGCGGGACCAGAGGAGCACAACCGGGATCCCAACGGAAGCGAGAGCCAAGATTCCCCAGGGCGCGGAGTCTAAGACCCAGCTGGTCTTCTCCAGGGCCTCTAGTGGTGAGGATGTTACGCTGCAGGCTGGGACCAGGTCGCGGCCCCTGGAGTTTCCTAGCTCACGCCCCGTAGGATAAGGGGAAGCAGCGGCACACGATAGAGAGAACCGAATAACAAGCCGAAGGTCAGGGGCCACAAGCAGACAAGGATAACGAAGAACGAGCCGAAGGTCAAGGGTCACGAGCAGACAGGGATGGTCGGGGACAAGCCAATAACGTAACAGAGAGACAGACGTAGCACACGGCAGGCAGGAACCCAAACACACAATGCCTAACAAACACGTTGATCAGCAAAGCAGGCTTGCAGTGCACAGGTTAATATAGTGTTCTGTGATAGGGCCTGGGGTGGAGTCTGGCTGGGAGGGGATTATAAAGGAAGCCAGGTGAAAGGGCTCAGGCCTCTAAGATGAACACATGGGAAGGAAGGTAAGCTGACAGACAAACACTACTGCATATCCATGACACTGGGTATCATCATCCGAGCCTTCGAATCGTTGGGCATCCTCCTGGAGCATGTACCCAACACTGTGCTCAAACAGTTCGGGGGACTCCTCAGGAGGACATGGTGGGTCTAGGGAAGGGGTGGCTGATGATGCCATTGAGTACGCGTTGGCAGCTGCTCTGCCAGTACCCTGAGCCTGGGTGAGAGAGGATGAGGAGGATGAGGAGGGCTTGGTCATCCATTCTACCAAGCCTTCGGCATGATGCGGCTCCACATGTCCAGCTGCCGAAAACAAAGACAAGCGTGTCCCATGGCCACGTGCTGATGACGATGCACGACCACGTCCACGGCCAGCACTGTTGTCTCTAGAAACAGAGCCTGCCTGCCCTGTGTTCTTGCCTCGGCACGCTCTGCCTCTCCTTGGCGGTCTTCCAGCCATTGTAGTCGGTAGTGTATATAGTATAAAAAATAGAACTCCTATGTGTGCTCACAACACACTGTAGGTCCTATGGGTGCTGACACTAACACACTATAGGTACTATGTGTGCTGCTGACAAGAAAATATAGGAGCTCTGTTTGCTGCCACTAACACACTAGAAGTCCTATTGGTGCTTCTGAGATGAAAATATAGGAGCTCTGTGTGATGCCACTAACACACTAGAAGTCCTATGGGTGCTGCTGAGAAGAAAATATAGGAGCTCTGTGTGATGCCACTAACACACTAGAAGTCCTATGGGTGCTGCTGAGAAGAAAATATAGGAGCTCTGTGTGATGCCACTAACACACTAGAAGTCCTATGGGTGCTGCTGAGAAGAAAATATAGGAGCTATGTGTGATGCCACTAACACACTAGAAGTCCTATGGGTGCTTCTGAGATGAAAATATAGGAACTCTGTGTGATGCCACTAACACATTAGAAGTCCTATGGGTGCTGCTAAGAAGAAAATATAGGAGCTCTGTTTGCTGCCACTAACACACTAGAAGTCCTATGGGTGCTTCTGAGAAGAAAATATAGGAGCTCTGTTTGCTGCCACTAACACACTAGAAGTCCTATGGGTGCTTCTGAGATGAAAATATAGGAGCTCTGTGTGATGCCACTAACACACTAGAAGTCCTATGGGTGCTGCTGAGAAGAAAATATAGGAGCTCTGTGTGATGCCACTAACACACTAGAAGTCCTATGGGTGCTTCTGAGATGAAAATATAGGAACTCTGTGTGATGCCACTAACACATTAGAAGTCCTATGGGTGCTGCTAAGAAGAAAATATAGGAGCTCTGTTTGCTGCCACTAACACACTAGAAGTCCTATGGGTGCTTCTGAGAAGAAAATATAGGAGCTCTGTGTGATGCCACTAACACACTAGAAGTCCTATGGGTGCTTCTGAGATGAAAATATAGGAGCTCTGTTTGCTGCCACTAACACACTAGAAGTCCTATGGGTGCTTCTGAGATGAAAATATAGGAGCTCTGTGTGATGCCACTAACACACTAGAAGTCCTATGGGTGCTGCTGAGAAGAAAATATAGGAGCTCTGTGTGATGCCACTAACACACTAGAAGTCCTATGGGTGCTGCTGAGAAGAAAATATAGGAGCTCTGTTTGCTGCCACTAACACACTAGAAGTCCTATGGGTGCTTCTGAGATGAAAATATAGGAACTCTGTGTGATGCCACTAACACACTAGAAGTCCTATGGGTGCTGCTGAGAAGAAAATATAGGAGCTCTGTGTGATGCCACTAACACACTAGAAGTCCTATGGGTGCTGCTGAGAAGAAAATATAGGAGCTCTGTGTGATGCCACTAACACACTAGAAGTCCTATGGGTGCTGCTGAGAAGAAAATATAGGAGCTCTGTTTGCTGCCACTAACACACTAGAAGTCCTATGGGTGCTGCTGAGAAGAAAATATAGGAGCTCTGTGTGATGCCACTAACACACTAGAAGTCCTATGGGTGCTGCTGAGAAGAAAATATAGGAACTCTGTGTGATGCCACTAACACATTAGAAGTCCTATGGGTGCTGCTGAGAAGAAAATATAGGAGCTCTGTTTGCTGCCACTAACACACTAGAAGTCCTATGGGTGCTGCTGAGAAGAAAATATAGGAGCTCTGTTTGCTGCCACTAACACACTAGAAGTCCTATGGGTGCTGCTGAGAAGAAAATATAGGAGCTCTGTTTGCTGCCACTAACACACTAGAAGTCCTATGGGTGCTTCTGAGAAGAAAATATAGGAGCTCTGTTTGCTGCCACTAACACACTAGAAGTCCTATGGGTGCTTCTGAGATGAAAATATAGGAGCTCTGTGTGATGCCACTAACACACTAGAAGTCCTATGGGTGCTGCTGAGAAGAAAATATAGGAGCTCTGTGTGATGCCACTAACACACTAGAAGTCCTATGGGTGCTGCTGAGAAGAAAATATAGGAGCTCTGTTTGCTGCCACTAACACACTAGAAGTCCTATGGGTGCTGCTGAGAAGAAAATATAGGAGCTCTGTTTGCTGCCACTAACACACTAGAAGTCCTATGGGTGCTGCTGAGAAGAAAATATAGGAGCTCTGTGTGATGCCACTAACACACTAGAAGTCCTATGGGTGCTGCTGAGAAGAAAATATAGGAGCTCTGTGTGATGCCACTAACACACTAGAAGTCCTATGGGTGCTGCTGAGAAGAAAATATAGGAGCTCTGTGTGATGCCACTAACACACTAGAAGTCCTATGGGTGCTGCTGAGAAGAAAATATAGGAGCTCTGTTTGCTGCCACTAACACACTAGAAGTCCTATGGGTGCTGCTGAGAAGAAAATATAGGAGCTCTGTGTGATGCCACTAACACACTAGAAGTCCTATGGGTGCTGCTGAGAAGAAAATATAGGAACTCTGTGTGATGCCACTAACACATTAGAAGTCCTATGGGTGCTGCTGAGAAGAAAATATAGGAGCTCTGTTTGCTGCCACTAACACACTAGAAGTCCTATGGGTGCTGCTGAGAAGAAAATATAGGAGCTCTGTTTGCTGCCACTAACACACTAGAAGTCCTATGGGTGCTGCTGAGAAGAAAATATAGGAGCTCTGTTTGCTGCCACTAACACACTAGAAGTCCTATGGGTGCTTCTGAGAAGAAAATATAGGAGCTCTGTTTGCTGCCACTAACACACTAGAAGTCCTATGGGTGCTGCTGAGAAGAAAATATAGGAGCTCTGTGTGATGCCACTAACACACTAGAAGTCCTATGGGTGCTTCTGAGATGAAAATATAGGAGCTCTGTGTGATGCCACTAACACATTAGAAGTCCTATGGGTGCTGCTGAGAAGAAAATATAGGAGCTCTGTTTGCTGCCACTAACACACTAGAAGTCCTATGGGTGCTGCTGAGAAGAAAATATAGGAGCTCTGTTTGCTGCCACTAACACACTAGAAGTCCTATGGGTGCTGCTGAGAAGAAAATATAGGAGCTCTGTGTGATGCCACTAACACACTAGAAGTCCTATGGGTGCTGCTGAGAAGAAAATATAGGAGCTCTGTTTGCTGCCACTAACACACTAGAAGTCCTATGGGTGCTGTTGGGGTGCAATGCTGTGCTAACAGCACTGCGGTTGGTACTACTGCAATACTGTACTAACAGTAAGCACGCACCAGACTAATCCCCAGCAGCAGCTAATAACACGCTAACTGTGCAATCAGCAGCAATGAACGATCAATGACTTAGGTAGCAATGGTTTAGCAAAGAAATAGCCAATGGTTTAGCAAAGAAGAGCAAATCTTTCAGTATCAAGCAAAGACAGAATCAGCAGACTGATCTCTCCTAAAGCCGGAACTCATGTGACCGGGGCCGATGGCGTGGCGGCCTTTTAAATGGTGGGGCATGTACTAAAGCCCCTGAGCTGTAATTGGCTACAGGCGTCCTGCCTGTAGCCAATTATTGCTCTCCGAGTTTCGGGCGCTGTGATTGGCCAAGCATGCGGGGTCACAGTGCATGCTTGGCCAATCATCAGCCAGCAATGCACTGCGCCGGCCGCGCCGGCCGCAATGCATTGCGGGGCCGCTCGCATCACACGAATGTGATGCGAACGGCCCAAATAGTTCTGGGCTCGACGAGCGAGCGAACGCCCGGTGCTCGATTCGAACATGGGTTCGAATCGAGCACCGGGCCCATCCCTACTGGTGACCATTGTCACTCACACAGTGATGGGAAATCCAACATTTTGGAATTTTGGTGAGAATAAATACATGGCATCCAATTGTCTCTGATTTGGAGGGACTGTCCCTCTTTTGGAACCAGGAAAAATGTTTCACCAAGGATAGACTACAATGTTGCCAACATCCCGTATGTAAATATACAGAAAAAGGGGGTCCCCCAAAGAGGGTTGGGACTTTACAGGCAACCAATTATAGGTACGAAACCAGTATATAGAAATGTAATTTATTAAATAAGGTTTAAGAAGTCCTAACCCTCCGGTATTGGACACCCGAATCTAGGGCGAGGGGGACCAGAGAGGTGACCTTCCCGGAGATCCAGCGTAGCATTGGCTGGTGACGGCAGAGGCCTCTGGTGACCATCCGGATGGATGACTCCCCTGACAGGGGCCGCATCTCAAGAAGGTAGTCCACGTTCTCATGGTCGGTGGCAGCGACCCAACTGAAACCCAGGTCGGTGGCAGAGACCCCAAGTCCAATTCACCCAGTCGGTGGCAGCGACCACCCTCACGTTCGGTAGCAGCGACCGTGCGCCAAGCCTGTTTGCGCACACCGAAACAGGAGAGTAACAAGTTCATGTTTGTGCCTGGACCTTCCTCTTCACCTTGTCTGTTCGTTGTCTAACCAGTCTGCTCTAAAAGGACTATTTATTGCTCTAAAAGAATAAATAAGTGTTGGACTTTCAATGGTGTGGAACTTGGCTTTCTGGGAGTTAAAGGTCATTCTCAAGGGAAGTTTTGGCTCTGGACAGGGGCACAGGCCCGAAGGTAAATGGTTATAGCTCACACCTCTACACACAAGAGGATACGAGCTGGTGGTGCGTCACACTCTCCTCCCTGGTCCCCTAGACGAGAGCCATTGACATTGACAGAGAAGGAGGGAGTGAGAGGTGAGGTCGCTACACATACAAACGGCAAAGAATTTTCGACCAACAAACATGAAACCACGTCGTTTTTCAGCTCTTTAGCGCCACCCTTTGGGCAACTTCTGCTAATGTTGTTACATAGTTACATAGTTAGGTTGAAAAAGTCCATCTAGTTCAACCATAAAAAAAAGAAAAGAAAAATATCGTACAATCCAATATACACAATTCTATACCCACAGTTATGGTTAGCATTGCTTCTGAGCATGCATGTTTTTACTTTGGTGTTTTGTCCGAAGGACTTCTGTACACATGATCGGATAATCCGACAACACAGATTTGTTGTTGGAAAATTTTAAAGCATGCTATCCAACATTTGTCCAACAACAATTGTCCGATGGAGCATACAAACAGTCGGATTTTCATCACACAATTCCTGTCTGAAAATAGGATCGTGTGTACGGGCCTTAAGTATAAACAGCATTATGTGTCCTTGCCTTCAAAGTCCGACCCCCAGGTATCTCTATTTTTGAGCTATCTTTTCACGCTTTTCCAAGTTATCCAACGGATGTGGCATTGTGAGTGCTTCCCTTTCCCTCATTTATATATAAACAGCAATCTCTCTCCTCCTTCAGTCAGTTCTATCCCCCCCACAGTTAAGCCTCGTACACACGACCAGTTTTCCCGGCAGGAAAACTGCTAGGAGAGCATTTGGCCGGGATTTCCTGCCGTGTGTATGCTCCCTAGCTGTTTTCCCGACAGGAAAACTGCCCGGGAAAAATAGAGAACCTACTCTCTATTTTCCCTTCGGGATTTCTGGCAGAGTGTTTCCTGCTGAGAAAACCGGTCGTCTGTATGCTTACCTGAAAGGTAACGAAACCACACATGCTCGATAACACTTTGACGCATGTGCGGTAGCATACAAAGTTAGTGTGGGGTGTAGCAAGATGACAGCGACGGAATCTAATGTAACGAGACGCCGGCTCGTCGTAGTCGATGACGTCACCGTGTTCTTGCCATTCAAAAGAACGGCGGTTCTTTTGAGTGTCCGTCTGAATATGCGGCTTTGCAAGGCAAGCTTGCCAGGAATCCAGTCAGGAAAACCGAAGTTTTTTTTCCTGACGGGATTCTCGGCCGTGTGTACAGGGCTTAAGAATCACTCCCTAGGACACACATTTATACCCTTTATACCCTTGATCGCCCCCTAGTGTTAACCCCTTCCCTGCCAGTGTCATTTACACAATAATCAGTGGCTATTTTTTAGCTCTGATTGCCGTATAAGTGTCACTGGTCGCAAAAAAGTGTCAAAAGTGTCCGATCTGTCTGCTGCAATGTCGCAGTCCCGCTAAAAATTGCTGATTCCTGTCATTACTAGTAGAAAATTTTTTTATAATAAAAAAGCCATAAATCAATCCCCTATTTTGTAGACGCTATAAATTTTGCGCAAACCAATCAATATACGCTTTTTGCGATTTTTTTTTTTTTTGACTCTCCTTACTCTTCATTTGTCCCTCCTTATTCTTAATTTTTCCCTCAATACTCTTCATTTGTTCCTCCTCACTCTTCAGGTGTCCCTCCTTACCCTTTATTTGTCCCTCTTCCTTTGTCCCTCTATACTCTTCATTTGTCCCTCTTTACTCTTCATTTGTCCCTCCTTACTCCTCATTTTCCCTCCTTATGCCGCGTACACACGACCGTTTTTCATGACGAGAAAAATGCAATTTTTTTATTTGGTCATTAAAAACGATCGTGTGTGGGCTCCAGAGAATTTTTGCAGACGTGAAAAATGGCCATTAAAAATTTGGAACATGCTCTATTTTTTCTCGTCGTTTTTCACGTCGTCGTTTTTCACGTCGTCGTTTTTCTCGTTTTTCTCATCATGAAAAACGGCCGTGTGTAGGCTTTAACGATGTGAAAAAAACGCGCATGCTCAGAAGCAAGTGATGAGACGGGAGCGCTCGTTCTGGTAAAACTAGTGTTCGTAATGGAGATAGCACATTCCTCACGCTGTAACAGACTGAAGATATGGAAAGGTTGGAAAAACTATGCCACAGAAATAGAGGGGGTTTGAGAAGTAGAATGGAAAGAAAGAGAGAGGAAAAGATGGGGAAAATAGACACCACCAAACCTCCAAAAAAAAGTGACTGTAGGTAATATAACAAAGAGAGGGAGGTAAACTACAACAGAATATAGAGGGATTGGTAAAAGTATGTGAGAATCGCGGGGGAAGGGATCTCATCCTCTGACATCTCATCCCTAACTCCGCTGTAAGCAGATACTCGTAGGGAGTTTGCTCATCTGAGACAGTTTTAGGGGTGGGAGGGGTTGTTTTTTTTTTTTTTTTTTTTCTTTCCCTCACTTCTCCCGTTTCTCAAGTTGGGGAAGGCTTAATTCACAATAAACACATATTAAGTAGGAAACACAATATAAGATGCACAAAAGGAATAATAATAACAATAATACACTGACAGGGTAGAACACACCACTAGCTAATTTTTTTATTTTTTTTTTTACATAAAAAGTAAATAGAACATGCACAACCTTAAGGGAATGGGGGGGGGGGGGGGAGGGATAGAGAATGCATATAAATAAAGGTGACTAAGGAAAATAAGAAGGATTGTAAGAGTGGAGCACATTAATAGACACAAATGGAACAATAAAGGAGTAGGCGGGAGTTTATCTCTATCGTCTCCTCCCTTCTCTTCCCCTCCCCCCCTTTCCCCTTTTCCCCCCTTTTCCCTCTTCCCCTCCCCTCCCCCCCTTTTTTTTTTCCTTTCTTTCTTTCCCCCTTCCCATCTTTTCCCCCTATCTCCCCCCCCCCCTTCTTTTTTTTTTTCCCTGGGAAATATTAGAAACATTGCAAGCGCCAGGAGAGAGGGAGGAGGATAAATGGCAGAGGATGAGAAACCCCACCCAAAGAGAAAGTGAATGTTTGAATACGATAAGGAATGGATAATGTTAAATGTTAAATGTTAAATGTGAAGTTTTTATGTGAAGAAAATCCTTAATAAAAGTTGAATTATCAAAAAAAAAAAAAAAGTAACAGACTGAAGAGCACGAGGCTGAAAAGCGCGAATCGTCTCTCACCAAACTTTACTAACGCGAGGATCAGCAAAAGCAGCCCAAAGGGTGGCGCCATCCGAATGGAACTTCCCCTTTATAGTGCCGTCCTACATTTCGTACGTTTCGCGCTTTGCTCAAGCATTTTTTTTCATGATAGTGTGCAGGCAAGGCAGGCTTGAGAAGAATCACGTCTAGAAAAATGGTCGTGTGTACGCGGCATAACTCTTCATTTGTCTAATCTGGCCAGTTCTACTCTTCATTTGTCCCTCCTTAAAGTGGTTGTAAACCCACTTTTCGTTTTTTTTTTTTTCCCCCACCTGCAAGAGAAAGGCATAATGAGCTAGCATGACTAGCATATTAGCTCATTATGTACCACTTACCTTCGATCGGGGCCCCCGAAGCAGTCCGCGTCCCTCTGTCCAGCCGCAGACATCACTGCGGCGATAGCCGGAATGTTAGTTCCGGGTATCGCCGCACCAGCCAATCACAGCGCCGCTCCGGACTCTGCGCATGCGCGCATGACCCGTCGAATTCGGCTACGTCGTCGAATACTGCGACCTAGCCGAATTTGTGAATGGGATTAACCCCATGCGCATGCGCGTGACGTCACCGTCGCCGCATTTAAATGCAAATATCTCCTTAACCGTGTAGGTTAAGGAGATATTTCCTGCACCTACAGGTAAGCCTTAATCTAGGCTTACCTGTAGGTGTTTGTTTAGAAAGTGGGTTTACAACCACTTTAATCTTCATTTGTCCCCATTACTCTTCATTTGTCCCCCTTACTCTTCATTTGTTCCTCCTTTCTCGTCATTTGTCCTGCTTACGCTTCATTTGTCCCCCTTTACTCCTCATTTGTCCTGCCATACTCTTCATTTGTCCCCCTTACTCTTCATTTGTCCCCCTTACTCTTCATTTGTTCCTCCTTACTCTTCATTTGTTCCTCCTTACTCTAAGGTGACCAGATTTTTAAAATGAAATCCGGGGACACATTTTTTTTATTTTTTTTTACTAGTAATGGCGGCAATCAGCGACTCTCTGCCCGTCGCCGCCGCCGCTCTGGGTGGGGAGCGGAGGAAGATCACTCTGCCAGGGAAGGCAAGGATATAAGCAGGCAAGCGGCTGGACGGGACTTGAATCAAGGCAGAAGAACATCCGAGCGGAGCTGAATCGGCATGCACTCGAAACTGAAGAAATATTCCCTCCGCTCCGACCAGCACATGATCATCAGAAAGGGGCACAGATAATGGAAAAAAAATACACCCCCCTAAACTAGCAGGAGCGGCTGAGCGGGGATGTGAAATTCAGATTTATTTTTTATCCTGCACTGACTGTCTTTGAAATTGCCCCAGCCCCTGTTCAAATCCAATTCGGGGACAAAACCGGGGACAGACTTGGTCCGGGGACATTGTTCTCAATCCGGGGACTGTCCCCTGAAACCGGGGATGTCTGGTCACCCTACCTTACTCTTCATTTGTCCCCCTTACTCTTCATTTGTCCCTCCTTATTCTTCATTTCATCACTCCTCCTTCACTCCAGATAGAACCTGCCCCATTTCCAGGCTGGAGGACATCCAGCGTCATTTAGCACTTTCCTCTCCAGCATTTCTGTCCCTGCCTTGGCCTTTCATTCTTTGGATTTCAGTTCTTTCTTTTAGAGCTCATGTTCACGGTGGTTGAAAACCTTTTTTTAATGCCAGACATGGGCGTCCGCTCCATAGGGCAAGGGATTCTCGGGGAGGAAAACAGCAGGCAGGAAGGCGGCGGCGCAGCGAATTCAATTAAAGCCGCTCTCTCTCTCTCTCCATTGCGCTGACAGAAAGGGGGAGGGGGCGATCAGGGGAGATATACAGACAGGCCGCAGCTCTCCTCTCCCTGTCACTGCGACGCTGCCAAGTTCTCTGGTAAATGGAGCCGCAGCGCTGTGGCAGGGAGAGGAGAGCTGCGGGCTGTCTGTATATCTCCCCCGATCGCCCCCTTTCTGTCAGCTGAAGCTAGAGGAGAGAGCGGCTCTAATTGGATTTGCCGTGCCGCCGCCTTGCTTCCTGCCTGCTGTTTTCCTCCCCATGATTGGCCACAGCAGAGGGCCAATCAGAAGACTCTGGGGACATCATGGGAAATGTAGTCCCTGAAGAGTGGCGGGGGTTGGCGGAGCTGTCTTCAGGGCCCAAACTAAATCTGCGGCCTTCTTAGTTGAAGGTATCGCTACACGTGGGGGTTCTCGTCCGGGATCCTGATACAGCAATTAAACGCCAGAGGTGCCGGCATGGACCCACAAGTGATAGAAGAGTGGTGCAAAACCTCTGGGGCAGAGCCGAATAACTCTACAGTCATCAGTCTCCCAGGGGAGGAATGGAAGACTGACATGGTAGAGGAGTTAATGAAGTTAGTGTCCCCAGGTCACACACCATGGGTGATAGATATAAAATCAGACCCAGACACTTCATATCAGTATGCACTGGTGGAATACGGAGACGGGATACCAGAGGCTTGCAAGTACAAGTGTGTAAAGACGCCAGACAATAGAACCTATAGGTTGGCGCCGGCAGTAGCTATAAAGAAGGAACCAACACAGATGGGATCACCACAGGCTGCGACACGTACCTCACCAGAAAGAGGAGGTGGGGTGACACCCCCGGTAGCACCCGCACCTGCCACTGCTATATCACCAGAACTGATAAAGGCAATAGGGGATCTACTAATCAAATGTCAGAAGACAAACACGGTGCATGTGGAGACTAGCTACTGGAGACTGAAGACATTCTCAGGGAAGCTCCCTGTCCCTGCAGGGGAAGAAGATTTTGATACCTGGGTGGAGCAGGCATTACAAGCAGTAGAGGCATGGGAGGTGCCTGAAGCGCAGAAAAGGCAACGAGTGATAGAAAGCCTCAAAGGCGCAGCAGCAGAAGCAGTGAAAAGCTTTCGGTTTGGGAATGCAGATTGCACGGCTCAAGACTGTCTAGCCATGCTACAGGAAGAGTTTGGTCAATTGGAAAAGGTGACAGAGATGGTCTACCAATTTGAACACACTTTCCAACAACCAAGGGAGAAACTTTCAGAGTATGTTAGGAGACTGAACAGGTTGCTGTGCAAGATTGTGTTGAAGAAGGGAATGAAGCCCCAAGATACAGATGCAGCAAAAATTAAGCAAGTATTAAAGGGAGCGTTGCGCTCGGATCCAGTCTGGCTGATAAAAATCATCAGAGATGAGGAGGCGCTACAACAGGACCAGCAAATGATTAGGACAAATGTTGTCCCTGCACAGGTGCTAGTCAATCCAGTGATGGCTCCTGAAAGAGACTCAGAGGTAGACACTCTAAAATCTCAAATGTCCAAGGTGTTAGAGATGTTGACCTCTCTGATGGCAAAAGACCCAGAGGATCCCAAGAGAGAAGTACCAAGGAAGGAGTTATTCCCAATTGCCTCAACACCCGCATCTTTACAAGAATGGGGAGATATAGTCTGCTTTAACTGTGGAGGAATTGGCCATATTGCAGCTACATGTTCCAGTCCCAAGAAGAAGAAAACGGACAACCGCAAGCCGGCGGGAAACTTCAGAGGGCCCCGGTGAGGGAGTCAACCGGGTGCCCATCACCTTCAGTGAGCTCCAAGCTGAATGCGAAGCAGAAGAAGAGAGGAAATAAAACACCTCAGAGGAAACACAATATTCCTCAACAGAGATACACCCCAGAGAAAGGGGGCAAGACCCCTCAGGAGAGGCACAGCATTCCCCAGAGGGGATGCACACCTAAGAAAAACAATAATATCCCTCAGCGGGTCCGTACACCCATTGAAAGGAGGGAAATCAATGCATACCAGGCTCAAGGAACATTAAAGTCCAAAGGGAATTGGACGAGAGAGAGTCCGAAAGGAAAGGGCCAGAAGAAGGCGACCCCTGCCAGGCCATATCCGGAGAAGCTGGTAGGCCCATCTTCTATAGTGCCCATTCAAGTGGAGGGAGTCTACACCAGAGCAACCCTGGACACTGGGGCACAGGTGACCCTGTTGTACCGGGATTTCTACAATAGACACTTGAGTCACCTGCCCATCCAGAAGATAGAGGAACTGGAAATATGTGGGATTGGAACCCAGAGTTTCCCCAATGATGGCTATCTGCCTGTCAAAATGACTTTTGACCCATCCGTGGCTGGGAAGGCCGAAGTGTTTGACACCCTGGCAGTTGTGTGCCCTCGACCGCCAGGAGCCAACAAGAGTTCCCTTATAATAGGGAAGAACACGGACCTGGTCCGAAGACTCTTGACCCCTTTAGTGGAAGAAAAGGGGCAAGCGGCCACCAAGATCCATCCCATGCTGATGACGGCTTACCAACGGCTGGTCCTAGAGCAGAAGACCCCTGAAGAAGGGATAGGGAAGGTGTGGAGACTTGGAAGAGAAGGGGTAGTGTTGCAGCCCGGCGAAGTAACCTGTCTCAGAGCCACTGTGAAGCTTACTTGGGAGCAGCCTGGACCTTTTGTCATGTTGGAGTCCGACCCAAGGGAAGAGTCCCCTGGTCTGGAAGTGATACCAGAAGTGATTCCACTGAAGGCTCTGAAGAAGGCCCATTGTAGAGTTCCGGTGAGTGTTAGGAACAATACAGATGACCCCATGGAAATCCCAGCTAGGATGCTGCTGGGCCAGGTGAGCCCTGCTGCCCCGGTTACCCTGTCAGAAGTCAAGGGGACGGGTGAAGGAGGAGATGCTTGGGAGAAGCTATCCATGGAAAACCAGAATCTGCCCAGGGCCTGGAAAGAGAGAGCCAAGGCCCAGTTGACCAGATGGGAGAAGATCTTCTCCAAAGATGAGTTCGATGTGGGGTGTGCAAGGAGTGCCACTCATCGGATCCGCCTCCAAGAAGACAAGCCCTTCAGAGAGAGGGTCAGGCGGGTCCAATAGCAGATCTGGAGGATCTAAGGGAACAACTTGCAGAACTCAAGAGGACTGGTGTGATCCGGGAGTCTAGAAGCCCCTATGCCTCCCCAATAGTGGTGGTCAAGAAGAAGAATGGGTCATTGAGGCTCTGTATAGACTACAAGACTCTCAACAGGAGAACCATACCCGACCAGTACACCCACTCCGAGGATAGAGGATGCCCTACAGAGCTTGTCCGGAGCCAAGTGGTTCAGTGTTATGGATCTCAAGAGCGGGTACTATCAGATCCCTATGCATCCAGAAGACAAGGAGAAGACAGCTTTCATAACCCCAGTGGGGTTCTTTGAATTCGACCGGATGCCCCAAGGTCTGTCTGGAGCCCCAGCTACCTTCCAGCGTCTCATGGAGAAGACTGTAGGAGACATGAACCTTATTGAAGTCCTTGTATACCTGGACGATGTCATTGTCTTTGGAAGAACCCTGGAGGAACTCGAGGAGAGGCTGGAAAAAGTCTTGAGGAGACTCAGTGAGGAGGGACTCAAGCTTTCGCCTGAGAAGTGTCGGTTCTACCAGTCTTCTGTGAACTATCTGGGGCACATAGTGTCTGAAGAAGGGGTAGCCACAGACCCTGAGAAGTTGGAGGCAGTTACCTCCTGGCCGCGACCCACCACAGTAACAGAACTCAGATCCTTTTTAGGGTTCTGCTCCTATTACAGGAGGTTTGTGGAGGGATTCGCCCGAATTGCTAGACCATTGAATGAACTGCTCAAGACTGAGGGAGAAGAGGACGACTCAGGGCCCAGGAAGCTGGGAGAGTCAGTCAGAGATCAGTGGAATCAGAAGTGTGAAGAGGCCTTCCAGGCGTTGAAGAAGAGCCTAACCACTGCTCCAGTCTTGGCCTATGCAGACCCAACCAAACCCTATGAACTACACGTAGATGCTAGTCATGACGGTCTGGGAGGAGTACTTTATCAAGAACACGAAGGGCAACAACGGCCTGTTGCCTACGTGAGCCGGAGCCTGACCCCCTCTGAGAAAAACTACCCCACTCACAAGCTGGAGTTCCTGGCCCATAAGTGGGCGGTAGTAGACAAGCTCAAAGACTACCTGTATGGGGCAGAGTTCACTGTGAAGACCGACAACAACCCCCTTACCTACCTATTCACTACAGCAAAGCTGGACGCCACTGGACACAGGTGGCTGGCCGCATTGTCTGGATTCAATTTCAGCCTAAAGTACGGGCCAGGGATTGGGAATCGAGATGCAGACGCTCTGTCCAGAAGATCTCATGGTCCCACCATGACATGGAAGACTGGACTCAAGTGGCACCAGACGGGGTGCGGGCCCTTTGTCAGGGGGCTGAATTACAAGCCAAGGGGGGCTCAAGGGCGGAAGAGATAGGAGTTACCATGGTAGGAGTCCCCAAACAATACTGTGGAGTAACTCAACTGGAGGAAGACCATCTGCCAAAGCTGTCCAAGAAGGAGCTAAGATGTGACCAATTAGAAGACCCCATGGGGAGATTAGTTCTGGAAGCCCTGGAGAATCAGGATCCAAACAGACTTCTGAGTCACTCCTCAAAGGAAGCTCGCCTGTTGAGGAAAGAGTGGGACAGGTTACAGGTGCATCAGGGAGTGGTCTACCGAAGGGGCCCCTCTGATGACCTGGAAGATAAATGGCAATTGTTTCTTCCAGAAAAACACAGAGAGACTGTTCTGATTGCCCTACATGACAATCATGGCCACTTAGGGGCGGAAAGGACCTTTCAACTTGTTAGAAGTCAGTTCTATTGGCCCTGCATGAGGGCAGAAGTGGAAGAGTACTGCCATTCGTGTGCACGCTGCATCCAGAGGAAGACTTTACCCCATCAAGCTGCCCCAGTGGGCCATCTACAAAGTCAAGGCCCAATGGATCTGGTATGCATTGATTTCCTCTGCCTCGAACCCGATCTGAGTGGACTAGGAAATGTTCTGGTGATAACCTATCATTTCACCCGGTATGCCCAAGCTTTCCCAACCAAAGACCAGAAGGCTTCCACAGTAGCCAAGGTACTTATGGAGAAGTATTTTGTCCATTATGGGCTGCCCCAGCGACTTCATTCAGATCAAGGAAGGGACTTTGAGAGTCGACTGATCCTGAAACTCCTGGATTCGTTAGGAATCAAGAAAACTCGAACTACACCTTACCACCCACAGGGAGATGCTCAGCCGGAGAGGTTTAACCGAACCTTGCTCAACATGTTGGGGACTCTGGAGAGTGAGAAGAAACAACATTGGAGCAAACACATAGCAGCTATAGTACACGCTTACAACTGCACCACCAGTGATGCTACAGGCTACTCCCCATATCGACTCATGTTTGGGAGAGAAGCGAGATTACCTGTGGACTTGGCCTTTGGCACCTCTTTAGACCATTCCTCAGCCACATCCCACAAAGGATATGTGGACAGGCTCAGACACAGCCTGAAAGCAGCCTATGAACAAGCTCAAGCGGCCTCAGATTAAAGGGGAGCTCGAAACAAAAGAAACTTTGACTTGAAGGTCCGGGTACAAGACCTGCAGCCCGGGGACCGAGTACTCCTACGCAATCTGGGGGTCCCTGGAAAACACAAACTTGCAGACAGATGGAGATCTGAACCCTATGTCATCTGTAGGAAGTTGCCGGGCCTACCTGTCTACAAGTTGAAGCCAGAAGGAAAGGTAGGCCCACTAAAGACGTGACATCGAAACCACCTGCTCCCACTTGCTGAAGCGGTTAGGATACCTCCAGTCAGAGACTCCCCTGAACCAGTTTCTATTCTGGATACCCCCAGGCCAAACACTCGGTCCCAGACCTCTCGAACTGAATATGCAGAAGCCGCTGAATTCATCCCATCTAGTCCTTCATCGGATTACTGGGAAGATGCTTGTGATGTTTGCCCTGAACAGGATCCTAGAGACTCTATGTATCCCTCGGCTCCTGAGACAGAAGTTACAGAGCCTGCTGTGCTGCATGAACCTGTTGCAGAGGAAGAGCCAGTGGCGCCAGAGCCAGAAACCCCAAGGGAACAAAGGGCTCGCAGAGTCGTAAGGCCTCCCAGAAGGTTGACCTACCCACAAATGGGGGAGAGTTCAGAAGATTCTGTGGTCACTGCCAGCAGGAGTGTAGAGAATCCGGATCCCTCCACTGTTCATTTAGTAGAGGGCAACCCCCACTCACTCTCTGGCACAGTTAGGCAGGCCACTCAGGATAGTGTGACCTGTGGGCAAGGGAATTCAACCCCTCGGTTTTGGTGGGAATTCCCTATGCCAACCTCTTATGCAATGTTGTCTGGGGTTGTACGCAGAGTATGCTAAAGTTTCTTTGGGGACCAAAGAATTTAAGTGGCGGGAGTGTGTAGTGGGGTCCCCTTTAAGACCCCCGGGACTACCTTGCCCAGAATCCCTTTTGGCAATGTTTCCACCCCAGAGACTCATGGGAGGGGTTATAAAAGGAGGAGGCGAGGCTGGGCTCGGCCTCTTTGGGACACGAGACTTCAGTGACTGGTCCTCCTGTGCGGATGTGCCGGAGTGCAAGGTCTGAAGCCTGAGGCCTTGCGCAGCACCAATGAGCCTTCCACCCCACTGCGAGCCTGGGTGGCATCTGACTTCGCTTATCTACAGCCTTGGTTGGATCGGGGACCCGATCGCTGGAGACACTGTGCGTGAGGACACAGTCGGTGGAAGTTCCCGTACTGGGATCGCGTCCGGAAGGGTGAGCGAGCGTATGCTCAGACCATATACTGTTTTTTGCTGATGTGCCTATAAACTGCCGTGGCCCACAAGTTATATCTGATACTCTCACTGGAGTTTCATATCGGAGCTGAACTCAGAGGTTCTTCAGTAAAGTGTTTATTCCATTACAATCTTCCCACTGGATTACAAATGTTATTCTGTTATGTGCACCACCTTTAAAGACTTGCCGGTGAAGAAACCATCATCCCCTATAGACTGAGTTTTAGATATCTGAGCCAGGCCTGGCCAGCTAGTTAGTTCATTTAGTTACTGCGCCACAGGGCGCCTAGTTAACGGTCGCCCACGCGGCGCACTTTTACTGTACATCTAATGCATAGTATGTTCATTGCTACAGGGCTCTGCAACTTATTACCTGTAAACTGTTACCACTGTTAACCTTTTTTACCATAAGCTAAAAGTAAATTAGATACCCCTTTCATTATTGTCTTGGTGTCTGAGTTTACTCATACAGTATAAGAAATATATTGCTGTCATAACTAACTGTGCCAGTAGGGGGTCGAGTACATTGCCGGGGGTTGGCAGAGCTGTCTTCAGGGCCCAAACTAAATCTGCGGCCTTCTTAGTTGAAGGTATCGCTACATGACTAAGCCCCTCCCCTTCATGACATTGTCAAAAAGGGACCGAGCATGGATGACCTTAAATTGATGCCCTTCCCCCCCGCCCATGATGCCGGAAACTTGGCAGCTGGAAACCGACGGTGGAAAACGTCTGTTTTACAGCTTTTATATACGGAGTTTATGCGAGTTTAGTAGCGGTTTTGAGCATTTGAAGTTAGAAGCGTTTTTTAAAGATAACCTCAGGAGACCCTCCCAAATGCCCATATGCATGAAAAACATGTAAATTGTTAACAATTTCAGTCATTCTGTGAGAGAAGAGAGAGCAGTGTGCTTGAAGATAGCTGTCCTATTTTTTAATGTTTTCACTATGGATCCCATCATGAGAATGTGTGAGGAAATGCTCCTGATGTTGCTGAGGCTCCGAAGACGTAGAAAATTGCGTGAGAGGACCAGAGTTCCTGGCTATCAGGATTTTTTTCCCCTTTAAAAACGTTTATAAACACAAACACACATAAAAGCGGTTTACCGCGGTTACAAGCATTTGGCGTTTGAAATGCCGGTAAACTACAGTCCAGAACGCAATTTTTCTGCTTTAAAAAAAAAATGTAACCTCAACTGCCTCTAACCTAGTACAGTAATACCTTGGATTACGAGCATCATTTGTTCCAGAAGAATGCTTGTAATCCAAAAGCACTTGTATATCAAAGCGAGGTTCCCCATAAGAAATAATGGAAACTCAGATAATCCCTTCCACATCCACTGCTTGTCTTTGCAGTTCTGCATGTGGCCAGAGGTGCGGGGGCGTTGGTGACGCTTAGAGACACTCGGAAACATTCAGAGACGCTCAGACGCTCGGAGACACTCAGGAACGGAGTGTTTCCGAATGTCCAAGTGTCTCCGAATGTCTCCGAGCATCATCGGCGCCCCCATACCTCTGGCCAAATGCGGTACTGCACACCCCAGAGGCTTGAATCCTGCTCATCTTGCGAGACAAGCGGCCGCAAAGTGAGTCAAGTTTTTTTTTTTAAAAAAGCTCGTATTGGGAAATGCTTGTAAACCGCGTTACTCGTAATCCGAGGTTCCACCGTTTAAAGCGGTTGTAAAGTCACTTTTTTTACTTTTACCTACAGGTAAGCCTACACTAAGGCTTACCTGTAGGTAAAAGAAATATCTCCTAAACCTTTACGGTTTAGGAGATATTCCCCTCGCAATGCGCCGCTGACAGCAGCGGCGCATGCGCACAGGGGATTCTCGGGCTGAAGGCTCGGCAGACGCCGAGCCTCGCCGGAACGAAGTCTCTCGTGCGCATGCGCGGGAGTGAGACATCGCGGCTCCAGCCACTCACAGCGCTGGAGCCGCGATACCCAGAAGACACGCAGAGGCAACATGACATCTCCCTCGGCGTGGACCAGGTGAGTTACCGATGCCTCGTTCTAAGATAAGTATTTCATAATAAGCTTGTATGCTGTGCATACAAGCTTATTATGCCTTTTCCTTTACAGGTCTAAAAAAAAAAAGTCATCGGCTTTACAACCGCTTTAAACAACTGAGTGTACATGTACACATATCATTACATAGAGGAGAGTTCAGGGGCTGCTGAAAACAAAAAGCCCAACTGCTCCTAAACTTCAGTTGCAGTGTACATAAGGCCTCATGGAGGCTCAGCATTACACCAAAAAAGGAACTGCAGTAATAAAAACATCTTTGCCATTCTGAAGCTTCCCTCCAACCACTTTGCATATTATTTTATATATACTGTGATTCTGTACTTGCCAAATATGCTGCAGAAATCTCCCTTCACTGAGTCTGGCTGCAGCCATTTTAACTGTGGGCAGCTGAAGCTGCTGCCTGTTCACTTCCTGGATTAACACAGAGGCACACCTCCAGCTCTGCAGCTCTCATTGGCCCTCCTATGACTCATCCCCCTCCCTTCCTAGCAAACTCTCACGAGAGTGAAAGAGAGAGAGAGCTGTGCATGATGTCATGAGCCTGGGCTTTTTACCAGACAAGAAACAGGAAGTGGGCTGTATAAGGTATTTACTGGCAGAAAAAAAAATGTTTTACTATCCAAAGTTAAAGCGGTTGTATACCCTTTTTTTTATTTTTACCTACAGGTAAGCCTATAGTAAAGCTTACCTGTAGGTAAAATGAATATCTCCTAAACCTGTACGGTATTCACCTTGCATGCAGCCGCTGACATCAGCAGCACATGCCCTCTGAAGGTCCAGCGGACACTGCCGGAAAATCAGAGCTCCTTTCCGGAAATTAGACTCCTGCGTGCATGTGCGGGAGTGACGTCATCGGGGGCTCCGGCCGCTCACAGCGCTGGAGCCACGAACCCGGAAGACACGCCAAGGGGAAAATGTCAGCTCTCTCGGCGGTGACCGGGATGCGATGCCGACACTTCGATCTAAGGTGAGTATTTCATAATGAGCTAGTATGCGGTGCATACTAGCTCATTATGCCTTTGCCTTACAGGTTTTTTTTTTATTATGTTTTTTTTTTTTTTCAGGTATACAACCCCTTTAAAACAACAAGGGCAGAGGATTTAATAGATGAAAAGAAAAAAAAATTACTGAAGGTCCGCTTTAAAGCGGAGCTCCGCCGAAAAAAAAAATATTAAAAGCCAGCAGCTACAAATACTGCAGCTGCTGACTTTTAGGACACTTACCTGTCCTGGAGTCCAGCGACGTCCGCAGCAGAGGAAGAGCAATCGCTCGTCACTCTGCTGCCCCCACCGCCATCCTCGTGAGGAAACAAGGCAGTGAAGCCTTGCGGCTTCACTGCCCAGTTCCCTACGGCGCATGCGCGAGTTGCGCTGCGCCGTTCTGACTGGTCCCCGTGTGTTCTGGGAGCCGAGTGTCTCCCAGAACACAATGGGTATTCTGCGGGAAGTGACGTACTTCCCGCAGATTTCCCGCAGAGAGGACTTTCGGAAGTGGGTGCAAATACCTGTCTTAGACATGTAGCGGGCATATACTTTCTAAGTGTATTTAAAACTGGCAGAGACATTGGTGATGTGCAGTTCCCTGCAGCCCAGCAGGTGGCGCTGTCGCCGTGGGCTGGGGTTGAACCATTGCTGCGGGCCGTACCTCTTTTGGCCTCTCTCGGCAGTGGTACGGCGGGGCGGGGAACCCGCCGTGCTTGCTGGGAGAGGGTATAAAGGGGGCGGACATCTTTGTCATGGGGTTCGAGTCCCAGGCACCTTCAGCCTGAGGGCGGTGGTTCGTGTCGGGGCCCTAGACGGCCTAGGCCTAGGGGATGCCCGGAGGTCGTGTTCCATCCCAGGCACCTTCAGCCTGGGGTGAGGTACTCGGAGGAAGGTCCGGGGAGCTCAGTGTCCTTCACTGGGTTCCGCGAGGGAAGGATTTCCTAGGGGACCCCGGGAGTGGGTACCCGAATCCAGAGGCGTAAGGGACCGGAGGAGCGACTCACCCGAAGACCTGGTGCAGCAAATTGCCGGTGCTGGGTGAGCCTCCGGAGACCGCCCGGAGGGATATCTTCCAGATCAAGGGGGCCGAAATTCACTTCAGGAAGGAAAGAGAGGAGTTCATTGTGCCTGGGCCTACTCGCATCCACACCCCCTGTCTGTTCTGTTCGTTGAGGGAGTCCAACTGATTGTGTTTCACTTTGACCAAAGAAGAATAAAGGAGTGTTGGACTTTTATTGGTGTGGGGCTCATTTTACTGGCAGACACTGTTCCGCAAGAGAAGCGGAGACTCCAAATGCAGAACACCGACCCGAAGGTAAAGAGACTTTGCTAACACCACATACACTTCTGCGGTGAAAGCTTGGCGTAGCAACCCCGCACTCTCTCCTCCAAAATACCCCTAGACAAGAGCCGGAATAACCGATGTAAAAGAGTGAGAGAGTGGAGGCCGCTACATGGGGGGGCTCGGGTCCGGGATGGTGTTTGTGCTACTACGGAGTTTGAGCGTGTCTGCCCGGAGGAGTTCCGAGTAGGTCGGCCATATTATTGGCCAAAGTGCATCCCTGCTTGAAGTCGTGGGCACGACCCTAAGAAAGGGAAGGACTACGCAGAAGAGCGAGAAGAGGGGGAAGCCCAGCCGTTTGAGGGACTACACGTGGGGGCTTCTATTGCACTGCGCCACGAGGCACACCCTCCCTGCTCAGTTCATGGGCGTGACCCAGGAAAGAAGAAAGCCCGTGAACTGGGGTGAAAGAGGGGGAGGAGTCCAGTCGTGTGAGGGACTACACGTGGGGACTTTGGCGCAAAACTTGCAGAGCGCAATGGATCAGCAACAAGTCACCATGTTCGGAAATGCATGGTGGATGCCATTTCACCTTTCTACCACGACTTTGACTGCTGCTGCTCTGGTGACCGATACGGGGATTCGGCTAAAGCCATGGGGACGATTCGCCCTGTATTCGTGCATGGACGTTGAGGCCCTGGGTTTGATTTGTCCCGGGTGTTCGGGACTGGTGTGTCAGCTGAAGCCGTTTGGGCGATGCAAGGCCTGCGGGGAATTCTTATTCGAGGTGGATTCGGTCATCGAAAAGCCAAGAACCATCTACCCCGGCCGTACAACAGGCAGCACCACTCAAGTTGGAGGAATCACCGCTTTGACAGCCATCCCTGTGCGCACTGCAGCGACCGCGGGGGAGGTCGCGATCACCAAAGTACGGGAGAAACCCGAGGATGCTGACTCGGTCACCACTGTCTCCCAACGTCCACCGCCGAAGAGGAAGACCGGCTTGGTAGCCCCGTCCAGCGGTCGCGGTGGATCATCCTGTCCGCCTACGTCTGGCCCGGATGGATCCGGTAGGAAGAGTCCCGGACATCCCGCCTGAAGTAAAGGCTGAGGTAAGCCGGGCGGAGAGACTTGGTGTGTGGGCGGAGGTGTCGGGGAATCACGGCCCTGTGTGTCCGCGAGAGGTGGCAGTTCAATCTCCACTACAGGCTACCTGCCCGCGGAGGAGTGTGACACCTCCGACCTAGAGTCGCTCTCCGATCTGGGAGACGATGTCGCCATAGATGAGCTGTTTGCCCAAAAGGGTTGGGACAAGATGCCTCTCGCCTCGTCCCGCAGAAGCAGGGATCCACCTATGTCTACAGTGGATAGTACACCCCGGGTGGAGGCACCAGCGCCAGAGGAGGGATCCCGTCCCCAGCTTACTCTCACATCCCCGGTGCCGCCTGCAGCCAGTGCCGGGGAGAAGAGACTGTTGTTGCGGGCACCTATGCCCAGATTGGAAGTGGTCAAGGTCCCTCGTCACCCGGATTCTATAGTCTTGCCAGGTGAAGGGGACAAAGCCACCATGCCTCCGCTGGCGAGGCTACAACGCCTATTCTGCCAGAAGGTTGCTGCTGAGTATGGGTGGCAGTACCCATACTTGTCTAAAGAACTGCTGTACGAAGTGGAAGTTTGCCGGGAGCGCTGGTACAATGACTTTGTGTGGACCCACCTTCAGGTTCCACACGCCCGCAGGTACCTCGCGTGTTCTCCCAAGGCATCTCAGCGTTTCAAAGACTGCAAGGCAGAATGGATGCTGGGGCGGCATATCCACGCGGACAAGGTGCTGATTCGACGCAAGGAAGGGGAGGATGTCGAATACCATCTGGAAACCATGGACCAGCACTTGAAGCCACTTGTCCTGCCGCACCCTTGTTTCTATCTGTAGGAGAAAAGGGACTCCGTTCTTGTTTTCTTTATACTATTGAATTTTCCGGGGTTGTTGTTCTGTTGCCCGGAACTTCAGTGACTGTGCCCAACCAAGGGGTGTTTGTGCTTTTTGAAAAGGGATTGAAGGACTGTTCCTGTTTGTTCTTCATTCTCCGGCAAGTGATCATGGACTCTGGGGTAGATAGGGCCCAAGAAGAAGAGGTCTCCACAAGTGCAGTTACAGCGACGCTGTCACCAGGTGGCAGTGTCGTGCATCGGCATTTCACTTTTCACACACACACTTTTCAGAAGGAAAGGATTTCTCTGCGGAGAAGTCTTTTCGTTCTTACACGAACATATGTGTCAGGGATTTGTGTTTTTAACTTTTCTTTTTCCCTCTGCAGGAGAGCATCCCATCAAGACCACTGAGAATGGGGTGGGTCTTAGTCAGGATGGGTGGGGAAAGATGTTATGTGGAAATGTGATTTTTGTTGTTATGTGTTGTTGTTTCCTTCCCTCCCCTTTTCATGTGAGGCCCAGGCACCACGGCTTTAGTTGGTTAGCTTTCAAAAGGAAGAAAAAAAGTTTTTATATATTTTTTGTTTTTTTGCAATTTATAGTTGGTTTCTGGATTGGGCTATGCCAGCCATTGCGGGCATCGTTTATTCCAGACACTGGGGACCAGTGTCAAATCACCAGGGGGAGAGTGTAGCGGGCATATACTTTCTAATTATTTAAAACTGGCAGAGACATTGGTGATGTGCAGTTCCCTGCAGCCCAGCAGGTGGCGCTGTCGCCTTGGGCTGGGGTTGAACCATTGCTGCGGGCCGTACCTCTTTTGGCCTCTCTCGGCAGTGGTACGGCGGGGCGGGGAACCCGCCGTGCTTGCTGGGAGAGGGTATAAAGGGGGCGGACATCTTTGTCACGGGGTTCGAGTCCCAGGCACCTTCAGCCTGAGGGCGGTGGTTTGTGTCGGGGCCCTAGGCGGCCTAGGCCTAGGGGATGCCCGGAGGTCGTGTTCCATCCCAGGCACCTTCAGCCTGGGGTGAGGTACTTGGAGGAAGGTCCAGGGAGCTCAGTGTCCTTCACTGGGTTCCGCGAGGGAAGGATTTCCTAGGGGACCCCGGGAGTGGGTACCCGAATCCAGAGGCGTAAGGGGCCGGAGGAGCGACTCACCCGAAGACCTGGTGCAGCAAATTGCCGGTGCCGGGTGAGCCTCCGGAGAGCGCCCGGAGGGATATCTTCCAGATCAAGGGGGCCGAAATTCACTTCAGGAAGGAAAGAGAGGAGTTCATTGTGCCTGGGCCTACTCGCATCCACACCCCCTGTCTGTTCTGTTCGTTGAGGGAGTCCAACTGATTGTGTTTCACTTTGACCAAAGAAGAATAAAGGAGTGTTGGACTTTTATTGGTGTGGGGCTCATTTTACTGGCAGACACTGTTCCGCAAGAGAAGCGGAGACTCCAAATGCAGAACACCGACCCGAAGGTAAAGAGACTTTGCTAACACCACATACACTTCTGCGGTGAAAGCTTGGCGTAGCAACCCCGCACTCTCTCCTCCAAAATACCCCTAGACAAGAGCCGGAATAACCGATGTAAAAGAGTGAGAGAGTGGAGGCCGCTACAGACAGGTATCTGCACCCCCCTTCCCCCTGAAAGGTGTCAATTGTGACACCGGCGGGGGAGAGGGTTCCGATGAGCGGAAGTTCCACTTTAGGGTGGAGCTCCGCTTTAAGCATTACCACAGCTTCCTGTTTTCAGGAACCTATGTACAGCACGTGGCCACTCCCACCAGCTATTATCTGCTTGACTTGCATAGAGAAGCACAGGGACCCAATGGTGACATCACTTGGTTTAAAATAAGGTATGTAAAGTAAACCAAATGTTTTTATTGAAAAATATAATTAGCACGCTGATGAGGAGGGGGGGGGGGACAAGGAACACATATTATAATCAGATTAAGCTTCAACATTACAAGACTATACAGTGGAACCTTGGTTTACGAGCAATTTAAAAAAAAAAAATCTGACTCTGTGTGCGAGTGTTGTCTCGCAAAACGAGCAGAAATCAAGCTAATGTGGTGTGCAATACCGCATTTGGCCAGAGGTGCGGGGGCATCGGTAACAGTCAGAATGGTTCAGAGCCGTTTGGAAATACTCGGAATCACTTGGAAATACTCAGAAATACTCTGTTCCCGAGCCTTTCCGAGGGTTTCCGATATCAGCCGAGCTGCCTCTGAGTATTTCCGAGGCTCTCCGGCGCCCCCCACCTCTGGCCACATGCGGTATTGCATGCCGTAGAAGTCAATGTGGAACGAATTATCTTAGTTTCCATCGACTCCTTTGTGGAAACTCGCTTTGAAATGCGAGTGCTTTGGATTACAAGCATTCTCCTGGAACGGATTATGCTCGTAATCCAAGGTTCCACTGTACTCTGATTTTATTAGATATACCCTCTAGACCAGGGGTCTCAAACTGGTGGCCCTCCAGCTGCTGCCACACTACAAGTCCCATGAGGCATTGCAAGGCTGACAGTTACAAGCATGACGGGACTTGTAGTTTCGCAACAGCTGGAGGGCCGCCAGTTTGAGACTACTGCTCTAGACTGTTGCCTAGAATCTGATCAGGCCGTGAATGAGTCAGCTAGCTCAGAATGGAGCTGAGAACTGATATAACCACAGGTATGGAGGAGCTGCACCTAACATGTCTCACTGTTATAGAGTAAACTCATCTCATGTCTAATCTTATAGGCGCCCCACACAGACCGCCTCTTATGGATGGGAAATATATATATATCACCTATGGAGAGCACCTACAGATGTCACTGTGAAATTAGAGTGTATCTAAAACATAAAAAAAAAAATATTATATCGCAGCTTACCAGTGCTTACATATGGTGGCTACATTTGTTTTCTTTTTTTCAGCCCTGGTTCACACCGATGCAACTTGGCATGAGATTTGAGAGTTCCAAATCGCATGACAAGTCGCACCCCATTGCCAGCAATGGAACTGTTCAAATTGCCATGTCGCAGTGACTTTGAAAAAAGGTTCCTGCACTACTTTTTTTCTGATTTCATTGTGACTTGCATTGACTTCTGTTAAATTAAGATGCACACCGCAGTGAAATCGGAGGTACAATTCGCAATGATCTGCGGCTTTGAAATCGCGCTGAAGTAGTGCGATTTCAATGCCACACTGGTGTGAACCAGGGCTCAGACTTTTTTTTTTCCCCTATTATTTCCACCTTGTGATCCTGTAACAAATGTTCTGTCCTTTCATGTCTACCTTATTTTTCCACTGTAACTATGGAGGGAGCCATTGCTGTCACATAGGCTGGACTTCAAATATGTCTGCCTTTGCTCATCTCCAACACACTGTGGATTGATGGGGTTAGTAGTTCTCTGTTTCAAATTAATTGACATACCTCCTTAGACGCGGTCTCCCCAAACAGTATAGTCACCTGCTGACTAGGCGCCATCCACAGGCAGCTGAAAGCGTTTGTTAACCCCCCAAAAAATAAATAAAAAATCCTGCTCCTTTAAAGCATGTTATATGACAGTGCTTGTCCTGTGTCATTTGGCCGATTGTAACACCTAAAAAACCTGGCTGATCCTGCCAGTTTCTCCCCACCCCTCTGAAAACTGACTACGGCGTATCATGGCTGCTGAGACCAGACACCGTGGTCAGTTTACGTGCCTCTGTCATCAGCCTGCTATCTGCTCTCCTCTCTGCTCCTGTGTTCTCCTCCCCCTCCCTGTCTGTGTGTGAGCCGCCCCTCCCCTCCTGCTGCACTCATGTATACCAGTGGCGGCTGGTGCTCCAAATTTTTAGGGGGGCGCAAACAAATGAAAAAAAAAAAAGAAAAATCAATTGCAGCCTCACTGTGCCCATGAAACGCAGCTACTGTGCCCATCAATTGCCGCCAATGTGCCCATCAATTGTCGCCACTGTGCCATCAATTGTCGCCACTGTGCCATGAAACGCAGCCACTGTGCCCATCAAGTGTCGCCACTGTGCCATCAATTGTCGCCACTGTGCCAATCAATTGTCACCACTGTGCCAATCAATTGTCACCACTGTGCCATCAAACGCAGCCACTGTGCCATCAATTGTCGCCACTGTGCCCATCAATTGCAGCCACTGTGCCCATCAATTGTCGCCACTGTGCCATCAATTGTCGCCACTGTGCCATCAAACGCAGCCACTGTGCCCAATAAGTGTCGCCACTGTGCCATCAAATGCAGCCACTGTGCCATCAATTGTCGCCACTGTGCCATTAATTGTCGCCACTGTGCCATCAAACGCAGCCACTGTGCCCATCAATTTTCGCCACTGTGCCATCAAACGCAGCCTCTGTGCCATCAATTGTCACCACTGTGCCATCAAACGCAGCCACTGTGCCCATCAATTGTCGCCACTGTGCCCATCAATTGTCGCCACTGTGCCATGCCATCAATTGTCGCCACTGTGACATCAATTGTCGCCACTGTGCCCATCAAAAACCGCCAGTTTGCCCCTTAAAATGCCCCCTTCCAAAACACACCCACCGTTGTTATTCAGATGGTCGGCGCTCAGCAGGGGGCCGGACACCTGAATAGTGGGCGGCAGCGGCGCCGGCGACAATACAGTGGGTACGGAAAGTATTCAGACCCCCTTAAATTTTTCACTCTTTGTTATATTGCAGCCATTTGCTAAAATCATTTAAGTTCATTTTTTTCCTCATTAATGTACACACAGCACCCCATATTGACAGAAAAACACAGAATTGTTGACATTTTTGCAGATTTATTAAAAAAGAAAAACTGAAATATCACATGGTCCTAAGTATTCAGACCCTTTGCTCAGTATTTAGTATTTGCACCCTTTTGATCTAATCCAGCCACGAGTCTTTTTGGGAAAGATGCAACAAGTTTTTCACACCTGGATTTGGGGATCTTCTGCCATTCCTCCTTGCAGATCCTCTCCAGTTCTGTCAGGTTGGATGGTAAACGTTGGTGGACGGCCATTTTTATGTCTCTCCAGAGATGCTCAATTGGGTTTAAGTCAGGGTTCTGGCTGGGCCATTCAAGAACAGTCACAGAGTTGTTGTGAAGCCACTCCTTCGTTATTTTAGCTGTGTGCTTAGGGTCATTGTCTTGTTGGAAGGTAAACCTTCGGCCCAGTCTGAGGTCCTGAGCACTCTAGAGAAGGTTTTCGTCCAGGATATCCCTGTACTTGGCCGCATTCATCTTTCCCTCGATTGTCGTCCTGTCCCTGCAGCTGAAAAACACCCCCACAGCATGATGCTGCCACCACCATGCTTCACTGTTGGGACTGTATTGGACAGGTGATGAGCAGTGCCTGGTTTTCTCTACACATACCGCTTAGAATTAAGGCCAAAAAGTTCTATCTTGGTCTCATCAGACCAGAGAATCTTATTTCTCACCATCTTGGAGTCCTTCAGGTGTTTTTGTTTAGCAAACTCCATGTGGTCTTTCATGTGTCTTGCACTAAGGAGAGGCTTCCGTCGGGCCACTCTGCCATAAAGCACCGACTGGTGGAGGGCTGCAGTGATGGTTGACTTTCTACAACTTTCTCCCATCTCCCGACTGCATCTCTGGAGCTCAGCCACAGTGATCTTTGGGTTCTTCTTTACCTCTCTCACCAAGAGAGAGGTAATCTCTCTTGGTGAGAGAGGTAATCTCTATGTATTGTTGACTTGATTGATGGGTGCAGGGGAGAGAGTGGGCGGCGCTCCTGCGCCCACTATGGACGCACTGCCACTGCTGTATACACCATTAGCACTGCCTCCCATTGCAGTGTCCCCCTCTGTGAATGATTTATAAATATAAATGCTGTAATGACCTCATTTAAGAGCCGAGATTGCGATCACATGACCAGCCAGCTCTCTCCTCCTCTCCTCCTCCCCTCCAGACTGACATCAGCAGGGGAATCTCAGCCTCGCCCACTGCATCTCTCAGACGAGGAAAGGAGAAAGCTGCCTGGTCATGTGACCGCAATCTCGGCTGTGAAATTAGGTATTTGCAGAGGAGGATACTACAATAGGAGGCAGTGCTGATGGTGTATACAGGTTAGAGTGGCTTAACAACCACTTTAATTCTTCAATAAGACACAGAAGTTGGATCCAATGCACTTTTACTTTGGCTAATTGGGTGTTTTTCTAGTCTTTTGAAGTGTAAGAAAAAAATGACTTTCCTGAGAACTGTCTCTGCAAAGTTCTAACGCTGACTAAGAGAACATGGAAAAAATGGGTAGATTCTAGCTAGGACTAAACTAACTAGCATTGAAAAGGAGGGGAGGACAGAGAACTAGGGTTGCACTGATACCGATATCGGTAACGATACTAAGCATTTGCACAAGTATCGGTACACGTACAAATGCTCCAAAACCTGAAACTGATACTTTCAAGCTTGGTTCTTTCAGCTGACAGTGAGGTTCCCCACTGACAGCTGAAATGTAAAAAATTAATTGCTGGCAATTATCAGGGCCGCTGCGTCCTTAACCACTTCAGCCCAGGCCATTTGGCTGCCAAATGACCAGGCCACTTTTTGCGATTTGGAACTGCGTCACTTTAACTGACAATTGCGCGGTCGTGCGACGTGGCTCCCAAACAAAATTGACGTCTTTTTTTCCGCACAAATAGAGCTTTCTTTTGGTGGTATTTGATGACCTCTGTGGTTTTTATTTTTTGCGCTATACACAAAAATAGAGCGACAATTTTGAAAAAATAACAATATTTTTTACTTTTTGCTATAATAAATATCCCCAAAAAATCTATAAAAAAACGATTTTTTTCCTCAGTTTACGTCGATACGTATTCTTCTACATATTTTTGGTAAAAAAAATCGCAATAAGCGTTTATTGATTGCTTTGCGCAAAAGTTATAGCGTCTACAAAATAGGGGATAGTTTTATGGCATTTTTAATAATATTTTTTTTTTACTAGTAATGGCGGCGATCAGTGATTTTTATTGTGACTGCGACATTATGGCAGACACATCGGACACTTTTGGCGCTATTTTGGGACCTTTCACATTTATACAGCGATCAGTGCTATAAAAATGCACTGGTTACTGTGTAAATGTGACTGACAGTGAAGGGTTTAACCAGTAGGGGGCTAGGAAGGGGTTAAGTGTGTCCTAGGGAGTGATTATAACTGTTAGGGGGCGTGGCTACCAGTGACACATCACTGATCACTGCTCCTGATGAGAGGGAGCAGATGATCAGTGACATTTCACTAGGTAGAACGAGGAGATGCTGTGTTTACGGCATGTTCCCGTTCTTTAGCTCCGGGACTCGATCGCGGGCACCAGGCGGACATCGAGTCCGCGGGTCCTGCGGGCACGGCCACGAAGCTCGCGGCAGGGGTGCGCACGCGCCGGCAAATTCAAAGTGACGTAAATATATGTCGATTTGCCTGTCGGTGCCATTCTGTCAACGTATATCCTCGTGAGCCGGTCCTTAAGTGGTAACAACTAATGACTCATTCAGCTGTCAGTGGGATTCCCCTGTTGACAACTAAAGTGTAAACAAAGTCCTGACAATTGAAGCTCTCAAAAAAAAGCAGCCTGGCAATGTTTATCAACAACATTCCTCAGCCAAAGAAACATTGTTTCTTTTTGTATCTTACTGTTTTTCTTCATCTACAGATCAAAGGGATGAACTTCAGTCTGCAGATGAAGTCAGTTTAAAGCAAAACTGTCAAGTAACTTTTTTTTGTTTTTCTATTTTCATTAAATATTCCTCTGTTTAACCCCTTATTAACTCTTAATTTACTCTAATCAGCCATTATTAGCTCCTTATTCTTCTCCATTTAATCATTATTTCTCTGCTGTTTATTTCACTTCTATTTTATAAACTATTAATAATTGAAACTTTTTTTTTTGTTGTTTGTTTGCTTTGTTCGTTGATATTTTTAGACCTTCAACATAAATTTACACAATTCACACGAAAAAAAAATGCATTTCATTTACAAATTACTTTTCAATACTTTATATCAGGGGTAGTGAATTCAAATTCAAGGAGGTCCAATAACTAAAAAAAATTCTCGGCCGAGGTCCAAATCACAAGTCTGTGCAATGAAAGATTGTACGTGTCTACATTCCTTTTTTTGGCGCAAGCCGAACTCTCTGGCGCTTTTCTTACCGTTTCCTCCACACACTCTGGTAATACCCTGTAAATATAAATGTCCCCAATAGTGTTCCCCCTTACATCAGGTGCTCCTGCCAGAGTAATTCATTACATTGGGTGCCCCCATCAGTCTACCCCCATAAATCAGTTGCCACCATCAGAGTATCCTCTTATATCAGGTGTCCCCATCAGAGTGCCCTCTTACATCAGGTTTCTTCATCAGAAGGCCCCCTTACATCTGGTATCTCCCATAAGTGTGCCCCCTTACATCATTTGTCCCCATCAGCGTACCCCCCTTACATTAGGTGTTGTCATCACATTAGGTGTGCCCATCAGAGTGCTCCTTTACATCAGGTGTCCCCATCACAGTGCCATCTTACATCAGGTGTCCCCATATGAGTGCCCCTTTACATCTGGTGTGCCCATCAGAGTGCCCCCTTATTATAAAATGTGCCAATCAGTATGCCCCTTATTTTATGTTAAGGGGCACTCTGATGGGTACATTTACTTTAAGGGGCATGCTAATGGGCACATTTTGTTGTGCCCATCAGAGTGCCCCTTAATATAAAATGTGCCCATCAGAGTGAACCTTAATATAAAATAAGGGACATGCTGATGGGCACATTTAATGTTAAGGGGTACTCTGATAGGCACATTTTATGTTAAGGGGAATGCTGATGGGCACAATATAATGTGCCCATCAGCGTGCCCCTTAACATAAAATGTGCCCATCAGTATGCCCCTTATTAAATATGCCCATCAGAGTGCCCCTTAACATAAAATGTGCTCATCAGAGTGAGCCTTAACATAAAATGTGCCCATCAGAGTGAGCCTTAACATAAAATGTGCCCATCAGCGTGAACCTCAACATAAAATAGGGGCATGCTGATGAGCACATTTTATGTTAAGGGGCACACTGATGGGCACATTTTATGTTAAGGGGCACTCTGATGGGCACATTTTGTTGTGCCCATCAGAGTGAACCTTACATTAAATGTGCTCATCAGTGTGCCCCTTAAGAGAAAATGTGCACATCAGTGTTGTAAACACCCCGCATAACTTGAGGCAGGCAGGGATCGGGAGTCAACAGAGGTAACAAGCTGCAGAGGGAAAGAGCTGCGCCGCTGGGAGTCTTGCTGAAGGGGGCGGGGTGCGCATACACATTATACCCCGCGGCAGGTCAAGTGAGAACCGCAAGATAACAAAGAGCAGGGGGCGGGCCGTGACATCACGGTGTATCTCATGGCCTGGCTGGGAGTTGCGAGATAGTAAGCATCAGAAGGGGTAGGGGGCGCACACGTGACAACATTGGTTGCAGGAACGCTTGCGGTCCCAGCAACCAATGACTGCTGTGCAGGTTGCAGTGGTATAAAACCGCCACTAGATACCAGAAAACTACACAACCTCATTCAGTTTATTACAAGGCATAAAAAATACATGAAAGTGGACCATAAAATCATCCTCGCCCAATGTCACGGCGATGGAAACAAATTACAAGGTCCTGACGCGGTGGTACCTTGTACCTGCTAGAGTGGCCAAGTTTGCGCCTACACATTCAGCTCTTTGCTTTAGGGGCTGTTCAGATTTGGGCACTCACTTGCATGTATGGTGGACGTGTCCGATAGTGCAATCTTTCTGGAAAGAAATCTTTGCAATGGCCTCTAAAATGTTCCGACGACAGATACAACTAGACCCGTTTACGGCACTACTTAACCTAAAACCGGAATGCTTAACATTTTTTCAATTTAATCTTTTTATTCCACTTCTAACTGCAGCAAAACAAATGATAGCCAAAGCATGGAAATCCCCAACATTAGGGTTGGCAGAAACAATTCATAGAATGAACACCACAATGTCACACGTCAAAATGATAGCCACTGACAGGGACCAAATCCCAAAATTCTAAAAACTTTGGCTCCCTTGGATAATACACTATTTACTTCCGGATTTCAATGATGATGTCCTTCTGCCATGGTAGCTGATTAATCGCTTCAATGCAAACCCCATGTACCTAAGAAATGGTAATCATTACGCATCTTACTGGTTCTTGGATCGCCCATTGTGGACTTTCTCTCTCTCTCACTACTCTTTTCTTTTCTTTACTCTCCCTATTTATTATAGATATATTGTTCTTCACTACAATAAGTTTAAGTTGTTAGGTCACAACTCATGTAGGTAGTTTAATTATACTTTAAGGCACGGTAGTCATGTATACAATGCTACTCACCGGCTATCTAGTTAGGCCCCTTTCACACTGGGGCGGTTTGCAGGCGCTATTTTGCTAAAAATAGCGCCTGCAAACCGAGCCTAAACAGCGGCTCCTGTGTCTCCAATGTGAAAAGCCCCGCGGGCTTTCACACTGGAGCGGTGCGCTAACAGGACTTAAAAAAAAGTCCTGCTAGCAGCATCTTTGGAGCGGTGAGAGGAGCGGTGTGTTTACCGCTCCTCCACCGCTCCTTCCCATTGAAATGAATGGGATACCGCGGTAATACCGCCCGCAAACCGCGGCTGTAGCCGCGGTTTGCGGGTGGTATTAACCCTTTTTCGGCCGCTAGCGGGGGTTAAAACCACACCGCTAGCGGCCGAATACCTCTGCAATCCCGACGGTATAGCGCCACTAAAAATAGCGGCGCTATACCGCCACCCGCCCCCACCTCCCCAGTGTGAAACCGGCCTTAATGAAGATCTAATTAATTCTCTTTAAATATTCCATGTTATCCATTGTTTATTTTTAAAAAACCTTTATGTAAACGTCATTATCTGTATCCTTACATAAATAACCAATGTATGTACTTATTATTGTGTAATCAATAAATATTTTTGACAAGGAAAAAATACATGAAAGTGGGACAGAGCAAGTAGTCTATATAAATCATGTAGTGATGTTTGTGCTTTCTTTACAGATCACAGGAAATTATAAGGACACTCCATTTCTGGCAGGATCAACTGTTGTTTTCTATTCTTTCTGAAAACAAAAGTAGCCATCACATCTCTGAACTCGTAAGCTGAAATATATGACATTTTTATTTTATTTAGATATGCATTAAAGCAGCCAACACTAAAATGGAAATCCAGCCCAAAATCAAAAACCACCATTTAGATACCAGACATAGAGCTGAAGACAAAGATTTGGGGTCACCACATAGCAAAACTGTGCTTCAATCATTTGTAAAGGTGGATTTTGCTTGATTTCAGCCCCTTACCAGCCCTGAACAGCAGAACTCAGATTGGAGGAGGGAGAAGCAGCACAAGGAACCAATCAGCTGTGTTGGCAGCAGGTTGATAGGAGGAGAAAGCAGAGTTAAAGGGAGATGAGCTGATTGGTCTGCTGTGTCTTCTTTTGCTGTTCAGTTGCAGGTTGGGGGTGGGGGGAAGACCTGTAAGGCTCCATTCACACTAGTGCGACTTGTCATGTGACTTTGGACACATAAAGTTGCATGACAAGTCGCAGACCATTCATTTCAATGGCACCCTTTCCTGTCTATACCACTTATAGTCACAGCGACTTTGAAAGGGTTCCTGCACTACTTTGATGCGACTTTCTTGTGGCTTGAGTGTGGGAGAGCGTAAAGTTGCATCAAATTCCAAATCGTGCGACTTTGGAGAACCAAGCCTAAGGCCCCTTTCACACGGAGGGTCCGTTCAGGTCCGCCTGTCAGTTTTTTAGGCGGACCTGGACGGTAGCTCCATGTAGCCCTATGGAGCCACGGATGTCAGCGGTGACATGTCCGCTGACATCCGCTCCGCCAAAGTGTGACGGAGGAAAACCCCATTTTTCCTTCCGTCTGCGGAGCGGATCGGATGAACACGGACAGACGGTCCGTGTCCATCCGATTCCCCCATAGGGGAGAGCAGCGCTCTGACAGGGCGGTCCCTGCACAGTGTGCGGGGACCGCCCAGTCATCCGCCGGCTCAGTGGGGATCAACGGAGCGATCCCCGCTGAGCAAGCGGAGGTTCACGGGCGGATCTTCACGGATCCGCCCCGTGTGAAAGAGCCCTAAAGTGTTATAAACTAAAACTGCAGCAAAGAAAAGAATCAGGTCTCCTGCTCTGAAAGGCAGATCTGTGTTATGAGACAGAGCTGTGTACATTTTAGGACAGGATGAACAGAAAAATAAAACCTTTGACAGATAAAACAGCTCCCTCGTATGTATCTCATCTGGTCTTTTAGCCAAGCAATATGCAACTGCCAAACTTTTCTACATGATAGGGGCAGATGCTGGATATTCGATAGTAGTGTTGAAATGTAGTTATAGTCCATCCAGATTTGTATGTTTAATATGATGATTCATTACAATGACAGCAATAGGCCGCATTTATAATAGGAGAAAGTGACACATAGCTACAAGCTCACCGGATGACACAGCTTTTCCAGCTTTGTAATGTTAGATTGGAGTGTGAGCTCTGTGACTCACACATCCCAAGAGGTTTACATTCCTAACTGTAAAGTCTGTCCTGGAAATTACCCGATACTTCCAACAGGGGTCAGACATGCCAGTACACCTCCATGTACACTGAAGCTGATAAACTGCAGTTTATTGGCGTTTTGGCGTTTTTTTAAAAAGCCCAATAACTGCCCTCTATGTTAGCCTATGTGTTCATGTACACATAGCTTTTTTTAGCGTTAATGAGCAGTGGAGTTAATGGGCTTTTTTCTGAACGCAAGAAATTTGCGTTCAAAGTGCAGTTTTTCGGCGGGAAAAAACGCTAAAAACCGCAAAACGCTGAAAAACGCTAATAAACACTCAAAAACGCAGGTCGCCAGCGTTATTTTGCGTTTTTTTGATCCATTGAAGAAAAAAAATAAACAAAAAAAAGCTCAAGAACGCTAACACTGAAAAACGCTAATAAAGGGGCGTGTCCGGACGTGAAGCAGGGAAGACGTGTTTCTACAGAGCTCCATGTACCCTGCGATAATCAACTGCAATCCTCTACCTTCCTTGCTATCTCGGGGCCCCGGACCATCTGTATTAGTCTCTGGACATCCTCTGCTGCTGCCCCGGAGGACTTTATGAACTTTGTGCAGCCGGGTCCGCTCCTGGCCTGTGGCTGATTCCACGCTCCCGAGGCCCTCCACCATCTTGGGGCCTGCGGATCCCCTGCCATTCCCTACATCTGGCAATCGCGAACCACACAAGCCACCCGGCCTCGCCTAGCAGCCGCCCCATCTTCGGAGGCCTCAGAGCGGATCTTTAGCCGGGGAGAGCCGTTTGGGGATCCGTGACGGTGTGGTCCGGCGTCCTGCGGCCTGCGGTCTCGGTTGCGGCCTTCTACCCGGAGCGCAGTGAGTATCGCACCGCCCGCTCTTGGCTACCTCTCCAGGCCTCCCTCCCCCAGTTTTGCCCACTGCCAGCTCAGCCGCTGGGTGCCTGCCGCACCACCCGAAGCCGCCAGTCTTGAATCCCTCCTCGCTCCACACTTGAGGTCCGCGGCTTCGGCCTACACCCGGAGGTCTGGCGGCCATCTTGCTACACCCGCAGATTGTGCCTTCTCCCTCCCGCGGCTCCTCTGGCTCCTCACCGCTCGGATTCCTCCTCACAGGGTGAGCATAGTGCCCAAGCTTCTCGCCCGCTGCCTGGAGAACCCTTTGTGGCCATTCTCAGACATTTGCCAGGTTTCTCCTTCCAGGCCTGTTCAGTGATACGGTGGCCATCTTGGTGCTCCTCACCCTAAAGACATCATACATATCGGGGATTTGAGCGGCCTCCTTTGAGACTGATGTAGTGGACGGCTCTGCTCATATGCTCCCGGCTGCATCCTCTCAGGTACAGTGATAGGCCTTTTCTCATTTAACAAGTTATCCCTGGAAGCCTAAGTGCTTTGGCCGGCCAGGCTATGGCCCCTAAACCAGATAGCTATATATACTAACTTCTGCTATGTACTGAACTTACAGCCCTGGGGGGCAACTACACAGAGTCGGGGATGATGACAGCTTGATCTCCCTGCTCTGCGCCGTCGGACCGCTCAGTCTCGGCGAATAAGACACATCCTGAATCCCTGACACCACCGCGCATGCTCCCTGAGTGACGGACATCGCCTAACATTACCTATGCACAATACTTCCCGAAACCGACAGCGCTACCGCTCCCAGCAGAAGGCCTCTCCCACAGTGGGGAAGGGGAAGGGAAAAAGCAAAATGGCACCCGAGCCTCCGGAACCGGATGACACCACTCAGCATTCTGAGGACAGCTTGCTTCAGTTCCCCTCCAACCTGGAGGGCCCCACTGACGTTGGCTCAGATGCCATGCTCCAGAAGTTCCGCAGTATAGTGCGGGATGAAATAAACGTTGCCTCCCGTAAGCTCTCAGCAGAACTGGTGAGGGGTCTCAAGGAGATAGGCCACCGCACCAACCAACTGGAACAGCGGATGGATTTAACAACAACGGTCCTAGAGGGTCATGAGGACGAAGTTGAAAGGCTGAATGCTGAACTGTTGAGCCTACAGGATAAATTAGAGGACTCTGAGAATAGGGCTCGCAGGGATAACCTCCGCATCCGTGGGCTCCCAGAGGCCATAACCGACCTGCAGGGGACGGCCACGGCTTTCTTTCAGGAGCTGGCGCCTGACGTCCCTTTGGAGCGCTTGGAATTCGATCGCATACACAGGTCCCTCGCTCTCAGGCCCACCGAGGGTCCCCCTAGGGACGTTATAATTAAATTTCACTTTTATAAGACCAAGGAGCGGCTCCTGCAGGCTGCACGGGATATCCCGGACCTCTCTTACCGGGGTAGTCCCCTCCAGCTATTTGCAGACCTCTCTCCGGTCACCATAGCCAAATGGCGGAGTCTGAAGCCTTATTTGCAGATTCTACAAGCTCGGGGCATTCGTTATAGATGGGGGTTCCCCTTCAAGCTCTCCTTCTATCACCTCGGCCGCCAGTTTCATGCCTCCTCCCTGCCTGACTTACGGCGACATTTTCAGGATCTGCAGTTTGATCTCCCTCCCTCCCAACCGGAGTCTTCTTCGGCCCAGCCACGATCATCCAGGCCACCCCACGGTTCCTCACAAATGTCTCAGCAGGGGTCCCAGGCGCTTCGATCACTTCGATCACAGCGATTCCAGGATGTCCCTAAAGGATGATAGCACCGATTCACATTTGTCACTCTGAGGAGCTAACCTGCGAGCACCCTGTTATTCTGAACTGTCAGCAGTATCTCACCTTGAACTATAACTTTAAATCTAAATTTCGCCTTTAGACTTCCCATTCTGTGGACCCAATTGCAGTACATGAACATTTCTGCCTTTCAACCAAAATGATATTTGGATTTTTTTTTTTCCCTGGGCCCGGTGGCCCCATTGTGTTCCCTCCTTCCCTGCTCCTGGAGGCCGTGTCATGTGGCTAACCCCTTGTTCGATGTTGCCCCAATTGAGGGGCAGCGACATTGGGCCTCTGTGCTGTGGCTACGTTCGCATGGTCATTTGGCCCACCTGGATTCTTGTCCCCTGTGCCCCCCCCCTTTTTTTTTTTTCCCTCAGGCGAAGGCTTTTGATCTGTCGCTTGAGAGGAATGTCCTTGTACTGTGCTGCACACCCCCATTACAGTTGTGGGTGTGCCCTGCCCATCACGGTCCACGGTTTGTGGCCTTCGCAGTTTATGCCGTAGTACGTGTATGTTATTGTCCTTGTGTTTGCGGTGGGTCGGCTTCGTGTCCTGGACTCCCCATACTTTGGTTGGGGGCTCCGGGACGCGAGGATGACCACGGCCCACAATAATTCGTTCACAATTTTAAGTTGATATGTTACACAATTTTGATTGAGACTGCTTTAATCCTTATTTAGGTGGTGTCTATTGAACATGTTTTTTCTGTTTACCTTATGCTGATGTCGATCCGATCTCATTGTTCAGACTACTTTAAAAATATGCCGAGCGGTGTCCGACGGACCATTGCTCCCCCTTGGCTTGGAACTTGGCCCGAACAAAAGTTTTGGCCAACTTCCGACCTTTTAGTGGGATTCCAGCCCCACTACCAATTGCAACCTAGATGACTGGAATGTTTTTACTCCGAGTTTTACTCGGTCTGTTTGTTTTCCTTTATCTGTTTTCTTTCACTGTCTCCCTACCTGACTCTCTGGTCTTTCACCTTTTTCTTCCCTCTACGAGGTCCGCGGGGTGTGTGCTTGGGGACATGATCTTCTGCCGATTGCTAGTCTTACTATGACGCTTAATTGGCTGTCCCTGAATGTTCAGGGTATGAATTCTCCTCAGAAAAGGGTGAAGATTTTTAAGTATCTTAGGAAGCAGCGGATTGACATCGCCTGCTTACAGGAAACCCATTTTTCGGCGTCTTCCTGCCCTAAATACTTTGATGCTCAGTTTCCCCAGGTATTTTTGGCCACGGCTCCAACCAAGCAAAAGGGGGTGCTCATAGCTTTCCGCAAGTCGGTTTCATTTAGTTGCACTAGACAGATCGCAGATCCAGATGGCAGATATCTATTGCTACAAGGCACTATCCAAGGAAAGGAGGTTACCATCATGACTTATTATGCACCAAACTCCAACCCAGGACCCTTCTTGACTCACGTCTGTGCCCTGCTAGCATCCCATCACAGGGGTACTCTCTTTCTTTCGGGTGATTCGAATTTAGTTTTGAATCCCTCACTGGATAAATACCCCTCGGAGCGTGTTGCTCCCTCGCCTGGCGCTAAAAAATTTGCTCGCTCTTTACAACTACATGATTTGGTCGATCTTTGGAGGGAATGCCATCCTCAGAGTAAGGACTTTACACATTATTCCCACCCTCATCACTCTCACTCCAGAATTGATCATATGTTCATGCTACGACGCCACCTTCCCATGGTGGTCAGGGCCTCTATCCTGGCTGTTCCATGGTCTGATCATGACCCTGTTTTGGTGGTCTGCCACTCCGTTTTGGACAGACCCCAATTCTCACCCTGGGCGATGAATGATTCGCTCTTATCGCTTAAAGAGGTCCGGGAAGGTATTTTTAAGGACTCAGAGGACTACTTCCGTGAAAATCAGGGGTCGGTTACGTCGCCGGTAACGCTTTGGGAGGCTTATAAGGCGGTACTCCGTGGCCACATTATTCGGGTAGCGTCAGCCCGTAAGCGGGAAAGGGGTTTGAAACAAAAAGCCCTGGAGACCCGTCTGGAGGCACTATCTGCGGTTTTTAAACAATCCCCCACCTCTGGCAACCGTAAACTCTTGGAACAGGTTCGTTCGGAGTTGGATCTTTGTCTCACCGAGGGGGCTGAACGCGTCTTACGTTGGTCCCGCCAGAGGTGGTATACCAGGGCGAATAAACCTAATCGAATGTTAGCCAACAGACTCCGGACTTTCGCTCCTAAATTCACCCCCATCACTCTGCGCAACCGACACAATGTACTTACGGGTAATCCGTTGCGTATATTGGAGGAGTTTCGATTCCGCCTTACTAAATTGTACTCTGATCCAGAGCAGTTTAACGCCCAGGACACTGCTGATTTCCTCGGCCGTCTCCCTCTCCCGACCCTGACGGAGGCACATGTTACTCTTATGGACCGGGATATACAAATTTCAAAGGTCCTCCAAGGTATAAAAGATCTTAAGGTGGGAAAGCGACCGGGGCCAGATGGCTTTACGGCGCTTTACTATAGGAAACTGGCAGTTATGGTAGCTCCGCATCTAACGGCAATGTATAACTCTGTTAAAAATGGATGCTCCTTTACCCCGGACCTTTTGACGGCAAACATAGTGATGATCCCTAAACCGGATCGCGATCATTCCTCCTGGGCTAATTTTAGGCCTATCTCCCTAATTAACGTTGACATGAAAATTTTGACCAAAATTCTGGCTAATCGTCTAAATTCTTTTCTTCCTCGATTAATTGGGAAGGACCAGGTCGGCTTTATACCTCAGAGACAGGCCGGTGACGCTATTCGGCGTATATTGCAACTCCAACACATAGCTCATACTCGCTCGCTAGAATCTATGCTCTTGTCTCTGGACGTAAACAAGGCCTTTGACACTTTGTCATGGCCTTACCTCATGTCTGTTCTTCGACATTATGGCTTCGGGTCTTCTTTTATGCACTGGATATCTGTTTTATATGATTCCCCCCGGGCAAAAATTAAGTATTATGGATTCGAGTCTCCCCTCTTTAATATCAAGAGGGGCACCCGTCAGGGGTGCCCCCTATCACCTCTTCTTTTTGTATTGGCTCTGGAACCCCTGGCAGAGGCGATTCGCTCTCATCCGGATATACGAGGCATTGAATTAGCGGGTTGTCCCCATAAAATTTCCCTATTCGCCGATGATGTCCTTCTCACTTTGACCTCCCCCAGAAGCTCTTTACCAAACTTGCAAACTCTTTTGGATACCTTTGCTTCCCTTTCGGGGCTCCGGGTTAATCCCTCAAAATCGAAAGCGTTGTCGGTTAACCTCTCTCCTGGCCTGATGAGGGATTTACAGTCGGCATTCTCCTTTCAGTGGGTTTCCTCGCTGCCTTATCTGGGAATCCACCTTACCCCCACGTACTCCGGATTGTACCAGGCCAACTTTCCACCATTGTTCAAGAGACTAACAGATATGCTGTTGTCTTGGTCTCATTTGCCTTTGTCTTGGTTCGGCAGGATAACGGCCGTTCGTATGTCCTATCTCCCGAAACTATTATATTTTTTCCGTGTCTTGCCGGTTCAGGTTTCTTCGCATATCCTCCGCATACATCAGCAAAGAATTATGCAATTTATATGGGGTTCGTCCCGCCCTCGAATCGCCAAACAGGTCTTGTTTGCTAAGCGAGTCAATGGGGGCCTTTCGGTTCCTAATTTACAAGCCTATTACATAGCTGCTAACATAGCCCCACTTTCGTGCCTTCATGAAACCTATCAGCTCCCGCTCTGGGCTATGCTTGACCTGGTTGACATCGACCCCATTCCTATCTCCTCATTACCCTGGCTCCCACCTGTGCATCGTCCGGCGGTCATGGGGCCTTGCTTGGCCCACTCCTTGCGACTATGGGACTCGGTAATGTATTCTGCAGGGCTGATCTCCCCACATCTTCCACTCTTACGACTCTTACACTGCCCGCTGTTCCCTCCAGGTTGTGATAATCCCTCCCAATTTCTATGGTGGACCATGAACGGGTTCACAGATGTTCACTCAATGCTACGGCCTACCAGGATTTTGGCATTTGACGCTTTGCGCTCTTCTCATGGTATTCCTTTGCGTGAGCACTATCGCTATTTACAAATTCGCCACTTTCTTCAGAGCCTTATTAGGTTTCAATCTACCCCTTATACCTTGACCCCCTTTGAGAGCCTTTGCAGAGCCAGGCCCCATTCTCCGGGTCTAATATCACTAATATACTCGGCGGTGATATCAATAAAGAGACCCCCATTGAGGCCTTATCACCTTCAATGGGAGAAAGAGCTGGGGAGGCAGTTAGACCCTGAGGACTGGCAGACGATGACACTAACTCTGTCCAAATGCTCACGTAATGTGTCAATTTTGGAAAATGCCTATAAAGTATTGTATAGGTGGTACTACACACCGGCGAGATTGGCTCGCTTTATCCCAAATTATTCTCCACTTTGTTATAGGGGGTGTTCCCAGGAAGGCACCATGGCACATATTTGGTGGTCATGCCCGCGGGCGTGCAGACTGTGGATTAGGGTATATACTCTCCTCCGCAATCTTTTTCAGATTAATATTAAAAGAGACCCCTATGTAGCTCTCCTTGGTAAGCCCATCGTGGAACTTCTGCGTCCAGAACGGCAACTAGCCCAACATCTTTTTACTGCAACTAGATTGACAATTGCGAGAGCATGGAAAACCCCTACACTAAGCTTTGAGGCAGTCAAGAACCGCCTGAACGATATCATGGTCAACGAGAAACTAACAGCTATTCTTTCTGATACGCATGACAAGTTTCTCAGAGTCTGGCAACCTTGGATCACATACTACCACCCTTCTAGATTCGACACTGCTTTGCTGTCACTGTAGGACCCCTCTTGCGCGCACCCCGTGGACCTCCTACTTCCCTCTTCTCTTTCTCCCTCTTCTCCTTCTCCTCTTCTTCTTGTCCTGCCTCCTTTTTTCTTTTTCTCTTTTCTCTTTCTCTCTCTTTCTCCAATTTTTTTATTTATTTTTTTTATTTTTTTTTTATCTTTTTTTTTCTTCTTAGGCTCTTACTTGAGGTTTAACTGTTCCATCTTTTCTAGTGGATGCCAACTTTCAGGTTTTATTGTTATGTATTATACACCCATTCTACAGGTTTACACCCATCTGGGCATGGCCCAGGTTCTGGACCATCGGGTCCTGAGGACTTTTTCATTTATTTTTTATTTTTATCTTGAATATAACATCAGATCGCGGCCCATGCTTCCTTCCTGTTGTTGAGGGCTTTCGAGTCCAGATCTACTTTGTATACTGAATGCTGTAACACTCTATTGCAAACCTGTACTGTTGATTTAAATGACAATAAAATTTTTGTAAAAGAAAAACGCTAATAAACGCTAGTAAAAAACGCTGATAAAAGCTATATTTTAAAGCAGCTTTTTCTGCCAGAAATCTGGCGTTCAAAACGACCCTCTTTGAGCTTCTGTGTACATGGAGCCTAAAACTTGTATTTAACCACTTAAAGATCAGGCCTTTTTCTGACGTTTGTTGTTTACAAGTAAAAATTTTATATATATATATATATATATATATATATATATATATATATATACACAGTATCTCACAAAGGTAAGTACACCCCTCACATTTTTGTAAATATTTTATTCTATCTTTTCATGTGACAACTTTGCTACAAAGTAGTGAGTGTACAGCTTGTATAACAGTGTAAATTTGCTGAACCCATACAGCAGTTTAACAGGACAGGTTCCACTCAGAACAGGCCTTGCCATAGTCGACCAAAGAAGTTGAGTGCAGGTGCTCAGCGTCATATCCAGAGGTTGTCTTTGGGAAATAGACGCGTAGCGGCCTCCTCACTCCCCTCTTTGCATCAGCTCGTCTTTCTCTTGTCTAGGGGTACCTTAGAGGGGAGAGAGCGGGGTCACCATGCCAAGCCTTCACCACATGTGTCCGTGCGGTGTAAGCAAAGTTCTTTCTCTACCTTCGGGTCAGTGTTGTGCACCTGGAGTTACCTTGAACAATGTCCACCAGAAAAGAGCCTCACATCATTAAAGTCCAACACTCCTTTATTCTTCTCGAGTGAACAGCACAATCAGTTAGACTCCCTTAAAGAACAGAACAAACAAGGAGGTGTGGATGCGAGTAGGCCCAGACACAATGAACTCTCCACTTTCCTTCCTGAAAGTGGGCTGAGGTCTCCTAGCAAGCGGGGAATTTCCTTCCAGGCGGTCTCCGATGAGAGGCTCACCTGTCACTGGCAATCTGCTGCACCCGGTCTTCAAGTGAGTAGCTCCCCCCGGTCCATTACGCCTTCCGGATTCGGGTACCCAATCCCTGGGTTCCCTAGGACCTCCTTCCCTCGCGGAACTCAGTGTTGGGCACTGAGCTCCAGACATCCATCCGAGTACCTCACCCCAGGCTAAGGGTGCCTGGGATGGAACATGACCTCCGGATGTCCTCTAGGCCTAGGCCGCCTAGAGGACGGACACGAACCACCGCCCTCAGGCTGAAGGTGCCTGGGACTCGACCCCGTGACAAAGATGGCCGGCCCCTTTATACCCTCTCCCAGCAAGCACGGCGGGTTCCCCGCCCCACCATACCGCTGCCGAGGGAGGACAAAAAGGAGGCACAGCACATAGCAATGGTTCAACCCCAGCCCAAGGCAACAGCACCACCCGCTGGACCGCAAGGAACTGCACATCGCTGGTGTCTCTGCCAGTTTGAATTACACCCGGGAAAGTACATACCCGCTACAGACGTATGAGTGCTCCCAGAATTGCTGCAGAGGTTGAAGGGGTCAGCCTGTCAGTGCTCAGACCATACGCCGCACACTGCATCAAATTGGTCTGCATGGCTGTCGTCCCAGAAGGAAGCCTCTTCTAAAGATGATGCACATGAAAGCCCGAAAACTGTTTTCTGAAGACAAGCAGACTAAGGACATGGATTACTGGAACCATGTCCTGTGGTCTGATGAGACCAAGATAAACTTATTTGGTTCAGATGGTGTGAAGCGTGTGCGGCGACAACCAGGTGAAGAGTACAAAGACAAGTGTGTCTTGCCTACAGTCAAGCATGGTAGTGGGGGTGTCTTGGTCTGGGGCTGCATGAGTGCTGCCGGCACTGGAGGGCTACAGTTCATTGAGGGAACCATGAATGCCAACATGTACTGTGACATACTGAAGCAGAGCATGATCCCTCCCTTTAGAGACTGGGCCACAGGGCAGTATTCCAACATGATAACGACCCCAAACACAGCTCCAAGTCTACCACTGCCTTGCTAAATAAGCTGAGGGTAAAGGTGATGGACTGGCCAAGCATGTCTCTAGACCTAAACCCTATTGAGCATCTGTGGGGCATCCTGAAACGGAAGGTGGAGGAACGCAAGGTCTCCAACATCCACCAGCTCCGTGATGTCATCACGGAGGAGTGGAAGAGAACTCCAGTGGCAACCCGTGAAGCTCTGGTGAACTCCATGCCCAAAAGGGTTAAGGCAGTGCTGGAAAATAATGGTGGTCACACAAAATATTGACACTTTGGGCCCAATTTGGACATTTTCACATAGGGGTGAACTCAGTTTTGTTGCCAGCGGTTTAGACATTAATGGCTGTGTGTTGAGTTATTTTTAGGGGGCAGCAAATTTACACTGTTAGGCCTCGTACACACGGCCGAGATTCTCGTTGAAAAAAACATGTCGTTTTTTTCGACGAGATTCTTGGACAAGAAACTTGTCCCGGCCGAGTGTACACACGCTCGTTTCAAAGAACCCGCGGTTCTTTGAAAGGAGCGTACGCGGTGACGTCATCGACTACGTCGAGCATGCGCTCGTCACATTCGATGCCGTCGCCGCCATCTTGGTATACCCTACGTATGCCTAGGAAGCTACCGCGCATGCGTCGAATTCATTTCGAACATGCGCGGGCTTCCGGGAGGACAGGTAAGTGTACACACACTCACTTTTCTCGTCGAGAAACATGCCGAGGAGAATCTCGACGAGAAAATAGAGAGCAGGTTCTCTATTTTCTCGTCAAGGTTTCTTGTCGGTTTTCTCGACGAGAAACCCGATAGCAGCGTACACACGACCGATTTACTCGGCAAGACCTCTCTGCCAGCAAGTTTCTTGCTGGTTCTTGCCGAGAAAATCGGTCGTGTGTACGAGGCCTTATACAAGCTGAACACTCACTACTTTACATTGTAGCAAAGTGTCATTTCTTCAGTGTTGTCACATGAAAACAAAGATATAATAAAATTCTTACAAAAATGTGAGGGGTGTACTCACTTTTGTGAGATACTGTATGTATACAGTATATATATATATATATGGAATATAGAGAGAGAGGATCGAGGTGTAAACCTGAAGGGAGTTTAGGTTGGGCCCTAGTAGGGTGTTTCTTAAATTAAAAAGCTTCATTTTGGTACCTGGAGAAAGTTGACAACCACAAGTGGATCATATACAAGTGAACGTTCACGTTTGTGGTTGAAGGAAGACAATTGTTGGCCAGTAGGGCTGCACTTTCCATGCTCCCGGTCTGGGAAGATTTGTCTGGTAATGAATAAAGTTGTGTAAAGACCAGAAGACCTTTCCGATGTGGACTGTATTGCACAGATTCCTGCCTTATTCCCACTGACACAAATTTCTGATATGGCAACAGTAGGACTAAACTACCACCTAGTGGTCGATATATATGCTGCAGCATTAGAATGTCAATTATAATTTCTGGAAAATAAAGTGTATCAAAACCCATACAAAAAAAATCTTAATAAGCTTACCAATCATTACAGTGACACTAAAATAACAGATTAAGATAATGATAAGTGTGGCATGCTAATGCCAGGTTGCTAAACTTGCCAGTGTGCCCATAAATGCCATTCATGGAGACCAGTTAAAGTGGTATTATACCCAAAACCAAAAATGTAAGGCTTGGTTCACATATATGCGAATTGGATGCATTTTGAATCGCATCCGATTTGCATGACATGTGAAATAACATTGATTTCCATTAAAGCTGTTCACATATATGCGGTGCATTCGCAGTGCAAATTTACAAAGTCCCGTGTATTTTCTGAGCACTGCGGTGCGGTTCAGATGCCAATTCCAACAATGGCGTCCCTAGGGGGGGGCCAGAGGGGGCCCTGCCCCCCAACATTATGCTGTGCCCCACCATGTGCCCCCCCCAAAAATTTATTTTTTACAGCTTTTTTGCTTTTTTGTATTTCGCTCGGGCTGCTGGGGTAACATAGTCTCTCCTGAGAGGGAGAGCGTCCCCAGTCAGCTCCTGTGGGGGATTCCTCCCCCCTCCCTCTGCTCGCTGACACTGCGAAATGCGAGCACTCACACAACCACAGCCGCCCGATCTGCTCCTTCCCCTGCATCCTCATTGGCACGGAGAAGAGCGAGTTGCAGGAAGGACTCCATGAGCACTGTGGGGGGGAGGGGGCCCAAGCCTTCATCTCAGTTACTGAAAAAACAGACTGATTTCTCCCGTCCTTAGGACAGAAGAACCAGCCTGTAAATTCCGAGAGTGGTGACTGCAAGCTGAGCCGAGTGTCAGTCTATGACACTCTTTCACAACGCAGGGAGTCCAGCCACCCCCCCTCACTCTCCTCACATACGAGCAGGGAGGAATACAGCTCCTCCTTCCAGTCCCGCCCACACTATCCCGGCATGCTGTATCTGAAGAGAGGGGATGTGTGGGTGGGAAATATGAAAATCAGCAGCATTCCTGGCTGTGTGTGAATGATGCCTCAGATTTTAGCCTGGACCGTGGGTAAGTGTGTGCACTGCAGACTGCAGTACACTGTAAATCACTGAACTGCATTATCTCCATCCCTTCTCTCCCCCATCTGTCTCCCTTCCCCTCTCCTGTTCTTTCAAGACATTCACAATTTACTTTCACTTTCAGTTAGGCAGGTAATAGACAGTGCACATTTCTTTCCTGCATCCACAGATTTCAGGAAAGAAACTTGCATAATTCCCCCATCAACACAGACAGTGCTGACAGGGGAATATCCCTCCTGCCCAGCAATTGTATTCTCCCGACAAACAGTGATTATCACTAGTGGCTATAGCAACCACTAGTGATAATCATAAGAGAATCTGCTCATTAATGGTTCAAATCTCAGCCAGTTCCTGCTGAACCACCTGAGATTTAAACTGTCTATGGCTGGTCTTAGCTCTTAGGCTCTTAGGCAGCCCATACATTGATCACTTTTTTCATTCAACTATTAGGTTGAATGAAAAAAAAAATGATCCAATTCCCCTATCTACACATTATAGGTGGATGGGGGAATCCTCCCAGTGTTGACCAGTGCTGGAACAACCAGAGATGCTGTCCTGTCCTGGCTATTCACAGCGCTGGTCTCTGTCTCCATGGTAGCGGCGGCAGCACATTGGAACCCAGTGCTGGTTACTTTATGGGGCTGATGTACAGTAAGGTGACCAGATTTTTAAAATGAAATCCGGGGACATATTTTTTTTTATTTTTTTTTGGCTAATGGTAAACTATTTTATAAGCATATTTTCCTCAAATGATACATACAGTGTATGTGGTGTTTATGGAATGATTGTATGATATATACGTTCTTTCCCACATTTCGTCCATGAGATGAAAAAAAAAAATACTTCTTAGAATATTTGGGATATGACTACCAAATGTTATGAAGAGAAGAAAACTTGGGAGGGATGGGGTCCCAAAATTTAAATCCAATCCAGGCAGGGGTGGCTCCAGACAATGTTTTTTTGGGGTGCTATGGTGGTGCTTGAAGTAAAACTGAGGGTGCTAATGCGGTGCGCTACCACACACTTGTGGGAGTGGCCAGCAAGTGGCGGTTTCATCATGGCGTCCAATGATGATCAGTATGTCCTGGCCTCTGTATACCAATAAAAAGCCAAAAAATGCAGCACAACCCTACACTTCATTGATACATTTCTACAAATGGACTTATAAGTGAAATGGTAAAACCTATAAATGAATATCCAATGCAAATTAACCAATGTATTGCAATTTAGCAGTGATGATGTCACCTCCTCTGCAAAAATATTTTGAGAATTTGCAGAGCAAATAATGGTGAAACCCCCTACATACAAAAATAATAACAGAGACGCAAATCAACCCATGTATTAGAATATAGTAGTGATGGTGTCACCCTCTCTGCAAAAGGTAAGAAATATTGCAGAGCTGCAATGTGCAAATAGTGGTAAAGCCACCTATATATAATCATAATAATGATAATAATAAAATGTACACTTGATGTATATATTTTACATTTTATTATTCTGATTATATATACTATTTGCACATTGCAGCTCTGAAAAATGTATTACCTCTTGCAGAGAGGGTGACAACATCACTACTACGTTCTAATACATGGGGGTTGATTTGTGTCTTTGTTATTATTATTATTGTATGTAGGGGGTGTCACCGCTATTTGCACATTGAAGCTCTGCAATTTCTCAAAATATTTTTGCAGAGAGGGTGACAACATCACTACTATATTGCAATACATTGGTTGATTTTCACTGGATATTCATTTATAGGTGTTACTATATTACTTATAAGTTAATTTGTACAATTTAATAGATGAAGTATAGGGCAGCGCTGCATTTTTTGCTTTTTATTGATTTGCGTTAGATGAGGGAACCAGCTAAAAAGATTCTCTTATTGCTTTTGAGATATTTTTAGTTGCATGGTAATTGATTTACCTGATTTGTTATGTCCCCTGTATACTGGTAACCACTGGCCATGCATATTGGTGGTCAGTGTGCCCCCTGTATGCTGGTGCTACATGCAGAGTGCAGGTGGGTGCTGGATGCAGGGCTCAAGAGGATGCTATGTAGAGAGTGCAAGGTTCAGGAGTGCGTTTTGGAAAGAGTGATGGTCAGAGACTGCGGATATTATACAGGAAATGGTCAGAGACTGCGGATATAATACAGGAAATGGTCAGAGACTGCGGATATAATACAGGAGACGGTCAGAGACTGCAGATATTATACAGGAGAGAGACGGCGGATATAATACAGGAGACGGTCAGAGACTGCGGATATTATACAGGAGAGAGGCTGCGGATATTATACAGGAGAGAGACTGCGGATATTATACAGGAGAGAGACTGCGGATATTATACAGGAGAGAGACTGCGGATATTATACAGGAGGGCCAGCACAATTTGTTGTTAGAGATGGGCTGGGCATGTTCAAAATTGCACATGCCAGAGCCTGCCAGGAAGCCCACACTGCACAGCGCTAATCACAGGCAGTGAGACATTTCCCGGTCCGCAGCAGCACAGATCAGGAAATGTCTCACTGGCTGTGATTAGCACTGTGGAGTGTCGGCTTCCTGGCGGGATCGGGCATGTGGGATTTCAAACACACCCGAGCCCATCTCTATTGGTTGTAGACAGTTGAGCTCCCTGCAGGTTGCTTAGCAGCAGTGGAGCCTTCTCTGACATGCTGATCGGGATGCAATCCAGGTGATGCTTCTAGTCAAATCCTAGTGTTAAATATCAGTGATTTTATTGATCAAAGCCCACACTTTACATCCATAGAGTCCACATGGCTGCTGAACATACGGTTGATTATATATATATGTGGTTGTACTCTTGATCCTAATAAATACTGTGTTTATTAGATCTGACTGGGAGCATCACCTGGATCACATCCCGATCAGCATGTCAACAGAGAAGCTTATACAGCATTACTGATGCTAGGTGACCAGCTGTGGGCTCGGCTCTCTATAACCAATAGTGCCAGCCTTCCCCTGCATGCACCCATAATGTCACCAGCACAAAGTCCTAATAGACTGCCTCCGCTGCCAAGGAGACAGATGCCAGACCAGTGCTGTCAATAGCAGGGACAGGACAGCTGGGGAACCCCACAGTGGCAGAACACCAGGGCCCGATGGCAAGACAACCTTTGCAACCTTGATAGTTCTCCCACTGCTTTGGACCCTTATATTTTCTTGGTGTGCTGGTGACATATATCTCTTGTTTTCTGCCACCCTGGGGGGCCCCAGTATAGTGGGAAGGGAGCTTACTGTAGAACATGTGAAAGGGCCCGTTGTGGGATCGTAGTAAAGGGCCAGAGGATATATATATATATATATATATATATATATATATATATAATTGCATTTTATAGTCGGCCCCCCCTACTTTTGTCCCTGTCCCCCCATGTGCCCCCCCCAAATATGAAAGCTGGAGACGCCACTGAATTCCAAGCTTACTTAATTTCTTCAAGGAACGCTTCAGAAGCGCACGTGTTCAGGATTTTAGCACGGATTGCTCTCCTACTACAGGAGTTGACACCCTTTATCTACTATGTATTGGTCAGCACTGAAATCGCAGCTGTGACAAAAATCCGGTCCTGAGCCTTGCAAATTTGCATCAGAACCGCATCAAAAACACACCTGAACCGCTGAACAAATGCTTTTTTTATTTGCAGTAAAAAACGGACATACAATTTGCATGGGACGTGTGAACACAGCCTAATATATTGCAGCTTACCAATCATTAGATGTGGTGGTGGTTGCATTTTTTTTTTTTTTAGGCTTTTTCCCCCTCTTTTCACCTGGTGATCTGGCCAGTAACACACCTTTGTATTAGAGTGCCTCCATTCTGGATAAGGGAGCAGAGGGGGCACATATGGACAGCAGCATTGTCAGTCTAGGGCGGGGGTAGGCAACCTTGGCCCTCCAGATGTGGTGAAACTACAAATCCCATCATGCCTCTGCCTCTAGGAGCCATGCCTGTGATTGTCGGGGTCTTGCAATGTCTCATGGGACTTGTAGTTTCAAAACAGCTGGAGGACCGAGGTTGCCTACCCCTGGTCTAGGGGGAGTCGAGTATTAGATAGACTAGCAGATTTAAAGTAGAAGTCCATCCTAACACTAAAATCCCTGCATCTATAGACACCCACGATCTAACACTAAACTATTTAGCTCTGTAAAGAAGAAATCAGTATTAGGGTTGTCCCAATACCACTTTTTTAAGACCGAGTACAAGTACTGATACTTTTTTTAAGTACTCGCCGATACCGATTACCGATACTTTCTTTTTAATTGTCATGTGACAGTTTTCAAAGCACAGACTAATGATAGGTGGCACTGATGGCTGGCACTGACTGATGGCTGGCACTGACTGATAACTGGCCCCGATGGCTGGCACTGATACGTGGCACTTATGGGCAATTGCTGGCCTGGCATAATAAATGACATGAATGATGAGAGGAAAGGAAGGATTTTGCAATGCTACAGCGTATATGGCATTTAGCATTGCAAAATCCTTCCTTTTCTCTCATCATTCATGTCATTTATCATATACAGTCGTAGGCTGCGACGCCCATCTTGGTATACCTTGCACTCGTTCGCAGTAAGCAGCAGCGGACATCTTGTTACACCCAGCTCAAACTATATGGGCTGGATGTAACAAGATGTCCACTGCTGGCTTACTGCGGCTGAGAGCAGGGTGTACCAAGATGGGCATTGTGATGTTTAACCTCTGAGGGAGACACGGAACGTCACTTCCTTTACCGAATGTGATGGCTCCTGTCGCGGATTTCGACGGAATTTGCTGCTGCCATCCTGCACCCCGGCCAGCTTACCCCTAGTTCCACTGCTGCCAGCCTGTTGACTCGCCCTCCGCTCCGCCCGCTGACTTCCGGTTCCAACGCATTCCCAGGTATCGGATTAGACATCGGGCGCATTTGTACAAGTACTTGCACAAATGCTCGGTATTGGTCCCAATACCGATACTAGTACAACCCTAATCAGTATACATACCTTTTTGGTATCCAACCCGATCTGCAGCGGCAGAAAGATACGGCCAACAAGGGCTGTGAAATGAATGGGGAGTAACGTCACCCGTAGAGTTACTATGGGGCTTCCGTTGTCGGCTGTGTCCTCTACACCCGCCCACACAGCGAAGCCACAGATGACAGCTCAGCGTAGGATCGGGTCGGATCGCCTGTAGAAAAGGTATATATACTGATTTCTTTACAGGGCTAGATAGGTTAGTGTTAGATCGTGGATGTCGATAGATGCAGGCAGGGCTTTTTTTCAGGGGGAACTTGGTGAAACTCAGTTCCTCCACCTCTGGCTTAGACCCAATCACTTGTAAACACAGAAGTCCGGTTTCTGTGTTTACAAGTGACAGCTCTGCACTCTGTGTGCAACCCCCCTGAACTCTGCACTCTGTTTGTAATCCAATCTTGGTATTTAATGCCCCTTTAAGACCCTCCTACTGTTTTCGTGAAATTTTACTGAATACACCCACTATTTGATGTGATTTGGAGGGTGTGTGTAGGGGGAGGGGTTTTGTGGGGCCGTGGATAAGTTCCAGCACCTATTGTTTAAGAAAAAAAGCCCTGGATGCAGGGATTTTAGTTTTAGCATGGACGTCTACTTTAAATACACTAACAAACCAAAGCCAAGCTCCAGCTCACACTTGATAAGCAGTTACAGCAAATGTTTCTTTTTTTCTTTTGGTTTTACATGAATAAATAAAAGCTTGCAGTGAGTACCGGGCTTATAAGTAGCAGGAGCAGTAAATGTCAGTGTTAAATCATTTGAAATGTATATATTAGCATAGGTTTGAGAGATTTTGTCCCAAAAAGGTTTTATCAAGGGGTTTGACCAGTGACCACCATATGAGTGAGCATGCCTATCTCTCGTGCGCATTAGCAAAAAAATGATTTGGCTGGAAAAATTTGAGGCACAGTAATGATGACCTCTTGAATATGACTAGGTGTCATGGATATGCAGTAATGTTTGTCTGCCATTTTACCTTCCTCTTCTTGTGTTCACCTTAGAGGCCAGACTCTCCTCACCTGGCTGCTTTTATAATCTCTCCTCCCAGCCTGGCTCCACCCCAGGCCCTATCACAGAACTCTATATTAACCTGTGCACTGCAAGTCTGCCTTGCTGATCAACGTGTTTGTTAAGCATTGTGTGTTTGGATTCCTGCCTGCCGTGTGCTACGTCTGTCTCTGTGTTACGATATTGGCTTGTTCCGGACTATCCATGTCTGCTTGTGACCTTGACCTTCGGCTTGTCCTTCATTTATCTGTGTCTGCTTGTTGCCCTGACCTTGGCTTTTCCCCTCACAATTCTTGTATCCTGTGCTGCTGCTTCCCCTCTATCCTCTGTACCCTACGGAGCGTGAGCTAGGGGACTCTGGGGGCCGCGACCTGGACCCAGCTGCAGCGTAGGCCATTCTCACCACTAGAGGCTCTGGTGAACACCTGCTGGATCTTAGACTCCGCGCCCTGGGGAATCTTGGGCTTTAGCTCTCTGTGGATCCCTGTTGAGCTCCACTGGTCCCGCTTTCCTCAACCACCCAGTGTCCCATCCGCAGCAGTCAGCCATAGGGTTCACTACCTTGTGGTGCACTCCTGACCCCCAACGGTGTGCATCTGTCATCTGGCCACAGGTGACCTGACAGTAGGATATTCATTTTAGCTTTGTCATTTGGGATGGTCCCTTGTTCCCTTTTGCAATTATTTAAGATAATACAAGTCTCCTGAATGAGTGGAAGAATGGAGAGCTGGATATAAGTATAAGATAGTGTGGTCTGGGACAGTGGCGGAGACACAATTATTCTCGGTAAAGGTCTGCGGGCGTCCCATGCTTATTCCAGTAGACAAGGTGCGAAAAAAAGGTATCAGTTAGGGTTACGGTAACCAAGCTCCCCTGATGAAGATCATTGAATTGGGATAGCAATTTTATCGACCCTCTACGAAGGTCTTGTGTAACATAAAAAGGTGTATAATTTTTCCAACAAAGAAAGGATGGATTTCTGCACGGAAATTCAGGTCTGTTGAGAATAGATGTGAAAGGACCATATGGTGACCACATTTCTGTCTAGCACTTTCTTTAGAATAGCAATGGAATAGCAAAGTCTGGGCTTTTCAATTTTCTAAATTAATTTATTAAAAGTGGATTTAAAGTGGGCAAAGAAAGATCTCGGGAGAGATAAAGGAACAGTTTGAAAGGGATACGATAATCTAGGGATTAGATTCAACTTTAATTAATGCAACCAAGTATGAAGGAGTGACAGCCATGACTGTAGCTTAGTACTTATGTGAGCAAGAAGGGTTTTGTAAATCAGGTTATATAGCTAAGAATATTAACCCCTAAGTACCTGACATGGGAGGAGTGCCATTTAAAGGGAAAGTTAGATTGTACATGTAGTCAAGTTCCCAATATTGTTTAAATGGGATGGTGGGTCATTTATTGGGTTAACTAAATAGAGGAGCAAATCATTGGCATAAAAGCCAAACCTAGGTGTAATTGCACCAATTGTCATAACCTGTACAGAGTCAATATTTCTGATAGTGTTAGCAAGATGTTCCATAACCATATGACAAAAGTACAGTGACAAAGAGCAAACTTGTCTTTTCCTATTCCAAATGACAAATGGGTAAGAGAGGCGGCCGTTAACCACTTCAATACCATGCACTTACGCCCCTTCCTGCCCAAGCCAATATTCAGCTTTCTGCGCTGTCGCTGTTTGAATGACAATTGCGCGGTCATGCTACACTATACCTAAACAGAATTTTTATCATTTTGTTCACACAAATAGAGCTTTCTTTCAGTGGTATTTGATCACCTCTGCGGTTTTTATTTTTTGCTATACAAATAAAAAAGTCAGAAAATTTCTGTTAAATTGTTTTGTAAATAAGTACGTTTTCTCTTTCACTGATGGGCACTGATAAGGCGGCACCGATGAGGCGGTGCCAATGAGGTGGCACTTATAGGCACTGACGGACACTGACGATGGGCACTGATATGCGGCACTGATGGGTGGCACTGATATGCAGCACTGATGGGCATTGATAGGCAGCACTGATGGGCACTCATGGGCGGCACTGATTGGCGCTGATAGGTGACACTGATGGGCACTGAAAGGCTGCAATGATGGGTACTTATGGGTGGCACTGATAGGCGGCACTGCTGGGCACTGATAGGCAGCACTGATGGGCACTGATGGCACTGACATACGGCACTCACATGCGGCACTGATGCATATCCCTGGTGGCACTGGCAGGCATTGTGGGAGGGCACAGATTGGCAGCTGCCTGAGTATTGATTGGCAGCTGCCTGGGCACCGATTGGCATTGCCTGGTGGTCTAGGGGGCATACCTGGCGGTCCAGTGGGTGGCCATCCTGGTGGTCCTGGGCGGCTTCCCTGGTGGTCCTGGGCGGCTTCCCTGGTGGTCCTGGGCGGGATCCGAGGGGGGGGGCCGCGCTGATAAACTATCAGCACAGACCCCCCTGTCAGGAGAGCAGCCGATCGGCTCTCCTCTACTCGTGTCTGTCAGACACGAGTGAGGAAAAGCCGATCAACTCTTTACCGAGATCGGTGTTGCGGGGTGTCAGACTGACACACCGCACCACCGATCGCCGCGATGCGCGCCCCCACAGGCGCGCGGCGGCTGTTTATCCTGCAGGACGTCAATAGACGTCCAGTCAGGATAACTGAACCACTTCCCGGACGTCAATTTGCTATTGACCGGGCGGGAAGTGGTTAAAGTGGATGTAAACCCACTCTCATCCTTTCTAAACTACTGCCATAGTGGTTATCGTTAAGGATATACATGCCTCCTGTCAAACTGTCTTAACTGTCAAATGTCTCCCCTCTGTCTGTTATGAGACCCGAAAAACGGCAGATTCTGTGGGTGGGTCTATTGTCCGGAGCTCAGTGGGTGTAGTCGTGATGTCAGTAGACTCCCCTTGTCAACATGCATTTTCTCCTGTGTATTTCTTACACTGAACTTCTGCTATGATCACTAACATCCAGTCAAAACCCAGAAAAGTCACCACATGACTTCAGCATGCCCAATCAGTCTGAGGTGTGGAGCAGCCAATCCTGGGAGAGCTGGAGAAGAAAGGAGGAGGGTATCTGAAGTACACAGAATGTGCCTCTCACACTCGTGCATGAGATATGTACAGTAAATCACCTGTCACTCACAGCAAGGGGGAAAAACTGTCTCCTATTTCTCTGTGTGTTTGTTTTTATTCTCACTGAAAAAAGATAAGAGGACTGCTCAGAGCTGGATTAACTCTTCGTGGCAAGACTGGGCACAGATGACATAAAATCCTTTACTGTACAAGGTGCAAGCCTTAATTTAAAAAAACAAAATTCGGGTTTACATCCACTTTAATTCTAATTCTAGCTGTAGGAGTCATATACAGTACAACACCATTATTTTATCTATAAACTATTGTGGGTAGCCAATATGGGATAGAGACACCCTAAGTAAGTCCCAAAGGACTCTATCAAAATTTTGTCTGCGCAAGCATAGTGGGATAGAAGGTCTACAAGCATGATGGACTAGGGAGATTATATTCTTTGTGTTGTCTTTAGCTTGTCGTTTGGGAACAAATCCCACCTGTTCTGCATGAATTAAAGGGGCAATGAGGGGGGTCAGGCAATTCTGTATAAATTTCCAAATCTACAGTACATCAATAAGTGAGATGATAATTATTAGTGCATCATGTCTTTATCCAGTTTGGGAAGTACTGTGATATGTTCTTCTAAGGACTATTTTGTAAAAGAGCAATCAATGGATCCCGCATCAAAGGTCTGCTGAAGGACGAGATAAGAAGATCTTTGAAGTGTTTAAAAAAATGTTTTAGACCATCAGAGCCCAGACTTTAGTCTGACAGTAGATTTGACACCACCTGGAAAAGTTCAAGGTCTGGAAACGGTTTGGCCATTTGCTTAGTAAGTGGTTCAGATAATGGGGTAAAACCAAGATACATTTAGGTTTTTCCTCTCAAGAAGTCTGATTGCCCCAGTCGGGATTATAGGGGGATATTGTATAAAGCTTCAATAAAAAAGAAAGTTGAAATCGGGTGGCAATATGTTCTGTCTTATGTATAATGCCATTAGTAGGAATGAACATTTTGGAGGTTCTCTGTTGCCAAATGGAACATGCTAAACTGTTACTATTTTTATTTCTATATTCATAAAAGATGCTCTTCATTTGATCTCTATAGGTAAGGGAAACGGACTAAAGTAATTGTTTTTCATTTAGGTCCTGAGAACTTGAAGCATCAATTAGTAAACAACAGCAGCAATTTGCTGTTCCTTTATGGGAGGCTGTCTTTTTAGACAGCAGGTGAGTGCCATGCTTCACAAACACACTCCATAGCCTCCCATTTTCATGCTAGTGGGGTATGGTCATTAAGATGATGTGATATAAAATGAGTGATAGAGCAGATGTCAGCCATGCAAATAGTATCTAGGAGTATGTTTTTATTAAAGAATGTTAACCCAACATTTCATATTCCTGAAATGTGGCTGTTGTACCATGTAGTTGTTTTAAAAAGGATCCTATTCCAGTGGCGGCTGGTGCTCCAGCCAGGAGGGGGGAGCGTCAAACAAACCACCCAACCCCCCCGCAGGTGGTACTCACGCGGTTGGGCTCTCAATCGGCGCTGATGCACAGCACTGAGAAATCACTCTGGGCGGACATCTCTTGAGTCCCAGATCTTCCTGTACATCCTCCCCCTGCCCGGCCAATACGATTGCTTCTCCTCTCGGCCAATCGTGCTCCTCCCACTTCCTGATTGGCCGGGAGGAGAAGCAGGAAGACAATAGCGAATATTCATTTGCTATTGTAACACAACTGGGTGGGCTTGGGGCGCAGTGCTCTGCACCCGAGTCCACCCTTTTTTAAGTCAATTAGAGCCTCAGTCTCTAATCATGTGCTTCAAAAGAAAAAAAAAACATTGGAATCCATGCGCCTGGCGCCCTGCATGTAGATTAGGGGCCGGGCGCATGGATTGGGGGGGGGGAGGTGCCCTGCACCCCGTGTGGAACGGCCGCCACTGTCCTGTTCTTCCTTTGTGTGAAATACCTGGTGATCCTGCCAGTCCCCCTGCTTTCTTATTTTTAACTAACCACAGTAGGCATGGAAGCACATCCATCCCAGCATGGTCAGTTTTCTAGGAGCACAGCCTGTCAGTCCTACAAGAGCCAGACTTGTGCCGACTTGCCCCTCTGCACAGCCATTGACTTATGCAGCTGAGAACAGATTACAACAACCTATGTATAATGCTTTATATGTATATACACAAATGTTTTGCCTTTCATTTCCATTTCAAACTAAATGGGTTGTTTTATAAGGTAATGCCACATACACACAATCAGAAATTCCGACAAGAAAACCATGGATTTTTTTTCCGACTGAATTTTGTCTTAAACTTGTCTTACATACACATGGTCACACAAAATTCTGACCATCAAGAACGTGGTGACGTACAACACTACCACGAGCCGAGAAAAATTAAGTTCAATGCTTCCGAGCATGCGTCGACTTGATTCCGAGCATGCATGGTTTTTGGTGCGTCGGAATTGCATACAGACGATCGGAACTTCCTCCAAGAACTTTTGTTGTCGGAAAATTTGAGAACCAGCTCTCAAATTTTTCTTGACGGAAATTCCGACAGAAAAATTCCGATGGAGTCTACACACGGTCGGAATTTCCGACCAAAAGCTCACATCGGACTTTTCTTGTCGGAATTTCCAATCGTGTGTACGCGGCATAAGGGTTCACATATACTTTAAGTTTACACAAAATTGAAAACTTCGAGACTATCATCAAAATGAGGAAAACTGGGGAATGGCCCTATCAATTTCATGAACCAGTTATTACCTTTTGTACCACCACCCCCTCCCTTTAGAATATAAGCTCTACAAGCAGGGCCCTCCTGTACCTTTTGTATTGAACTGTACTGTAATTGTGTTGCCCCCCCTATACATTGTAAAGCGCTGCGTAAACTGTTGGCGCTATATAAATCGTGTATAATAATAATAATGAACCAGTAAGTGTCTGGGTTGAACCAGCACAAAGCATAATGGGACAAAATCAAGGAAAAAAACAATCCTACTGCAGGAGTTATGTGCCGATAAGAAAAATGTATAGCGTCAAGTATTCGGATGTTGCCAAACTTTGATGAGCTGCTGAGTATGAAGGCGTTTCTTCAGTTTGGTAATGGCAAAAAAAAGACAGTTGTGATTTTTCTTCTGTAGTATCCAACAACATATTAGGTTAAAGTCACCCCCTAGTATCAAGATCCCATCAAAAAGGTGTAAAAGCTTAAAGAGAATGTATAAAAGGGTGGGGACCTGACCATGATTGTGAATATAAATATTTGCCATGGTAAAGGTCTTGTGAGCAATGGAGCATTTAAGATGGATTTACCAGTCATCAGCATCTGACTTCTTGGCTAAAACATCACAAGGCAAGTAGGCCTAAAAACCAATAGCAACCCATTTGGTTTACTTCAGCAGGTTGTAGCTACCCACTTCAGATTATACCGGTTATGGAAATCTAGTTTCTTAGTGGCTAAAAAATTGGTCTCCTGGAAAAAGAGGATCTTAGTTTTCAGCTTATACATATTATAGAAAATTTGGTCACAGTTGTACATCAGATAGTTGCAGAGTTTTTAGGAAATTATTTGAGGGTAATTTAAATTTGACAAACTTCCTGTTCCTTCTTGCCCAACTTCAACTATACTGCACATCATTATCTTGCAGGAAATTAGTCACAGGGCATACGGCTTGCCTCATTAAAACTGTGCATAGGAAAGAAAAGGAAAAAATTGAGATTTGTGCCCCATCATAGTCAACAGGCTCCTTTTCTTGTGCTTTGAGGAAAATGCATTCCTTTTCTTTAAAAAAAAAAATTAACCTCGAATAGCAAGTCCCCGGCTCTTTGAGGGTTGGAGTTTTTGGGGCAAAGTGTCTGATGTATGCAACCTAATTCAATAGGGTCTTTATTTGGTCAGTATAACAAAATGGTAAAAATGTTCTAGACCAGTAGTTTTTTGTCTACTCTTATATAGGGATGAGCTCCGGCGTGTTCGCATTGAACACGTACAGAGCCCGCCAGGATGTCGGCACCGCGCTGCGCTAATGACAGCAGGGAGACATTTCCCGATGCTCAGCTGCAGAGATCGGGAAATGTTTCCCTGGCTGTGATTAGCGCAGCGCGGTGCCGACATCCTGGCGGGCTCTGCACGTGTTCAATTCGAACACGCCAGAGCTCATCCCTACTCTTATATCGAAACTATGACTATAGTAAAAATTGTGGGACTTTTGAGGGACAGTGTTTTAGCAAAATTCATAATATTTTATTTCATTTCTTTTAAAATTAAACATCTAATAGCAAGTTTGTAATCATTTTTTTTAAAAACAGTCATTTCCAACCACTGCAGTGATTTATATAACAAGTCTTTCCGCTCAACATGTTTCATGGACATGGTCCTCTTCATCAGTAGATAGCAGACTTGAATTGCTGCCATCTAAATAAAGTGACAAAATTGATCTTAAATAAATAATCATATCCACATAAAACATTTCCATACATCATGCCATAACTTCTCCCCGAAGACTGTCTGCAACATGTACCCAGATATTCCTCACAGTTCAATTATACATGGCAAAGGGGTCCCAAGGGGGAACAGTTTAATTAATCCTTTAAACTATTTAATAATTCACTAATATTCTTAGTTAGCGGGTGCTAGCAATGCTACCTAAATTTTGGCATTTATTTAATTATTTATTTATCTTATATTTAAGATGGGCTGTGTGTACCCTCCTCTCAAGGGGACTCCATCAGGGATTAAGTTACACATACCTTGATTCTAGAAATATATCCTTAACCCACAATTCAAAATTTACCTTCTGTATTGCAGCCATAAAAGTTTGGTTTAAACATTTAAGTAATTTCTGCTATCATGGTGAAACAGATGGTCCATTAGACAGATGGTTGACAAGTAAACTCCTCTCATAGATTTAGTTACCACTTAGTGATGGTGATGGTGATAATAATATTATAAAAATCACTCAAAATTAGTAATAGTAATGTTATAATAATAACTACAATAATGGTACTACTGCTGATAAGATTATTAGTGCAAAGTAACATTCCTCTATAAGACTACACTGCCTTTGCATAGCAATTAAATAGCCAATGTTTATACGAACCTATCACAAAGACAAGAAGAAGGGAAGATAATGCTGTTTGTGGGTATTTCAAACACAGCAAGTTCCAACACTGACAGCAATATGCTGTCTCGTTTGAGCAGATATTAACCCAATCTCCAAATTAAACAAAGAGATAAGTAAACTGTCAACTATTAGGGAAATTTGTTGCTACGGAAAGCAGCCCTCCAGAGGCATGTCCTACCTGTATCGATACCACACTGCCAAACAAGTTTTCAGCTGTTTACAGGCTGTAGAGAGGAGAGAGAGAGCGATATCCTGGGAATAACTGCACCGTATAAGAGAACTAATCCTCTCCAAATTGCCCCCAGCTGTGGTCCGGTGACCAGAATCAATTATCTGGATGCCGGACCTATACCAAGATAGCCGCAGCAGCTTCAGATGGACCGGCGCATGCGCCGTGACGTAATCGCGCGTCATATGGCTTTACTCACTGCTTGGCACATAGGCATGCTGGGAACAAGGAGAAGAGGTGGGCAAGATACCACCCACCACAGCACAACAAAACAAGCCCGGGGGATAGCGAGGGTGTGACCAGCCACATCCGCCCATGTCATAGCCCACCATCTTGAGGAAGAGCAGTGCCCATATCTGGGTCCTACTATCGCAGTCAACCAAGGGGAGAAATTTTACATGCACAATGTAATACAAGCCACTATTAAAAAGAAATACAACCTATAATTGGTTTTAAGAATTGTCACCAATTAACAATTCAAAGGGTCCCCCATATTGACCCGTACGTGTGATGCAGCATAGCGATTTGCGAAAAGCCAAAGACGAGGCCATAGGGCAAAGGACATCAATTCATATAGTAGCAATTAAAGGAGAAGTGCAAAGCTGATCGCATCGTTCAGCCCTAGAGATGAGAGCATTGGCAACATAGCGATTCAGGAAAAGCCAAAGGCAGGGCAAAGAACATCAATTCATATAGTAGTGTTATGTCCCTTAGACACGGTAGTCTCCAAACTGACAAGTGGCAGCTAGTTAACGTAAAGCAATGATATAAGTCTTTATGTCCTCCCCGGCATGCTGCCTTCTACTGTAGAATTTAAACCGCTCAGCAATCTCTAATGGCTTTGAGTTGTAGTGCTCATGTAGCTTTTGAATTAACTCAGGCAGGGGCTTAGAGGCCAGCTTGTCTGGAGAAATTAGGTCTCTGAGAGTGCCATATGCAGCTTGACCCAATGTTGTGAGGAAAACTGCAACTTTCTTTTCTGCAGCCACACTATTTGCTTCCATATACTGCTCCAGCCTCTCCACCCAGGAGCTCCATGATTCAGCAGCAGGATCAAATGGTTGAATAAACCCTATGAAGGCCACTGTTATGTCCCTTAGACACGGGGTCTCTCAGGGTACTGCTAGCAATGCTTCCAGTATCTGCTCAGCAAGTTACACACAGGCCGGATCAACTTCTTAACCATGGAAGGGTTTATTACTCACTCAGAACATGATGGCTTGTTACATGGAGGAGTCTTAATACAACAGGCTTCTGTCATTACCAGATCTATGCATCCATGCTGCTGCTTCCAGTCTCACACACACACACACTTACTTCCTGGTACAGCCCCTCCCCCAGCATGCATCAGGAAAAAGGGTGAAGGGTCACAGTGTTCCAGCACAAACATCACATCTCCTCTTTTTTCCACAAATAAATAAATAAATAAACATAACAAGAGAACAAAATACTCAACACATAAAATAACAAGGCAGGCAGCATCAGTTCATCAAATAGTATCTCCAACTCAGTTCTGTGGCTCCTGCATCACGTTATGAGCCCTTTGTCTCTTTTTCCTGAACTCCAAAGTGTCCCGTAAGATTTCAGTGCTTTGCCAAGTTGAGTTTGATGTCTTTGGCGGGCAGACTTACGAAGTGGCACAGCACTAGGAGGGGTAGAGGCTGTCAAAGGTTCTGGAGGTGTCAGTGGGTGTCCAACAGACAAATCAGTCTCTGCAACTCCAGGCACATGTCCGGGCTCCTCTGGAATATGGTCACCAACCGCTTCAGGGGTTGGTTGTAAACTTGTGGGATCATGCCAGACACCATGCCATATGTCACCAGTAGAGCCCTGAGTAGACTCTGGTGGTTGGGTAGAAAGAGAGGTCGGGTTTCTTTCTACTGGCAGGCAAATGCGATTTCTCAACTGCGAAAGGTGTCTTTGAACACAAACGCCATTCTCCAGGCGAACAAGGTACATTCTTTGTCCAAGAGGTCCATCAATAATGCCAGGAAGCCAATAAGGCAAAACTCTAATTCCGAAACCATACAAGATCACCAGCACGGAATCCAGGATGGCCTGGCGGAGGAGGTGTTGGTGACTGTTCCTGTGGATGAACTAAATCCAGTTTGGTGCGGAGATGCCTGCCAAACATAAGAAAGGCTGAGGACAGCCCAGTAGTAGCGTGTTTTGTGTTTCGGAACATGGTCAAGAACTTCAGCAGCTTCTCCTCTGACAGTCCGACCTGGTCCAGAGTGGACAGTAAGTGCTTCTTAAACGTCTGCACAAACCGTTCTGCCAGCCCATTCGAGGCTGGATGACAAGGAGCTGTTTTGTAGTGTTGGATGCCCAAGCCACTGAGGAAGGATTGAAACTCATGCGATGTAAATTGAGTTCCATTGTCAGAAACTATGGCTGTTGGCAAGCCATATTGAGCAAAGAGCTTCCTTAAGACTAGAATGGTAGCAGCTGAGGTAACAGAAGGCATTTAAAAAACCTCCGGCCATTTTGAATGTGCATCTACCACGATCAAATACATTTTACCCTGGATTGGGCCAGCAAAATCGAGATGGAGTCTTGACTAGGCTTGTGCAATTCGTTTCGTAACGAATCGAAATTCGTCCGAATTTAGCAACTTTCGGACATTCGGAAGCATTCGAATTTCCGAACAGAGCAATTACGAATAAAACCGAATCCGAAATAAATTATACCGCAAAATAGCGAATGCCCGAAGGTCTTCGGCATAATTCGTTATGAAAAAAGTTACGAATGTACGAATCCATTCGAAGCACAATAACACTCACTCTGCTCTCTGCTTCTCCCTCACCATGCTGAACTCCCTCTCAAAATGGTGTACAGGGGGCGGAGGCTATAGCCGCATGAAAAAACGAAAGTAAAATACGAGATTTCGAATCCATTCGAAGCACAATAACACTCACTCTGCTCTGCTCTCTGCTTCTCCCTCACCGTGCTGAACCCTCTCAAAATGGTGTACAGGGGCGGAGCCTATAGCCGCATGTAAAAAACGAAAGTAAAATACGAGATTTCGAATCGTTACAAATAACCGCTATGTATTTAGAAAAGTACAAATCCATTCGAAGCACATTAGGCATAATAGGCAGCGTCGTTGTGAGAGAGACACGGAAAATTACGAATCAACGAACCCAAAAAAAGTTACGAAAGTAGGAGTTGTGTCCAGAATCAACGAAAAACAACGTACTCTACCGAAAGTACGAATTATAAAGCAACAAAAAATTCAACGAAAAATGTCGCTTGCAAAAATACGAATGAGTCCGAACACGAAAAATCCCGTCTAGCAAAATTACGAATGATTACGAATCAACAGGACCGGAAAGAAACGAACCGAAACGGAACGAATTTTTCCGTTGTGCACAAGTCTAGTCTTGACCATGGTTCTGTCGGCCATGGCCAAGGTAGCAGGGTTCCTTTCTTTTGGGGTCGCTGAGCTTGACAGCACCCAGGACATTGAGACACATAATCTTCAATTGCTGTGTCCATTTGTGGCCACCAAACATAGCTCCGGGCTCACTGCTTCATGCGCACCACGCCAGGATGGCCCTCATGCAGTATCCTTAGCATGGTTGGTTGCAAATATTAAGGTATAATCACTCTGTTGCCCCACTGTAGGCAACCAGCATTAGTCACAAGCTCACATTTTCTGGCAAAGCACGGACGAAATTCACCTGGGACTTTCTCTGGCCATCCAGCCTGAACATATGAGAATATCTGAGACAGGAAAGGATCTGTGACTATGTCTGGCAACTAGGGAGGTGGACATGCAGGATTTCGGCCTGTGTATTTCCACTATGCGTACGTCTCTTGGTGAGTGGTCTCCAATTGGCAATCTGGAAAATGCATCTGCATTGCCATGGGCATCATGGGAGTGGTATCTGATAGAATAAGTATAAGCTCCCAAGAATAAAGCGTACCTTTGTAAGCGAGATGCGGTTGTTGTAGAAATTCCTTTCTGAGGGTTCAGTATTGACAACAGAGGTTTGTGGTCAGTGATAAGTGTGAACTCCCGACCATAGATATATGTATGAATTTTTTTTGTGGCCCACACAATGGCCAAAGCTTTCTTGTCTATCTGGGAGTAGTTTTGCTCCGCAAAGGTTAAAGACCTGGAGGCAAAAGAAATGGGGCACTCTGTGCCATCTGGCATGACATGGGAAATCACAGCGCCCAGTCCATAAGGCGAGGCGTCACAAGCCAAGGTGACGTATTTCTTTAAATCATAGTGGACCAGAACTCGAGAAGACAGAATGAGTTCTTTAGAAAGCCGAAAAGCTTCTTCACATTTGGCTGTCCATATCCATTTAGCTCTTGCATCCAGTAAGCGATGTAATGGGTAAAGCTGATGTGCTAGGTTCGGCAAGAAATGGTGGTAGTAATTTAGGAGGCCAAGGTAGGACCTGAGCTGTGTGGCATTCTGGGGAGTAGGGGCATGGGTAAGGGCTTTAACCTTTTCTTCAGTAGTGTGTAACCCATGTCGGTCCACAGTGTGGGCACAAAATTCCAGTCGAGACTTTAGAGATTCGCATTTTGAAAGATTGACATGTAAATCATACCTTTGGAGTCTCTCTAGCACAGTTTCAGCATTCTATCTGTGTTCTTTATCAGTGGGACCAGTGATGAGCATGTCATCTAGTAGACATTGAGGGAAAGGTATGCCTGCCAGGACCTCATCCATGATTCGCTGCCAGATGGCTGGAGCTGGGGCTATGCCAAAAACCATGCTGTTATATTGGAATAATCCTTTATGGGTGTTAATGATCAACAGATGGCGTGAATCTGGGTGTACTTGCAGTTGCAGGTAAGCTTGCTTTAAGTCTATTTTTGTAAACTTTTGCCCCCCAGCCAATGAGCTAAATAGATCTTCAAGTCGAGGCAATGGGTATTGATCCACAAGAAGTTTGTTGTTCAAGGCAACCCTGAAATCTCGACAAATTCTAATCTCTCCATTCTTTTTCTTGACAGGCACAATTGGCGATGCCCATTCACTTCTATAACTTTAGTTATGATCTTTTCAGCCAATAGGTTGTCCAGCTCTGCTTCCACTTTCTTTCTCAAGGCAAAAGGTACTGATCTTGCCTTACAAAAACAAGGTGTAGCACCAGGCTTCAAGAGGAGGTGGGCCATTTTTCCTTTTACTGTACCCAAAGAGTCCTCAAAAACCCCCTTAAAGCGTGACTTCAGGGATTCCACCCAATGGTCTACCTCAGAAAGCAATGTACATTGGGCAATGGCAAGAGGAGGCATGCCCAGGGCTTTGATCCAGTCCCTACCGTAAAGCGGAGGACCTCCTTTATTGAAAACATAAAAGGCATAGAGTTTGACTGCGGTTGCCTAATGTAAAAAGGGGTTTCACATAACCCAAGGGCTGTAGTAGTTCCTTGCTGTAGGTTTGTAGTGTGAGGTTTGTAGGTTGGAGCGGTAGGGACAGACCCGAAGCCTTTAAATCAGTCCATGAAATGACAGACACAGCCGCCCCTGTATCAAGATCCATGGAGTCAGGACAGCCATTGAGTGTGACATCCACTTTTATCGCAGGAGTACTCCCAGCTACCCGAAACAGTCCAACATGCTGGACACAGGTTTCCTCATCAGAGCTGGAGCCATTATTGTCAGTATCCATATGAAATGTCTGTTTACGTTTAACTTTTGTGGTAGTGTTCGGGGAGCGTGAGCTGCCGCAAACACACCCAATATAGTCAGTCTTTCCACAAAGAAAACAAACGACATCCTTGAACTTGCAAGCAGGTGCACTGTGAGTAGTGTTACCACAACGGTAGCAAGTTTGTGTCCTAGAGACAGAAGAATTAGGGTGGCGAGGTTTAGGCTGATTTGGGGACGGCCTTTTTGGGTGTCGGGTGATAGCAGAGTGGAATATTTCCTCTCCCTGGCTTGCAGGAGTTTCAGGTGGTGCCTTCAGTAGGGTGGCGTCCCGTGTAGCCAACTCCATGACCGTAGCAAGGTCAGTGGCTTTCGGCAGTCAAGTCGGGTTCTGTGAGTAAACATTTCTGTATGGCTGGGTCGCAGAGTCCCATGACAAGCATGTCACGGAGAGCCGTCTGCAGGTAGTCTCCAAACTGACAAGTGGCAGCTAGTTAACGTAAAGCAATGATATAAGTCTTTATGTCCTCCCCGGCATGCTGCCTTCTACTGTAGAATTTAAACCGCTCAGCAATCTCTAATGGCTTTGAGTTGTAGTGCTCATGTAGCTTTTGAATTAACTCAGGCAGGGGCTTAGAGGCTGGCTTGTCTGGAGAAATTAGGTCTCTGAGAGTGCCATATGCAGCTTGACCCAATGTTGTGAGGAAAACTGCAACTTTCTTTTCTGCAGCCACACTATTTGCTTCCATATACTGCTCCAGCCTCTCCACCCAGGAGCTCCATGATTCAGCAGCAGGATCAAATGGTTGAATAAACCCTATGAAGGCCACTGTTATGTCCCTTAGACACGGGGTCTCTCAGGGTACTGCTAGCAATGCTTCCAGTATCTGCTCAGCAAGTTACACACAGGCCGGATCAACTTCTTAACCATGGAAGGGTTTATTACTCACTCAGAACATGATGACTTGTTACATGGAGGAGTCTTAATACAACAGGCTTCTGTCATTACCAGATCTATGCATCCATGCTGCTGCTGCTTCCAGTCTCACACACACACACACTTACTGCCTGGTACAGCCCCTCCCCCAGCATGCATCAGGAGAAAAGGGTGAAGGGTCACAGTGTTCCAGCACAAACATCACAAGTAGCAATTAAAGGAAAGGTGCAAAACTGATCGCATCGTTCAACCCTAGAGGGGTTAGAGCCTTTAAACGTTGGATCCATCTAGTTTCACATTGTAGAACCAATTTATCAAAGTCTTCCCCTCTGGGATCGTCTCATACATGATCTCATAAAATGGAACTCATGGCTAGTGTATTATAGTTGTGTTTTAAGCCTATATGGCATCCAATTGGGGTGTTTAACTTTGGTACATGGTATACATGGACATGGATGTGTTTATGAAAGGGATGTTTAGTCTTTCCCACGTAAAATGCACCACAACTGTAGGTCATGAGATGTTTACGTGGTACAGGGGCTGAAATCTTTCCCCGTTGGGCAATCTACATGTCTCACATTCCCTAATGTATGGGCACTCGGGGCAATCTCCACATTTATAGGTACCCAGAGGACCCTCCTGTATCGCTGAAAGTTGTGTGGAATTACTGTGGACTAGTTTATCTCTTAAAGACCTACTGCGTCTAAACACTATTTCCGGACTCGGTTTAACATATTTCCCTACGATATCATCGGTGCTCAGAAGATACCAGAATTTTTTAACTGTTTGTCTAATTATACTGTGATGATAAGTATAGGTAGTAATAAATTTAACAGTGTCACTCATTAATGTATCCCAAACTTTTCGTTTGACAAGAAGTTCCAAATGTAGACGACCGCATGCTTTATACATGGCACCCCTGTGCCTTGTATAATTGAACTGTGAGGAATATCTGGGTACATGTTTCAGTCTTTGGGGAGAAGTTATGGCATGATGTATGGAAATGTTTTATATCGATATGATTATTTATTTAGGATCAATTTTGTCACTTTATTTAGATGGCAGCAATCCAAGTCTGCTAGCTCCTGATGAAGAGGACCATGTTCATGCAACGCGTTGGAAAGACTCAATATATAAATCACTACAGTGGTTGGAAATGACTGTTTTATAACTGTATTTTATTACAAACTTGCTATTAGATGTTTAACCACTTCGCGCCCAAGGACGTCCATGGACGTCCTTGACTTTGAGCCGGGATATCTGAATGATGCCTGCAGCTACAGGCATCATTCAGATATCGTTTTTTAGAGCCGGCGATTCTCTGTACCATAAGAACAATCATAGCGGCTGTTCTGCCGCTTGATCGTTCTTACAGGCGGCGAGAGGGGACGTCCCCCCCTCCCGCCGCCCTCCGGTGCTTCTACCGACTCACCTGAGCGATCGGCGAGTCGGTGACAGGATCCGCCGGCCCCGGCTTCTTACAATAGAGATTTCCGGCGGACCAGATGGTCGCCGGAGTCTCTATGATCGTTCGGAGGCCGGGCGCGATGTTATGATGTCACGGCCGGCCTCTGCATTCAAAAAAACGGCGCCGCTTCGGCTAGGAAGCGGTGATCGTTTTTTTATTTTTTTTATTTCAGGCTTTCCAGCCTAGAGGTGAGATGTGGGGTCTTATTGACCCCATATCTCACTGTAAAGAGGACCTGTCATGCTTATTCCTATTACAAGGGATGTTTACATTCCTTGTAATAGGAATAAAAGTGATCTTTTTTTTTTTTTTTTTTTCTAACTGTCAAAGTAAAAAGTTAAGTGTAAAATGAACAATAAATAAAAAAAAATAATTGTAAAGCATCCCTGTCCCCGGTAGCTCGTACGCAGAAGCGAACGCATACGTAAGTCCCGCCCACATATTAAAACGGTGTTCAGAACACACATGTGAGGTATCGTAGCGAACGTTAGAGCGAGAGCAATAATTCTAGCCCTAGACCTCCTCTGTAACTCAAAACATGTAACCAATAAAAAAAATTAAAGCGTCACCCATGAGGATTTTTAAGTACCGAAGTTTGGCGCCATTCCACAAGCGTGTAAAATTTTGAAGGGTGACATGTTAGGTATCTATTTACTCGGCGTAACTTCATCTTTCACATTATGCAAAAAAATTGGGCTAACTTTAATGTTTTAATATTTTTTAATTCATGAAACCGTTTTTTTTCCCAAAAAAATGCGTTTGAAAAATTATTGCGCAAATACAGTGCGAGATAAAAAGTTGCAATGACCGCCATTGTATTCTCTAGGGTCTTTGCTAAAAAAACATATATATATATTGTTTGGGGGTTATATGTAATTTTCTAGCAAAAAAATTTGGCTTTTTACATGTAGGAGCGAAGTGTCAGAATTGGCCCGGGTGCGAAGTGGTTAATTTTAAAAGAAATTAAATAAAATGTTATGAATTTTGCTAAAACGCTATGCCTCAAAAGTCCTACAATTTTTACTAAAGTCATAGTTTCGATATACCAGATTTAGGGATGTGGCATGCAAATTTAATTATCTTAGTTCGAATTACTTTTTGTATACTTTGTTGGAAATTATTGTTTCTATGGTGTCTGTTTTCAGGGTCATCCAGATGGGACCCCTAGAAACCCAAATTACTCAGCTGAATAGTGTTAGTTTCGTGAGCCATCTGTAGGGATGAGGCAAGTTCCATATGTACCTTTTTAATGTCCTCAGTTATCTCTGTGAAATGTTTGAAGTCCTTACAGTGGTCATTGATACCCTTAATATAGGTGTGTTCTTTGTTATAAAACATTACCTCCAGCTCTTGCTTGGTGGTTAGGAGAGGCATGTAAGATTTAAATACTAGTTTAAAAGAGCGAGGGATATCAGTAACTGAATCAGCTTCAGAAGAAGGGAATCTCGGAAACTCACCACTATAATGAGAGAGGCTGGTGTTTTAACACAGAAGCTCAGGTAGACCTCGGGGTGAGTGGAGTGGCCTTGTTTAGATGGCAGCATCTTGGAAGTGACGTTTGATTGGGTACAGAAGTAGCTGATAGCCTTGGATTGTGAGGTAGCAGTAGTTAACCCAGATGACCCCTGTGACCCTCTAAGCGTACATCGAGCCATGGGTACAAGCAGGATGGTCAGCAGTAAGGTTGTCTTCCTTGAAATACATGGGTCAAGGACAGGAGCTCCAAAGATGACTTCTTTATGCAGCCATGGACAGACCATGCCTCCAACATGCTGTGCACTAAAAAGGTGTTGTTGTTGTTGTTGTGCAATGCTGTGGGGGCACATTGCCTGCTTCAGTAACATTGCATTGGGGTGAGATTTAAAATTAATGGCAGTAACACGCCAATGTCTTGGCTAATTCAAACTAAAAAATAAGATGCATAAACAGGGGTGACCATCACTGGAAAAATACAATACCTCAATATGTTTAGTAAATCCATGAATATAGGCAGCTGAAGTTACATTATCTTTTTCTATAAAGGAACTTGGTCCTCCCCACTCCAGAGGTTCTTTACTAGTCCAATCGTGTGATGGCATGCAATGGCCCATTGGGGGGGGGGTCCAGTGGAGGGTGGGAGGAAGCTTAATTGCATACATAAACAATCTATATGTCTGTTGAGTTCCACTTTACCATACTTTTACCATACTCTGAACAGGCATTAAAATAAATAAAATAGGACCTCACTGAATTCTGTAGCTGAAGGGCACTATGTGTAATTCATCCTTAAAGTTTACAAAATAGATTGTAAAGTCACTTTCTAACAGCTTACAGCACCCAATGTTGTACGGGAGTGTATAATGTAGATAGAGCGACTCCTATTGTACTTCTTATAGCCACCACAAGATGCTCCATTCTGGTGGCAAAGACTGCTTGTAAATTGGGCAGCTATTGCAATAGCAGTCCTTTAATGTGGTACTCCACCATAGATTGCCTGGCAGTCATGCCCTGCGAGTCATTAGCGACCTTGAAAGATGTATAAGTAGGATTGGTGGGAGGGAGGTGGCTGCTGGCTGGCAAGCTAGTTTAGGAAGTGTACCAACCCGTTCTCCTACGAGCCACACAGGAAAAGGGGGAAGTATATGGATTTCCCCAACCTGGGGAGGTTAAGACCAATTGCATTCCTCCCAGTCCTGCCAGGACTATTTTCTACCAACTTCTAGGGTACAGGTCTCTCCTCCCTTCTCAACCCTGTACTTTGGAAAATGCTATACCATTGTACAAGTATTGTGTAACCATTACACAGTATGACCGATTAATCACTTATCATTCTTAAAGTGGTTGTAAAGGCTAAAGGTTTTTTACCTTCATGCTTTGTATGTGTAGCTCCCAGGGTGGGTTTTGCATTTCCCTCTTTACTCTTCCCATGCGGCTACGCCGGATCCACACTTTGTTAAGTATGAAAATCCACTGTTTAATTACCTTTTGGGTCTGCAGCGAGTTACCTCCCACGAGTGGATCCTTCAGCTCCGTTGTCTAGGTACACCAGTGTATTCAGGAATAAGGCCAATGTCCACACACGAGTAAAACCTAATCAGCAAGGCTTTATTCTTTTTGTTACTTTTGAGTCAACTTGAAGAAAGCAAAGGCAGGACAGTTGAAGATGTAGGAGAAGGTTCAGGCACGCAACACTTAGATCCCATATATATATATATATTCGTCGCCACTAAAGCCTGAGTGGGTATTGCTCACCCGGATAGTTCCTATAAGAGCAGTCCTAGCAGTCGGGATGGAGCACGGATGTCAGAGATGATGGATCCCCCTTTAGGCAGGCCTCCAGGCCTCTCCCCGAGACAACAGTACCGTCGCTATCTCCGCTGGGACTGATCTTCCCCTGGAACTCCTTTCCTAAAAATGGGCCCCCTTACAAACGGGCAGCCTGGGGTCCTTCTCCGAAACTTAGACTCTTGTTAGGAGAGCTGGGCCTACGATGCAGCAGCAGAGCCTCGGGCTAAAGGTGCCCGAGGCCTAAACACACCCGCGCACCTCGTGCCATGCGGGCCACGAGGCACGATCACTGGACCAGAGGTCCCCCCTGAACGCCTTGGGGTCCCCCTGGAATTGCCTCACGCCAAATGGTGTCTGCCCCTTTTGTACCCTCTCCCAGCATGCACAGCGGGTAGACCACGCCCACTGCATGGCTGCCGAGAGAGGACACCCAAGGTGCTGTGATACCCCCGTGATCCAGCCTGTGCCGGCGGTGATAGTGCCACCTGCAGGCAAAGTAGAATAACACTGCCGGGCAGTATCACACCCAGAGCAGAGCAAACAATTTGAACTATAATTGGTCTGAGCCCAACTACTGGCTCAGACTGCCCCTAAATTTCCATATAGCGCCCCCAAATATTGGGGGGGGGGGCGCTACATATGCATGAAAGGAAAAACCTTCAGTGTGTAGATCTCTCCTCAGCCCCTCTAATACTTATGCAAGCCCAATCCAGCGATGTGCACGAGAGCAGCTGCTCTCCTTGGTCTCTAATTGGCTGAGAAACAACAGAGGGAGCCATTGGCCCCTGCTGCTGTCAATCACAGCCAGTGAGAAGGGAGCTGGGGGGGGGGCAGGGCCGAGCTGTGCTTTGTGTGTCTTATGGACACGCAAGAGTGCACACAGAAAGCAGCTTGTGCTGGGTGCACAGGCCCGGAGGACCGGCGTAGGAACCCAAGGAGGGTCAAGGCTTCCTGTGCAAAACCATTGCACAAAGCAAGTATGACTTTTTTTTTTCTTTAAAGCTGAACATTTATTATCACTTTAGGTACATTTTCTCTTATTCAGGGGCCTAGTGTGGACCCTTGTGTTTATTATGCACCAATAGGGGACTACCCATGGCCAGGAGCTTGCACCTAGGGACAGAGTGGGAAATAATTTGCAGGTCTAAGCAGGGTTGAATAAGGTGACCCTGAATTCTGATGAGACCAGGATGGACCACCTCCGGGTCTCCCAGAAGTGAAGTAAATGTGTTTCCACTCCATTATTTGAGGAGTTGATGGGAGCCCATGCTATGGAAGCCCAGTGTGCCGCGAGGAAGTCTTACTAAGCACTGAAAGTTAATTGGGTCTGCATGTATCTGAATGTGGGTCTGCCCACTACACACCATTTTTATTTTATTTTAGAAGGCTGACTGCCAAGTTTCTGCTCTCCATAGAAATATTTTCTGAATATTTTCAGTGTCTTTGTTGTGAACATTTGAATTTCTCCACAATGCCTACAGCTACAGAAGTCAGGGTTTGTTTTAAATAGCTTGTTCACAATTTGAAAATATTTAAATGTGCATCGGATAGGGCTGGACACAGGTTCGCTTTCACTAACCTTTGCGCTCAATGCTGCTCCATTTGGCTGCTAAGAGCAAATGAGAACTAGACCCTTGTACTCGTCAAAGTGTCAGTAAGGGAAGCGAGTCACATGCTCCTCCAATCAAAGAAGTAGTGGGAAGGAAATTTTTTTATTTTTTACTCACCGAAAAATCCTTTTCTCTGAGTCCATGGACCGACACAGCTTCTCTATTGACAAAGTGGGTATTATCCGTTAATTAGGAGTGACTAGGCAGAAAAACTTGTAAAAAGTGTTGCATCACACCTTCTACAGTACCGCCCAGGGGGCGGACCCCCCGGGTATATCCTCTCAGTCTGCATATCGCAGATCAGTTTGTCAAAAAGCAGTACAAACTTAAAAGGAGGGGTGGGTGCTGTGTCGGTCCATGGACTCAGAGAAAAGGATTTTACGGTGAGTAAAAAATCCTATTTACTCTTTCGTCCATGGACCGACACAGCTTCTCTATTGACAAAGTGGGACGTCCCAAAGCAGTGTCAGAGAAAAAACGAGGGGTGGTAACAGCATAAAATAAACTTCACCCCAAACACAAAACAGCACTCCAACGGAGGAGCTGCAACTCTAAACAGCCGCTTGTAAAACCTTGCGGCCGAAAAGAGGCATCCGAAGATGCACCTACATCAACTTTGTAGAATTTTGTGAAAGTGTGAGCGGACGACCAAGTCGCCGCTTTACATAATTGGGAAACAGACGCTTGATGTCAGAAAGCCCAAGAGGCACCTCTTGCCCTGGTCGAATGTGCCGTGACCGGAAAGGGGGGCGCTTGACCCTTTAAGGCGTAATCCTGGATTACTCTCTGTCGGATCGACCTAGAGATGGTGGCCGACGAGACTGCTTGGCCTTTCTTGGGACCAGCCACCGAAACAAACAGTGAATCTGATTTCCTGGAACAGGGAAGTAACAGATAGGTATACTCTCAAAGCTCGGACAACGTCAAAGGAATGCAACGCCGACTCCTTAGGATTCGACGGCTGAGGACACAGGGATGGAAGTACAATGTCTTCATTGAGATGAAAAGCCTAAACGACTTTTGAAAGGAAGGCTGCGGCAGCAGCACCACCTTATCCTTGTGGAAAACCAAATAGGGAGCCTTGCAGGACAAGGCTGCTAGCTCAGAGACTTGTCTAACTGACGTAACAGCCACCAAAAAGACCACTTTCTGAGAAAGTGTCAACAGGGGAATATCTCTAATATTCTCAAACGGTGCCTTCTGAAGCACCGAGAGGACCAGGTTCAAGTCCCACGGAGGTAACGGGGGACGGACCGGAGGGGCCACATGTCAAACCCCCTGCACAAATGTACTCACAAGAGAGTGAGTCGCCAGGGGTCACTGAAAAAAAGACAGCCAGGGCAGATATCTGTCCCTTAATCGTACTTAGGGCAAGCCTTTGGTCCACCCCATGCTGTAAAAACAACAGGATTCTGGAGTATGGGACCTTGCAATAGCAGGTCCTTCCGTAGTGGTAGGCGCCAGGGGACATCTGCTACCAGACGTACTAGATCGGCGTACCAAGGACGCTGAGGCCAATCTGGAGCGATTAGGATCATTGGAATTCCCTCTGCCTCCACTCTGCGGAGCAGAAGAGGAAGAAGCCTTAAGGGAGGGAAGGCATAGATTAGCCGATACTGACCCCACGATGCTACCAACGCGTCCGTTGCGTCTGCCCATGGGTCTCTTGACTGGGCCACAAACCTCAATACCTTCCGATTGAGTCGGGAAGCCAGAAGATCTATGTCTGGTGTGCCCCATCTTTGGCAGAGGAGTTGGAACACCACCGGGTGTAAGGACCATTCTCCCTGGTCCAGCATCTGGCGGCTCAGGTAGTCCGCCTGCCAGTTTTCCACACCCGGAATGTACACGGCCGATAGTGCCGGTACGCTCTTCTCTGCCGACTTCAGGATGCGAGCAACCTCCGAGCTGCAGCTGAGCTTCTTGTTCCTCCTTGATGATTGACATATGCCACCGCTGTGGCGTTGTCTGACTGGATCCTGACTGGACGCCCTTGCAGCCTCTGAGACCATTTGAAGAGGCACAGCTTGATCGCCCGGATCTCCAGGACATTGATCGGCAGGAGGGCTTCCCTCTGGGGTCCAGTGACCTTGCGCCGACTGGACACCCCAGACTCCCCCCCAACCTGTAAGGCTGGCGTCCGTCGTGATCACTATCCAGTAAACCGGAAGAAATTAGAGCCGGTGCTGTCAGCCACCATACCAGGGATCTCCTGACTAGGTGGCTCACTCAGATTTGATAATCCAGCGATGAAGGGCATCTGTTCCATCTGGACAGAACTTCCTTCTGTAACACTCGAGTGTGGTATTGAGCATATGGGACCGCCTCGAAGGAGGCTACCATGAGGCCCAACACTCGCATGCAAAAACGGAGTGACGACCAATTCCTGGAAGTCAGCTGCCGTACTGCAGCCCGGAGGGTCTGCAACTTCTCCACAGGGAGGAATACCTTTGCCTCTGAGGAATCCAGAATCAACCCCAGGTACACTAGGCGTTGAGTGGGCACCAATACTGACTTTTGCGTGTTTAGTATCCAGCCACAGTCTCGAAGAGTCTGACAGGTAATGGACACGCTTACCTCTAATTCTGATCTTGAAGGGGCCTTCAGCAGAAGGTCGTCCAAGTAACCTGTGATAGCGATACCCCGCTGTCTTAGAAGTGCCAGAATCGGAGCAAGCACCTTGGTGAAAGTCCTGGGTGCTGAGGCAAGGCCAAACGGGAGGGCCACAAACTGGTAGTGGTTCTTCCCGATAGCAAATCGCAGAAACCTCTGGTGTCTGGAGTATATGGGGACATGCAGGTATGCGTCCTTGATGTCCAAGGAGGCCAGAAAGTTCAACGGATGGAGAGCCGTGACTACAGATCGAACAGACTCCATCCGAAATCTTTGTACTTTCACAAAGCAATTGAGGGCTCTGAGATCCAAGATTGGCCGAACCCCCTCCTTCTTCGGCACAATGAACAGATTTGAGTAAAAACCCTGACCCCGTTCCTGTTCTGGAACTGGAATAACTACCCCGCGTTCCAGTAGACCCTGGACCGCCCCATACAGGGCCTCCCGACGGGTCGGTAGTAGCTGGAGATTGGAGGTGATGAATCTGTCCGGTGGACAAGAGAGAAATTCTATCTTGTAGCCTGAGGAGATTACTTCGCAAACCCACCTGTCGGAGACTAGAGCAGTCCACTGAGTCGCGAATTTGCGAAGACGTCCCCCCACCCGAGAGCTGGGTGGGGGCGGACCTTCATGCGGACGCAGCTTTGTACGCAGGCTTGTTGGGTCTGCGGGACCAAGGACGCTTTTGTCCTTGGGCAGGCGCTTTATCGGCCTGGGGTCTTTTCCCTGTCGCCCTAAGGGGGCGAAAAAAATGCTTGCGTGCAGTAAAGGACGGCCCTTGCCCTTGGCGTGGCCCCTTACCCTTGCTAGTTTGGGGAAGCAAAGTGCTTTTACCTCCTGTGGCATCCTTGATGATGTCATCCAGAGAAGCCCCAAAAAGTCTGTCACCCTTAAAAGGCAGATCCAACAGGGCTTTCTTGGAAGTCTGGTCCGCAGACCAGCCTTTTAGCCAGATCAGGCGGCGTATTGCTACTGCATAAACCGAAGCTTTAGACAGCAGGGGAATAGTATCCATGTCTGACTCGCAGACAAACCTAAGGCCCTGGACCAACAGGTCGGCCAATGTTATTTCATCAGGAGGAGCATCTCGCTCCCTAACCCCTGGAGTAGCAATCTTGCCCATTCAGTAAGTGTGTGAGACACTAGGGCCCCCGCCAATGCTGGGCGTACTGCCGAGCCTACCACTGAGTATAGGTAGCAAGCGAGTGCTTCAGCCTTCTTATCCACAGGGTCCTTGAAAACAGGAGCCCCTTCTACAGGAATTGTGGTGGCTCTATTAAGTCTGGACACCGGAGGGTCCACTATAGGGGGAGAGGTCCATTTCTTCAGAAAACTCTCCTCAAAAGGGGTACCGTACCGTAAACCTCTTTGGGGCTGTAAAGACCCTCAGTGGGTTCTCCCATTCCTTGTATAAGAGTTTATCAAAAGACACACAAGGGAACACCTTAGCAGTGCGGGCAGGTCTATGAAACCCAAGTGGACCGGAGTCTCTGCTGCTTCTGCAGCATTTTCCAACTTTAGCGTATCCCACACTGCAGTAATAAGGTCAGATACCAAAGCCGTCTCGCGTACTGACCTGGACTTGGAGTCATTCTCACTGTCCGGTCACGGTCTGCAGTCTCTGATGCGTCAGAATCTGGGCCCTGAGCCGTAGCTGGACCTGGTTCTGCATCAGAATTATCCCCAGAAGCTTGCAGGGGATGGGGCGTTTACTACCCCCTGTATTCCCATGTGCTGCTTCCACCCTGGCAGCAAACACCTCTAGGATTGCCGTCATAGCGTTCATAGACACCTCAGGGGCACCAGCTGCTAAATCTGGTGTTTCAGGGGAGAAGACATCTGGCTCAGATGCCATGCTGACCACACGCTGACACTCACAGGGCTCCAGGCAAGATATCAATCGGCCACCCTCCTGCACTCCAGAGATGCTGGGTTACCCAGAGGATTCACCACCCTGGACCGGTACTGCTATGCTGCCATGTGCTGCGCCTGTGATGCTGTCCCACTGCTGCTGTGTCAATCTGCTTCTTTTATCAGCACTTCCTGTGTGAATTTTCGCACCAGTGTAATGCACCCTAGAGGCCGGAGGCTCTCGCAAAATGGTTGCCAAAAACGTCTGTATGGAAGATAATGTGGGCTCTAAGAAAATGGCCGCCGACCGAAGATAGAGGTCAAGCAGCCATAGCCCACAAAAAGACAGCATGGAGGAGGAAGCACACACACACACACACAGGTAAGCAGAAATGACATTTCTTTTAAATGTTAGTTACAGCCAGCCCCGCTCTAGTGGAACCCCTTAGGTGACCCCCAGCACCCAGCACATTTAGCTAGAAGCCCAGGGAGGAGGGAAAGGCAGGGAGAGAGGGAAGAAAGGGGCCACAACCACTTACTTGATCTCTCTAGGAATGTCCAGCTAAATCACCCAACCGAGGCAGGGGAGTTTTACTTACCTATCCTGCATGTAGTATGCTGGAAGACATTCCAAACAGATCATCGTCCGTGCACGGAAGGTGACTGTTGGCCAGGCATGCTGTGATTGGACCCAAAAGGGACGATCATATGTATGCCCTGGAGCGTGACGCTCACCGGACAGGCTGCTGCGACTCGGCCGTAAGGTCAGCCGAAGCTGTGCGGTCCGATGCAAGCCTTGGAGCGTAAGCTCACCGGCCAGGCTGCTGCGACTTGGCCGTAAGGTCAGCCGAAGCTGAGCGGTCCGATGCAGGCCCTGGAGCGTAGGCTCACCGGCCACCCGTGGAGCGACGGGCATGTCGTGGAAAACCCAGCGCGTAGCTAGGGTCGGCACACGCTCGATGGCCGAAACTGGGGAGACTACCAGGATCGAGGATCCAGCTTGTCACCCAGTCGGCAGTTGATCGAAGATCGCAGGAAACAACATATGTAGCAATATATATATATATATATATATATATATATATATATATATATATATATATATATATATATCTTTTTTCCCCGGACCAATGGGCCCCAAGGGAGCCAGGTCCTACTCCTTGCTAGACAGAAAAAAACTGATCTGCGATATGCAGACTGAGAGGATATACCCGGGGGGTCCACCCCCTGGGCGGGACTGTAGAAGGTGTGATGCAACACTTTTTACAAGTTTTTCTGCCTAGTCACTCCTAATTAACGGATAATACCCACTTTGTCAATAGAGAAGCTGTGTCGGTCCATGGACGAAAGAGTAACTAATACGTGCCACGAGATGACTTCTACAGGGGGATGAGGAACAGGGGACCTACTCATTACACAGTGGTTTATGCAGCTGACAATAGCATCTTAAAAATAAATTTGGATAAAATAAATCTTTATATCGTTTGGGAAACTCTGATTTCGAGGGCCCATTAATGGTTTTGCTCTGGCACCCTATAACACAAATGTAAGGCTCTGGCTGCTGATATGTGTGTGCTTTAGTATATACAGTACTTTACATCCCGCAAACAAATGAAATTCTAACTGAATGTGGTTTTCATTTCGGAAAAATCATACATATTGTAATGTGCATTTTCTAGGCACAAACAAACCTATTTAATGCATCTGAAATTCCATTTAAGGAGCAAGTCTGGATGAAAACCCAAGGGTTTTCCTTCAAAAAGTTGACTGATCAAATGCAACAATGAACGATTTTTTTTTTTAGAATTTCCGTATGAACAAAAATCTTATTTCTACACATTTTTATTTTCAACAAGGCTGAACTTCAGGAAAATACAAAACACACGTTTTAATTCAGCTTTGTATTCATTAATAAATCATTGCATGTAGCTTGACCTAGCAGAGTGGTTGTAAACTCAAAAACCACATTGAAGCCATTAATTTATCTACCAATGTTTGCCTTTCCTTTTGTTTTTACAATCTGATTTTAAGTGATAAAACCTGTTGATTCTGCCAGTTACTCCATGCCCACAGTGGCATTGATCTTTGGGCTCTTGTATCCTTTGCCGCAGTGCCACCACATTGCACATACTCCATATGGTGGCACTACTGCAGAGGGTACATGAGCAGAGTCTATCGCCTACAATGCATGACCCAGTTAGAAGGAGAGACCAAGCCACAGCACCCTGACTTTGCCACTAAACACTCCTACAGTCTGCCCTGCAGTTGATTGCAAAGACAGCAAAGCTCTATGAAGGAACCACTGTCAATCAATGCCATTATTTGCCCCAATCAGGGGGTGCTGCTTGTAATGTAGGCAGCTGGGAACTGGACGGGTGATGTGCTACTGGACGGGTGATGTGCTACTGGACGGGTGATGTGCTGCTGGACGGGTGATGTGCTGCTGGACGGGTGATGTGCTGCTGGACGGGTGATGTGCTGCTGGTTGGTCCTGCAGAGCTGAGAGGGAGTGAAACGGTCACAGGACCTACAAAAAAAAGAAAGGAGCATTTTTTTTACACAATTCTTTCATGTACATGCGATTTTTGAAGAGCCCGCTCTAGAGCGAGAACCCACGAGTGCCCCCACAGCAAACAGCTTTCTGTGGGGGCACTCGGCGGGGGGGAGGAAAGGGCCAGGAGCACCGGCAGAGGACTGAAGAAAAGGAAGATCAGGGCTGCTCTGTGCAAAACATTGCACAGGGCAGGTAAATATATGTAGAAAATGTCCATCTAAATAAAAGCAAGCAATAAATATAAAAAAAAAATGTTCCTGTCCACAACAGGTGTGATAACTATGTTATTTAATATGCCAACCAGTTTAAGTTGCGATTCCTTATCTGCATACTTGTTCAGCTGAGTAGCGTTGAAATTATTAAAGCTATGGGATTAGCATGACAGCCAGGGCACTAGGAATTTTTTTTTAAAGTCAGTATTGGCACCTACATATTTGCATTATGACAGGAGCACTTTAAATGGTTTATAGCCATTCCCAGATATACCAGATTCCTGAGTATTTGGGAGCAGATCTGTTGCTAGGCAGCAAACGTGCATCGCTTTTTATATATATAACTTGTGAAAGAGACCTTTCATCGACTAGTAATCAATATTTCAGTTGAATGTGACATTTACAGCGTTGGAACATCAAAGAAGAATGTCAAATGAATACTTTTTGCACTGGCCTAACATATCTGTCATGCTGCAGGACTGCAGAGGTCACATGGGGCAGAGAAGACCGATTCCAAGGCAGCAGCCCGTTTTACAAATGGGTCCCCAGCGTGCAATTCATCCTATATTTTGTTATATTAGAAAAAAATATTGTTATTGTTGAAACAACCAGTCCTCAACTTAAAAAACTGCAGATAAAAGCCTTTTAAAGTGGTTGTAAACCCACTTTGACAACATGTACCTACAGGTAATCCTAGATTAAGGCTTACCTGTAGGTGCAAGAAATATCTCCTTAACCTACACGGTTAAGGAGATATTTGCATTTAAAATCGGCGCCGCTGACATCACGCGCATGCGCACTAGTGGGCCGGCTTAGTAGCCGGATTTCTGAATGGAGTTAGCCGTCCCGAGCGCGCATGCGTGCAACGTCATCGCCGCTCCTGGGCCAATAACAGCGCCGGAGCGGCGATACACGGAAGGCAGAGGGGAGCAAGATGGCATCCGCGACGGAGGTGTCTGAGCACTGCTGCGGGGGCTTCGATCTCAGGTAACTGATTCATAATGAGCTAGTATGCATACCAGCTCATTATGTCTTTGTTTTGCAGGTTGTTAAAAAAAAAAAGTAGCAGGGATTACAACCACTTTAAATGCTCTTATAACACTTTTTTTTAGCATAAATAAATGTTTATTCATGTGCCTTTGAACTTACCAGAAAAATTGACTACTCTGTGAGGTCAATTCCCTAGCAAAACCCTCCCTTGTTACATCATACCCCTCTCCTCTTCTGCAGTGGCGGATCCAGGGGGGGGGGGGCAACAGGACAATTGCCCCCCCCCCCCCCGAGACCATCTGTCACACTCACTTGCTTGCTCTGTTTTTTTTTTTTTTGCGCCTGATCTCCCGAACTTTGGGGACCCGGTGCCGGTCGGCAGTAGGACCACTGGACCCCAAACTTGGCACACATGTAGCCCAATGTCTCTTCTACAAGTGTGCAACGTTTGGTGTCTGGGGGACCTACGGCCGGGGAGCACTGATTTTTTAAATCCGGGCACCCCTTCCATAGACTCCAATGCTAAACAGTAATTTCTCCGGTGAATTTGTGGACCCGGTACCGGCCGGTCGTAGGTCCCCTGGACCCCAAATTTGGCACACATGTAGCCCCATGTCTTCTCTACAAGTGTGCAAAGTTTAGTGTCTGGGGGACTTACGGCCGTGGAGCACGGATTTTTTTAAAACCGGGCACCCCTTCCATAGACTCCAATGTTAAACGGTCATTTCTCCAGTGATTTTGCGGACCCGGTACCGGCCAGTCGTAGGTCCTCTGGACCCCAAACTTGGCACACATGTAGACCCATGTCTCCTCTATAAGTTTGAAAAGTTTGGTGTCTGGGAGAACCGATTTTTTAAAGCCGGGCACTCCTTCCATAGACTTCCATGTTAAACATCAGTCTAGGCATGGGCACAGTGAGGCATGGGCACAGTGAGGCAAGTATAAGCCTAGGACACCCTAGGCTTATACTTGAGTCAATAAGTTTTCCCAGTTTTTTGGGGTAAAATTAGGTGCCTCGGCTTATATAAAGGTCGGCTTATACTCGAGTATATACAGTACTTGTTCTGCGGCTGCCGCTGCCTCTCTGAGTCTCTCTCTCAGTTTCTCACATCAGCCGATCAGCGGCGCTAAAAGAGAGACTCGTCTAATGTAGTTACGTGGCGCACTGACACGATACCAGGAGAGGAGGAGGAGGTGGGGGGAGCCTCTTCCCTGCACTTGCTGCTAACGCCTGGGCCGCTTGGCGTCTAGCAACGAGTGACGTCAGTGAGTCACGTCAGGCCGCTCTGTGGGCAGGTGCAATAGCGTGCGGCTCCACAGACGGGTAAGAAAGCGGGCGGCTCCGCTTGCGGCACGGTTTGTTCGGGGCGGCGCGGTTCGTGGGAAGACCGTGCTGCTCAGTGTGTTGGCAGCGCAGGTGAGAGTGAGAGAGCAGGCTCAGTGTGGCAGCTGGCCAATCAGCTAGCTGGGAGCGGGGGAGCAGAGAGATGAGATCATCTCTCACCGCCCGTGCCTGCCCTGCATTCCTGCAGTGACTCTCTGCTGCCTGACTCTGGGAGTCTGGGACACAGCAAGAGACAACCAAAACTACACCTTAGCAGGCAAGTTAGTGACAATCCGCAAGGTGTGGCAGGCGACGTGGCAAGTGACAATCCGCAAATTGTGTCAGGTGACGTGGCAAATGACAATCTTCATCTGGTGGCAGGCAAGTGACAATCAGCAAGGTGTGGCAGGTGAGTGGCAAGTGACAATCCGCAAGGTGTGGCAGGTGATGTGGGAAGTGACAATCCACAAGGTGTGGCAAGTGACAATCCACAAGATGTGGCAGGTGACGTGGCAAGTGACAATCCGCAGCGTGTGGCAAGTGACACGCTCAGGGCTCCCACTAATTGCAGGCGACGGTGGCAAGTGACACACTCAGGGCTCCCACTGATTCTGCATTGAACTATTTAATTTCATATTACAATGTACTAATAGAAATAATGCGCTTCAATCATCCTGACACCATAACAACCATGGTGCCGGGATGATTGAAGCGCCGACACCAACCATTTCCCCGATAAATTTCCCACAAAAAAATCATTTTTTGGCAGTGCCCCTCCCGAGAAAAGACTCTGGATCCGCCCCTGCTCTTCTGGGAGTGTCTAGTTATTCTCTGTGCTGGCCCAGCTCCTTCGCCCCTTACTAAATAACTTGTTGGGGGAGGACCGAAAACAAAAAAACTATAGAGCAGCTTTTCTGCAGCAGGGTTTCTCTGGAAGCCTGGGGATCCTCCAAAGGCTGAACCTTTGCTCACACTGATGTACACAAGTGCAATACGTTACTTCTAAAACAGACCACCGCCACCAATGTAAGGGATCACAATCATTTTTACGCTTTCATTTTCAGCTTTCGTCTCTCAGGGTCACAGGTCTGGACGTAGTTTTAAAGGGGGTACAAAATAGGAGTTCAAAACTTCACCCCCTTACCATTTTCTTCTCTCAAAACCAACCAAAAACTGCTCAAGGACAGTGAGGCCTCGTACACACGGCCGAGATTCTCGTTGAGAAAAACATGTCGTTTTTTTCGACGAGATTCTTGGACAAGAAACTTGTCCCGGCCGAGTGTACACACGCTCGTTTCAAAGAACCCGCGGTTCTTTGAAAGGAGTGTACGCGGTGACGTCATCGACTACGTCGAGCATGCGCTCGTCACATTCGATGCCGTCGCCGCCATCTTGGTACACCCTACGTATGCCTAGGAAGCTACCGCGCATGCGTCAAATTCATTTCGAACATGCGCGGGCTTCCGGGCGGACAGGTAAGTGTACACACACTCACTTTTCTCGTCGAGAAACACGCCGAGGAGAATCTCGACGAGAAAATAGAGAGCAGGTTCTCTATTTTCTCGTCGAGGTTTCTTGTCGGTTTTCTCGACGAGAAACACGCTAGCAGCGTACACACGACCGATTTACTCGGCAAGACCTCTCTGCCAGCAAGTTTCTTGCTGGTTCTTGCCGAGAAAATCGGTCGTGTGTACGAGGCCTCAGACTTGCAGAATGCTCTGAACCAGCTTTTGTCTCAAGGAGTTGTTATAGTACCTCTACAAGACAAGTTCAAAGGAGTCTATTGAAACCTGTTCATGGGACCAAAGCCTAGCTGAGGTATTGATCCTATTCTGGACCTAAAATCGCTGCTCAAATACCTTAAAGTGGATGTAAACCCGAATAATGAAATTTGAGCTAGGCAGATATATCTGCAGTGTTCTCTTATCTCCCTTTAAAGCCCTTAGTCCTGTGGCTTTTTCCTGCTCTGTTCTTCGGTTATCAGCATGATAACTTGACAAGTTCTCTGCCAACTGTGAAAAAAAACAGCCTGAAATTTGTGTCAGGGTGGGTGCTATAAATAGATTAGCAGAAAGCTGGTCAATTCACAGGACAGCTCTGCAAGTCTCTGGCTATGAGGAGAGGGGGGCGTGTGCCTTTCCTCCAATCAGCTGTCTCACAGTGTATGGCAAGGCTCCCCTCCCCCTGCTGGAACAGGAAGAGAAAGTTCTAACAGGTCATGCACTTTAACAGTATATAAAGCTGAAGACAGCAGATATACGTGTAAAACTTATGTAGGGAGATTTGTTTCATCTCTGTGTATCATCTGAGGCTGTTCACTTCACTGGGTATATGTGATAGTTTACGTCCACTTTAAAATTCTAAAACTTCACATGGAATCCACAAGGTTGGTAATTGGCTCCCCAAGAGAGAATATCTGGTATCCATAGAGCTCCAAGAAGCCAATCTGCATATTCTTAATTATCCACCTCATCAACGCTTCCTGTGCTTTGCAGTGGAAGGCAGACAATTACAGTTTGTCGCACTGCACTTCATCCTATCCTCTGCTTTCGGAGTACTGCTTATTTTCCTTCTCAGAACTCAAGGCATCCACAGCAAAGGTTATCTCTATACCAGCGTTTCTCAACTCCAGTCCCCAAGGCGCCCCAACAGGTCATGTTTTCAGGCTTTGCATTATTTTGCACTGGTGATTTGACCAGTTTCACTGCCTTAGTAATTACCACAGTTGTTTCATCTGAGGGAAATCCCCAAAACACGAACTGTTGGGGCGCTTTGAGGACTGAAGTTGAAAAACACTGACCTATACAACCTTCTCCAAAAGGACTTATCACCTATACAGCTGTCTACAGGACAAATCAGATGCTCCAGGCCATTGGTTGATCAGTTTCCAAAAATCTGTTATCAAGCCCTCTCTGCGCCTGGAACAGTCTGGTCCTGAACCTTCCTTCCAGAAGAGAAAATTCCCACGCTCGAAATTTGTGATCAAATGCACACCCCCACAATGGAATTGTTCATGAGAGTTCTTCAAGGGAACCTCCATCAAGGCTATACCATTCACCTATTTTCATTCAAGACCCCTTCAACACAACACCTTGTCAACCTAGAAAAAACATGCTCCTTCTCTCAACCTACCCATGCTGCTGTCCAGCCATGCAAAAAATTCCCTAACTTGGTGGATCTCCAGTCCAGCCGTAAGGAAAGAAAATACTGCAAAGTGATAACAGATGTCAGTCTGGGAAGGAGTGTTCTAGTTCTCAAAAGTTCAGAGAACATCGTCACCCACGGAAGCCAAGCTCCCCGTCAACATCCTGGTGCTCAGAGCAATTCGAATGTCTCTCCAACACTGGACCCCTTTCTGTGAGGACACCCAATTGGGGGGGGGGAATCAGACAGTGCTTTGGCTGTGGTATAAATCATCACCCATCAAGGGGGCATCAGGAGTCATGATGCCTTTAAGGAAGCAAGTCAGTTAATCTCATGGATTAAAAGTCATTGTCCAATGACCTCTGCAATCTACATCCCAGGAATGGACAACAGAAAAGCAGACTACCTCAGCCGCCACCTCCTGGATCAAGGGAAAAGGGCCTTCACCCAGACATCTTCAATCTGATATGTTAGAAATGGGGGACTCTGGCTATAGACATTCTAGGCCGCAAACTCAACAAACTACCACTGCTTGTGGCCAGGATCAAGGATTCTCTAGTGCTGGCTTTGGCTGCCCTGATAATTTGCTGTTCTCAGTTCAGGCTAATCTATGCCTTTCCTCAAGTACGAATTCTGTCTCGTGTCATCAAAAGCTTTGCCAGTGTCCAATCATCTGAAGGTACGACCCTATAATCCAGGGTCTATCAATACTTTACCTGTGTCCTGTACTTTACTCCTAGAGAAGGAATTTACAGACAAGTCGAAATTCCTTAGTTTTTTTCTGCTTCTTATAAAAAGGGTGACAACTCTTCATTCTGGTTTTAAAGCATGCTGCAGCATGGCCACCTGTAGGGTAGTCCTAGATAGACATGGCATTTTAAATGGAGTTTAGAGCAGAGCTTTAGGAAAAAAATAAGATAAATAACCAAAACCAGCTTTTGCTGCAATATGCCTTCTCCTCCCAACAGCATGCTTCTTGTCAGCACGATTGGAAGCCTTGTTCTGCTTCTTCCTTACACAGGATTACAAGAGGACAACCCTAGGTCAAATTAAGGCACTTACACTGCTTGCATTTAGAAATATTTTTGCTGAAGTTTTAATTACAAATGCATTTTTAACTTGTGTCTTTTATATCTGCTTGACCAACTCCACCTAACACTTTGTAAACATGAATAAAATGTGAGCATTGTACAACCCCCAGAGGTGATTGTCCCAACCCATCTAACTGCAGCTTTTGCATGAATGTAAAAAAAAAAATACTGAACACTATCAGTATAAGTAAACAGTCAATTTTTGCCAGAAATCCATTTTATACACACACATACAATATATTGTGAGGGGGTTAGCTCGGCAGCGGGTGTGTGTGACCCCCGGGATGGGCTCCCCACACAAAACAGGCCCAGCAAACGGAGGTTGTGGTTTTCAAAATCAAAAAAGGTGCGGTTTATTTTCTATTTACAGTGACAAAACACAGCAAAGCAAAAGAAACATAACCAAAATAAATCCTGGTCAAGTTGACCTCTGACTAAACATACAGGTTTCCTAACTAACAACTGGGATCAGCCTAGTGCTGTCCTAGTCCCTAAGTCCCTGGTTTAGTAAAAGTCCAAACAAATAGCCACACAGGCTTTGCCTCACCGCACAGGGGTTCACTCTCCCTAGACAGTCCACACAGGTCTGGTTCCAGGCATGAGCTAACATCTAATGAAGCTGGGAGTTCTTATAGAGGCCTAAATGAGCTGACAAGGTTCAGCTGGTCTCCTCATCTCTGTCTGCACGACGCCCCACACTCTCCCTAGAGGTATGAGTCATCCATGAGCCCACTAGCCTTATACAACTCTCCACCTAGTTGTATAAGTCGGCGTAAAGCCTGAATCTGGGCGAAATATATCTACCCCCCTGGATGCAACCAGGTGACTTTACCTTCCTGCTGTCACATACCCCCCCCTCTTGTTTTAACCTCGGGGTTGGAACACCAGCAATCAGGCATTCATGTACTCGAGACAAAGCATCCACATTCCCCATTTGAACGCCAGGGCGATGCTTTACTGTGAAGTTGAATTCCTGGAGGGCCAGGAACCACCTATTCACTCTTCTATTTGTTTCCTTGTTTTGAGCCATCCACTTTAACGGAGCGTGATCCGTAACCATGTCAAAGTGCCTACCTAGCAGGTAGTACCGAAGGGAATCTAGAGCCCACTTCACCGCTAAACACTCCTTTTCAACGGTGGCGTAATTTACCTCATGGGACTTCAACTTCCTGCTGAGGTAAATGACTGGGTGCTCTTCCCCGTTCCAGACCTGGGACAATACTGCTCCTAACCCCACATCTGACGCATCACTTTGTACGACAAAGTCTTTAGAGAAGTCGGGTGAGTACAACACTGGCTGGCTACATAAGGCTTGTTTCAAGAATTGGAATGCTGCCTCAGCCTCGGGGGTCCATTTAATCATGACCGACCCTTTCCCCTTCGTCAGGTTGGTTAGGGGCACAGCCTTAGAAGCAAAGTGGGGAATGAATCGCCGATAATACCCAGCGATTCCCAGAAAGGCTCGTACCTGCTTCTTGCTGTTGGGACGTGGCCAACTCTGGATGGCCTCGACTTTGTTGAGTTGGGGTTTTATTAGTCCCCTCCCAATGGTGTACCCAAGATATTTGGCCTCCTCCTGCCCAATGGTACACTTCTTGGGGTTAGCCGTAAACCCCGCTTCCCGAACAGAGTCCAGGACTGCTTGCACTTTTGGCAGATGTGAGGCCCAATCTGTGCTATGGACAATTACGTCATCCAGGTAAGCCGCAGCATACTTCCGATGGGGCCTCAGCATCTGGTCCATTTTCCGCTGGAATGTGGCCGGCGCATTCTGTAACCCGAACGGCATTCTTTTATATTGGAACGCCCCGTCTGGGGTTACAAATGCGGTTTTCTCTTTGGCCGACTTGGCCAGGGGGATTTGCCAATACCCTTTTGTGAGGTCAAGAGTCGTCATGTATCGAGCTGTTCCCAGCCGGTCGATCAACTCATCTATACGTGGCATGGGGTAGGTGTCAAATTTTGTAACTTTGTTCAACTGACGAAAATCGTTACAAAATCGCCAGCTCCCATCCGGTTTAGGCACCAACACGATGGGACTAGACCAATCACTTTGGGACTCCTCTATCACCCCTAAGTTCAGCATTTTCTGTACTTCCTCCCGTATTGCCTCCCGTCGAGCCTCTGGGATCCGATAGGGTTTTAACTTCACCCTTTCACCGGGCGGGGTAATGATGTCATGCTCTACCCCAGATGTTTGTCCCGGCAGCTCAGAGAATACCTCCTTGTTGCGAAGCACAAACTCCTTAACCTCCTGTTGTTGGGGTTGTGACAAGGTGGCTGCTATTCCAACCTCAGGAATCACGCAACCAGTTTGAGCTGGTGACCAAGTGTCTGCGACTAGGGACTCTCTATCCCTCCAGGCTTTCAACAGATTAACGTGATAGATCTGTTCGGGCTTTCGCCTTCCTGGTTGTCTGACCTTGTAATTCACTTCGCTCACTTTTTCCATTATCTCGTAGGGGCCTTGCCATTTGGCAAGGAATTTACTTTCAACCGTAGGGACAAGTACCAATATCCTATCCCCCGGGGAAAAGGTACGGGTCTTGGCTCCACGGTTGTACACTCTCTGCTGTGCCAACTGCGCTTGGGCCAAATGTTCCTTCACGATGGGCATTACCTGTGCAATTCGATCTTGCATCAGGGCGACATGCTCAATCACACTCCTGTAGGGAGAACTCTCACTTTCCCAAGTTTCCTTGGCAATATCCAACAGCCCTCTTGGGTGTCTCCCATACAGTAACTCAAAGGGGGAGAATCCCGTAGAGGATTGGGGCACCTCCCTAATAGCAAACATCAAATAAGGAAGTAAACAGTCCCAATCCTTTCCATCTCTATCCACCACTTTCTTCAACATTTGTTTTAGGGTTTTGTTGAATCTTTCAACCAGCCCATCGGTTTGGGGGTGATACACAGACGTACGCAATTGCGTCACTTTGAACAATTTACACAGCTCTTTCATAACCCGGGACATAAAGGGTGTACCTTGGTCCGTAAGCAGTTCTTTACAAATACCCACCCGGCTAAAAACAAGAGATAGCTCTTTGGCTATGGTTTTGGCCGAGGTATTTCGGAGAGGGATCGCTTCTGGATAACGGGTGGCATAGTCCATTATAACTAATATGTACTGGTGCCCCCTAGCGGACTTGATTATAGGACCTACCAAATCCATGGCGATCCTCTCAAACGGGACCTCAATGATGGGTAGAGGGACCAGCGGGCTACGGAAATGTGGCATCGGGGCCAACCTCTGACACACAGGGCAGGAGGAACAATAATTTTCTACGTCCTTCATCACCCCCGGCCAATAGAATCTCTGTAATACCCTCTCTCGGGTTTTCTCTGTCCCCAGATGACCTCCAAGAATGTGCCCATGGGCCAACTCCAACACCAACTTCCTGTAAGGTTTGGGCACCACAAGCTGCTCAACGGTTTCTTCTGCCCTTTTTGCCACCCGATACAGTAGGTCCTTCTCTACGCTGAAGTATGGGTAAGTGCAGGTATTATCTGGGTTCACTAACTCACCATCTATTTTCACTACGTTTTCCCGTGCCTTTATTAGGGCGGGGTCTTTCAACTGTTCTGTGGCAAAGTTTTCCCTGTGAACCTCAAGATCAGAAAACTCCACAGACGGTAGGTTTTCGTCTGAGGAGGTGGGCTCCTCTCCAGTTTCTTGAGTCTCCCCTGCCAATACTGATAAGGGAAATTCCGGAGAGTCCTCACCACTCTCAGGGGAGTTCTGGCTATCACATTCCTGGTACATAGGGGCACCAGTGAGGGGCTCAGGATCATCCCACAGTTCCCAGAACTTCGGAAAATCCCTTCCCACAATGGCGTCATGCGGTAACTGAGATACTAAGCCCACTGGATGAGAGAGGGTACCTTTGGGGGTCTCGAAACACACTGTAGTCACTGGATACTCTCGGGTGTCCCCATGCACACAAATAACAGCTACCTTGCTATTCCCAGAGACCTCTGTTTTAACTAACTCAGCCTTTATCAGGGTCACAAGGCTACCTGAATCCAGCAATACCACAACATTTCTACCATTAACACACATTTTGCATAAATGTTTCTCAGTTCCTCGAATGGCAGTGCATGCGACTGTCGCACACAGCGACTGACGTCTGCCCGTCAGAAAGTCACACTGCATGGGTTCCTCCACAACCGGGCAATTGGCTGCAATATGTCCCGCTTGCCGGCAGCGGTAGCAAACGATCCTTCTTGCCGCCTCTTGAGCCGCTGATTTCCCCGGCTGTTCTCGCCAAACTTGGGGTAGAGCTCCCACCCTCTCACTCTCTCCACCCTCACCCCTTGGAATCCTCTTATCCGCCCCTGGGGATGGTCTGGTCTTAGGGTGGAAAGTCCGAGTGTCTCTGGAAGAGGCCGTCAGGTTCTCTGTAGCCAAGTATTTCTCCACACGATCCACAAGACCATCGGCCGTCTCTGGGTCTCCATGGCTTACCCACTTTTGGATGGCAGTAGGAAGAGCTCTCAAAAACCGATCCATTACAACACGTTCCACAATCTTTGGTGCGGACAAAGTCTCTGGCTGTAGCCACTTTCTGCTCAGGTGAATGAGATCATACATTTGAGACCTGGGGGGTTTTCCAAGCTGGAAAGTCCAGTTATGCACACGCTGAGCCCGGACAGCCTGGGTGACACCCAGCCTTGCCAATATTTCAGCTTTTAGCATCGCATAGTCTTTTGCTTGGCTAGGCTCTAGGTCATAGTAAGCTTTCTGCGATTCACCAGTTAACAGAGGAGCCACCAGTCCAGCCCACTGCTCCTCAGGCCACTTTTCTCTTTCAGCGGTCCTTTCAAATGTGGTCAAAAATACCTCTGGATCATCCTCTCCAGTCATTTTTGTCAATAAACGACTCACCCCAAAGGACGCGGTATTAGTGGGACGGCTTTCCTCACTGGTCTGCGGACGTTGCTGCATTACTGCTTCCATCTGTTGTTGTAGTCTCTGCTCTTGCTTCTGCAACAGGTCTATGAAGCGGGCCTCAGATTGCTGCTGGGCTCGTTGCTGAGCCTCCAGACTCTGTTGCAAAGTTGCGTTTGTCTGCTGCTGGGCTGCAAGGCTCCTTTGCAAACCTGCATTTGTCTGCTGTTGATTGGCATTTGCTAGAGCCAGCTGCTTCAGTATCTCCTCCATGCTGGCTTAAAAAAAACTGCCACTGGTTCTCCACCAACTGTGAGGGGGTTAGCTCGGCAGCGGGTGTGTGTGACCCCCGGGATGGGCTCCCCACACAAAACAGGCCCAGCAAACGGAGGTTGTGGTTTTCAAAATCAAAAAAGGTGCGGTTTATTTTCTATTTACAGTGACAAAACACAGCAAAGCAAAAGAAACATAACCAAAATAAATCCTGGTCAAGTTGACCTCTGACTAAACATACAGGTTTCCTAACTAACAACTGGGATCAGCCTAGTGCTGTCCTAGTCCCTAAGTCCCTGGTTTAGTAAAAGTCCAAACAAATAGCCACACAGGCTTTGCCTCACCGCACAGGGGTTCACTCTCCCTAGACAGTCCACACAGGTCTGGTTCCAGGCATGAGCTAACATCTAATGAAGCTGGGAGTTCTTATAGAGGCCTAAATGAGCTGACAAGGTTCAGCTGGTCTCCTCATCTCTGTCTGCACGACGCCCCACACTCTCCCTAGAGGTATGAGTCATCCATGAGCCCACTAGCCTTATACAACTCTCCACCTAGTTGTATAAGTCGGCGTAAAGCCTGAATCTGGGCGAAATATATCTACCCCCCTGGATGCAACCAGGTGACTTTACCTTCCTGCTGTCACAATATATATATATATATATATATATATATACACACACACACACTGTATATATATATATATTGTGAGGGGGTTGGCTCGGCAGCGGGTGTGTGTGACCCCCGAGATGGGCTCCCCACACAAAAACAGGCCCAGCAAACGGAGGTTGTGGTTTTCAAAATCAAAAAGGTGCGGTTTATTTTCTATTTACAGTGACAAAACACAGCAAAGAAAAAGAAACATAAACAAAATAAATCCTGGTCAACTTGACCTCTGACTAAACATACAGGTTTCCTAACTAACAACTGGGATCAGCCTAGTGCTGTCCTAGTCCCTAAGTCCCTGGTTTTAAATGTCCAAGCAAATAGCCACACAGGCTTTGTCTCACCGCACAGGTCTGGGTCCAGGCATGAGCTAACATCTAATGAAGCTGGGAGTTCTTATAGAGGCCTAAATGAGCTGACAAGCTTCAGCTGGTCTCATCAACTCCCTGTCTGCACGACGCCCCACACTCTCCCTAGAGGTATGAGTCATCCATGAGCCCACTAGCCTTATACAACTCTCCACCTAGTTGTATAAGTCGGCGTAAAGCCTGAATCTGGGCGAAATATATCTACCCCCCTGGATGCAACCAGGTGACTTTACCTTCCTGCTGTCACATACCCCCCCTCTTGTTTTAACCTCGGGGTTGGAACACCAGCAATCAGGCATTCATGTACTCGAGACAAAGCATCCACATTCCCCATTTGAACGCCAGGGCGATGCTTTACTGTGAAGTTGAATTCCTGGAGGGCCAGGAACCACCTATTCACTCTTCTATTTGTTTCCTTGTTTTGAGCCATCCACTTTAACGGAGCGTGATCTGTAACCAAGTCAAAGTGCCTACCTAGCAGGTAGTACCGAAGGGAATCTAGAGCCCACTTCACCGCTAAACACTCCTTTTCAACGGTGGCGTAATTTACCTCATGGGACTTCAACTTCCTGCTGAGGTAAATGACTGGGTGCTCTTCCCCGTTCCAGACCTGGGACAATACTGCTCCTAACCCCACATCTGACGCATCACTTTGTACGACAAAGTCTTTAGAGAAGTCGGGTGAGTACAACACTGGCTGGCTACATAAGGCTTGTTTCAAGAATTGGAATGCTGCCTCAGCCTCGGGGGTCCATTTAATCATGACCGACCCTTTCCCCTTCGTCAGGTTGGTTAGGGGCACAGCCTTAGAAGCAAAGTGGGGAATGAATCGCCGATAATACCCAGCGATTCCCAGAAAGGCTCGTACCTGCTTCTTGCTGTTGGGACGTGGCCAACTCTGGATGGCCTCGACTTTGTTGAGTTGGGGTTTTTTTAGTCCCCTCCCAATGGTGTACCCAAGATATTTGGCCTCCTCCTGCCCAATGGTACACTTCTTGGGGTTAGCCGTAAACCCCGCTTCCCGAACAGAGTCCAGGACTGCTTGCACTTTTGGCAGATGTGAGGCCCAATCTGTGCTATGGACAATTACGTCATCCAGGTAAGCCGCAGCATACTTCCGATGGGGCCTCAGCATCTGGTCCATTTTCCGCTGGAATGTGGCCGGCGCATTCTGTAACCCGAACGGCATTCTTTTATATTGGAACGCCCCGTCTGGGGTTACAAATGCGGTTTTCTCTTTGGCCGACTTGGCCAGGGGGATTTGCCAATACCCTTTTGTGAGGTCAAGAGTCGTCATGTATCGGGCTGTTCCCAGCCGGTCGATCAACTCATCTATACGTGGCATGGGGTAGGTGTCAAATTTTGTAACTTTATTCAACTGACGAAAATCGTTACAAAATCGCCAGCTCCCATCCGGTTTAGGCACCAACACAATGGGACTAGACCAATCACTTTGGGACTCCTCTATCACCCCTAAGTTCAGCATTTTCTGTACTTCCTCCCGTATTGCCTCCCGTCGGGCCTCTGGGATCCGATAGGGTTTTAACTTCACCCTTTCACCGGGCGGGGTAATGATGTCATGCTCTACCCCAGATGTTTGTCCCGGCAGCTCAGAGAATACCTCCTTGTTGCGAAGCACAAACTCCTTAACCTCCTGTTGTTGGGGTTGTGACAAGGTGGCTGCTATTCCAACCTCAGGAATCACGCAACCAGTTTGAGCTGGTGACCAAGTGTCTGCGACTAGGGACTCTCTATCCCTCCAGGCTTTCAACAGATTAACGTGATAGATCTGTTCGGGCTTTCGCCTTCCTGGTTGTCTGACCTTGTAATTCACTTCGCTCACTTTTTCCATTATCTCGTAGGGGCCTTGCCATTTGGCAAGGAATTTACTTTCAACCGTAGGGACAAGTACCAGTATCCTATCCCCCGGGGAAAAGGTACGGGTCTTGGCTCCACGGTTGTACACTCTCTGCTGTGCTAACTGCGCTTGGGCCAAATGTTCCTTCACGATGGGCATTACCTGTGCAATTCGGTCTTGCATCAGGGCGACATGCTCAATCACACTCCTGTGGGGAGAACTCTCACTTTCCCAAGTTTCCTTGGCAATATCCAACAGCCCTCTTGGGTGTCTCCCATACAGTAACTCAAAGGGGGAGAATCCCGTAGAGGATTGGGGCACCTCCCTAATAGCAAACATCAGATAAGGAAGTAGACAGTCCCAATCCTTTCCATCTCTATCCACCACTTTCTTCAACATTTGTTTTAGGGTTTTGTTGAATCTTTCAACCAGCCCATCGGTTTGGGGGTGATACACAGATGTACGTAATTGCGTCACTTTGAACAATTTACACAGCTCCTTCATAACCCGGGACATAAAGGGTGTACCTTGGTCCGTAAGCAGTTCTTTACAAATACCCACCCGGCTAAACACAAGAGATAGCTCTTTGGCTATGGTTTTGGCCGAGGTATTTCGGAGAGGGATCGCTTCTGGATAACGGGTGGCATAGTCCATTATAACTAATATGTACTGGTGCCCCCTAGCGGACTTGATTATAGGACCTACCAAATCCATGGCGATCCTCTCAAACGGGACCTCAATGATGGGTAGAGGGACCAGCGGGCTACGGAAATGTGGCATCGGGGCCGACCTCTGACACACAGGGCAGGAGGAACAATAATTTTCTATGTCCTTCATCACCCCCGGCCAATAGAATCTCTGTAATACCCTCTCTCGGGTTTTCTCTGTCCCCAGATGACCTCCAAGAATGTGCCCATGGGCCAACTCCAACACCAACTTCCTGTAAGGTTTGGGCACCACAAGCTGCTCAACGGTTTCTTCTGCCCTTTTTGCCACCCGATACAGTAGGTCCTTCTCTACGCTGAAGTATGGGTAAGTGCAGGTATTATCTGGGTTCACTAACTCGCCATCTATTTTCACTACGTTTTCCCGTGCCTTTATTAGGGCGGGGTCTTTCAACTGTTCTGTGGCAAAGTTTTCCCTGTGAACCTCAAGATCAGAAAACTCCACAGACGGTAGGTTTTCGTCTGAGGAGGTGGGCTCCTCTCCAGTTTCTTGAGTCTCCCCTGCCAATACTGATAAGGGAAATTCCGGAGAGTCCTCACCACTCTCAGGGGAGTTCTGGCTATCACATTCCTGGTACATAGGGGCACCAGTGGGGGGCTCAGGATCATCCCACAGTTCCCAGAACTTCGGAAACTCCCTTCCCACAATGGCGTCATGCGGTAACTGAGATACTAAGCCCACTGGATGAGAGAGGGTACCTTTGGGGGTCTCGAAACACACTGTAGTCACTGGATACTCTCGGGTGTCCCCATGCACACAAATAACAGCTACCTTGCTATTCCCAGAGACCTCTGTTTTAACTAACTCAGCCTTTACAGGGTCACAAGGCTACCTGAATCCAGCAATACCACAACATTTCTACCATTAACACACATTTTGCATAAATGTTTCTCAGTTCCTCGAATGGCAGTGCATGTGACTGTCGCACACAGCGACTGACGTCTGCCCGTCAGAAAGTCACACTGCATGGGTTCCTCCACAGCCGGGCAATTGGCTGCAATATGTCCCGCTTGCCGGCAGCGGTAGCAAACGATCCTTCTTGCGGCCTCTTGAGCCGCTGATTTCCCAGGCTGTTCTCGCCAAACTTGGGGTAGAGCTCCCACCCTCTCACTCTCTCCACCCTCACCCCTTGGAATCCTCTTATCCGCCCCTGGGGATGGTCTGGTCTTAGGGTGGAAAGTCCGAGTGTCTCTGGAAGAGGCCGTCAGGTTCTCTGTAGCCAAGTATTTCTCCACACGATCCACAAGACCATCGGCCGTCTCTGGGTCTCCATGGCTTACCCACTTTTGGATGGCAGTAGGAAGAGCTCTCAAAAACCGATCCATTACAACACGTTCCACAATCTTTGGTGCGGACAAAGTCTCTGGCTGTAGCCACTTTCTGCTCAGGTGAATGAGATCATACATTTGAGACCTGGGGGGTTTTCCAAGCTGGAAAGTCCAGTTATGCACACGCTGAGCCCGGACAGCCTGGGTGACACCCAGCCTTGCCAATATTTCAGTTTTTAGCATCACATAGTCTTTTGCTTGGTTAGGCTCTAGGTCATAGTAAGCTTTCTGCGATTCACCAGTTAACAGAGGAGCCACCAGTCCAGCCCACTGCTCCTCAGGCCACTTTTCTCTTTCAGCGGTCCTTTCAAATGTGGTCAAAAATACCTCTGGATCATCCTCTCCAGTCATTTTTGTCAATAAACGACTCACCCCAAAGGACGCGGTATTAGTGGGACGGCTTTCCTCACTGGTCTGCGGACGTTGCTGCATTACTGCTTCCATCTGTTGTTGTAGTCTCTGCTCTTGCTTCTGCAACAGGTCTATGAAGCAGGCCTCAGATTGCTGCTGGGCTTGTTGCTGAGCCTCCAGACTCTGTTGCAAAGTTGCGTTTGTCTGCTGCTGGGCTGCAAGGCTCTGTTGATGAGCTTGCTGCTGGGCTGCGAAGTTCTTTTGCAAACCTGCATTTGTCTGCTGTTGATTGGCATTTGCTAGAGCCAGCTGCTTCAGTATCTCCTCCATGCTGGCTTAAAAAAAAACTGCCCGCATTCTCCACCAACTGTGAGGGGGTTGGCTCGGCAGCGGGTGTGTGTGACCCCGAGATGGGCTCCCCACACAAAAACAGGCCCAGCAAACGGAGGTTGTGGTTTTCAAAATCAAAAAGGTGCGGTTTATTTTCTATTTACAGTGACAAAACACAGCAAAGAAAAAGAAACATAAACAAAATAAATCCTGGTCAACTTGACCTCTGACTAAACATACAGGTTTCCTAACTAACAACTGGGATCAGCCTAGTGCTGTCCTAGTCCCTAAGTCCCTGGTTTTAAATGTCCAAGCAAATAGCCACACAGGCTTTGTCTCACCGCACAGGGGTTCACTCTCCCTAGACAGTCCACACAGGTCTGGGTCCAGGCATGAGCTAACATCTAATGAAGCTGGGAGTTCTTATAGAGGCCTAAATGAGCTGACAAGCTTCAGCTGGTCTCATCAACTCCCTGTCTGCACGACGCCCCACACTCTCCCTAGAGGTATGAGTCATCCATGAGCCCACTAGCCTTATACAACTCTCCACCTAGTTGTATAAGTCGGCGTAAAGCCTGAATCTGGGTGAAATATATCTACCCCCCTGGATGCAACCAGGTGACTTTACCTTCCTGCTGTCACAATATATATATATATATATATATATATACACATATATATATATATATATATATATACACATACATACATATATATATACACATACATACATATACATATACACATACATACATATACACACACACACAGTGGATATATATATATATATATATATATATATATATATATAAACGTACACACCTCTGTTAAAATGTCAGGTTTCTGTGGTGTAAAAAAATTTGACAAAGATAAATCATTTCAGAATTTTTTCCACTTTTATTTTGACCTATAAACTGTACAACTCAATTAACCACTTAACGACCGCCCACTGTAAAAATACGTCGGCAGAATGGCACCGACAGGCAGAATCACGTATATGTACGTGATCGCCTTTGTATAGTTGGGGGGTCCGATCGGACCCCCCTTCTTTACAGTGAGCTGTCGTTAAGTTTTCGGGAGCGATCCAGGTAGAGGGGACGGCCGTTCGATTCCGGCCACCCCCTCTCGATCGCTCCCAGCGAATCGAATCCTTCCCCTGCCTGTGTAATGTAAACACAGTCAGAGGAAGTGATGTCATCTCTCCTGCGGCGCTCACATATACCGAGCGCCGCACAAGAGAAGATGCAGGTTAGTGCAAAAAACACTACACTGACACCAGGACACATAAATCGCCCCCCCAGATCACCCCCCAGTCACAGTGTCACTTGCAGTGACCATTTATTTACTGATCACTGCAATCAGTGACATTTGTGACTGTAAAAGTGTCACTAAAGTTAGTTTTAGGTCCAGTGTAGCCCCCTAACCCCCCCTAATAAAGGTTTAACCCCCTGATCACCCCCCAGATAACCCTTTCACCCCCTATCACCACTGTCGCTAAGCGATCATTTTTCTGATCGCTGTCTTAGCGTCGGTGATGCAGTTCGGTAGCCAGTTAATTTTTTTTAGGTTCGCCGCAGGTTTTTATAGCGTCGGGTACCCCCATATATTACCTAATAAAGGTTTAACCCCCTTGATCTCCCCCAGATAACCCTTTCACCCCCTATCACCACTGTCGCTAAGCGATCATTTTTCTGATCGCTGTCTTAGCGTCAGTGATGCCGATCGGTAGCCAGTTATTTATTATAGGTTCGCCGCAGGTTTTTATAGCGTCAGGTACCCCCATATATTACCTAATAAAGGTTTAACCCCCTTGATCGCCCCCCAGGTAACCCTTTCACCCCCTATCACCACTGTCGCTAAGCGATAGTTTTTCTGATCGCTGTCTTAGCGTCGGTGATGCCGATCGGTAGCCAGTAATTTTTTTTAGGTTCGCCACAGGTTTTTATAGCGTCGGGTACCCCCATATATTAACTAATACAGGTTTAACCCCCTTGATCGCCCCCCAGGTAACCCTTTCATCCCCTATCACCACTGTCGCTAAGCGATAGTTTTTCTGATCGCTGTCTTAGTGTCGGTGATGCCGATCGGTAGCCAGTAATTTTTTTTAGGTTTGCAGCAGGTTTTTATAGCGTCAGGTACCCCCATATATTATCTAATAAAGGTTTAACCCCCTTGATCGCCCCCCAGGTAACCCTTTCACCCCCTATCACCACTGTCGCTAAGCGATCGTTTTTCTGATCGCTGTCTTAGTGTCGGTGATGCCGAATGGTAGCCAGTAATTTTTTTTAGGTTCGCGGCAGGTTTTTATAGTGTCAGGTACCCCCATATATTATCTAATAACAACATTCTAACATTTGGGAAATATAGTGTGTTTTAGTACATTAAAATTAAAAAAAGTGTATTTTTTCCCCAAAAAATGCGTTTGAAAAATTGATGCGCAAATAAAAAAAATATATATTTTCTTTCTTCATTTTCAAAAACAAATGAGAGCTGTAAAATACTCACCATGCCTCTCAGCAAATAGCTTGGGGTGTCTACTTTCCAAAATTGGGTCATTTGGGGGGGTTTTGTGCTATTTTGGCATTTTATGGCCTTCGAAACTGTGATAGGTAGTGAGGTGTGAAATCAAAAATTTGTGCCTAGAAATCCTGAAGGCGGTGCTTGGTTTTCGGGGTCCCGTACGCGGCTAGGCTCCCAAAAAGTCCCACACATGTGGTATCCCCGTACTCAGGAGAAGCAGCAAAATGTATTTTGGGGTGCAATTCCACATATAAGCATGGCATGTGTGAGCAATATATCATTTAGTGACAACTTTTTGTAATTTTTTTTATTTTTTTGTCATTATTCAATCACTTGGGACAAAAAATAAAAATTCAATGGGCTCAACAGGCCTCTCAGCAATTTCCTTGGAGTGTCTACTTTCTAAAATGGGGTCATTTGGGGGGGTTTTGTGCTATTTTGGTATTTTATGGCCTTCAAAACTGTGATAGGTAGTGAGGAGTGAAATCTAAAATTTGCGCCCTTAGAAATCCTGAAGGCGGTGCTTGGTTTTCGGGGGCCCGTATGCGGCTAGGCTCCCAAAAAGTCCCACACATGTGGTATCCCCGTACTCAGGAGAAGCAGCAAAATGTATTCTGGGGTGCAATTCCACATATAACCATGGCATGTGTGAGCAATATATCATTTAGTGACAACTTTTTGTAATTTTTTTTTTTTTTTTTTAGTCATTATTCAATCACTTGAGACAAAAAAATAAAAAATTTAATGGGCTCAACATGCCTCTCAGCAATTTCCTTGGGGTGTCTACTTTCCAAAATTGGGTCATTTGGGGGGGGGGGGGTTTGTACTGCCCTGCCATTTTAGCACCTCAAGAAATGAGATAGGCAGTCATAAATTAAAAGCTGTGTAAATTCCAGAAAATGTACCCTAGTTTGTAGACGCTATAACTTTTGCGCAAACCAATAAATATACGCTTATTGAAATTTTTTTTACTAAAGACATGTGGCTGAATACATTTTGGCCTAAATGTATGACTAAAATTGAGTTTAATCGATTTTTCTTATAACAAAAAGTAGAAAATATCATTTTTTTTCAAAATTTTCGATCTTTTTCCGTTTATATCGCAAAAAATAAAAAATCGCAGAGGCAATCAAATACCATTAATAAAAGAAAGCTCTATTTGTGGGAAGAAAAGGGCGCAAATTTTGTTTCGGTACAACATTGCATGTCCGCACAATTTTCAGTTAAAGCAGCGCAGTGCAAAATTCTGAAAACAGCTCTGGTCCTTTAGCTGCAAAATGGTCCGGGGCTTAAGTGGTTAAAAAACAAACTGAAATTTAAAACTAAAATAATGTGGTTGTATAAGTGTGCACCCTCTTATAACTGGGGATGTAGCTGTGTTCAGAATTAAGCAATCACATTCAAACTCATGTTAAATAGGAGTCAGTCATCTAAAGTGCTTCTGATTAACCCCAAATAAAGTTCAGCTGTTGTAGTAGGTCTTTCCTGAGATTTTCTTAGTCACATTCTACAACAAAAGCCATGGTCCGCAGAGAGCTTCCAAAGCATCAGAGGAATCTCATTGTTAAAAGGTATCAGTCAGGAGAAGGGTACTAAAGAATTTCCAAGGCATTAGATATACCATGGAACACGGTGAAGACAGATATCATCAAGTGGAGAAAATATGGCACAACAGTGACGTTACCAAGAACTGGACGTCCCTCCAAAATTGATGAAAAGACAAGAAGAAAACTGGTCAGGGAGGCTGCCAAGAGGCCTACAGCAATATTAAAAGAGCTGCAAGCATATCTGGCAAGTATTGGCTGTGTGGTACATGTGACAACAATCTCCCATATTCTTCATGTGTCTGGGCTATGGGGTAGAGTGGCAAGACGGAAGCCATTTCTTACCAAGAAAAACATCCAAGCCTGACTAAATTTTGCAAAAACACATCTGAAGCCTCCCAAAAGCATGCGGGAAAATGTGTTATGGTCTGATGAAACCAAGGTTGAACTTTTTGGCCATAATTATAAAAGATATGTTTGCCGCAAAAACAACACTGCACATCACCAAAAGAACACCATACCCATTGTGAAGCATTGTGGTGGAAGCATCATGCTTTGGGACTGTTTTTCTTTAGCTGAAACAGCGGCCTTAGTCAAGGTAGAGGGAATTATGAACAGTTACAAATACCAGTCAATATTGGTACAAACCTTTCAGGCTTCTCGCTTCTGCTAGAAAGTTGAACATGAAGAGGAACTTCATCTTTCAGTAGGGTTGCACCAATGCCGATACTAAGCATTTGCACGAGTATCGGTACTCGTGCAAATGCACTGATACTAGAAACCGATACCTTCAGGTTCGGTTCCTTCATCTGTCAGTGAGTGAGCAAATGTGTGCCATGCTGATAGACTCATACCCAAAAAGACTGAGTGCTGTAATAAAATCAAAAGGTGCTTCAACAAAGTATTAGTTTAAGGGTGTGCACACTAATCCAACCAAATTATTTTATTTTTACTTCCCTCCACCTAAAAGATTTCAGTTTGTTGTTCAATTGAGTTGTACAGTTTATGAGTTACATTAAAAGGTGGAAAAAGTTATGAAATTATTTATCTTGGTCTCATTTTTTTACATCACAGAAACCTGACATTTTAAGAGGAGTTGTAGATTTTATATCCACTGTATTTGAACGGTTCCATTGCAGACAATGGGGTGAAACTTGTCATGAGATTTGCAATTTCAAATCGCACCAGAGTAAACAGGGAGCTTAAGGCAATCCAATTTGATCTCATCAGCAAATAAAATAAACCTGTCACGAAAGATTTATATAAATAAAAAAAATAATTTGTATTAGGTTTGACTTTTTAATTAATATCATCCATTTAAATCCGGGGTCGGCAACCCGTCGAACATGGGTAGATGACAGGTGGATCGGGAACGGCTCTGCACAGTCGACCCCGCTACTGCCAATGCCGGTCCTTCTCTTTCTGCCCTCAGCCTCCACTGCTGTGCCTTCGGTTATTTTCTCTCCCCCTCAGCCTCCTCCGATGCTGGAGAGTGAGAGGCAGCACAGCTCAGGACAGAGGAGAAGCTGGCCAAGTTAACCCGCAGGCGATTGGTTGCTAGGTCCTAAGCAACCAATCACCAGCTTCTTATTATTAAAAGTCACTCAGCCATCTCCTGCTCCCTGTACAGAACTGTGCTGCTTCCCAGTCTCCTGTGTGCACAGGTAGTATGTTAAGGGGGGGGGCAGACGTGTGTGTGTGTGTGTGTTGATATGAAGGGGGCAGTGGACACGGTTATGGGCAGGGCCACCCCCTTTACCAACCCTGCACATCACCCCCCCCCACACACACAAAAAAATCCCTGCATTCTGAGCGCAACGCACTCCTGGTCCCTGCATTCTGAGTAACGCACTCCTAAACATTGCACTTTTTTTTGTGTTTACTGCGTTTGGGCTCTATTTTTGAGTTAACAATGTATCATCACCCACAGTAGATCACAAAGGCATTGCACGTTTTCAACACTATGCAGGAAACACACGTGGAACATGCCTTTCTAGCATCACATTCTGGTATGAACCAGCCCTAACAGAACACTGTGCCCTGTGATCTTTGACCTCATCATGGTTGTTCAAGAAGGTCTCCTCTCTAAGGATGCCTATCCCTGACTTAAATGAATAGGAATTTATCGTCGGCCATTATTGGCACCTTTAGCGCAGGAAAAATGTAGCCCTTTAAAAATTCTATGTGATCCATTGGGCTTCCATTGTGGTGTTAAAAACCCAGCTTGGTGGATTTTTGGTCAGAAACAAATGCACCTCCCAGGTGTAAGGTATTGAAAACGCATCATTAATGCACCTGAGGTAGGGCTGGGCGATTTCCCCCCCAAAAAAATCTGCGATTTTTTTATAAAAAACTTGATTTACGATTCGATTTTTTTTAATTATAATAATTAAAGTGCATCAACAAACAAAATTGCAAAGGCAAACCCTTTCTCTAACAGCAAAGTCAGTGTGCAGTGTGCAACAAAGATTGTTAAACATCCAAATTATTAATACTGTATTTGGATTTAGCTAATAAAACAACAAAATATCTTGAGGTTACTCTTAGTTGAATTGAACTGTGTCCGTGTCTCACTGTACCCGTGTCTCACTGTACCCGTGTCTCACTGTGCCCGTGCTTCAATCACTGTGCCCATACCTGATGCAGATTTTCATGGTATACAGATTTTACTGCTACACCGGTGGCCATTCCAGTATTCAAAAGCCGCGCCTCCTCCTCGTCTGTTATAGGCGGAACACTCAATTTCCCAGCATTCAGTGTTCCGCCTATCATGGTCATCCTCATAACACAGACGAGGATGAGAGGATGTCCGTGATAGGCTGAACACTGCCTGCTGTGAAATTGAGTGTTCCGCCTATCACAGACGACGAGGACTCGGGAGGCGTGGCTTTTGAACACTGCAATGGCCGCCGTCTGTCTGCATGACACACTGATCAGGTAGGCAGACGAGGGCTGCGGCGAGTAGATGTAATTGGGGTAACGCCGCCCAGTGCCACTCCAGATACGCCCCCTGCAGTCCTGCTACGGAAACTTTGAAGGAAAAAATAAATAAAAAAACATATTTTTTTATTTATTTTTTTAAATCTAAAAAAATAGATTTTCCTCAAAACTCGATTCAAGATTAAAATCGATTTTTTTTCCCAGCCCTAACCTGAGGCCTTTGAAAAATACACCATAAGCACAGCAAATCATGGTAAAATCAGCCTCAAATTGCAGCAAATTCGCAGTAAAATTTCTAATTTGCGGTAAAATCACAGCGAACTCAGTGCATCTCTACTGAAAAGTACTGCATTGGTAAGGTCAGCATACCAGCCAGGCAACTAGCATTTTCTGAATAAAGAGTTATCAATTACATATTTCAGTCATGACCAGTTAACTTTAAAGCTGACCTACGGCCATTCGAGTATTTGTATATTCTTGAAGCCCATCTCTGCGCAAGATTTTTTTTTTTTCTGAGAAGGTCCCTCCCCTCATCTGCGCTGCGCTGCCCTGGCCTTCTCAAGAAAAAAGGTTACAAGTTAGTAGGAAACATTTTCTGATGAATTCTAGCAAAAATTAGCTACTGATCCATCAAAGTCAGAAAGCTTGGGTGATATTTTTTGGTTTTATTATCCCCAGATAACAGCCTGAACAACAAGGCTCTGTTCACACTGGTGCGCTGTCCGACATCGGATGCGATTCGCACCACACTGCAGTGCAAATCACATGCAACGTCTGTGCGATGCAAACTCAGCCATACAGATTGTGTGGCTGAATTCCCATCGCATTCGGACCAAACTCGCACAGGACCCTTTATTTGGTCCGAACCAGAATCGAATCGCATGGGTGTTCACACCCATGCTGTTCGAATTGACAGTTTGCACTGCGATATGTGAACTGATTTGGAGGTGTCATTAACTTTCTATTGACACTCCCAGCAGTTCACGCTGCCTGTGAGTCAGGTGCGATGCAAGTACCCGGAGTGGATTGGCAAAATTCTCGCATCGCACCAATGTGAACCGAGCCTCAGTGATCTTTAAAACAAGTCCTCAATGCCTTGTAGTTGCAGGCACATCTCATGCTCGGAGTTCACAGCAAAAGACCTGAAGCTGTTAAAGTTGTTATCATTTTCAGCGCTGTCACACTTTGAATGATAATTACTCACACAACACCGTACCCAAATGAAATTGTTATTTTTTTTTTTGTGGTATTTAAATCACCACTTGGGGGGTTTGCGCTACAAATAATAAAAAAAAAAATAGCAAAATTTGAAAAATAAAAAGCGTTTTTTCTTTGTGTCGGTTTTTATAATTTGTCAAATAAGTAATATATTTTCATACATTTTGACCAAAACGTATTTTGCTTAATTTCTTGGATAAAAATAACCCAAATCACTGCATATTATTTGGTCTGGTTATGCCTGGTACACACTATTTTCGTGCTTGTCCGATCGGATAATAAATTGAATGAACTGTCGTGAACGGCTCTCGAAAGCTGTGTACCAACAATCAGATTATTTTACGATCGTTTCGAAAGTGCCATTTTTCGGACAATTGTGGTGCCAATCCAATTCCTTTTTGGAAAGCAGACAGTCCAAGGTGTTTAGTAAGAGGCATGGTGAGTTTTTTAACCACTTGCTGACCGCGCCATAGCCGAAAGACGGCTGCAGCGCGGTCGAGTTATCCAGGGTGGACGTCCTCCCAGAATCTCCTGGAAATATCCGTGACCGCCGGGTCCGGAAGACCCGGCGCATCACGGTAGATGGCCGCTAATCGCGGCCGTTTACCACGTGATCGCTCCGTCAAATGACGGAGCGATCACTTGTAAACAAACCGGCGTCATGTGATGACGCCGGTTTCCTCTCTCCCCTCTGTGTACAGATCGGTACAGTGTGAGAGGAGAGGGGAGAGAGCGGATGGCAGCAGCGCTGTGGGCTGGATGTGTAGTGCCCACAGCGCTGCTCTGTGACAAGTGAAGTCACAGATCAATCCATCCCTGCTCAGCCATCCCTGCAATACCCTGCCCTGCCCATACTCTGCGATACCCCGCCCATACTCTGCGATACCCCGCCCATACCCTGCGATACCCCGCCCATACCCTGCGATACCCCGCCCATACCCTGCGATACCCCGCCCATACCCTGCGATACCCCGCCCATACCCTGCGATACCCTGCCCATACCCTGCGATACCCTGCCTAGCCTAGAGGTGAGATGTGGGGTCTTATTGACCCCATATCTCACTGTAAAGAGGACCTGTCATGCCATATTCCTATTACAAGGGATCTTTACATCCCTTGTAATAGGAATAAAAGTGATCAAAAAAAATTTTTTTGGGCAAAAAAGGGTCAAACTAAAATAAATAAAGTAAAATGAACAATAAATTTTATTATTTTTTTTTAAAGCGCCCCTGCCCCCGTGTGCTTGCATGCAAAAGCGAACGTATACGTAAGTCCCACCCACATATGAAAACGGTGTTCAAACCACACATGTGAGGAGTCGCTGCGAACGTTAGAGCGAGAGCAATAATTTTGGCCCCAGACCTCCTCTGTAGCTCAAAACACGTAACCAGTAAAAAAAAATTAAATGTTGCCTATGGGGATTTTTAAATAGCGAAGTTTGGCGCCATTCCACGAGCGTGTGCAATTTTGAAGGGTGACATGTTAGGTATCTATTTACTCGGCGTAACTTCAGCTTTCACATTATGCAAAAACATTTGGCTAACCTTACCATTTTTTTTTTAAAGCACAAAACTGTTTTTTTCCCCAAAAAACGCGTTTGAAAAATTGCTGCGCAAATACCGTGTGAGATAAAAAGTTGCAACAACCGTCATTGTATTCTCTAGGGTCTTTGCTAAAAAAACATATATAATGTTTTGGGGTTCGATGTAATTTTCTAGCAAACAAATGATGATTTTTACATGTAGGAGAGAAATGTCAGAATTGGCCTGGGTGCTCCAGAACGCCTGAAGGTGCTCCCTGCATCTTGGGCCTCTGTATGTGGCCACGCTGTGTAAAAGTCTCACACATGTGGTATCGCCACACTCGGGAGTAATAGCAGAATGTGTTTTGGGGTGTAATTTGTGGTATGCATATGCAGTGTGTGAGAAATAACCTGCTAATATGACAATTTAGTGAAAAAAAAAAGAAAAAAGAAAAAAAGAAAAAAAAAAATCTTGATTTTGAAAAGAATTGTGGTAAAAAATGACAACTTCAAAAAACTCACCATGCCGCTTTCTAAATACCTTTAAATGTCTTCTTTCAAAAAAGGGGTCATTTGGGGGGTATTTGTACTTTCCTGGCATGTTAGGGTCTCAAGAAATTAGATCGGCCGTCAGTACTTCAGGTGTGATAAATTTTCAGATATTGGCACCATAGTTTGTGGACTCTATAACTTTCACAAAGACTAAATAATATACACCAATTTGTACTTATTTTTACCAAAGATATGTAGCAGTATAAATTTTGGCCAAAATTTATGAAGAAACATTACTAATTTGATAAATTTTATAACAGAAACAAAGAAAAATTCATTTTTTTACAAAATTTTCAGTCTTTTTTCTTTTATAGCGCAAAAAATAAAAAACCCAAAAGGTGATTAAATACCACCAAAAGAAAGCTCTATTTGTGTGAAAAAAAAGGACAAAAAATTCCTATGGGTACAATGTTGTATGACTGAGTAATTGTCATTCAAAATGTGAGAGCACCGAAAGCTGAAAATTGGTCTGGTTAGGAAGGGGGTTTAAGTGCCCAGTGGTCAAGTGGTTAAAGTTGTAATTTTTTCCCCACAATTCTTTGGAAAAATGAATAAATTTCACAAATATTTCCTAAGTTAACTCTCACACACAGCATAGGCATAATTGCAACTACACCCCAAAATACATTCTGCTACTCCTCCCGAGTATGGCAATACCCACAGTACGGGCTAAGTTTTATTTATACAATAAATTGTTTAACCACTTAAGGACCGCCGCACGCCGATGTATGTCGGCAGAATGGCACAAGGGCGTACAGGTATGTCCCCTTTAAGAGCCCGGTCCTCTTCTCCGTGACCGTCCCCGCGGGAACAGTGGACCCAATTGCCGCCGGGGTCACAGAGAGGAAGAACGGGGAGAGGCAAGTGTAAACAAACCTCTCCCCGTGCTTCCTAGTCTAGTGATCCTGTCACTCATAGTCTGTTCCCTGTCATAGGGAACGACGATCATAGTTACATAGTTAGTCAGGTTGAAAAAAGACACAAGTCCATCCAGTTCAACCATAAAAAAATAACTAAATAAAAAAAAAAATATCGTACAATCCCATATACCCAATTCTAAACCCACAGTTGATCCAGAGGAAGGCAAAAAAAAAACCAGCAGAGCATGATCCAATTTGCTACAGCAGGGAGAAAAATTCCTTCCTGATCCCCCGAGAGGCAATCGGATATTCCCCGGATCAACTTTACCTATAAATGTTAGTCCTCAGTTATATTATGTACATTTAGGAAAGAATCCAGGCCTTTCTAAAGCCCCGTACACACGATCGGATAACCTATGGATTTTCGTCCGATGAATTTGACCATCGGAAATCCGATGAAACTGTTTTTCATCAGTCTTGGCCACACACCATCAGTTTAAAAACCGACGGCAACAAAACGACGGCACGTACAAAACGTACGACGCGCTATAAAAGGGCCGAACAAATCTAATGGCGCCACCCCTTGGGCTGCTTTTGCTGATTTCGTGTTACCGCGTGTTAGTAAAAGTTTGGTGAGAGCCGATTCGCGCTTTTCAGTCTCCGTGCTTTGCAGATCGTTTCCTGGTGTTCAGTTTGTGCTTGTGGGTTTGTATTTGTGATTCAGTGCGTGCAGTCAGGTCGTTACTGCCTTGCAGTGCCGACTTGGCCGTTCGTTTACTGTTTTTCAGATCGTTCTTTTCAGGCCTTGCTGTTCCACGGTGCGTTCTGTTTGAGTGCGTTCTGACCAGCCGACCGGTTTAAAACCATGTTTGAAGTGCGTTCTCGTTCTCGAGCTCGTGCTGGCTTTGGGCTTGGTGTTGCAGTTAACACTGTAACCCGAGTTCAGTCTGTGAACAGGGTGAGGAGGAGTTCATGGACTAAGAATTGGTTGCTCCAGCGGGACCAATTCTCTCATATGCCTCTGCTGCGGGAAATCCATGAGAATAACCCTGATGATTTCAGGAATTATCTCAGGATGACGGACCCCGTATTTCACCGTCTGTTGGATTTGCTGTCCCCCTATATCACGAGGCAGGACACTGTGATGCGCCAGGCCATCACTGCCGAGCAGAGGCTTATTGCCACGTTGAGATACCTGGCGACTGGGAGAAGCTTGCAGGACCTCAAGTTCTCAACAGGCATCTCCCCCCAGGCTCTCGGGATCATTATCCCTGAGACGTGTTCGGCCATCATTCAGGTCCTGCAGAAGGACTATATGAAGGTAATTATGCTCCTTTAACCTCACATTATCTTTTTTTATTCTCGTTTTTATTATTTTTTTTCCTCCTAACACAAATATGCCTGTTTGCAATATCTTGGTAATGTCCCCATTTTCCACATGCCTTTTTTTACCTGTAAATCCCTTTTTGGGCCCTACATGCCTATTTCCCTTCACTAACCTCTCCAGCATGCTATTGTGGGCGCAAACCCAGCTAGCCTTCTATTTTCCTTTTCATTTTTGGGGGGTCATTGCCCTCGTAGTTTGACAACCTTCCCTCCCCCCCCTAAAGATGTTAAAAAATTAGTAGTTCTCAATCAAGCTCAGCAAAGTGGTAGAGCCTTTTTTGGGATCCCCCACAATCACCTTAGGCCCCCCCTTAGATTATTTTAGAATGTCCACTCAGCGGGGGTGAGGCATCTACTAAGTGGGCCTTTGTTTATTGTTCGGAAAAACTCCCTTAAATAATAATGTTACTCAACAATGTTTTTTTGTGTGTAATCTGCTTGCACTGTAACCATAAACCGTACTAATGTCTTCTTTTTGTTTGACTCCACAGTTCCCTAGCACACCACAGGAATGGCTGACTGTGGCCTCCCAATTTGCCCAGCGGTGGGATTTCCCCAACTGCGGAGGGGCAATTGATGGGAAGCACGTCCACATAGTGCCGCCACCCCGTTCGGGGTCATACTATTTCAACTATAAAGGTTTTAATAGCATAGTGTAAATGGCGGTGGTGTCCTGTACGAGTTCCTGTATGTGGACGTGGGGAAGAACGGCCGGATGTCCGATGGCGGATCATTCGCGGAGACGGAGTTCGCTCACCGTCTGCAGGCTGGGGGTCTTGCACTGCCTCCAGATGCAGAGAACGTTGAAGGGCTCCTGTTCGTTTTCATTGCGGATGAGGCTTTTGGACTAGGACCACACCTGATGCGGCCGTTTCCCCAACGCACCCTCACCCCGGAGAAGAGGGTTTTTAATTACCGGCTGGCCAGAGCCCGGAGAGTTGCGGAGAATGCCTTCGGGATAATGGCCAGCCGGTTCCGCCCGTTCCAGACAGCGATACATTTGGCGGATTATAAACTGAACCACATCGTCTACTGCTGCTGCATATTGCACAATTTTCTCCGCAAATTTGCAAACAATTATGTTTCATTGTTTGGGCCTGAGGCCGGTCCATCTGAACTGATTAATCTGACCGGCCTCAGCACTGCTCGTACTGGCTTGGCCCCCCAAAGTGCCCGTGAAGTATGCCAGAAATACGTAGAGTACTTCACGGGTAGGGGGGCCATCGCAATGCCAGACCACATCTGAGCAAGTATTAAGCCTTTTAAAAATAAAAAAAAACATGGAATTCATACAAACTTGTGTTGTCATTCTTGTATTTTGGGTTTATGTGTCTCCCAGGTTCTAGTAGTGCCAAGTGTAATTGTCCTTAGTAAATAGCCTCAAAACTCAGAGCGAAAACCACGGTTTTTGCATCTTCAGAACTGCTCTTGAGCATAGAAAGGACAAGGCACACCTTTTTTAGACTTCCCAAATGTTTTTATTGTTTGCACCGCATTTTTTTTTGGTTTTTAGAAATGCTTTTTTTTTTTTTATGTGCGGCTTTTTTTGCAGAAACATGCATGGGTCGTAAGCCATTTTTTTAAGTCTGAAAAAGTAATAAAATAACACTGTGAAAAATACCAACTGGAGATGGGGTGATGGTACCCCTGATCCATCCCAAATGTTAACAAACACACTTTCTTTTGGGGCTCAAATGGGTATCTTCAACAAGATCCCATGGCTAGGGTAAACATGTGCTATCTGCCATCATGGGGGATCAATGGTCGTGCTTTGGGGATGTAAACCCTTCCTCTCCCCTACTTGAGGAGGGAGGAAGAGGTTGCACCCCCAAAACAGGGACATAGATATCCTGTGACGGCAGATAGCACATGTTGAGTCTTCAGTGTCTGCATCTTCACATTTGGGATGTTGGAAATCCCTGAGATAATTTCAGACGCATAACAAAAAACACAAAAAGGGGGGGGTTCACACTATTCTCCCCAAAATATCTATCATGTTTTTATATTTTTGCTCAATCACAATCATTCTCTTTCTCATAATGTCCATTTCGCTACTGCTTTCCATGATTTCCTGAATGATTATTTTGGCGCTGGCACTCGAGAATGGCGGATTTGGACTTCCTGACACACCCCCAAGTTCAGTCCCTAAAACAAAAATAAAGGTTTTACACTAGGCAGTCCTACATCTGTATTTACCTTGAAGTTGTGGTGACAGACACTGACCTGTTGTGCTGATAAACTCCACCTCTCCTTCCTCCACCTCCCCTTCCTCCACCTCCGCTTCCTCCACCTGCGCTTCCTCCACCTCCGCTTCCTGAACCTGCTGATCTTGGTCTGCTTTGGGAGCTTCGGGGATTTTCTGTGGTGTTGGGTTCCTCGTCTCATGAGCATGGTGTCCTCCCACTCTCCTCTCCCCTATGGGAATTTACAACAAAAATGTAGACTTTAGCACACAGACTTTTTTAAGGCCTGAAAAGGGATCCTCAATGTTTTGAAGTGGGGTACAATTGATATTTGGCCCTGAGTTCCAACATGAACATATGTGATCTTGCAAACTCAACAAAGCAACCTGTTATTTTTGAGGACATTCACAAATACACTTGGATAACCACCAAGGTATCCACTGGACCACCTGTGTGTGACACCGTTAATAAATTTGGTCATGTGGCCCAGAGTATAGTATCTTGCTGAAGAACAAAAAAGAGTACACAACTGCTGGAGTGTCATCTCCTTTACCCAGAATACAGTTTCTTCTTTCAGTCACATTCTAAATTTCCTTACAACACATCATCTAGCCAACAATGTGTAGATAAACATTGTTGAAGTAAAATGAGGCATGACCACATGTAGTTTACGTGGATATGTGCCAAACATGTTTGGGGGAAGAGCAGCAAGTTATTGGTCAAAACATTGGGCAAATAAGTGGACTCTCCACTTAACCTAAAAGATGAGATTTCAAGATGTGAACCCAGTCAAGCCAAGCACATGGTGCAAAACATGGAAGAATACATATTACAATGTGAAAGAACACAGTAAAATATACTTACTTTTTCTATGCTTTTTATAAGCTTCCTATACTGCTCCGGCTCCCTGATCTTCAGGTCTGACCACCTTTTACGGAGTTGTTCCTTGGATCTCCTGACCCCATATTTTTTATAGAGAGTCTTCGCCACTTTATCCATAATTTGTGACTTCCGGAGATTAGGGGTGTCGTATGGGCCATGTTTGCCGTCGTAATCCTTCCTCCGCAGAATGTCCACCATCTCCGCCATCTCAGAAAAAGACATATTAGTCGCCTTGTATCTTTTTTTACAGGATCGGGACGTTTCTGCCTCCGGGCTTTCCTCGTCGGTAATTTCAAGGAAAGAAGCCACCTGTGTCTGCGACATGTCGCCGTCTCACACTGTGCGCCGATCGTTAAGGGGCGGGGAAATGCAGAAAAAGTCCGTCATGGGCGGGCGACGAGGGCGGAGTTACACGCATGCGCAGGGTATAAAAAGGGGAAAGAAGTTATTAGGGATGCGCGGAGTAAGGACGACCGGAAGTGAACCCACGAAGTGAACTAAGGTAAGAAGGGAACTCGGGCCTGCAGTGGCATATTAATGGGTCATGATTGTAAAGGGCAATATTGTGATAAGTTGAGGAGAATCAATTCTGATCCTTTTTTTTTTCTACTTGCTGATCCTAATAGATGCATAAACTAAGAGAGCCGGAGGTGATGCTTGTTTTTATTGAAAAGTATAAGGAACAGCGCAACCTTTGGGAGCTCAAACACCCTGCGTATCACAAAAGTGATGTACGACGGGCAACTATTACCAAATTAGCCGAGGATATGAAGCCATTGATCCCAGATGCAGACTACACTATGATCAATAATAAAATCAACAACCTGCGCAATTCTTATAAAAAAAAATTCAAGGAAGTGCGCCAGTCCAAGAGATCAGGAGCAGCAGCCGACAATGTAGTAAAGCCCAAGCTGTGGTACTACAGACATCTTCAATTCCTGGATGACCAGATCGAGGCCAGGGAATCTATTTCCAGCCTTCCCTCAACCCTTCCTTCCACCCTTCCCTCCAGCGTTCCTTCCACCCTTCCCTCCACCCCTGCAGAGGCGGAGGAGGAGCCTCCCGAGCTAGAAGAGCCAGATCTTCACATCTTCAGCCCGGTATAGTATTTTTGATGCTAATTATTGTCCACTAAGTAATATGGAGTTGAACTGTTTGGCTTAGCCATAAATGATCCCACCCCCCCTCCAAAATAAACCAGTAATGAGATCAAAATTGTGTGTGATTGATTCCTCAAATAATAGAAATCTACATTTTATTTTATAAACAGGATGAGGCAAGCCAGGAGGAAGAGGGTCAGGAGTGTGACAGGCAGGAGGAGGCAGGGCCCAGTGGGACTCAGCAGGTCCCCAGGCCTAGTGGCAGCACCGTCTCCCAAGTGGCTCCCCCCCACGTCAGACCGCCAAAACAACGGCGGATGACACAAGTGGAGGAGGAGTCACTAAAGATGATTCAGGAGGCTGCTGCCATTATGAGGGCACCCCTCAACCCTTTAGCACCTATCTGGCGGATAAGCTGCTCAGAATGGAGGCGGGACAACGGGCCCTCTGTGAGCATCTCATCTATATGGCCGTACACATGGGGGCGAGGGGGCTGCTGACTGAGGCCACCCATATCTCACATCAGCCCAATCCCTCTCCTCCTTCTCCTCCTCCTCCTCCTGCCACATCACCACCCACAGTGGCCCAGCCTGCAAGGGTGCATGGACGGGGCCGTGGAGAGAACGCTGCAGAGAGGCGTGGAAGGAAGGCTACAAGGAAGAGCAGGAGGTGATTCCCTGGCCTCGAGCTGCTCATCCAGAAATTGAAGGTTGATGGAGTACCACAGCTTGGGATGATGTAAGTCTTTGGCTGCTGCTCCTGATTTCATGCTCTTGTTGATTTTATTATTGATCATAGTCAGGTCTGCATTTGGGATCTAATGACTTTATATTCTCTGCTAATTTGGGAACAGTTGCCCTTCGGTTTTTGATTTGTTTTTTCCAAAATAAAGGGAAATTTGATTTCAGCCAACCTACATGCCTGATGTGTTTTTTTGAGAAGTAGCAATAAGATTGCATAAATACAATGTGTAATTAAGAACAAGGGACACCAACCTCCATGATTTTTCTAAAATTAAATATTATGTTGTTCTGAGAAATTGACACACCAAAAAATGCACAACAAATTTTAAGAGTCAAAAAACATAAAGGTGTAATTTGGGAGGTCGGCCTTGAAGAATTTTAATAATTATTCCTAAGATCACTAGAAAAAAGAAAGACATACATTTGTCAGAACTCAGGAGAAAGTTCTGCTGCCAAAATGACATTTTAAAGACCGTTCGAAAGCAAAAAAACATGCGCTGCATTAAACGAAGCAATAACTTGCAGAATGACAAATGTGCTCTCTCCATTAGGAACGCTAGTTTTACAAGAACGAGCGCTCCCGTCTCCTAATTCAGTCTGCGCATGCGTGGGTTTTTAAACCGATGGACTTGCCTATAGACGATCGGAAATTCCCATCGGTTTTTTATCCATCGGAAAATTTTAAAACAAGTTCTATTTTTTCCATCCGATGGAAAAAAGACCGATGGGTACCATACACGATCGGTTGGTCTGATGAAAACCATCCATCGGACGGTTTTCATCAGTTAAACCGATCGTGTGTACGGGGCTTTAAAGCAATCTACTGAGCTGGCCAGAACCACCTCTGGAGGGAGTCTATTCCATATTTTCTCAGCTCTTACTGTGAAGAAACCTTTCTGTATTTGGAGGTGAAATCTCTTTTCCTCTAGACGTAAAGAGTGCCCCCTTGTCCTTTGTGTTGACCGTAAAGTGAATAATTCAACACCAAGTTCACTATATGGACCCCTTATATATTTGTACATGTTGATCATATCCCCCCTTAATCTCCTCTTCTCAAGAGTGAATAAATTCAGTTCCTCTAATCTTTCCTCAAAGCTGAGCTCCTCCATGCCTCTCATCAGTTTGGTTGCCCTTCTCTGCACTTTCTCCAGTCCCCCAATATCCTTTTTGAGAACTGGGGCCCAAAACTGAACTGCATATTCCAGATGAGGTCTTACTAATGATTTGAACAGGGGCAAAATGATATCTCTCTCTCTGGAGTCCATACCTCTCTTAATACAAGAAAGGACTTTGCTCACTTTGAAAACCGCAGCTTGGCATTGCATGCCATTATTGAGCTTACGATCTACCAAAACCCCCAGATCCTTCTCCACTATGGATCCCCCCAGTTTTACTCCCCCTAGTATGTATGATGCATTCATATTCTTAGCCCCCAAGTGCTATCAGTGACATCACATGCTAAGCCACGCCCCCCACAGTAAGAAACACACATCAGGGCACACTTAACCCCTACAGCGCCCCCTCCTGGTTAACCCCTTCACTGCCAGTGTCATTTTTACAGTAATCTGTAATTTTTACAGCGAACAGTGCTATAAAAATGCACTATGGTCCCAAAATAATGTCAAACAAGTCAGATGTGTCCGCCTTATTGTCGCAGTCACGATTAAAATCACTGATCGCCGCCATTACTAGAATTTTTTTTTATAAAAATGCAATAAAACTATCCCCTATTTGGTAGACGTTATAAATTTTGCACAAATCAATAAACGCTTATTGCGATTTTTTTTACCAAAAATATGAAGAATACCTAACGGCCTAAACTGAGGAAAAAATGTTTTTTTATATATTTTTGGGGGATATTTATTATAGCAAAAAGTACAAAATATTGCATTGTTTTCAAAATTGGCGCTATATTTTTGTTTATAGCGCAAAAACTAAAAACCGCAGTGGTGATCAAATACCACCAAAAGAAAGCTCCATTTGTGGGGAAAAAAAGGACGCCAATTTTGTTTGGGAGCCACATCACACGACCGCGTAATTGTGAGTTAAAGCGACGCAGTGCCGAATCGCAAAAAGTGGCCAGGTCTTTAAGCTGCATAATGGTCTGGGTCTTAAGAGGTTAAACGATATCACACTATCAAGTTTTTTTCATCATACACATGTGGAACACATAACCAGCCCAGGATTCCAACATAATCACTGAACCCAGAGGTGGTTCACATGCGTGTTCTGACCAGGCTTAATTGCAGGGTCACATGGTCTAAGGTGAGCGCATATACGGAAGGGGGGGAGCACCAGAGTTGACACAAGGACACGTTTTTCTATCACCAGTTGCTTTGGATTTTCTGAACTGTGAATGGACTGTATATATTATGCATGTCATTTTGTGAATCAAGCAAAATAGCACTTTGCACATAGCACTTTTGTAGTGGATGGGAACACGTTTGTGAATATTTTGAGCACAAATACATAGGATGTATTTTATGACAGATGTTATTTGAATATTAATGAATATAATTTTTATTTGTCACACAGAATCACTTTAATTAGCATTAAGTTGTGGCACCAATTAGCACTTTATGCATGTGATCTTCTATAATTGAGGCCGGGTTCACACTTGTGCGACACGACAACCATCCTACTTTGGATCCAACTTTGCCCTGCGACATGAAGCCGACATATGTCCGACTTTTAATGAACGGGAATCCAACTTGGATCCCCGCCAATAGCAGGCACTGTGTTTGGTATGAATCTTGAGGGGGGAACTCCAGGCCAAATTATAAATAAAAAAACCGGCGTAGGTTCCCCCTTCAGGAGCATACCAGGCCCTTGGGTCTGGTCTGGATTTTAAGGGGAACCCCTAAACCGAAAAAACGGAGTGGGGGTCCCCCCAAAATTCAAACCAGACCTTTATCCGAGCACGCAACCTGGCAGGCTGCAGGGGAAGAGGGGGGGACGAGAGAGCAGCCCCCCTCCCTCCTGAACCGTACAAGGCTGCATGCCCTCAACATGGAGGGGTTTGGTGCTCTGGGGCAGGGCGACCTGCAGCCCCCCCACCCCAAAGGGAGCCCTTATTAAAAAGGGGCTCCGGGTTTCCGATAAGCCCCCCGCCCGCAGACCCCAACAACCAACAGGGTTGTCGGGAAGAGGCCCTGTCCTCATCAACATGGGGACAGGGTGCTTAGGGATGGGGGGGCCGCAGGTCGCCCCCCTGTCCCAGAGCACCAAACCCCCCATGTTGAGGGCATGTGGCCTGGTACGGTTCAGGAGGGAGGCGCGCGCTCTCCCCCCCCCCTCTTCCCCTGCCAGGTTGCGTGCTCGGATAAGGGTCTGGTTTGGATTTTGGGGGGACCCCATGCCGTTTTTTTGGCGTGGGGGTTCCCCTTAAAATCCATACCAGACCCAAGGGCCTGGTATGCCCTTGGAGGGGAACCCATGCCAGTTTTTTATTTAAAATTTGGCCTGGAGTTCCCCCAAGAGCAGCAGAGCACAAGTCGCATGCCAAAGTCGGATCATGCAAGACTGCGGTCCGACTTTGATCCGACTTCAATGATAGTCAATGGGCTGAAGTCGGATCAAAGTCGGACCAAAAGTAGTACAGGGAGCATTTTCAAAGTCGGACCGACATGTGTCGGACCAGTTAAGACGGCTCCCATAGGGAAACATTGATTTTCACGCGTCATGCGACATGAGCTCCCAATGTCGGAGCGTTTGTCGCCCCAGTGTGAACCCGGCCTAATAGAGTATGAATAAGTAGAGAAACAAATTAATAGTTCACATGCTGCACTATAATTGAGTACAGAGTTACACTAATTTGAGTTAGTGATGTCATTATATTGTTTCTTATGTGTTTACTACAGTGAGTGTGTCACAAAGGCTTTTTTTTAGCGCAGCACTTTTTTTCTATTCCTTTTATGCTGAACGCACAACTTTATGGGATGTGATCAGTGCTAGCAGCTGATATTAGAACTGACAATTTATGTATGGTAGCTCACAAGATCACCAGTGTTTAGATGGCAATACCACATGTGTGAGACTTTCATAACCTGGCCACAGAGAAGCCCAAAATCCAAGGAGCACCTTCAGGCAATTATTCACTTTGAGACCAGGTCTTCTGAGTTTTTTTTTTTTTTGTTTTTTTTCTTATAAACAAAAAAAAAAGTAAGGATTTGTTTTTTGCTAGAAAATTTACTTAGAACCCCTAACATTATACATTTTTGTAGCAGAGGCCCTAGAGAATAAAATGCTGGGTTTTTCAAATTTCTATACAACAGTATTTGTGCAGCAGTTTTTCAAAGCGCAATTTTACACACCAACGCATAAAATAGGATTTTGTACTCACCGTAAAATCAGTTTCTCTGACATCCATGGACTGACACAGCTGGATACTGTAAACGTGTGGGTATATGTCCCTGCTTGCAGGAGAAAATCTAGGCAGAATGTTAGATACATACTTTCTAGAATAAGCCAGCGCGGAACAGCCCCGCCCAGGGGGGGGCGGTCCCTCCAGACATTACCCTCCCACCTGCAGCTAGCAGCCTCAGTTCGTAACAAAGCAGTACAAACCTTAAAAAAGGAAGGGTGGGTGCTGTGTCAGTCCATGGACGTCAGAGAAACAGATTTTACGGTGAGTACAAAAATCCTATTTTCTCTTATCGTCCCAAAGCAGTATCAGAAGGGTGGGAGCAGTAGCAAAGGAACAACCAAAACTTTTTTGCAACATTAAACAGCGCTTTGCGGCCGAAGGAAGCATCCAAAGATGCCGCCACATCAACCTTATAAAATTTTGAACCGGTATGCACGGACGACCAGGTCGCCGCCTTACACACTTGTGCAACCGACGCTTGATGGCGGAAAGCCCAGGAAGCACCAACTGCCTTGGTGGAATGCGCCGCAACCTGAAAGGGAGGCGCCCGCCCCTTAAGGGCATAGGCCTGTATGACGGTCTGCCTGATCCACCTAAAGATGGTGGCAGATGACACCGCTCGGCCCTGTTTTGGACCAGACACAAATAGTGAGTCAGACTTCCGAATGGAAACAGTAGCAGACCGGTACACCCGTAAGACTCGTACCCATCTTAATGTATGAAGCGCAAACTCTCAGGGATGCGATGGGTGAGGACACAAGGACGGAAGAACAATGTCCTCCTTAAGGTGAAAGGCCGAGACCACCCTTTGAAAAGGACGGTCGTGGGCGCAACACCACCATATCCTTATGGAGGACCAAGTAAGGCGACTTGCAGGACAAGGTCGCCAACTCAGACACCCGTCTAACCGAAGAAATGCCCACTAAGAAGGCCACCTTCTGGGACAAGGTCAAGAGAGGAATGTCTGATATTCTCAAAAGTTTGTTCTTGGAGAACCGAGATGCAAATTAGGATCCCAAGTAGGGAGAGGAGGCTTGACAGGGGGGGGGGGGGAGAATCACATGGCGAACACCCTGCACAAAAGGTGCTAATCAAGGAATGGCCCGGTAGCAGTCAGACAGCCCGGGTCGAAATCCAACCCTCAAATGGTATGCAAGGCCAGCTTTTGGGTCACACCACGCTGTAAGAACAGCAAAATCCTGGGAACGGAATACGTCCGAGGACGCCAATCAAGTTCCTCGCACATAGCGATGTAAGCCTTCCAGGTACGGTGATATATCTTTCTGGAGGAAGATTGCCGTGCCAACATAGATGAGATGACCGAATCCGAGAGACCTCGGTCCCTCAGCACCTGGCTTTAAACAGCCATGCCAATAAAGCCAAGGACTGTAAAGCAGGATGAAGTATGGGATCATGAGACAGAAGGTCCACCCCAATAGGCAGTCGCCAAGGAACGTCTGCGACTAGCCAAAGTAGATTGGCATACCAATGTCGTCGTTCCGGAGCAATGGAGGATCACCGGAATGACCTCGGCCCCTACTCTGCGAAGCAGGCGAGGCAACAACAGTAGCGGAGGGTAAGCATATATCAGGCGATACTGCCCCCACGGGCTACCAACGCGTCTGCCCAGGGGTCCCTGGACCTGGCCACGAATCTTGACACCTTGCGAGTGAGTCGAGAGGCCATAAGGTCCACATCCGGTGCCCCACCTCCAGTAAAGGAGGTGGAAACACCTCCGGATGCAAGGACCCTTCCCCTGCAATGTACACAGCCGACAGGACCGTCCTGCAACGAGATGTATAAAATCCCAGAGACTCCGCAATGTATCGGAGGAGAGGGGCCCCAGTTTACAGGGTGCCTCAACTGTTGGCCAAGAAAGGTAACTTAACAGAGCTTCCCTAAAAACTCGGTCAGAGGACCAGTAACTTAGACTCCACAGGTGGCACAAACCCACCCCGGGCACAGAGACCCTAGAGGCTAAAAGCAGTTGCAGTGCACCTACTAGTCAACTGATAGATAAAGCAGAGGCTTTTGCCCAGTCATTGAGCTTGAGAAACGCCAGAGACTCAGCCACTAAACGGGCGTAACGCTAACCTCAGCCTGGCGAACACAGTCCAAGCCAGCGCTTCTGATCACCACTAAAAACAGGTGGAAAGTGGTACCCCCGATACCAGGGATCCTTACGACAATGCTCCATCCAGCAGCTACCCCATTGATAAGTGCTGATTGTACAAACACATAGTTTATACTGTGTATTGCGTCAAAACGCGCAAATAGAGTGTGGGAGGAAACCCTACCCAGCCACAAAGAGCATAATACAACCACATATGAATAGCTTGAAGGAACCAAGGGAAACCGCGTCCGTCTGAGGTACCACAGCCACAGCATCCAGCTTGAGAGTGTTCCTCACATCAATGAGTTCACTTACAAGCTCCCTGTCATTCACTGACACAGAACTGGAGTCTTCCTCACAAGGGAATGTCCTGTTCAAAAACATTAAAGTATTCAGAGCTAGGGTCCCAAGCACAGTAGCTAGGCCCATCTCTGAAGCAGAGCACTACTCCACTAATGATTTTTGTGGGGAGAGGGGGCTTTATAGCTCCCTTGTGCTCGCACACCGCTTCCATTCTGACAAGGAATGATTCCAGGACTGCCGACAACTGGTCCATAAGGACCGCAGGTGCAGGAGCACTGCCTGTTGCCTCAGGCAAGTGTGGAGAAGCAGGTGTATCAGACTCCATATCGCCACCCTCTGAGACCTTATACACTACTACAGTGAATATACAGTCCACCCACTGGCTACGCTAAGGAGGGGATACCCAGAGGACTCACCAACCCTTAAGAACCGCTTCAGTTCTGCTGAGGAAACCGCGCTGTTAAGCCTGAGGAGAGTGAAGGATCTGAAAGGAGATTGTGAGGAGATTCGCACCGTAGCGCCGCCGCTATAGGCCAAAACCGAAAGTAAAAGCGTGCCGCTACAAGAAAATGGCCGCCGGCCACAGATATAACTGCGCCATTGAACCACGGCAAGATGGCCGCCGAGCGCATTATTTAAAAAACAACCAGCGCTAATGGCGCACACAAGTCCCCACCTCACACACCAGAACACTGCTCCTCTTCCACTAACAGACATGAGCGCCCCCAGCCAGGCCAGAGTGACCCCCAAAGCACAGCACCAGTACAGGGTGCAGCATAACAGTGGGGAGACAGGGAGAAACCCCCACATATAAAGAAACACAGCCAGCATGTACTCACCTGCAGCAGGAGAGACTACTTACCCGTCCCAGAGGGACCCACTGGCTTGTTTCAGACAGACCTATCACAGAGCAGTACTGCGTAGCTGTCGGCCCGGTCTACCACGAAAGATACAGTCAGTCAGGTACTGTTCAATCTATAGAGGACCGCGGGAGCATAAAAATAGGATTTTTGTACTCACCGTAAAATCCATTTCTCTGACGTCCATGGACTGACACAGCTGGATACTGTAAACGTGTGGGTATATGTCTCTGCTCGCAGCAGAAGATCTAGGCAGAATGTTAGATGTTAAAACATTCTAGAACAAACCAGAGCTGAACAGCCCCGCCCAGGGGGGCGGTCCCTCCGGACATTACCCTCCAACCTGCAGCTAGCAGACCTCAGTTCGTAACAAAGCAGTACAAACCTTAAAAGGAAGGGTGGGTGCTGTGTCAGTCCATGGACGTCAGAGAAATGGATTTTACGGTGAGTACAAAAATCCTATTTTCTCTTATCGTCCATGGACTGACACAGCTGGATACTGTAAACGTGTGGGACGTCCCAAAGCAGTATCGGAAGGGTGGGAGCGGTAGCAAAGGAACAACCAAAACTTCACTCCAAACAAGCAGAGCTCAACGGAGGAGTTGCGACATTAAACAGCGGGCTGCAATGCTTTGCGGCCGAAGGGAGCATCCGAAGATGCAGCCACATCAACCTTATAAAGTCTTGAAAAGCTATGAACGGACGACCAGGTCGTCGCCTTGCACACTTGTGCAACCGACGCTTTATGTCGGAAGGCCCGGGAAGCACCAATTGCCTTGGTGGAATGCTCCGCAACCGGAAAGGGAGGCGCCCGCCCCTTAAGGGCATAGGCCTGTATGACGGTCTGCCTGATCCACCTAAAGACGATGGCAGATGACACCGCTCGGCCCTGTTTTGGACCAGACACAGATTTCCGAATGGAAACAGTAGCAGACAGGTACACTCGTAAGGCTTGTACCCATCTTAATGTATGAAGCGCAAACTCTCAGGGATGCGATGGGTGAGGACACAAGGACGGAAGAACAATGTCCTTCTTAAGGTGAAAGGCCAAGACCATCCTTAGAAAAGAAGGATGGTCGTGGGCGCAACACCAACATATCCTTATGGAGGACCAAGTAAGGCGACTTGCCGGACAAGGCCAACTCAGACACCCGTCTAACCGAAGCAATGGCCACTTAGGCCAACTTCCGGGACAAGGTCAAGAGAGGAATCTCTCTGATATTCTCAAAGGGATGTTCTTAGAGAACCGAGATGCATCAAAATCAGATCCCAAGTAGGGAGAGGAGGCTTGACAGGGGGGATCACATGGCGAACCCCCTGCACAAAAGGTGCTAATCAAGGAATGGCCCGGTAGCGGTCGTTGAAAAAGACAGCCCGGGCCGAAATCCGACCCTCAAAAAAGGTATGCAAGGCCAGCTTTTGGGTCACACCACGCTGTAAGAACAGCAAAATCCTGGGAACGGAATACATCCGAGGATGCCACTCAAGTTCCTCGCACATAGCAATGTAAGCCTTCCAGGTACGGTGAGATATCTTTCTGGAGGAAGATTCCCGTGTCAACAACATAGAAGAGATGACCGAATACGAGAACTCGGTCCTTCAGCACCTGGCTTTAAACAGCCATGCCATTAAAGCCAAGGACTGTAAAGCAGGATGAAGTATGGGATCATGAGACAGAAGGTCCACCCCAATAGGCCGCCGCCAGGAATGTCTGCGACTAGCCGAAGTAGATCGGCGTACCAATGTCGCCGTTCGAGCACTGGAATGGCCTCAGCCCCTACTCTGCGAAGCCGGCGAGGCAACAACAGTAGCGGAGGGTAAGCATATATCAGGTGATACTGCCCCCACGGGCTTCCAACGCATCTGACGCGTCCGCCCAGGGGTCCCTGGACCTGACTACGATCTTGCCACCTTGCGAGTGAGTCGAGAGGCCACAAGGTCCACTTCCGGTGCCCCACCTCCGGTAAAGAAGGTGGAAACACCTCCGGATGCAAGGACCCTTTGCCTGCAATGCACACGGCCGACAGGACCGTCTTGCAGCAAGATGTATGAAAATCCCAAAGAGACTCCGCAATGTATCGGAGAAGGGAGGCCCCAGTGTACAGGGTGCCTCAAATGTTGGCCAATAAAGGCAACTTAACGGAACTTCCCTAGAAACTCGGTCAGAGGACTAGTACCTCAGCCTCCACAGGTGGCGCAAACCCACCCCGGGCACAGAGACCCTAAAGGCGAAAGCAGTTGTAGTGCACCTGCTAGACGACTGATGGATGAAGCAGAGGCTTTTGCCCAGTCATTGAGCTATAAAAAATGCCAGAGACGCAGCCACTAACGGGCGTAACGCTAACACCAACCTGGCGAACACAGTCCAAGCCAGCGCTTCTGATCACCACTGAAAGCAGGTGGAAAGTGATACCCCTGAAACCAGGGATCCTTGCGACAATGCTCCATCCAGCAGCTACCCATGGATAGGTGCCGATTGTGCAAACACATAGTTTATACTATGTATTGCGTCAAACGCACAAATGGAGAGTGTGGGAGGAAACCCACCCAGCCACAAAGAGCATAATACCACCACATACGGCGTATGTAGTTTAGTATTTGTGGATAAACCTATTAAACACGTATATACTGTGCTAGCGACGAAGGCGCGCACATCATCGGGGCCTGGACGTAAACCAGCCACGCAGATTGCATACACAACCGTGTAGGTATGTTAGCCTGCGAATAAACAAATTGCACATGTTTATACTGTGCATAGCGCTGAGAATGCGCACACCATTGGAACGCAGGGGAGAAACCTGAGCACCCGGATGAAACCCATGCAGACTGCATGCGCATACCGTGTATGGTATTATAGTATGTGTGCTAAACATTTTGCACAAGCCCATGTGTGCATAGCACCGAAGGCGCGCACACTGTTGGCGCGTGGGAGGAACCGAAGTACCCCACGCATACTCAGAGAATGCAATACCTACAGCTACTGTAAATGTATTTAGTGTAGTGTATAAACATAATGTGTATGTTTACACCGTGTATTGCACCAAAGGCATGCATGTCATGTAGCGTGGGCGGAAACCCACGCAGACTGCATGCGCATACCGTGTATGGTATTATAGTATGTGTGCTAAACATTTTGCACAAGCTCATGTGTGCATCGCACCGAAGGCGCCCTCACCGTTGGCGCGTGGGAGGTACTGAAGTACCCCACGCATACTCAGAGAATGCAATACCTACAACTACTGTGAATGTATTTAGTGTAGTGTATAAACATAATGTGTATGTTTACATTGTGTATTGCACCAAAGGCATGCATGTCATGTAGCGTGGGTGGAAACCCACGCAGAGTGCAAAGACATACCGGGTAGGTATGTTAGTATGTGGATATCCAATCGCACAAATTTAGACTGTGCATAGCGCCGAAGCGCCCATACCAATGGAGTGTGGGAGGAAACCGGAGTACCCGAAGGAAAACCACACAGACTGCCTACACGTACCGTGTAGGTATTATAGCATGCGTGATAAACATTGAACATGTTTAACTGTGCAGAAGGCCAAAAGGCGCACATACCGTCAGCGCGTGGGAGGAAACCGGAACACTCGGAAGAACTCCACGCAGACAGCACACAGATACCGTGTAGGAATGATAGCATGTGAATCAACATATTGCACATGTTTATGCTGTGCATTTCCATTGGAGCGTGGGGGGAAACCGGAGTACCCGGAGGAACCCCACGCAAACAGTATACCCATACTGTAAACATGTATAACCACTTGTCCCCCGCCCACTGTCAATTGACGGCGGGCGGAGGATACTCGCGTTCTGGGAGGACGTCATAGGACGTCCTCCCTTTAAAACGAGCTAGGAGGCGCGCACTTGCCGCCAGCGGCGCACGCGCCCGCCGCGTTCACAAGGCCCCGGTGCGCGTGCCCGGCGGCCGCGATTGCCGCCGGCCACCCGCGATTGCCCGGGAAACGAGCAGGAAAGTGGATCTCTGTGTGTAAACACAGAGATCCACGTCCTGTGAGGGAGAGGGGACCGATGGTGTGTCCCTTGTACATAGGGACAACCATCGGTCACCTCCCCCAGTCAGTCCCCTCCCCCCACAGTAAGAACACATTGAGGGAACATATTTAACCCCTTCCCGCCCCCTAGTGGTTAACCCCTTCCCTGCCAATCACATTTATACAGTAATCAATGCATTTTTATAGCAGGGATCGCTGTATGAACGTGAATGGTCCCAAAAATGTGTCAAAAGTGTCCGATGTGGCCGCCGCAATATCGCAGTCACAATAAAAAAAAAAAATCGCAGATCGCCGCCATTACTAATAAAAAAATAAAAATGCTATAAATCTATCCCCTATTTTGTACACGCTATAACTTTTGCGCAAACCAATCAATACGCGCTTATTGCGATTTTTTTTTTACCAAAAATATGTAGAAGAATACGTATCGGCCTAAACTGAGGAAAATTTTATAAAAAAAAAAAAAAAAAAAAAATGGGTATTTATTATAGCAAAAATTAAAAAATAGTGTTTTTTTCCCCAAACTGGACGCTCTTCTTTTGTTTATAGCGCAAAAACTAAAAACCGCAGAGGTGATCAAATACCACCAAAAGAAAGCTCTATTTGTGAGAAAAAAAGGACGCAAATTTCGTTTGGGAGCCACGTTGCACGACCGCGCAATTGTCATTCAAAGTGTGACAGCGCTGAAAGCTGAAAAATGGCCTGGGCAGGAAGGGGGTTTTCGTGCACAGTAGAGAAGTGGATAATATGTGCAATAAACATATTGAACATGTCTATACTGTGCAGAGAGCCGAAGCGCACATACCATGAGAGTGCGGGAGGACACCAGAGCCCCCGCCAACCCAGAGAGTATAATACATACATATACTGTGAATGTATCTTGAGTCGTGCATAAACATATTTTGTACGTTTATATCATGTATGGCACTGAAACACAGCATTGGAACGTGGGGACAGCCACGCAGACACAGAGACTGTGAATGTATGCAGTGTAGAGGTATAGGATGAGTTAAATTATGGCGCAGAGGCGCATAATCTTCTCTGTATCATTCCAACCTGCTTGACTGTGCTGCCGAAGCAGCATGCAGGTAACAGGTAACCTCTGATCCTCAGACCGTGTGTCTGTCAGAGCTCAAATCATTCCCCAGGAAATGGCGGGAAATGTTACCTCAGGTATCACGCATAAGGCTCACAGGGACTACAGACATAAATGAATAAAGTACTCCCTCATCCATGCTGCTCTTGAGGCAGTGCGAGGAAAACAGTGAGGAAACTGTGTAAAAGAAAAGCTTGTCACAGCAATTCCAGCCTGAGAGTGTTTCTCACATCAATGAGATCACTTACAAGCGCCCTGTCATTCACTGACACAGAACTGGACTCTTCCTCACAAGGGAATGTCCTGTTCATAAACATTAAATATTCAGAGGTCGGGTCCTGAGCATAGTAGCTAGGCCCATATCTGACTCAGAGCACCCCTTCAGTAAAGATTTTTGTGTGGGGGGGGGGGGGGGGGAGGGGGCTTATAGCTCCTTTTGCTCGCACACCGCTTCCATTCTGACAGGAATTATTCCAGGACTGCTGACAACTTGTCCATAAGGACCGCAGGTGCAGGAAACATATGAACATGTTTAACTGTGCAGCACTGCCAGTTGCCCCAGGCAAGTGTGGAGAGCAGGTGTATCAGACTCCATAACGCCACCCTCTGAGACCTTATACACTATACAGTGAATATACAGTCCACCCACTGGCTACGCTGAGGAGGGGATACCCGGGAGGACCCACCAACCCTTAAGGACCGCTCAGTCTGTGAGGAGATTCGCGCCGCCGCCAGAAATAAATGAGCGGCGGCCACAAGAAAATGGCCGCCGGACACAGCTATAACTGTGCCACTGAACGCCAAGATGGCCACCGAGCGCGAAATTCAAAGCTCTAATGCGCGCCAATGGCGCACGCAATAATCACCTCGCACACCAGAAAAAACTGCAGACATGAGCGCCCAGCCAGGCCAGAGTGACCCCCAAGCACAGCACCAGTACAGGGTGCAGAGAGCAGCATAACAGGGGGGAGACAGGGAGAAACCCCCACACACAGAAACACAGCCAGCATGTACTCACCTGCAGTAGGAGAGACTACTTACCCGTCCCTTTCAGGGACCCACTGGCTTGTTTCAGACAGACCTATCACAGAGTCGTACTGCGTAGCTGTCGGCCCGGTCCACTGCGAGAGACACAGTCAGTCAAGTACTGTTCAATCTTGAGAGGACCGCGGGAGCATGAAAGCAACCCGGCCACCCCTGGAGTCATGGGGTAGGTCGTGAACTGAGTCTCACGCACACAAGGCGAGGATCAGCACGCTCGATGGTCGGACAGGGAGGACTACGAGGATACCAGTGTACCCAACCTGTTGCCCAGCCGACAGTTGATTGGAGGTCTCAAAAATAAAATAAAAATTCCCAAAGGAATAAAAAATTTAAAAAGTAAAATCTTCAAGGAGACTGGCTCCTGAGAGAGCCACGTCTTCTCCTCCTGCTAGGCAGAAAAAAACTGAGGCTGCAGGTGGGAGGCTAATGTCCGGAGGGACCGCCCCCCTGGGCGGGGGCTGTTCAGCTCTGGCTTGTTCTAGAATGTATGTTTCTAACATCTAACATTCTGCCTAGATCTTCTCCTGCAAGCAGGGACATATACCCACACGTTTACAGTATCCAGCTGTCAGTCCATGGACGATAAGAGAAATACACTTTAACCACTTAAGCCCCGGACCATTTCGGGCCATTAGGACCAGGCCTGTTTTTGGGATTCGGCACTGCGCTGCTTTAACTGTAAATTGTGCGGACATGCAATGTTGTACCCAAATGAAATTTGCGTCCTTTTCTTCCCACAAATAGAGCTTTCTTTTAATGGTATTTGATTGCCTCTGCGATTTTTATTTTTTGCGATATAAACGGAAAAAGACCGAAAATTTTGAAAAAAAATGATATTTTCTACTTTTTGTTATAAGAAAAATCGAATAAACTCAATTTTAGTCAGACATTTAGGCCAAAATGTATTCAGCCACATGTCTTTAGTAAAAAAAATGTCAATAAACGTATATTTATTGGTTTGCGCAAAAGTTATAGCGTTTACAAACTAGGGTACATTTTCTGAAATTTACACAGCTTTAAATTTATGACTGCCTATCTCATTTCTTGAGGTGCTAAAATGGCAGGGCAGTACAAAACCCCCCCAAATGACCCCATTTTGGAAAGTAGACACCCCAAGGAAATTGCTGAGAGGCATGTTGAGCCCATTGAATATTTTTTTTTTTTGTCCCAAGTGATTGAATAATGACAAAAAAAAAAAAAAAAAAAAACAAATTACAAAAAGTTGTCACTAAATGATATATTGCTCACACATGCCATGGTTATATGTGGAATTGCACCCCAAAATACATTTTGCTGCTTCTCCTGAGTACGGGGATACCACATGTGTGGGACTTTTTAGGAGCCTGGCCACGTACGGGACCCCGGAAACCAAGCACCGCCTTCAGGATTTCTAAGGGCGCAAATTTTTGATTTCATTCCTCACTACCTATCACAGTTTCGAAGGCCATAAAATGCCAAAATAGCACAAAACCCCCCCAAATGACCCCATTTTAGAAAGTAGACACCCCAAGGAAATTGCTGAGAGGCCTGTTGAGCCCGTTGAATATTTTTTTTTTTTGTCCCAAGTGATTGAATAATGACAAAAAATAAAAATAAAAAATAAATTACAAAAAGTTGTCACTAAATGATATATTGCTCACACATGCCATGGTTATATGTGGAATTGCACCCCAAAATACATTTTGCTGCTTCTCCTGAGTACAGGGATACCACATGTGTGGGACTTTTTAGGAGCCTAGCCGCGTACGGGACCCCGAAAACCAAGCACCGCCTTCAGGATTTCTAGGCACAAATTTTTGATTTCACTCCTCACTACCTATCACAGTTTCTAAGGCCATAAAATGCCAAAATAGCACAAAACCCCCCCAAATGACCCCATTTTGGAAAGTAGACACCCCAAGCTATTTGCTGAGGAGGCATGGTGAGTATTTTACAGCTCTCATTTGTTTTTGAAAATGAAGAAAGAAAAATTTTTTTTTTTTTTTTTTTTTTTTCAATTTTCAAAACTTTGTGACAAAAAGCGAGATCTGCAAAATACTCACAATACCTCTCAGCAAATAGCTTGGGGTGTCTACTTTCCAAAATGGGGTCATTTGGGGGGGTTTTGTGCCATCTGGGCATTCCATGGCCTCCGAAACTGTGATAGGCAGTGAGAAGTAAAATCAAAAATTTACACCCTTAGAAAGCCTGAAGGCGGTGCTTTGTTTTTGGGGTCCCGTACGCGGCTAGGCTCCCAAAAAGTCTCACACATGTGGTATCCCTGTACTCAGGAGAAGCAACAGAATTTATTTTGGGGTGTAATTCCACATATGCCCATGGCATGTTTGAGCAATATATCATTTAGTGACAACTTTGTGCAAAAAAAAAATTAAAAAAAAAAAATTGTCTTTTTTCCGCAACTTGTGTCAACATATAAAATATTCCATGGACTCGACATGCCTCTCAGTATATAGCTTGGGGTGTCTACTTTCCAAAATGGGGTCATTTGGGGGGGTTTTGAACTGTTCTGGCATTTTATACACAACATTAGGAAGCTTACATCCACTCTTCTAACCACTTGCAGACAAAGCCCTTTTTGACACTTTTTGTTTACATGAAAACATATTTTTTTTTTGCAAGAAAATTATGTTGAACCCCCAAACATTATATATATTTTTAAAGCAAAGGCCCTACAGATTAAAATGGTGGGTGTTGCATTTTTTTTTTCTACACAGTATTTGCGCAGCGATTTTTCAAACGCATTTTTTGGGGAAAAAATACACTTTTTTTAATTTTAATGCACTAAAACACACTATATTGCCCAAATGTTTGATGAAATAATAAAGATGATCTTAGGCCGAGTACATAGATACCAAACACGACATGCTTTAAAATTTCGCACAAACGCGCATTGGCGACAAACTACATACATTTTTAAAAGCCTTTAAAAGCCTTTACAGATTACCCCGTTAGATTTACAGAGGAGGTCTACTGCTAAAATGACTGCCCTCGATCTGACCTTCGCGGTGATACCTCACATGCATGGTGCAATTGCTGTTTACATATGACGCCAGACCGACGCTTGCGTTCGCCATTGGGCAAGAGCAGGGCAGGACAGGGGTGCTTTTTTTTTTTTTTTTTTTTTTATTATTAATTTTGCTTTTTTATTTTATTTTTAAATTGTTCCTTACATATATTTTTTTTTTTATAATTTTTATTGTTATCTCAGGGAATGTAAATATCCCCTATGATAGCAATAGGTAGTGACAGGTACTCTTTTTTTGAAAAAACTGGGGTCTTCTAGACCCTAGATCTTTCCTCTGCCCTCAAAGCATCTGACCACACCAAGATCGGTGTGATAAAATGCTTTCCCAATTTCCCAATGGCGCTTTTTATATCCGGGGGGGGGGGGACATTCCCTCCCACTGCTTGTAAAAGCAGTCCAGAGGCTAATTAGCCGCTGTGATTGCTTTTACATGAAAGCCGGCCGCTGGCTGAAAAGAATGATACCAAGATGATGCCTAAACCCGCAGGCATCAATCTGGTATAACCATTCAAAGTCCAGCAACATACCAGTACGTTGCTGGTCCTTGTTGGACATGTATTGTAATCTTTTTTTTTCATGCAGCCTGTTGGCTGAACGAAAAAAGAGATTGATTGGTGGGTATGCCCACCATTAGAATACCGCCCTTCATCCACCCACTTCTAATGATGGGCATACATGCACCATTTATATATGCCGAAGCATGGGGGCATCCTCCCGCAAAAAAGTTATGCCGCACACACATGGTCAAACGTTTCCACGGGCAAGCCTCCGTCGGAATTTCGACCGTATGTATGCGGCATTAGGAGCAAAATTGCTCCTCCGCCCTGCTGCCCCCATGCTTCGGCATATATGCTTTTTTTTTTTTAACTGTGGTGGTGAAATCACCTCCTACAGCACTGGAGTCGCAGGGATCAGGCCTGTCTCTGCGAACGCTGCAGTTATGTGTGTTGTGTTTTGTAAGTGACAGTGATCGATCGATACTGCACTTGGGTGGCCTGGGCTGGACGGAGGGGCAAAACGCAGGTGCTAGCAGGTATCTGGGCTGATCCCGCTAACACTGCGTTTTTGGGAACCCTAAACCGCTGGTATAGATCTGATCAGATCAGATATTGATCTGTTCAGATACTATACCACTAAGGGGGGTGTATGCTTTACGCGTGGGTGTTAGCGTTACTGGCACTAACCTGACGCTGCCTGGGGTGTGACGCAGACCCTCTCTGACGCTAAAACCTAATTGATATCACCCACCGGGCGATCAGGGGGTTAAACCTTTATTGGGTTATATACGGCGGGTGCCCTGACACTATAAAAAGCAAACTAACTAACCAGCGTCACCCGTAACACTTATATGGTGATCACTGGTGAAAGGGTTAACTAGGGGCAATTAGGGGGTTAAAACCTTTATTAGATCATATTTGGGGGTACCTGACGCTATAAAAACCTGCGGTGAACCTAAAAAAAATGACTGGCTACCGATTGGCATCACCGACACGAAGACAGCGATCAGAAAAACGATCGCTTAGTGACAGTGGTGATAGGGGGTGAAAGGGTTACCTGGGGGGCGATCAAGGGGGTTAAACCTTTATTAGATAATATATTGGGGTACCCGACGCTATAAAAACCTGCGGCGAACCTAAAAAAAATTACTGGCTACCGATCGCCATCACTGATGCTAAGACAGCCATCAGAAAAATGATCGCATAGCGACAGCGGTGATAGGGGGTGAAAGGGTTACCTGGGGGGCGATCAAGGGGGTTTAACCTTTATTAGATAATATATTGGGGTACCTGACGCTATAAAAACCTGCGGCGAACCTAAAAAAAATTACTGGCTACCGATCGCCATCACTGATGCTAAGACAGCATCAGAAAAACGATCGATTAGCGACAGCGGTGATAGGGGGTGAAAGGGTTACCTGGGGGGCGATCAAGGGGGTTAAACCTTTATTAGATAATATATTGGGGTACCCGACGCTATAAAAACCTGCGGCGAACCTAAAAAAAATTACTGGCTACCGATCGCCATCACTGATGCTAAGACAGCATCAGAAAAACGATCGATTAGCGACAGCGGTGATAGGGGGTGAAAGGGTTACCTGGGGGGCGATCAAGGGGGTTGAACCTTTATTAGATAATATATTGGGGTACCCGACGCTATAAAAACCTGCGGCGAACCTAAAAAAAAATACTGGCTACCGATCGCCATCACTGATGCTAAGACAGCCATCAGAAAAATGATCGCATAGCGACAGCGGTGATAGGGGGTGAAAGGGTTATCTGGGGGGTGATCAGGGGGTTAAACCTTTATTAGGGGGGGTTAGGGGGCTACACTGGACCTAAAACTAAACTTTAGTGACACTTTCACAGTCACAAATGTCACTGATTGCAGTGATCACTAAATAAATGGTCACTGCAATCAGTGACACTGTGACTGGGGGCTGGGGGGTGATCTGGGGGGTGATCTGGGGGGGTCTGGGGGTCCTGGGGGGGGCGATTAGTGTTCCTATGTGTCCTGGTGTCAGTGTAGTGTTGTGCTCACTGACCTGATGTCTTCTCTTGTACGGCGCTCGGTATATGTGAGCGCCGCACAGGAGATGACATCACTTCCTCCTGCCTCCTCTGTCTGAAACAGACAGAGGAGGCATTTCCATTCGCCGGGAGCGATCGCGAGGGGGGGGCCGGAATCGAAAGGCCGCCCCCTCATCTGGGATCGCTCCCGGTGAAGTAACGACCGCTCACGGCACAGAAGGGGGGTCCGGATGGACCCCCCAACTGTACAAAGGCAGTCACGTAGATCTACGTGATTCTGCCTGTCCGTGCCATTCTGCCGACGTAAATCGGCGGTGGGCGGTCGTTAAGTGGTTAACCACTTGCTGACTGCCCGCTGTCATTACACGGCAGCTGTTTGAAGAGGAATACCCCAGTATCCTCCTCTTCAGTGGGCGGTTGGCTTTCAGATAAAAGTGGTCTCGGCCGCAGATTCACAGTGAGATCACTTTTTTTATTGCATTTTAGTGTAAATATGAGATCTGAGGCTTTTTTGACCCCAAATCTCCCATTAAAAGAGGTCCTGACATGCTTTTTCTCTATTACAAGGGATGTCCCACCCCGCATATGAAAACTGTGTTCAAGCCACACGTGAGGCATCGCCGCAATCGTTCGAGCAAGAGCAATAATTCTAGCACTAGACCTCCTCTGCAACTCAAAACTGGTAACCTGTAGACATATTTAAACGTCAACTATGGAGATTTTTAAGGGTCAAAGTATGTCGCCATTCCACAAGCGGGCAAAATTTACAACGTGAAACATTGTAACCAACTTCCTTCTTAGTGCAGGAATTTTAACCACTTAAAGTCTAAATCTTTTTGTGACACTTGTTTAAGTTAAAATCAATATTTTTGCTAGAAAATTTATTGGAACCCCCAAATATTATATATATTTTAGCCGAGACCCTAGGGAATAAAATGGCAATTGCTGCAATGTTTTATATATGTCACACTGTATTTGCCCAGCGGTCTTTCAAATGCAATTTTTGGGGAAAAAATACACTTCAATGAATAATAAAAAAAACAGTAAATTTAGCCCCATTTTTGGGGTTTTAATGTGAAAGATGATGTTACGCCACGAGAATCGTGATCTATCTTTTAAGGAAAAAAATCATGATTCTCATTTTAGCCAGAATTGTGCAGCTCTACATGTTGGGTATCAATTTACGCAAATTAACATTATCTGTCACAATATAAAAAAAAAAAAAATTGGGCCAACTTTACAGGCTTTTTTTTTATTCCAAAAAAGTGTATTTTCCCCCCAAAAATTGTGCTTGTGAGACCGCTGCACAAATACGGTGTAACAAATTATTGCAACGGACGCCATTTTATTCTGTTGGGTGTCTAAAAATATATATATAAATGTTTGGGGGTTCTAAGTAATTTTCTAACAAAAGAAAAAGAAAAAAAAGATTAAAACACCAAATCTCAAAACGAGGCTCTGTCCTTAACCACTTAACGACCGCTCACTGTATATATACGTCGGCAGAATGGCACCGACAGGCACAATCACGTAGAGTGTACGTGATCGCTTTTGTACAGTTGGGGGGTCCAATCGGACCCCCCTTCTGTACAGTGAGCGGTCGGAATTCGTCTGGGAGCGATCCGAGATGGAGGGGCGACCGTTCGATTCCGGCCACCCCCCCGCGATCGCTCCCGGCGAATGAGAATGCCCCCTCTGCCTGTGTAATGTAAACACAGGCAGAGGAAGCAGGAGGAAGTGATGTCATCTCTTGTGCGGCGCTCACATATACCGAGCGCCGTACAAGAGAAGACATCAAGGTTAGTGCACAAACACTACACTAACACCAGCACACATAGGCACATAAATCGCCCCCCAAGCCCCCGTCACAGTGTCACTGATTGCAGTGACCATTTATTTACTGATCACTGCAATCAGTGACATTTGTGACTGTAAAAGTGTCACTACATTTAGTTTTAGGTCCAGTGTAGCCCCCTAACCCCCCCTAATAAAGGTTTAACGCCCTTGATCACCCCCCAGGTAACCCTTTCACCCCCTATCACCACTGTCGCTAAGCGATCATTTTTCTGATCGCTGTCTTAGCGTCGGTGATGCAGATCGGTAGCCAGTAATTTTTTTTAGGTTCGCCGCAGGTTTTTATAGCGTCAGGTACCCCCATATATTATCTAATAAAGGTTTTAACCCCCTAATTGCCCCTAGTTAACCCTTTCACCAGTGATCATCATATAAGTGTTACGGGTGACGCTGGTTAGTTAGTTTGCTTTTTATAGTGTCAGGGCACCCGCCGTATATATAACCAAATAAAGGTTTAACCCCCTGATCGCCCGGCGGGTGATATCAATTAGGTTTTAGCGTCAGAGAGGGTCTGCGTCACACCCCAGGCAGCGTCAGGTTAGTGCCAGTAACGCTAACACCCACGCGTGAAGCATACACCCCCCTTAGTGGTATAGTATCTGATCAGATCTATACTAGCGTCCCCAGCAATTTAGGGTTCCCAAAAATGCAGTGTTAGCAGGTATCTGGGCTGATCCCGCTAGCACCTGCGTTTTGCCCCTCCGTCCAGCCCAGGCCACCCAAGTGCAGTATCGATCGATCACTGTCACTTGCAAAACACAACACACATAACTGCAGCGTTCGCAGAGACAGGCCTGATCCCTGCGACTCCAGTGCTGTAGGAGGTGATTTCACCACCACAGTTAAAAAAAAAAGCAAATATGCCGAAGCATTGGGGCAGCAGGGGCGGAGGAGTGATTTTGCTCCTAATGCCGCGTACATACGGTCGAAATGCCGACGGAGGCTTGCCCGTGGAAAAGTCCGACCGTGTGTGCGGCATAACTTTTTTGCGGGAGGATGCCCCCATTCTTCGGCATATATAAATGGTGCATGTATGCCCATCATTAGAAGTGGGTGGATGAAGGGCGGTATTCTAATGGTGGGCATACCCACCCGATCAATCTCTTTTTTCGTTCAGCCAACTGGCTGCATGAAAAAAAGATTACAATACATGTCCAACAAGGACCAGCAACGTACTGGTATGTTGCTGGACTTTGAATGGTTATACCAGATTGATGCCTGCGGGTTTAGGTATCATCTTGGTATCATTCTTTTCAGCCAGCGGCCGGCTTTCATGTAAAAGCAATCCTAGTGGCTAATTAGCCTCTGGACTGCTTTTACAAGCAGTGGGAGGAAATGTCCCCCCCCCCCCCCAGATATAAAAAGCGCCATTGGGAAAGCATTTTATCACACCGATCTTGGTGTGGTCAGATGCTGAGGGCAGAGGAAAGATCTAGGGTCTAGACCCCAGTTCCAGTTTTTTCAAAAAAAGAGTACCTGTCACTACCTATTGCTATCATAGGGGATATTTACATTCCCTGAGATAACAAAAAAAAAAAAAAATATGGAAGGAACAATTTAAAAATAAAATAGCAAAATTAATAAAAAATAAAAAAAAGAGCACCCCTGTCCTGCCCTGCTCTTGCCCAATGGCGAACGCAAGCGTCGGTCTGGCGTCATATGTAAACAGCAATTGCACCATGCATGTGAGGTATCACCGCGAAGGTCAGATCGAGAGCAGTAAATTTTTAGCAGTAGACCTCCTCTGTAAATCTAACGGGGTAAACTGTAAAGGCTTTTAAAAATGTATGTAGTTTGTCGCCAATGCGCGTTTGTGCGAAATTTTAAAGCATGTCGTGTTTGGTATCTATCTACTCGGCCTAAGATCATCTTTTTTATTTCATCAAACATTTGGGCAATATAGTGTGTTTTAGTGCATTAAAATTAAAAAAGTGTATTTTTCCCCAAAAAAATGCGTTTGAAAAATCACTGCGCAAATACTGTGTAGAAAAAAAAAATGCAACACCCACCATTTTATTCTGTAGGGCCTTTGCTTTAAAAATATATATAATGTTTGGGGGTTCAACATAATTTTCTTGCAAAAAAAATATGTTTTCATGTAAACAAAAAGTGTCAAAAAGGGCTTTGTCTTCAAGTGGTTAGAGGAGTGGATGTAAGCTTCCTAATGTTGTGTATAAAATGCCAGAACAGTTCAAAACCCCCCCAAATGACCCCATTTTGGAAAGTAGACACCCCAAGCTATATACTGAGAGGCATGTCGAGTCCATGGAATATTTTATATGTTGACACAAGTTGCGGAAAAGACAATTTTTTATTGCACAAAGTTGTCACTAAATGATATATTGCTCAAACATGCCATGGGCATATGTGGAATTACACCCCAAAATACATTCTGTTGCTTCTCCTGAGTACGGGGATACCACATGTGAGACTTTTTGGGAGCCTAGCCACGTACGGGACCCCAAAAACCAATCACCGCCTTCACGCTTTCTAAGGGTGTAAATTTTTGATTTCACTTCTCACTGCCTATCAGTTTCGGAGGCCATGGAATGCCCAGATGGCACAACCCCCCCCCCCCCCCAAATGACCCCATTTTGGAAAGTAGACACCCCAAGCTATTTGCTGAGAGGTATTGTGAGTATTTTGCAGATCTCGCTTTTTGCCACAAAGTTTATTTTTTTATTTTTTGTTTTTTTTTTCAATTTTCAAAAATGTTCTTTCATTTTCAAAAACAAATGAGAGCTGTAAAATACTCACCATGCCTCTCAGCAAACAGCTTGGGGTGTCTACTTTCCAAAATGGGGTCATTTGGGGGGGTTTTGTGCTATTTTGGCATTTTATGGCCTTCGAAACTGATAGGTAGTGAGGAGTCAAATCAAAAATTTGTGCCTAGAAATCCTGAAGGCGGTGCTTGGTTTTCGGGGTCCCGTACGCGGCTAGGCTCCTAAAAAGTCCCAGACATGTGGTATCCCCGTACTCAGGAGAAGCAGCAGAATGTATTTTGGGGTGCAATTCCACATATAACCATGGCATGTGTGAGCAATATATCATTTAATGACAACTTTTTGTAATTTTTTTTGTCATTATTCAATCACTTGGGACAAAAAAAAAAAAAATATTCAATGGGCTCAACAGGCCTCTCAGCAATTTCCTTGGGGTGTCTACTTTCTAAAATAGGGTCATTTGGGGGGGGTTTTGTGCTATTTTGGCATTTTATGGCCTTCAAAACTGTGATAGGTAGTGAGGAGTGAAATCAAAAATTTGCGCCCTTAGAAATCCTGAAGGCGGTGCTTGGTTTCCGGGGTCCCGTACGTGGCTAGGCTCCTAAAAAGTCCCAGACATGTGGTATCCCCGTACTCAGGAGAAGCAGCAGAATGTATTTTGGGGTGCAATTCCACATATAACCATGGCATGTGTGAATCTATCATTTAGTGACAACTTTTTGTAATTTTTTTTTTTTGTCATTATTCAATCACTTGGGACAAAAAAGAAAAAATATTCAATGGGCTCAACATGCCTCTCAGCAATTTCCTTGGGGTGTCTACTTTCCAAAATGGGGTCATTTGGGGGGGTTTTGTACTGCCCTGCCATTTTAGCACCTCAAGAAATGAGATAGGCAGTCATAAATTAAAAGCTGTGTAAATTCCAGAAAATGAACCCTAGTTTGTAGACGCTATAACTTTTGCGCAAACCAATAAATATACGCTTGACATTTTTTTTACTAAAGACATGTGGCTGAATACATTTTGGCCTAAATGTATGACTACAATTGAGTTTATTCGATTTTTTTACAAAAAGTAGAAAATATTTTTTTTTCAAAATTTTCAGTCTTTTTCCGTTTATATCGCAAAAAATAAAAATCGCAGAGGCAATCAAATACCATTAAAAGAAAGCTCTATTTGTGGGAAGAAAAGGACGCAAATTTCGTTTGGGTACAACATTGCATGTCCGCACAATTTACAGTTAAAGCAGCGCAGTGCAAAATTCTGAAATCACCTCTGGTCCTTTAGCTACCAAATGGTCCGGGGCTTAAGTGGTTAAGCGATTAATGAATTTCAATCCACACAAATATAAAATATGGTGTTGTGCAAAGGTAAATAGATACCAGGTAAATAAATACCAAACATGTCATGCTTTAAAATTGTGCACGCTTGTGAAATGGCGCCAAACGTTGACATTTAAAAATCTCCATAGGCCACGCTTTATAAGCTTTTATTGGTTACTAGTTTAGTGTTACACGGGAGGTCTGGTGCTAGAATTATTGCTTTCACTCGGACGTTCACAGCAATACCTTGCATGTGTGGTGCGATCGCCGTTTACATATGCGTACAGGGCAGTGTATGTTCGCCTTTGCACACGAGCATGGGGGGCTCTTTAGGTTTTTCATTTATTGGTGTAACACTGGTACATTGAGAGATGTTGATCATCCACCGGTGGACACTGACAGATGTTGATGTTACAATGGAACACTGGTACAGATGTTTGTGCACTGGGACACTGGTACAGATGTTGATGGTACACTGGGACAGATGTTTATGGGACACTTGGACAGGGGTGCTTGGTCCCTGTTTACTTCGTTTTATGGCTGTAAGTAGAGACATCACATGATTTAGAGGGCCAATAACAGCACTCATGTCCCGATCTGTGATGTGCCGTGTCTGAAGTACACAGCCATCACAGAATCGCTCCGCTGGGTGGCCTTGGGGCTGAGCGCAGGCACCCGTTCTGAGCGACATATGGGTACATCCACTCAGAACGGGGAAGCTCCCACCCGGCCAATGTACATAAACCGCCGAGTGGGAGCTTCCTCGTTCTGAGTGGACGTACCAATACGTTGCTCAAAATGGGTGCCTGCGCACGGCCCCAAGGCCGCGCAGGACCCCGATTTTTTGATGGCTGTGTTCTTCAGGCACATCACAGTTCGGAGACAGTTAAACAGAAATCAAAGTACAGAATAATCAGCAAGTAAAGCTGTGAAAGTCTACTTACAAATAACATAATTTACGTAATTGTAAAACTCACTCATTATTGACTCGGACCCATTTTGGAAACAAATTTAGCACAAGTTAAACAAAAAAAACTCCATGAACACCTAATTCAGGCACTTTAAAGATCATAGTTTATTAACCGTATAATAAAAAGCTAGTATACAGAGGGAATCTGATAACTGCAACGATTGTTACCACCTCATTTGTGTCGTTTTCATTTACCGTTCCACCTCTAACAAAGCTGCATGCCACGCCCCCTTACCTGCGCCACTCCTGACACCATTGTGTGTACAGGTCTCACTTGCAGCAGGGGATGAGACTGCCCATAAAGCACCAATCCATTCTATGAACTATGGAAGCAATGTGAAAGGCAAACAGCGCTCAAACATTAATGTGCTTAGCCACATAATTACACATACTATAATAAAAAAAAAAAAAAAAGGAAAAAAAAAAAAAAGAAGAAATTAGCGTTTTCCTGTTTTTTTTCTTTGTTGCAGAAAACCTGTAGCTGCAAATGAGCACGTGCAACTATTGTTTTAGCGTGACAGTCTTGATTGCATTTAAGCCTATACAAAAGACATCAGGGAAACGCGTTGACCTACGTGAAAACAAATTAAAGGGTCGCTGCACCAAACACTGATATTTCGGTTACAGGTAGACTGATGGGCTTCATTGAATTCTGACCTCTTCCCTCCCTTGGGGGACTGCAGTGGCAACATTCTGTTGCTGGAGCTTCCACCTCCGTTGCCACAGGGTCTCCCCAAAAGGAGGAGCCCTCTCAATGCCTGTGCTTTATTTCCATAATGTATAGTAAATTAAAGATTAGGATCAGGTAGCTTAACTGCAGAAATTTGTCATCCAGAGTTCCAGCATTAGTCCACACTGCCACAGTCTCACTCCTCCTGATTCAGGAGGTAGAAATCCCTTTGTACTGCATTCTCAATAACCCAAAAGGAAATAAATTAGGAAGAGTAAAACCAATTTCTTGCGGTAGTCGAGTGGAACTCTGAATTCAAACAGAGATCATGCTGCCAAGAATTTTTGATGGATGCAAACCTGCAGCAATATTTGAAATATCAGTACTGGGTGAATTGATCCTTTAAGATAAATAATGTACCCAAGAATTGCAAAAAAAATTCACATATAAAAAAAAAAAAAAAACACACGGAGGACAACTGAGCCATGAGTACATGCCTAACATTTAAAAATAATGGTACATGTGCCACAACAAATGTGGGTCACAGTTCACTGCATGTTCTCACTTTTAGCCCTGAGAAAATCAGTGCCTGAAATGTGTTGGAGACTGGGGTTTGACGTCAGATATACCACCAAAATACTTAGGAATTTCTTCAACTATACAACTGGAACTATGTACACAATTTAATGGAATGTTTTCCCCGTCCCAAAAATGGCTTCCAGAGACCATGGGATAATTTACACTAAATACGTAAAGATTTAAAATTTTGATTGACAAATTTACAAGAAAAAAAAAAGCATGAGCACAGCGGCAATTTTTTTTTATATAAATGAACAAATTTCAGCTGTGTAAAAAGTGGAGAAATGGAGCTATTTGAACTTTGGTGACTGCAAGGCCCTTTCGTGTCAATTCTTCTAATTTGTAAACCGTCTTGTGGGAATCTTCAGGAGGAACTTGAGGCAAACCAAACCCAACGTGCATCCCAGTGTGTCCATCCCCAACTGATCTAGGCCTTCTCAGTGACCTTAAGTCACGTTTCGAGATGCACAAATTTAAGGAGTAGTGTGATGCCAATATGGCAAGAAGTATTTGAAAACTCATCAAGCTGTCTTAAACCAGTCCAGGTCCTGCATACAATTCAACGTCTTTCTGCGACCAGTCAAAACAAGCAAAAAAGGTAAAATTACTGGAAAAAAAAATATTATGTCAAGCAGACACAACTGGTTTGACGTAGAACGAACACTCCAGTACACTAGGTTTATTTTGTGAAGGTGGCCACCACGGCCCATAGGATTTCATTAGCGTTTGGCTTTGCAGCCTCTACTTCTGGATCTAGGTCGAGCAGCTGCCGGACTCTCTTCATGGCCAGCTCGTACTGGTCGTCCAAGAGGGGGGCAAAGGCATTTTCGATGACATCAGAAGAATGAGCTAAATAGATGAGGGCCAGCAAACGTTTATCCATGCGGTGAGGATCCTTCACCCACTTGTCAAGCACGGCTTCCTGTACCCTCTTGATAAGACGCTGCTTGATGTTGTTGTTGGTGAGTGGGTGTGTGGTCATGTCAAAAAGCAGGAAGTTTTGCTTCTCAGTTGTCAGGACACCCTTTTCTACAAGATTTTTAGCCAAGCGTTCTCGCACGTTTCGTAACTGGAAATGGAGCTTCAGAGGGTTCCAGGTCTCACCTGAAATAATAAAAAAATATATATATATGCAAGATGAATCTTAAAAATCACAGGGCCATCCCATAACATTCCCTTTCCTGCCTGACTGAAAGCAAATGGAGTCGTGTTGGAATAAAATGAGTGTAAGCCTCTAAAATAAAAAATGAATAAAGCATATCCTTCTATAGTCTGTACTTGTTTCAATTCAAAACACTTGTGTGATTTCGGTCTCCTCCCTCATCTATATGCATGAGTCACTTCTGACAGGTGATGCAGACTACACTGGATCGAGGGAAAGGGGGCTCAACCACACAGCCTGTGCCTGAGAGCCTCAGATTTGCACGTTTCCTTACGAGAGGGGGTCTGTTCATTCCCTCCACTCAGGTCTCAGATTACATTCAGCTCACCCCTCTATGCTGTACATTGTGTGACATCAGATCCTCACCCCCTGCCTTTTGACAATTAGAAATACTTTGTAAAATGTATGCTTTAGAAGGCTGTAGAGCAGAGGGTACTGCAGATAAACAGGTGCAATTAACATAGGAGGAATAGTTTAATTTCAGTGTATCACCTGGGGCCAGTCACTTTACTGTAAAAGTTTACAACCACTTTGGTACAGGAATGTGTATTAAAAAAAAATCCAGAAACACCTTTATTCTAATAAAAGTCAAGTGGACAATAGAAAGAGGGGCAAAGTTCTATCTGGACCTCTAACAGTGGTAAGGCAGGCTGGGTTCACATACATGTAGAGCCAATTTCCGTGCAAGGTCCGGTTCGGTTTCCATTCAGTGGTTCAGGACCCTTTTTTTAAACTGCAACACAACTGGCCCATATATGTGTTAACCAGCTCCATTGAAAGACGGTCTGGTACACGTTATGTGAATCTGATGCGGTTCTAAATGCATCAGTTTTGCCTATATATATGTGAACCAAGCCTCAATATACATTTTCTGTGCTTTGCACTACAAGCTGAGGAGACTGTGGAGATCCTCTGGGGTGTGGATCTACCTGCCCAGGAACCAGATTATTTAATTCCCCAGTACTTTAAAAATAAGAAAACCAATAGGATAAGCTTACCGGTCCAGCACCATTTTCACTTTACTAAAGCACAATCCTGTCAGTTTTAAAATTGAATAGATGCACATAATTTACATAAACAGGATTAAAAAAAAGAAAAAAAAAAAAAAAAAAAAAAAAAGAAAGAAGGAGAGAGAAGGTGTGTGTGTGAAATCTAGCAGAACTATCCACATTCCTAAAAAGCAGGGACAGGCTTGATAACCGTGCATTTCAAAACGTGTCAGTTCCGTTAGAGAGCAAGTTATAGGGTATGATGTTTTAAAATGAAGAGCTTCTGAAATCAAATACAACTAATAAAGAGGAAGCTTAATTGTAGTCCAAGCTATACAAGGTTATATAGCAAATATACTCATGCTAAGTGAAGCGCATTAGAAGGAGTAGCCAGGGAGGTTTTCCTAGTACCATGTGAAACAATAAAACATTGGCAAACAGTTCAGAGTGCATTTCATTTTTCTTGTTTATGTATAATAGAAAGAAAAGCAGACGAAGGCATTTTGACCTCGATGCAATTTTGAAAAAAGATTCTGCGCGAGTTTAGTGCAATTTTGTGATCCATAGACTTTATTGCACACGCATCAAAACCGCATCTGTGTTGTTTTTTTATCCGTTTTACAATAGGATATGTGCTGGTTGTTAGGAGTCGGCATCTTCACAACCAGTGACTCATCCCAGTTTCCTAACAACGATGAGTCATCCCTGCTGTCAGCTGTATTGCCCGCTGACAGCAGAATGTAAACAAAAGAGCCAGTATGGATTGATGAAGAAACCCCACGCTCACACTTTATTTTTATTTTTGTTTCATTGCCAGCTTTTTTATTCACATTATGCTGTCAGCGGGGAATCAGCGGGGAATCAGCAGGGATGACTCATGCTTGTTAGAAAGCCGGCTCTTTAACAATCGATGACTAATCCCTGCTGCTGACAGCAGGAATAAGTCGTAGTACTAAAAACTTGCACCAAACCGCATCAACTCGCGGCAGCCCCTTGAAATCGCGCAGGAAACCGGATTGAAATTACGCTGCATCAGTGTGAACCTAGGCTTACAGGCACCAATTGCTTAGCATGCTGCACTTCTATATATGCACACAGTATCTCACAAAAGTGAGTACCCCCCTTACATTTTTGTAAATATTTTATTACATCTTTTCACGTGACAAGACTGAAGAAATTACACTTTCATAAAATGTAAAGTAGTGAGTGTACAGCTTGTATAACAGTGTAAATTTGCTGTCCCCTGAAAATAAACTCAA